>CM077150.1:191599232-192799232 GCA_039583875.1 Platanthera guangdongensis | reverse complement strand
GACGGGTGGTTTCCACATGGTATCAGAGCCATCCCGATGCGGGGGTGTGTTGAGAACCAAGTTCCAGCGGGATTGGGTGTGTGTGGGACCGCATATTTGGGCTTCCCCGTCCCGTTCCAGGTCTGGGTGTTGACCCCGGTGGGCCCCCAGTGTGGCGGAATATCCCCTCCATCCCGTGGATGGATTAGTCCCACATTGCCTGCAGCGGGTGGTCCTTGGTGTTTATGTACCCCCATCCCCCCTTCCTACTACCTCGGGGTTTTGGGAAGATGTGTGGTAACGGTGGTTTCCACAGCGCCTATAATAGCCGGCAAGCTCCAGAAAGCTCCGGACTTCCGCTACCGTAGAAAGCTCAGGCCACTCTCATATCGCAACAATCTTCGCCGGATCCACTGCAATACCTTCCCCACTCACTATATGACTGAGGAACGCTACTGAGAACAACCAAAATTCACACTTCGAGAACTTGGCGTACAATTGATTCCTCCTTAGCGTCTCCAAAACCAAATGAAGATGCCTGAAGTTATCTTCCTCACTCTGTGAGTACACCAAAATATCGTCGATGAAGACGATCACAAAATGATCCAAGTACTCCTTGAAGGTCCTGTTCATCAAATCCATGAACACTGATGGCACATTCGTCAGCCCAAACGGCATGACCGTAAACTCGTAATGCCCGTATCTTGTACTGAACGCTGTCTTAGGGATATCACTGTCCCTTATCCTCAATTGATAGTAACCAGACTTGAGATCCAACTTAGAGTACACCGTTGACCCGACCAACTGATCAAAAAGATCAGCAATCCTTGGGATTGGGTACTTGTTCTTTTCCGTTAGCTTGTTTAACTCCCGATAATCAATACAAAGTCTCAAGCTCTTGTCCTTCTTCTTTACAAAGAGGATCGGTGCGCTGCAAGGCGACGAACTTGGACGCACAAACCCTTGCTCCAACAACTCTTGAAGTAGCACCTTTAGCTCCGCCATTTCCTTAGGCGCTAGCCAATACGGAGATCGTGACACAGGCTTCGTACCTGGCACTAGCTCAATAGTGAAATCTATCTCCCGTTGAGGCGGAGCTCCAGGAAGATCTGCGGGGAACACATCAAGGTACTCAGCTACCACTGAAATACTATCCAACGTAGGCTTTGGCTTTGCAACCTCCACTAGTGTAAAGAACAGCTCTACACCAGCACGAACCACCTTCACCACCTTAAAAGCAGACATCAACGTCTTGCTCGACCCTTTCAAGCCCGTAAAAGTCATCTCACGACTTGCTCTCAATATAGGCTTGCTGCTCCGAGTGCCAGTCCATGCCAAATATAACGTCGAACTCCACAAGCGGTAGTAACGACACTTGCAGATCGAACTCTTGATTCCCAATACGAATCTTAACACCGCATATTTTATCCGCGTGCATCGAAATGACTTGATTTTTTTGACGAAATTTACAACTTAAATGGTCACTTGACAAATTGGACATACCCGACGAAATTTTAAAGGGGTTAACAAATGACTTGAACTAATAGATGAAGACTGCAAATGGTCACACAAGGTAGGGGACAATCAAAAATATCAGGATGCACAAGATAACACAACGATCAAAATGACATGACAATTAAAATGGCACGACTACATTTTTACCAAATTTACGAAGCAATTTAGGAATAAAAGTTTTAGGAAATTTAAACGTACCAAATACAAGAAAAAATGGCTAGAAATTGGAATAAATGAGTTAAGAGAGCAAGAACACCACTTGCCTAGGTTTCTACTCCAATCGGTCTTTCAATATACTCCACATCGTGGATCTTGCCAAAAGAAGGCACGGGGAAGCGAAATCTACAAGGATTTGGCCAAAAGAGAGGTTATGGCCAAAAACACTAATGAAAAACTACCATGAAATGAGAAATACTTACCACAAATTTGAAGATCACGGCGGGTGCTTTCTGGATATATATCCCGTTGAAGATTTCGAGCAATGGAGCACCGTCGGCGGCCACCGAAAGATTCATGAACGGACGTTCTATCTCTCACTTCACTGGTTCGGTCAAGACTTAAGGAAGAAGATGGAAATTAATGGAGGGGGTGGGGCGGTTCTTTTTATCTTAATTATAAGAATATATATATATAATTTCTTTTGTCTAAACAGGAAAGACGCGGGCAGTTTAAGTGCAGGTGCGCGGAACAAATGAACATAGAGGCTTACGATTGCCTCTAATCAAAAAGTGATCAACATGAAAGTTGTAGATCTCGTCGAGACGAACAAATTTCATGTTAACTATTTTTAATTTTATGCTGTTTTTACCCTCAAAACGGCACTCGAACGCAGGCTAAAATGGATTTCTCGGGAGCAGCACTGGAATTTCTTGAGACGGGAAATGGATTTCCCGATAACAATATTAGACCTCTCGAGAACTAGCATTAAGGTCTCGAGTACTTGCCAAACAGATTTCCCGAGAAGGAATGGAGTTCTCGAGTAAAAAATTCAGATTTCTTGGGAAGGCCTGCAGGTTACTCGAGAAGAAGTTATGATTACCCGAGATGAAGATATTAACTAATTGCATGAACAGTGTCTTTTTACAAATATATCGAAAAAATTAAAGTATAGAAATGAATAGTAAATGACATTTTTGAATAGTGCTTTAAAATTATAATAATTATATTTATATTTTTGAACAAGGAAATACGAGATCAAAATAGAGGGACAAACGCACGCCGAATTAAACGAAATTCGCACCGTAGGCGAATGCTGACACAACGAATCCAATGGAGAAGACGGAACCAAAATCCGACATGCCGTTCTCGAGATATAAATTTTCCTGCAGATTCAATGAGGGTTCTGTTTTTTTCCTTTCTGCTACCCCATTTTGTTGAGGAGTTCTAGGAGCAGAGAAACAATGCATGGTACCTTCCTTCTCACATAATCTTTGCATGGGAAGAGATTCAAACTCAGTACCATGATCACTTCTGATCAATGCAACTGCAATAGAATACTCAATCTTTATGCTCATAAGAAAGTGTGTAGGGACTTTAAAGTTATCTGACTTATTTCTCAAAAAGAACACCCAAGAGAATATAGAGAAGTCATCTACAATAATTAGAGTGTAAGACTTCCCTCCTAAGCTTTGTATAGTAATGGGTCCAAAGAGATCCATATGTAGCAAGTACAGAATCTTAGGTGAATCACTCTTATTAATTGACTTAAAGCTGTTTTTAATTTGCTTGCCTTCTTGACAAGCCTTGCATAGGCTTTCCTTCTTATAGGAGCCAGAAGGCAATCCTCCGATAAGGTTGTCCCTAGATAGCTTAGATATATTCTTAAGGTTAACATGACCTAGTCTCTTATGCCAAAGAATATTATTACTAACTTGATTGAATAAGCATAATTCTGAATTAGCAGAGTTAAAGTTTACTAGGTATATGTTCACTTGTCTACGACCTGTTAAAACACTTTGTTTATTTGAAGAAATGATACATTTGGAATTAGTAAAGCAAACCTGATAACCTGCATCGCATAACTGACTTATGGATATTAGGTTATATTTGAGACCATTTACATATGCCACTTTTCTAAAAGTGACAGTTCCACTGTTGAAGTCTCCATAGCCTTCAGTTTGTCCAAAGCTGGAGTCTCCAAAGATCACTCTTGGACCCAGCTTTGCCTTGAAATTGATTAGGCTATCCTTGCATATAGTCATGTGCTTTGAGCACTCACTATCCAGATACCACTTATTTTGAGTGATAGGATAGTTCTTCACCTGCAAGGAAATAATTTAGATGCTCTTGACTTAGGTCACCTTGGGTCCTTATTTCTTTTCATAAGAAAAACTTGAAATGTAAGAATATTCAGGCTGGCTTTTATACCCTAAGGGGTGATATCTTCTAGGAGGAATTATCCACTTATGAAACTGATTACGGAATATTCTTGGTTGGTTATAAGTTTAAGAGATATTTAAATTTCTGTTAAATTGATCTGCGTTCGACGAATTCTGGTGAGTTCGTCGACCTGATTTCGACGAATTGGGATGAGTTCGTCGAACTGCACTTAGAGAATGATAGAAGTCATTTTCTGAGCCCCAGAATCGTCGATCTTTGGTCGACGAACCATACTGGTTTCGTCGATCGTAGTTCAGCGAGTTATTATAATATAAATCTGCATTCGGAGTTCGTCGACTTGAGTTCGACGAACTGTACATGTTTTGTCGATCGGAGTTTGACGAAAACTGCTGAACAGTATTCTGGTTATTATTTTTTCTTATTCTTTCTTCTTTTCTTATTCTTGTGTGTAATTTCAGTTTGATTAAGATTGTTATCTTCTACTTTCTCCTTACTCTTTTTAGAAACAAATTTTATTGGGGTGGTTAATATGTTTTTCTGAATGAGTGGGGGTAGGTTTGATGAAGCACCCAAGCACAGCTTGCCATTAAGTCTGGCATTCACTGTTCTAGTGATGTCCATCAACTTGATGTTTCTCCCATTTAGCTATTCTTCAAGTTTCCTTGCCTCAGTCAGTTCAGATTTTAAACATATAATTTGTTCACTTGCTAAAGTTAGTTCATCTTTTAACTTAGTATTTTCAGAAATCAGATTCTCTTGATTAGACAGTCTTTCCCTAAGCATTTTGATTTCTTTTTCAGAGTTAATTAAGTCTATACACATGTTTTTAAATTCAATTTTAAAACTATCAGAATTATAATCAAATGATGATAGTACCTGATCAGCTTCAAATTCTGAAGCTTCTTCATTATCAGATTCTTCTTCAACATTTGATGGGCTGCTAGAGGCATTGATGGCCATGAGGCAGACTTCTCTGGCCTTTGCCTCTTCTTCCTCTTCACTAGAACTGGAAGATGTGAATTCATCTTCTGTGTCACTCCAGGTATTAGCAACAAAGCCCTTCTCCTTTCTTTTCTGTTTGCTGGAGGAAGGCTTGCTGTATTGTTGCCTTCTAGAGTTCTTCTCTTTTCTTCTTTCTTTCTTCTAATTCTCTGGACACTCTGGGATAAAGTGTCCAGGTTTCCTTCACCCAAAACACACTACTTCGTTAGTAGGAGTTTTATCATACCTGGGCTTATCATCCTGCCTGGATGATTTTCTCCTGAAGTCGTTTTCTTGACATTTTGTAGAATCTCTTGGCAAAGAGACTCATTAGTTCCTCATTAACTGTTGAAGCTTCTGTCTCTTCAGCAGCCTTGAATACTATATTTTGCTCCTTTCTAGCTGGTGGAGGAGTCCTTTATTCTGCAGCTTCTCTAGACTTTATCAGCTGCTCATAGGATTTGAGCTTTCCTAATAGAGATTCTGTGGAAATCTCATTTAAACTCCTGGCCTCCTTGATTGGCCAGATCCTGGAATCCCATGAGCTTGGGAAGCACATGAGGATCTTATCATTCACTTCAGTAAAAGTGATGTCCTTTTCTAAAGTCTTCAGCTCATTAATTGTTGAGCTCAATCTGTTGTATATGTCAGCAACAGATTCTGACTCATCCTTCTTGAAGTTCTCATATTGGGAGATGAGAGTTGATCTTCAATCTTTCCTCTCATCAGCAGAACCAGCTACCATCTAGTTAAGAGAGTCCCAAATAGCCTTGGCTGAGGTGCACTCAGCCACCTTCTGGATGATATCATCAGACATTGTCTGAGCCAGAATATTCATGGCCTTTGCATCAGCAATCTTGGCCTTCTTCTGAGCATATGTCCACTCAGGTGGTGGAACAGCATGTGTACTTGATGTTGAAGTTGATGTAGTTGGTTGAGGAGGACTTGTCAAAATAGAATTGTAGATGTCCTCATCAATGGAATTCATATAAAGTTTAATTCTTGCCTTCTAGATGGAAAACTTATTTAAGTTGCACACTGTAGGTCTGGTGCTTGCATAATCCTTGCTTCTGTGTCACGCTATGACAATAATCCTAAGAGAAATAAAATATTAGATCTAACACAGGATCTTTTGGTTCAAGGGTTAGCTTGTACAACTAAAGGAACACTGCTCTGATACCAATTGAAAGTGAGGGTTAGACCTGATATACTCTAGAGGGGGGTGAATTGAGTATCTTGAAAACTTTTTGTTGTTTAAAAGATTTTTAGAGTAAAGCAAATAATAGATACCAATATTAATAGAAAGCAAAAAGAGCAACCTAAGATTAATCTAACACAGTCACAGTAAAACAAAACTAACACAGGTGCAGCAAGAACAAAAAGAAAGAGGGCAACCAGACAACACAAGAACTTTTATAGTGGTTCCCCAACCTGGGTACATCCACTCTTCTACCACCCTGGTAGGAATCCACTAACAGGTTTTGATCAGGTGACTGCCACCAATGAGCTTTTGATCAGGTGCTCAAAAATCAACCCAAGTCTTTTGATCAGGAGACTTGTAACCAAGGAATAACTTTTGAAGGGAGTTAAAGAACCCTTTGTACAGAGAGGGGGTGAGATTTTGTAACACCCCCTATCCGTCACATAGCATATAGCAGTAGGTCCGGTCGTGGCCCGACGCCATATACCACAGACAGACCGGGTGGTTACTCATTGGAAACCATCCAACCAATAACAACGTCCTATACAGAACATTCTAGCGGAAGCAATTAAAATTTTTGCATTAATAAATAACCCAAAACTAGCATGAATGTCCACTAATACGCGTAAAGGAATGAAGTACAAATACACCAGTACTGGCCTTATGGCCTTACAATTATTTTTCTCAAATTACATGTCTTCAGACCTCGGCACGCAGGCCGGCCATACATGAATAAAAGAAAACAAACAAAAATTAGGCCTTCGAGGGCCGGCACAGCAACTTGGGCTTTAGGCCGCTATTTACCGCTTGGCTCCGCAGCACCTGCAAGCACAATCCACCACAACGGTGGCAAACCAAAGCAACGGTCAGCCATGCTGACCAAATTATAACGATCCCGCACCCAAATCGGGGCGGCGATGCTCCTTCCCTACACTTTATTAGCATAACCAAGTAGTATATAAATACATTTCATCACAGGTAGTGGCACGCATGGCCATCCGCCCCGTGCTCTGAGGGCACATTCTCGGTGATCACGGTCAAAGTTCGCGGACTCACCACCGCCCACATGACAGGCAATATCTCGTGAGCAATCTGGTCTTTCTGGGCACTGCCTAAGACCGTCCATCTATGCCAACGGTAAGTGCCAAGTAACTTTAGGTCTCTTTAACCGAATGACATAGATCGGGTACGGTTCCACCTGACCCACTGCTCACACCGCAACGTCAACTTAAGTCATTTGCGCGGGTCAAGCTTCCCCGATTCCTGTATCTCCCATACAGATCACATAACCCAGTTATCTTCAGGTTGGCTCCCAGGCCACCATGATGGCAAAACCACGCGTCTGCCCAGTTTTTCGGGTGCACCTTGGAGTTAATCCCCAAGGCTCCCTGTTGCAATCTACCTCGTAGAAAACCCGAAAAACAAACATTCGCACTGAGTCTTCTCCGGCCATTTATGCAATGCAACATCACCGATCCAGACCAACTTGTCCGGGTAGGCTTCACACATCATGCCTATATCCGTTCTCGATTACGGACTCTATATGTACACAACGGGGACTATTCATGTCTACCCGAAGGAACGCCTCAAGCTCACCTCAAACTCGCGAGAGCGGGCTTCCCCATGCAAAAGAAGTAGAGCTTCACATGCTCAAGTAGAAAATCGTTACCCTAGCTTTCTTCCTTGGCGTCATGGAAATGTAAGCAGATAAAAAGCACTGCACTCTCCTTGCCTCCGTAGATCCGAAGTCGGTTAGCGATTTGGACCTCTGAAGCTCCGCCGGTGACCGAATCTAGGCTTCTTCTTCCTCCTTTGCTCTCCCCTCTCTCTAGACTTAGAAAGAGAACCACTCAAGTGAAATGAGGGTTGCAAAGGCACAATCCCGGGTATATCCCAGTAGGAACAACCCCCAACCGTCAGATCCCAAAATAAGGAAATGAATGGCTATGAATCGTAGCTGAAAAGTAAAACATGGGCCGAACACGGCCTGCGAAACGCCCGTGTCCATGGTTGTGTCCCTCATTCACCGTCAAAATCGATGCGTCTCGAAAAATACACGGGCATCCAACACGCCCGTGTTCCACCTGACACGCCCGTGTCAGCCAGTACACGCCCGTGTTCCCGGGCGTGTTCCCCATCAACACAGGACGAACACCAACCCGAGACTCACACGGGTCTTGGACACTCCCGTGTCCTATTTGACACGCCCGTGTCAAACCCGAACACGTCTGGGCTCTAGGTCGTATTCACTGTCTCGACACTTCGTCGAGTGCAGTTCGTCGACCACCTGACACGGCCTTGGACACGCCTGTATCCTAGGCCGGGTTCCGTGTCTCGACATTTCGTCGAGCGGAAATCATCGACTTCCCTGGCAGATCGTCGACACGAGCTCAACACGCCCTGAGACACGCCCATGTCTCGGGTCGTGTTCGCTGCTCGATGATCGTCGACTCCAGAATTCGTCGACCTCACGGCCAAATCATCGACTCGAGCCTGACACGCCCTGGGACACACCAGTATCCCAGGTCATGTAACCCCTGCAAATTCCAAATTTGGCCCAAAATGCCTCCCGTCGCTCTTTTGAGTTTCGGGGCATTACAACTCTCCCCCTCTTAAAAGAATTTCATCCTCAAAATTACATAAAGGAAAGAAACATAAAACTTAAACGGTACCTGAGTGAAACAACTCCGGGTACTCCTCAAGCATAGTCTGCTCTCGCTCCCAAGAGAGCTCCTCCCGACCACAATTGTCCCAACGGACCTTGACCATCCTGATCTCTTTATTGCATAGCCGCTTGACTTCTGAGTCCTCAATACGTACGGGCTTGACCTTCGTCATCAACCCACTATCAACCGACACATGATCGACCGCGATCACTTGCGTAGGCTCTTGCACCGCCTTCCGTAGCACCGATATATGGAATACATCATGTAGACCACTAAGCTCCACTGACAGCTTCAACCGGTACACTGCTTCACCAATACGCTCCAGAACCTCAAACGGTCCAAGGTACCTCGGGCTTAGCTTCCTCAAGCGCCGCACCCGCAAGACACCCTTGAACGGCTTGATCTTCAAGTACACCCAATCGCCAACAGCGAACTCCACATTCTAGTGCTTGATATTATAATACTTAGCCTTGGCGGTCCTGAGCGATTAGCAACCTCTCCCGAATGGTTCTCACCAAAGAAGTAGCATCCTCCACCTCTAGTCACTTATACAACTTTGATTCATCCGTTTCCAACCAAGACAACGACATGCGACATTTTCAACCATAAAGGGCCTCGAAGGGCGCCATTTGAATGCTCGCCTGGTAGCTATTATTGTAAGCGAATTCCACCAAGTATAGTTGATCTTCAATTGCTTTCCAAAGTCCAGGACACACATGCGAAGCCTGTCTTCCATTGTCCTATTGACCCTCTCAGTCTGCCCATCCGTTTGAGGATGAAAGGCTGTGCTAAAACTCAGCTTTGTTCCCAACATCTGTTGCACCAGCCTCCAATCATTGGACGTGAACCGCCCATCTCGATCACTCATGATGCTGCGGGGCACACCATGCAGCCGTACAATATTATCCACATATAAATTTGCCAATTTATCAACTGGATTATCCTTCCTATGCGGAATGAAATGTGACACCTTAGTTAGACGATCTACGACCACCCAAATGGCGTCGTTCCTCTTTTGCGACCTTGGCAATCCGTGCACAAAGTCTATAGTAATGTCCAGCAGGATTGGGTGTGTGTGGGACCACATATTTGGGCTTCCCCATCACATTCCAGGTCTGGGTTTGACCCCGGTGGGTCCCCCGTGTGGCGGAATATCCCCGCCATCCCGTGGTTGGATTAGTCCCACATTGCCTGCAGCGGGTGGTCCTTGGTGTTTATGTACCCCCGTCGCCCCTTCCTACTACCTCGGGGTTTTGGGAAGATGTGTGGTGACGGGTGGTTTCCACATGGTATCAGAGCCATCCCGCAGCGGGGTGTGTTGAGAACCAAGGTACAGAGGGATTGGGTGTGTGTGGGACCGCATATTTGGGCTTCCCCGTCGCGTTCTAGGTCTGGGTGTTGACCCCGGTGGGCCCCCCGTGTGGCGGAATATCCCCGCCATCCCGTGGATGGATTAGTCTCACATTGCCTGCAGCGGGTGGTCCTTGGTGTTTATGTACCCCCGTCCCCCCTTCCTACTACCTCGGGGTTTTGTGAAGATGTGTGGTAACGGTGGTTTCCATAGCACCTATAATAGCCAGCAAGCCCCAGAAAGCTCCGAACTTCCGCTACCGTAGAAAGCTCAAGCCACTCTCGTATCGCAACAATCTTCGCCGGATCCACTGCAATACCTTCCCGACTCACTATATGACTGAGGAACGCTACTGAGGACAACCAAAATTCGCACTTCGAGAACTTGGCGTACAATTGATTCCTCCTTAGCGTCTCCAAAACCAAATGAAGATGCCTGAAGTGATCTTCCTCACTCTGCGAGTACACCAAAATATCGTCGATGAAGACGATCACAAAATGGTCCAAGTACTCCCTGAAGGTCCTGTTCATCAAATCCATGAACACTGACGGCACATTCGTCAGCCCAAACGACATGACTGTAAACTCGTAATGTCCGTATCTTGTACTGAACACTGTCTTAGGGATATCACTCTCCCTTATCCTCAGTTGATAGTAACCAGACTTGAGATCCAACTTAGAGTACACCGTCGACCCGACCAACTGATCAAAAAGATCATCAATCCTTGGGATTGGGTACTTGTTCTTTTCCGTTAGCTTGTTTAACTCTCGATAATCAATGCAAAGTCTCAAGCTCCTGTCCTTCTTCTTTACAAAGAGGATCGGTGCGCTCCAAGGCGACGAAGTTGGACGCACAAACCTTTGCTCCAACAACTCTTGAAGTAGCACCTTCAGCTCCGCCATTTCCTTAGGCGCTAGCCAATACGGAGATCGTGACACAGGCTTCGCACCTGGCACTAGCTCAATAGTGAAATCTATCTCCCGTTGAGGCGGAGCTCCAGGAAGATCTGCGGGGAACACATCAGGGTACTCAGCTACCACTGAAATACTATCCAACGTAGGATTTGGCTTTGCAACCTCCACTAGTGTAAAGAACAGCTCTACACCAGCACGAACCGCCTTCACCACCTTAAAAGCAGACATCAACGTCTTGCTCGACCCTTTCAAGCCAGTAAAAGTCATCTCACGACTTGCTCCCAACTTGACTTCCTTACGACCGCAATCAATATAGGCTTGCTGCTTCCGAGTGCCAGTCCATGCCAAATATAACGTCGAACTCCACCAGCGGTAGTAACGACACTTGCAGATCGAACTCTTGATTCCCAATGCGAATCTTAACACCGCAGATTTTATCCGCGTGCATCGAACACCCATTCGGTAACAAAACATCCAACTTGTCCTTTGCCATCGAAGAAGGTACTCTGATGCGCGATATGAATCCTTCAGACAAGAAGGAGTGTGAATCTTCCGTATCAAAGAGTGCTCTCGCCGGAAACTCACAAATCAAAACAAATCCTAAACAAGCAGTGGTAAGGTAACATACGCATAACAAGTATTTAAAGAAATTTAACTTGCTACAAATTAAACCGTACCTGTCACCACATCCGCTTGTTTGATGGCCTCCTGTTGGCCAAGATTATAAACCCTTGGTTGAGTCGGAGCATAATGGGACGCGGTTGACTCCACCGCCTTGCCCTTCTCTTCATAAGTTTCTCGCGGCTTCCTCTCAGACTTGGGACGTCCGCTCCAACAATCACGGGCAAAGTGCCCCAGCTTCCCACAAGTAAAACAGGCACCCGGGGTCCGACCCGTAGTCGCCCCTGAAGCACCGGAAGAAGGAGCTGGACCCGAATTCCTAGCCTTCTTAAAGAACTTACGGTGCCCAAACTTTGAGTTAGTCGGCACCTTGAACTCAGTCCTCTTATCACCCAAGCTCTTCTTCGCTTGAACATTCTTCATGTCCTTCTCCAAGGACCGGGCCGTGTTGACCAAGGTCAAGAAACCCTACGTCATCGGCCCCGAGAGTAGTAGCCTCAAGTCATCTCTTAGACCTTCGTAGGAAACGGTTGGTCTTACGCTCCTCATTCGTGATGGTGGATCTATCATACCGACCCGACCGAGTAAACTCGTGGAGATACTCATCCACGCTACTCTCTCCTTGTACCAACCTCTGGATCTCATTCTCCAAAACTATCCTCTGAGTCGAAGGGAGGTACCTAGCCAAGAACAGTCTCGAGAACTCCTCCATCGAGACGTCTATAAGTTGCCTTCCTCTCAATAGATGCAGCTCCAAACCCTCCCACCACAGCCTAGCGTCTCCATCCAACAGGAACGTAGCTATAGTGGTCATCTGCCACTCCTCCGTCTCTGTCACTATCAAGACTCTCTTCACACAAGAGAGCCAGTCTTCAGCTTGAGATGGGGTTCCCAACCCCGAGAATACCAGAGGATTAAAGCTCATGACATGTTTGAGCTGTCTCTCTGTTGCCCTCCTTGGAACCAACGGCTCCACTACTACCTACTCCACTCTTCTCAGCTCAACCTTTGGAAGAGGTACCTACTCCATCGCAAGAGCGGGCTGGTGCATTTGCCTTGCAGTCTGTGCATTAATCATGGCAAACACTGCTTCGGCCACCAATTGTATGGTCTCAGCCGATGGAGATGTTGCAGGAGCATCATTTGGTGCACTACTAGCCTCAGAAACTCGGCGTTCCGACGGCCCAGCACCGTTTCTGGTCACCTATAGTGGTACAAAACACCGTTAAGCGACCAAACAAAATTGCAAAACGTAATTATAGGAACACGCAGGTTCCTCAAACACGTGTATTTTTCATTCCTAAGTGGACATTCATGGGTTCTTTTGCTGTTATAACGATGACGCACACACATGTGCTCACCACCCCTTAAAAGAATTCGCCCACGAATTCATTTTAAGCCTGACTGAAACCAGTAGTCTGATACCAAATTGTAACACCCCCTATCTGTCACATAGCATATAGCAGTAGGTCCGGCCGGGGCCCGACGCCATATACCACAGACAGACCGGGTGGTTACTCAATGGAAACCATCCAACCAATAACAACGTCCTACACAGAGCATTCTAGCGGAAGCAATTGAAATTTTTGCATTAATAAAGAACCCAAAACTAGCATGAATGTCCACTAATACGCCAAAAGGAATGAAGTACAAATACACCAGTACTGGCCTTATGGCATTACAATTGTTTTTCTCAAATTACATGTCTTCAGACCTCAGCAGCACCTGCAAGCACAATCCACCGCAACGGTGGCAAACCAAAGCAACGGTCAGCCATGCTGACCAAATTATAACGATCCCGCCCCCAAATCGGGGAGGCGATGCTCCATCCCTGCACTTTATTAGCATAACCAAGCAGTATATAAATACATTGCATCACAGGCGTTGGCACGCACGGCCATCCTCCCCGTGCTCTCAGGGCACATTCTCGGTGATCACGGTCAAAGTCCGCCGACTCAGCACCGCCCCCAGGATGACAATATCTCGTGAGCAATCTGGTCTCTCTGGCCACTTCCTAAGACCCTCCATATATGCCAACGGTAAGTGCCAAGTAACTTTAGGTCTCTTTAACCGAACGACATAGATCGGGTACGGTTCCACCTGACTCGTTGCTCACACCGCAATGTCAACTTAAGTCGTCTGCGCGGGTCAAGCTTCCCCGAGTCCCGTATCTCTCATACAGATCACATAACCCAGTTATGTTCAGGTTGGCTCCTTGGCCACCATGATGGCAGAAGCACGCGTCCGCCCAATTTTCTGGGTGCACCTTGGAGTTAATCCCCAAGGCTCCCTGTTGCAATCTACCTCGTAGAAAACCCGAAAAAATAAACATTCGCAAGGATTCTTCTCCGGCCATTTATGCAATGCAACATCACCGATCCAAGCCGAACACGGCCTGCGACACTCCCGTGTCCAGGGCCGTGTCCCTCATTCTCCATCAAAATCGACGCGTCTCGAAAAACACACGGGCATCCAACACGCCCGTGTTCCACCTGACACGCCCGTGTCAGCCAGTACACGCCTGTATTCCCGGGCGTATTCCCCCATCAACATAAGACCAACACCAACCCGAGACTCACACGTGTCTTGGATACGCCCGTGTCCTATTTGACACACCCGTGTCAAACCCGAACAGGCTTGGGCTCCAAGCCATTTTCACTTTCTCGACACTTCATCAAGCGCAGTTCGTCGACCACCCGACACGGACTTGGACACGCCCGTGTCCTAGGCCGTGTTCCATTTCTCGATATTTCGTCGAGAGGAAATCATCGACTTCCCTGGCAGATCGTCGACACGACCACGACACGCCCTGAGACACGCCCGTGTCTCGGGCCGTGTTCGCTGCTCGACGATCGTCGACTCCAGAATTCATCGACCTCACGGCCAAATCGTCAACTTGAGCCTGATACGTTCTGGGACACGCCCGTGTCCTAGCCCGTGTGCCCCCTGCCAAATTCCAAATTTGGCCCAAAACGCCTCCCGTCGCTCTTTTGAGTTTTGGGGCGTTACAGATTTATGGTGTCTTCTCTTTCTCAAAACAACTGAGAAGACAAGTGAATCTAGATGTTGTCAAATCTCCCCCTGAGATATTGAATTGTTCAGGAAGATTGGAGCTTTGCTCCAGGGTGTAGGTCTTCTATCTTCAGCCTTGATTTGAACAGATCCAGGCTCTTCTTGACTGATAGAAGTTTGTTGTCCTTGAAGAATCCTGGAGTGAAGGTTGAAGAAGACTCTTGATTTGGAATGGATGTTCTTCTTCTTCTTCAGCAATGCCAAACTGTACGTGGATAATATTGTATGATTGCATGACGTGCCCTGTGATAATACATTTTCTAGTTTAAACTACTAGGGTAATTATTAGTTTTTAATATAGAAATCATGTTTGTAAAGTTTAATTTTGACCTCGTTTTGTATATATTTTAATACCACTAATATTTTCTCTTCTTTTTGCAGATTTTCTCAGTTTTCAGACAAAATGACACGACAGGCCCCCCTGACACACCATCCCTGGGCGTATCACCAGGCTTGTAGCCTGATCCTGAGGATGAGTGCTGCCAAAGCTATTTCGTTGAGCTCATTTCGTCGAGCTCATTTTCGTTGATCTCATTTCATCGAGCCCATTTCGTCGAGCTCGGTCAGATCGTCAAGCTCAGCCTTCTGCACAGATTTCGTCGATCTCAGCTTAGTTCGTCGAGCTTAGCCAGATCGTCGAGCTCGGCCTTCAGCCTGATCATCGACCTTAGCTCTCAGCAAATTCGTCGAGCTCAACAATTTCGTTGAACTCCACCAATTTCGTCGATCTCACCTTCAGGAGAATTTGTCGAACTCAGCATTCAGTTCTGTGTTCAACGATCGTCTCCCAGTTCGTTGAACTCACTTTCTACGTTCGACGATCGTTGAACTCTTCCTGCTCCTTCTCTTCTGTCCATTATTTGACCTTGTCTTCAGCTCAATTTCGTCGAACTCACTTTCTAAGTTCGACGAACTCCACTGATTTCATCGAGCTCCCCATTCTCTTCTCAGTTCAACACTTTCCTCCACCATTTTTGTCAAGCTCAGCCTTTTGCGTTCGACGATCGTCAAGCTCCCCACCGCCATCGCTCCTCTTCAATTTCGTCGAACTTCCTTCCTTCTCCTCTGATTTCATCGAGCCCTCTCTTCTAGTTCGTCGAGCTCACCTACTGCCAGAGGACATGTCTCGCTCTTCCAAAAGCCTGCTCAGCCATTAATGCACATCACTCGTACCCATCCAGTCATTTTTTCCCGCCAGAACCCGTACCAATGTCAACTCCCGGTGCATGCCTTAATGCATTTCCTGCTCCTTGAAAATTCTATAAATAGAGCCCCTCCCCTTGAAGAAAACAGACAGAATTTTTGGGAGAGGAGGAAGTGTTTCCATTTCCATTAGTGTTCTTCCTCTAATATTTTTTATTTCAACTTCTCAGTTCAGTTTTAGTTATTGCTTAAGTTTTCATTTTCCTGCAAGTGTAAACTTTTATATTTCAAGTGTAGCTCTCTGTTTGATTTTAATATAAAGTGTGCTTAATTTTTCTTGTCTCTATTATTTGTTTTTCATGCACTTCTACTCATCTCTTTTCCTCCACTTCACCATAAGTAACTAATCCTCCTTATACTCGATCTTGATGATCTGAGGTTCGAGTTGATTAATTTATGATGCTCTAGTTCGCTCTTTCTTTGTAAGGCTTAGACCTTTGATTTACTGTTGAAAAATCATGTTTGGAGAAATATTATCGATGTATATTTTCCATCTTTGTTTCCACTCTCAGTTAGCCGAGAGGCTCGTAGTTTGGAGTGAACGCTCAAGAGTAAAGAGAGTTGCATGCACCCCTCGAGAGAGGCAGATGTTAAATCTCCAGTATTGGAGTGAAATCCAATAGCGAGGTTCACAGCGTAAAGCAAGCTTTAGGCCTCCGATTTGGACGAGAGTTCGGTCAGACCTTCCTAAACTCAGTTGGGCATGTCTTCGAGAGAAGCGTGTTCATGCTTATGGAACCTCCGCGGTCAAGGTCCTTTGCCTTATTAAGTTAGAGTTTATTATCGCATGTTTTTGATCAATTTTAGCTGAGGTGATTCTTGATCGCGTGCTTTTCTTTTATCATTGTTCAACCCCTTGTTTTAATTGCTAGTTGTGGACTTTCAATTCAAGTGCAAGTGTGACTTTCTTTATGATAGTAGTCTCTTCTTGTAATTTAGTTAACAACCTTAAAACAATCTCTCGATAAGATAATAGTTTTCGTGTGAGTAAGATCACTTAATAGTTTCTGGATTTTAATACGACCCTTGTGTCCCCTAGCTACAATTCGATAGGTATACTTGCCTCGTTGATTGCTAGTTCAATTTTTATTCTCTTTGCGAATATTGTCTACACCAAGTTTTTGACGTCGTTGTCGGGGAGCAACTTTTGTTGATAATTCGAAAACATGAACCTATTACTTTTATCACTTCTCTTTCTCACCCTCCTTCTTTAAAAAAATTAAAAATTCAAAAAATATTGCCGCTCTTAATAAAAACCCACATCACAATTTTTCTACACCACTTAACTCTCTCGAAAAGGGCAATGTGGCTATAAATGCCACTATCATGTCTAGTACCTTGCGAACCCTTCATCGGGTATCCCTTGGGAATTTCAGGAGTTAAAACATTAAAAAAAATCTATTTCAAAAAAAAATTAGTAACCCTTGTTCTAGTTTATTTCTTTCTCTTTCTTCATCTTCTCTTCTTCTAGTGCATGACCCGCGGGAATCCGTCGGTTATTTTGGACTTGGACCACGAAATTGAGCGTACTCTTCGGAGAAGATCGCGATTTCAAGGCCCTACTCTGCAAATACCGGTTGAGGATTCTGGCTCATTTTCTACCCTAAGAATGGAAGAAGAAGTCGTGCATAGGCCTATGTCCTATTATGCACGACCTAATCTAGAGGGTATAGAATCAAGCATAGTTCGCCCTACTATAGCTAATAATAATTTTGAACTTAAACCTAGCATAATTCAAATGAAGCAGCAGTATGTGCAATATGACGGACTTCAAGATGAAGATCCGAACGCGCATATAGCTAGCTTTCGTGAGATTTGTGATACCTTTAAAATTAATGGTGTTACAAATGATGCTATTAGGCTAAGACTCTTCCCTTTCTCCCTAAGAATCAAGGTTAAGCAATGGTTAAACACCTACCAAAAAACAGCATCACCACCTTGGATCAACTAACTGAAAAATTTCTGGTGAAGTATTTTCCCCCAGCTAAAACTACAAAACTTAGGAACGATATTTCTGCCTTTAGACAAATAGATTCTGAAACTTTTATGAAACCTGGGAAAGATTTAAAGAACTCTAAAGACGCTGCCCCATCACGAGCTGCTTGTATGGTTACAAGTGCATACGTTTTATAACGGGCTAAATCAAAGCACAAAGCAAATGATAGACGCAGCTTCTGGTGGTTCCTTAAACCACAAAACACCGGAAGCAGTTCTTGAGCATTTCTGTGACAACCCGCATTTTCTCGACGATTACACCGCATCAGAGCAAGAGAAAATACGTGTCGTGATGCCACGTCATGCAGGGGATAACTGCACACGTTCAGGCAAAACTCCAGACCTTAGATTTTAAGGAAAATCATAGTTTAATATTAAAGAAAACCAGTTATATTTAATGGTTGTATCCCTCGGCACATTGGATCAGCTAGTCCACAATTAAAAGTATATTTATACGCAGCGGAAAATACTTTGGTTAAATTGAGTTGACACTCTAAATGAGCATAAGTGTCCCCGAGGGATGACTCATGGTATGCACGACTCTAAGGTTAGTATGGTATATAAAAATGTAGTCTTTACGCTAAAGGAAAAGTAGTGTCTTAGTTTTATAAATATGACATGCATGAGATACATATAGTAATGCTTTTAGGGTTTAAAAATATCTAACATGCAACCTAGCATAAAACATTCCCAAAAGCAAGTAAACAACCACAATTAGGCAAAAATAGCAGTTTTAGTTCATACCCAGCATCGCAAGAAGCCACCAGTGGGCATCAACAACCTGACACGAACCCACTGGTGAGTATGCATGTCTATACAGAAAGGAAAAGAACTACCTCACAAAAATCGAGGATCAGCTATCTCGGCTACCCAAGAGGCCACAAGCAAGCCCCTCCAAAAGAACTAGCCGCTCAACTGGCTACAACCTGGACCTAAGGCATTCAAGAAAAGAACACCTCAGCAAGAAAATAATCAAAAAGGTAAATAGAGCATTAGATTTATGAGCAAATAAGAAGGGTTTACCAACCCGGCAACAAAATACTATCAGTAAAAGAAAGGACATGACAATAAGAAAAGAGCATTGTCTAAAGAACAGCAAAGCACACCAAGTGTGAGTAATAAAAGCAACATGCCCTACAAAAGAGCCTGCAACAGCAACAAGACATATACATATATGCCAAGAGAAATAGCCATAAAATAGGAAAGGAACTAACAGTCCTAACTTGTGGGTTAATGGCGGGGGTCAAAACATGGATCTGAATACATAACCAAAACCAGATCCAAAAAGGGCTAAGGGGTCAAACAGTGGCAGCTCTAGGGTCCCACACACACCAATCCAAACTGGGGCAAAAGGTGGTGGCCACAGCTCTCCACATAAAACCACCCCTCCAGAGGCACCAAAACTCCACCACCTGCCACAACCCAAGAGTCGGCATGCAAAAACTAGCCAAACACCCAATACCCCCCGAGGGAAAAGTCACACTAACAATCCTAAGGAAACACACGAACCCAAGGCAGAAACGTCGAGACCACTCGATGCGGCATTGAGTAAGCTCCACTCACTTGACGCCAAAATACTTAGCCGCAAAACCTACACTAGATGACGGCGTTGAGTGAACTCGGCTCACTCAACGCTGTCAGCGCTTTCTACTTAGGTTAAACATAAATTTTAGTTAAAATCGCAGCCTAAACTCTCTCAACGCGTGGAAACAAAGAGTTGGAAATTTAATTCCAACTCTCCCTTCTTTCCTATCTACTCGTGGCTACCACAACTATACTTAAACTACAACTAAACGCATCCATACCCTAACTCTAGCTACCCACTGGACACCAAACCGTGAATAATAACAAAAAAAACAAGCCAAAATTCCTAGACAACCTAAATCGAACATGGTTGAAATTTAAGAACAATATACAGCAAAGTAACTAGGTAAAAGGTGGTCAAATTTGCAAGGGCAAGGAACCACTTGCCTTACCACCAAGATGCAGCGATTGCAACACAAAAACAGGCATTGGCGGCAAGGTCGGCCACCTACGGGTCAAAAGCAAAGATTTAGAGAAGAAGAAAAGAAATCAAAAAAAAGTTTAACTCCTGGAATCAGCCCTAGATCAAGAATGACTTTCATGGAAGGGAAGATCTAGACGAGAGCAAGCCAAATCCGCTATCACACGAGAAAAATCTAGCTCCCTCCCGCAATCGCTGGCCAAAATCAAACACCGCCTCCTTCCAAAACCTTCCGCTGGAAGCTTCTCCAGAATCGGGAACGAAGAAATGAGGAGTAAAAATGACTCACGGAACAAAAGGAAGCACTCAGGAGAAAAACAAATACGGAACACGCTCCAGACACGCCCGTGACACGCCCGTGTCAGGTCCGACACGCCCGTGTCGCGGGGCGTGTACCCCCTCACCTACCCACTCGACGATCGTCGAGCTCAGCACGCTGAAACAGGGGACACGCCCTTTAACACGCCCGTGTCACATGTCGTATACCAACCTACCTAGAGCTCGGCAATCGTCAAGCGCAGATCGCCGACCAGGAGTCACGCCCTATGACATGCCCGTGTCAGATCTGGCATGCCTGTGTTAGGGGGGCGTGAACTCACCCAAACGCCGCTCTACTATCGTCGAACGCAGCTCGACGAATCGTCGAGCGCAGCTCGACAAATCGACGAACTGAAGGGGACACGCCCTGTGACACGCCCGTGTCACAGGCCGTGTTCCTACCAAAAATGCCCGTCGACCGAATTTCGTCGACCACACAACCGAGAGCTCTACCCGAGCTCGATACTGCCTGGGTCACGCCCGTGACCAAGGCCGTGTCACCCAAACATACACAAAAAATAGCTAAACTCCTTAGCTAAAAAAAAGAAACAAGGCACCAGCCTAACAAGCTCGACCACACCAGGCCATGCACAGCACAACAAACATACAGCTAACATAACAAACGTCAAAACGACGCAAAAGCAAACGATCTCAGACTTCGACCAAAACCCGCACCGTAGCTAAACACCTAAGCCCCGAAAACAAAGGTGAGGTCGAAAACAACATCCGACGATCTCACACTCGGGCTAATAACTCTCGAAGCCAAAACACAAGCATTTCCAAAGAGGCCCAACCGAGTCACCAAAACAGACTCCGGCAAGCTGGGGAATCTTGCTAACAGGCTACAACTAGGCTACACAAGGAACCTAATGAGCTAAGACCACGCTCTACAAAGGCGGAAGGTCGGAACTGTGACATCATAACGCCAATAAAAGATCAAACAAAACACAGAAAAATCGGGGGGGGGGGGGGGGGGGTTGCAGTCACTCCCCTTAAAAGAAAGTTTCGCCTCGAAACTTTACTCACAACACCCCTATCAAGAAGGAGAGAGAAATAGCTAAGAAGGGGCTATAAAAAAAGAGCAGAAAACATACCAGGCACAAGATCAGGGAAACAGATGAGGGTGAGCCTCCCTCATAGCCGACTCTAATTCCCAAGTCGTGCTTTCTACATCCTGATTCCTCCATAAAACCTTAACCATTGGAATGGTCTTCTTCCGCAACGCACGAACCTGAGAATCCAAAATGCGGATAGACACCTCCACGTAAGAAATATTCGGCTCCAACTGAGGCACAGAATCCAAAACCTGCCTGCCATTCAGCATACATTTCCGCAGCTGACTGACGTGAAAGACATCATGCACGCCAGGGAAATTTGCGGGCAAAGCCAGCCTATAAGCTGATAACCAAATCCTCTCAACAATCAGAAAAGGCCCCACGTACCTCAGGTCCAACTTCCTGTTCTTGCCAAACCGCTTGACTCCCATTAATGGGGAAACCTTTAAGAATACCGAGTCCCCCACAACAAATTTCAAGTCTGATTTACGCCGGTTGGCATTCTTCTCATATCTCTCCTGCGCTATCCGAAGCTTTTCCCGAATAAGCTTCACAGCAGTTTCCATCTCCTCGAGTGCTTCTGGACCTAACAAAGGTCTCTCGCCAACCTCAGCCCAAAACAAGGGAGTCCTGCAGTGCCTCTCATACAAAGCTTCAAAAGGAGCCATTTGCAAGCTTTCTTGATAACTATTGTTAGACGCAAATTCCATAAGCCGCAAGCACTCATCCCACGCTCCTCTGTGCTCCAGAATATAGCATCGGATCATATCTTCCACAATCTGATTTACTCGCTTCGTCTGACCATTTTTCTGCGGATGATATGCTATGGAATACCTCAAATCTGTACCCAACCCCACCTGAAGGCTCTTCCAAAAACGAGACGTGAACCTGGAGTCTCGATCTGATATGATACTTATGGGTACACCATGCAATCTAATAACCTCATCCAAATATAGCTCGACTATCTTCCTCATCGGATAATCGATCTTAAATGGTACGAAGTGAGCACACTTCGTCAATCTCTCTACGATCACCCAAACTGAATCATGTCCCTTAGGAGATCTCGGTAAGCCTGTAATGAAATCCATCGAGATACTCTCCCACTTCCACGTCGAAATATCCAAGGGAGTCAGCTTGCCACCAGGCCTCCCATGGTCGGCTTTCACACGCTTATAAGTGTGGCACTCAGAAACAAATCTGGCTATGTCTCCCTTCATCCCATACCACCAGACAATCTGCTTTAAATCATGATACATCTTGGTAGACCCTGGATGGTAGGCAACACTAGATCCGTGGGCTCCTCTGCACACCATATCCCGGATATCTCCAACAGCGGGGATGAAAAACCTGTCACGATACTTCAAGGTACCTGCATCATCTATAGAGAAATCTGGTAATTCACCTTTTTCAGCTCGAAGATACAAATGCAGAAGATCGGGATCATCCTTCTGATGCAGTCTCGTAAGTGCAATCCACGAAGGTTCTGCCACTTCCAAACTACTCTGTGAATCACAGCTTCCCACAGAAATGTCCATCAAAAGGAACTCTTCCACTAGACGCTCGGCGGAGAGATTGAAAATCTTCCCTGACTTCCGACTCAGTGCGTCGGCCACCACAATAGCTTTGCCCGGATGGTACTAGATTTCAACATCATAGTCGGCCACATACTCCAACCATCGCCGCTGGCGCAGATTCAATTCCTTCTGGGTGAAGACATACTTTAAACTCTTGTGATCAGTATAAATCTTGCACTGTGCGTCGTACAGCAAATGCCTACACAATTTCAGCGCATAAATCACAGCTGCAAACTCCAGGTCATGCGTAGGGTAGTTCCTCTCGTGAGTCTTTAGCTGCCTCGACCCGTACATAATCACCTTCCCGCCCTGCATCAATACACAGCCCAGTCCGACATGTGACGCATCCACATATATATCATACTCACTACCTTAAGTAGGCAAAGACAAAATTGGAGTTGAACATAACCTTATTTTTAGTTCCTCAAAAGCCTCCTCACACTTGCCATCCCATAGGAAGGCTACATTCTTCTGCGTCAACTTGGTCAACGGCGCAGACAAGGTATAGAATCCCTCTACAAATCTTCTATAATAGCCAGCCAAGCCCAAGAAGCTTCTGATCTCTCTGGGAGTAACAGGCCTCGCCCATTCCATAACAGCAGCGATCTTTTCTGGGTCCACCGATATTCCCTCCTTATTAACCACGTGGCCTAGATAAGAAACTTGAGGCAACCAAAATTCGCATTTGCTCAGCTTGGCGTATAGCTTATGGTCTCTCAGAGTCGCCAAGACCAGTCGATCATGCTCCTCCGCATCTTTAGAGTACACCAAAACATCATCTATAAAGACAATCACAAACTTATCTAGAAAATCCTTGAAAACTCTGTTCATCAAATCCATAAAAGCTGAGGGCGCTTAGTCAAACCAAATGACATAACCAAGAACTCAAAATGCCCATGACGAGAGCGGAACGCCGTCCGCGGAACATCTGACTCCCGAATCCTCAACTGGTGATAGCCTGAACGAAGATCAATCTTGGAAAACACGGCACTACCACACAGTTGGTCAAATAAATCATCAATCTGAGGCAGAGGGTACTTGTTCTTAATAGTAACCTTGTTCAGCTCTCTATAGTCGATGCATAGCCTCATCGACCCATCTTTATTTTTAACGAACAGCACTGGTGCACCCCAAGGTGAAGAACTCGGCCTTATGAAACCTTTTTCCATCATCTCATCCAGCTGGATTCGCAACTCTTCCAGCTCTCGTGGGGCCATCCGGTACGGCGACTTCGCAATAGGACGCGTGCCTGGCTCCAAATCTATAACAAACTCGACATCTCGATCGGGTGGAAGACCGGGAAGATCGTCAGGAAACACATCAGAGAAGTCACACACCACAGGAATCTCCTCCAAATGCGGCTCACTAACAATTGTCCCTACCAGAGAGACCACACAGGAAAAGCAGCCAGAATCAAGCAACTTCCGAGAATGTACCGTAGAAAAAACTGGAGACTCCTGGAGAGAATACCCATAAACGCTCCCTGTTTGACTGTTGTCTTTGACGAAGTCCCAGCGCTTACCCTTGCACTGGATAACTGCATCGTACCTGGATAACCAGTCCATGCCCAAGATAACATCGAAGTCCTCATCGTCAATCACCTTTAGATCTGCCTTTGCTAGAAAATCCCCCGACAAAATAGGACAGTCATGGACACCCAGGTCTGAAACCACAGAGTCACCGGAGGGGAACTTAACGCAAAAGGCACCACCAATATGATCTAGGCCCAAACTGAACCGCTCCACGAAGGCTCTAGCCACAAATGAGTGGGTAGCACCGGAGTCGAAGAGAACACGCGTCCAGCGGTTCTTTACCTTAAATCATCCTACAAATTGCACACGCATCTAAGGCAACAAATGCTAAAGCGAAAACTACAACCAAAAAGGGAACATGACAAAACGGTTGGGGAGGAGTCGAACCTGAGATAACCTGGGTCGAAGTCTGCGCTTCGTCTGCCGAAAGCACATTCAACTTCCCCTTCCCTTTATCCATTTGTTGAGGCGGTGGCAAAGCCTGGAGGCGAACTGGCTACAGAACAGGCTGGATCTGTGGGCACCTTGTCTTGAGATGACCCTTCTGCCCACACTGAAAATAGACTTTATCTTTTAACCAACAACGGGCAACATCATGCCCCTTCCTTCCACACAAGGCACACACCAAGTCTCCTCTGGGAGCACCCTGAATCGCATGCACCTGTTCCTTCTTCTGCGCTCCCAACCTTTTGAAACACCTCTCAAAGGGGTGGTCTGGCCGACCATAGAAGCTACAAACCTCTTTGTTCTTCTTTCTCGAGACAGCATCAGGCTCCTGAGGGCTCTTCCCTCCACCGAACTTCCGCTTATCCTTCCTCATCTACTGGCCTCTATTCTTGGCATTCTCAATGGCCTCGACCTTCCAGGCAGCTTCAACCACGCTGGCATAACTGACTGCTCCGTAGTCATTCGCTTGTTGAATTCTGTGAAGTGAAAGTGGGTGAATGGAAGGCTTGGGAAACCTATCCGCGCGGACTACGCGGACAGGGTTGGCGGACTGCTAGGTCGGCAGGGATGTTGTAGGCGGTTTGCTCTGTGGCGGCCTGGGCGGTCTGTTCGCGCGGACTACGCGGACAGCAGCGGCGATCTGACAGGCCAGTGTATGCTCAGCAGGCGGTTGACTCCCAGGAAGTAACCGGGCGGATAGGAATGTTATCCGCGGAGTCCGGCATGAAGCGGACTGAAGAACTGGAGCTCGACAGACCGGTTTGGCAGTTGCCTTGGTCTTGCTCTAGTGAAGCGGCAAGTGGAAGCCGCGGAGACCGCCGGTCAGCGCGGACAGAAACTGGAGGTCGCCCGGTATGGCGGGCTAGATCCAGTGTCCGCCAGTAAGTGCGGACTGGCCCTTGTGGCCTGCGGACTGGACTTGGTGGGAATTGAACCAAGTCCAGGATGGCTCAGTCAGGGGAGATCGCGCAGTGGAGCGCGGGCTGGTTTCTCAGTCCGTCAAGCGTAGTAGAAGTGCTGTTGCCTTGTTTGCTAGCTTGGGGAAATGCGGACTGGAGAATTGCTTGTGCAGGAGCGTGCGGACTGGAGCCGGAGTACGCTGAGTCCGGTTTAGCCTTGTGACGAGGTAATGGACTCAGGAGTTGCGGACTGGAGTCTGCTGTTAGCGGACTGGATTGGCGTGTCCGCTAAGTCCGGAGGTGCCTTGGCAATGAGGCAATGGACTTGGGATATGTGGACGGAAGACGGGTGTCCGCTGAGTCCGGCAGGTGCCTTGATGGCGAGGCTGCAGGCTCGGGTTTTGCGGGCTGATGCCTTGTCCGCAGAATGGCGGACACGGCTGTTGTGGAGTCCGGCTGTGGTGGTCCTGGCTTGGCCTCTGGCGGCAAGGCGGGCTGGATATTGGAGTCCGGCCTTGGAGAAGCTGGGGCGGACTGGCTATCTGCACAGGAGCGGCGAACTGGAAGGTGTGTTCGCGGGCTGGCGGACACACTTGTTCTAGCTGCGGGTTGTGGCGGTGATCCTATCGGCTAGGGCGGTGACCATACTCATCGTCGTGCCTATAAATAGGACACGTGTCACATCAGGAATAAGGAACCTAGACCGAAGTAAGTGAACAGTAATTGAGCTCGCTTAAGTTGCTGCGGTCTGGACTTTGTGTCCGCGCGGATAGAGGGTTGACCCGGTTGTGCTGTGCAGGTTGTGCGGATAGCGCTGGAAAGCCAGGACTTGGCTCTGATTGCGGTCAGGGACAGTGCGGACTCTGCGGTTAAGCAACAGGCGGTAAACAGCAGGTCGCGGATAGCGACCAGGCGGTCTTCTCTTTGGCGACTTGGTTCGGGTTTCAGTAAGTCGCCTGCTTCAGGCGGACTGTTCCATTCGGTGACGCAGCTTGTGCGGTCTGGCGGCGTCCAGATCGGCGGTGAAGAGCTAAGCATTGGAACAAGGGGTGAGTCCGCGCGGCTTGGGTTGCGGTCTGGCGACCTGGCGGACTGAGCGGACTCCACAGCAGTAGGTCGGCGGCTTGTTGATTGAGTCCGCGCGGCTTGTTTTTTGTTCTTGTCTTTGTAACTGTCTCTGCTCTCCCGGTGTTGGGTTTTGGTGAAGCATGTCTCGCCATGTATGTCTCGCCTTGTAAAGAAGTTTGCTCTTGATCAATAAAGAAGCTTGTGCTGCATGTGTTGCTGGTTGTTACTGCTTTGTTGAGATAACCCCTGCTAACTCCACGATCCGGGAAAACTTTCAACATTATAAGTGGGCGTATTCTCCTTCGGTTTGTTGAGTTTTCAACAGGGTATCCAAGGGGGCGTCTGCGGTTTGTTGAATTTTAACATGGTATCAGAGGGAGGTTGTTGGAGTGGTCAAGCAGTGCTCAATGGAAGTAGTTGCTCTTCTGAAGAGGAAACCACTGGTAGAACCATGGCAGTGGAGGATGCAAGTTGTCTTGGTATTGATCTCCTTACAGAGACGAACTGTGAACGGTGGAAGTCCTGTATGAAGCGCTTTCTTCTTGGCGAGGACCTTTGGGAGGTTGTATGCGGAGCAGGAAGACAAGAGGATACTGCTGGCAATGCTGAGGCGATGAGAGCTTGGAAGGAGGCAAATGCGAAAGCGGAGTCTATTCTCAAGCAGGTGATCTCATCGAAGCTCTTGGACCACATCAGTGGATGTCGGTCAGCTGCGGAGGTCTGGACTTCCCTTGATGGGTTGTTCAGGAAGGAGGTGAAGGTTGCTGCTGAAGATGGTCCCTCTACTTCGTATCAGGAAGAAAGGAGTGTTTCTCCTAGGCGTGATAGGAAGAGGAAGGAAGGACCAAGGTGCTATAAATGCAAGCAGCAAGGTCATCTTCGGAAGGAGTGCAAGGTTGTCTTGCTCTCGGCGAACGTTGCTCAGGTAGGGAGGAAGGAGAAGAATGTAGTTGGGATTTCAACTAGTTCTGGAGTTGATCGGAGGAATGCCAGTGATAGTGCTGCTATCTGGCATGAAAGACTGGGGCATGTAGGGATGGACAAGCTGAAAGCAATGGCGGAAAGAAGACTCGTAAGAGGCTTGCCTAGATTGTCATCCTATGGCGATGGTCGGGGGTGTGCGGGATGTCAGGAAAGTGGAGCCTATTGCTTCATGGTCGACAAAGCACAATCCAGATGTAATGCACCATTGGCGGTTGTCCATTGTGCTCTGGTGGGACCGACCGTCACGGCCAGTCTTGGAGGCAGCAGGTTCATGCTGATATTGGTTGATGACTATTCTGGGTATACTTGGGTATACTTTATGAAGAAGAAGTCCAACATGGTACGCTTGCTTGTGGAGTTCAAGAAGCTTGTGGAAGGCCAGCTTGGCCGGAGGATCAAGGTGTTGAGGACAAGTATCGGTGGTGAGTTTGGCTCAACCGAGTTCTCACGCTTTTGCAGGAAGCAAGGGATCCGGATGGAGCTTTCTTGTGGACATACTTCACAACAGGGTAGTATTGCAGCTCGGATGATCCATTGGTTAACGGAGACCTGCAAGTGTTGGCTTCAGAGTAAAGGCGTTCCGAAGGCTCTTTGGGCGGAGGGAATAGCCTGTGCTGCTCATGTCATCAACTGGATGCCTCTTAGTCCGATCATAATGAAGACTCCTTATGAGCTGATGTTCGTAGTGAAGCCCTCAGTGAAGCACCTTCGGGTGTTTGGATCTACCTGCTATATACACTCTCCGGGTGCTCTCAAGACAAAGCTAGTCTTTGTTGGGTATGATGAGCAGAGAAGAAGATGGAGGTGTATGGATCCTGCGACGAAGAAACTCATAGTGTCGAGAGACATTTTTTTTGATGAGTTGACGCCGTATTGGGGTAGCTCTTATGTGGAGCTAGAGATAAGCAGGTCAGATGGTGGGCTGAAGGAGGCTGCTGCTAAGGAAGTGGAGTTACCTGAGTCACCAGGTGCTCCAGGTTGTTCTAGCTCCGGGGCAAAGGCGTCAGAGTCGGGAAGAAGGGGGAGCGATGCTCCAGGACCTTCTGGCTCGAAGGCGGAGGCTTCCGGTTCAGGAAGCAAGGGGAGCGATGTTCCAGGCAGTTCTTGTTCAAGAGGGGAGTCTTCTGGTTCAGGTAGCAGGGGGAGCGTTGCTCCAGATGCTTTTGGTTCCAGTAAGGAGGCGTCTTGTTCAGGGAGCAAAGGGAGCATTGTTCCGGGTTTGCCCGGGAATGGAGCTGGTTCAATAGCAGCGGAGGTGGTTAGCCATGATCAGGTTCTTCGGAGGTCGAAGAGGATCAGTAAGCCACCAGCTCGATATTGTGAAGGGAACATGGAGGACTTGGTTCCGTGTTTCCTTGTTAGCCCTCAGGTCGAGCAAGGTACTTTTGGCTATGATGACCCCACTAGAATCAAGGAGGTGGTTGACACCAAGTCTGAAGAGGTGACTTCTCTCAGAGGCAACGAGGCTTGGGCTTCTGGGTCCAAGGAAGTTGGTGATACTCCTGTGATGCATGAGTGGAGGTTGAAGCTGAAGAAGGCAGAGGGAAGCATGACTCCTTCTTGGAGATGCTGGAGGGCTCCCTCATGGTCCATGATATGCGGTGCGAGGACTATGTCTTGGACATCTCTTCGTAGATGCTATCGGAAGGACCAGGTGCAAGGTTACGGGAGCTGCTGGAGTTATTCACCACTTCTCACTTCAAGGGGGAGTGTTGAATTCTGTGAAGTGAAAGTGGGTGAATGGAAGGCTTGGGAAACCTATCCGCGCGGACTACGCGGACAGGGTTGGCGGACTGCTAGGTCGGCAGGGATGTTGCAGGCGGTTTGCTCTGTGGCGGCCTGGGCGGTCTGTTCGCGCGGACTACGCGGACAGCAGCGGCAGTCTGACAGGCCAGTGTATGCTCAGCAGGCGGTTGACTCCCAGGAAGTAACCGGGCGGATAGGAATGTTATCCGCGGAGTCCGGCATGAAGCGGACTGAAGAACTGGAGCTCGGCAGACCGGTTTGGCAATTGACTTGGTCTTGCTCTAGTGAAGTGGCAAGTGGAAGCCGCGGAGACCGCCGGTCAGCGCGGACAGAAACTGGAGGTCGCCCGGTATGGCGGGCTAGATCCAGTGTCCGCCAGTAAGTGCGGACTGGCCCTTGTGGCCAGCGGACTGGACTTGGTGGGAATTGAACCAAGTCCAGGATGGCTCAGTCAGGGGAGATCGCGCAGTGGAGCGCGGGCTGGTTTCTCAGTCCGTCAAGCGTAGTAGAAGTGTTGTTGCCTTGTTTGCTAGCTTGGGGAAATGCGGACTGGAGAATTGCTTGTGCAGGAGCGTGCGGACTGGAGCCGGAGTCCGCTGAGTCCGGTTTAGCCTTGTGACGAGGTAATGGACTCAAGAGTTGCGGACTGGAGTCCGCTGTTAGCAGACTGGATTGGCGTGTCCGCTAAGTCCGGAGGTGCCTTGGCAATGAGGCAATGGACTTGGGATATGCGGACGGAAGTCGGGTGTCCGCTGAGTCCGGCAGGTGCCTTGATGGCGAGGCTGCGGGCTCGGGTTTTGCGGGCTGATGCCTTGTCCGCAGAATGGCGGACATGGCTGTTGTGGAGTCCGGCTGTGGTGGTCCTGGCTTGGCCTCTGGCGGCAAGGCGGGCTGGATATTGGAGTCCGGCCTTGGAGAAGCTGGGGCGGACTGGCTATCTGCACAGGAGCGGCGAACTGGAAGGTGTGTCCGCGGGCTGGCAGACACACTTGTTCTAGCTGCGAGTTGTGGCGGTGATCCTATCGGCTAGGGCGGTGACCATACTCATCGTCGTGCCTATAAATAGGACCCATGTCACATCAGGAATAAGGAACCTAGACCGAAGTAAGTGAACAGTAATTGAGCTCGCTTAAGTTGCTGCGGTCTGGACTTTGTGTCCGCGCGGATAGAGGGTTGACCCGGTTGTGCTGTGCAGGTTGTGCGGATAGCGCTGGAAAGCCAGGACTTGGCTCTGATTGCGGTCAGGGACAGTGCGGACTCTGCGGTTAAGCAACAGGCGGTAAACAGCAGGTCGCGGATAGCGACCAGGCGGTCTTCTCTTTGGCGACTTGGTTCGGGGTTCAGGAAGTCGCCTGCTTCAGGCGGACTGTTCCATTCGGTGACGCAGCTTGTGCGGTGTGGCGGCGTCCAGATCGGCGGTGAAGAGCTAAGCATTGGAATAAGGGGTGAGTCCGCGCGGCTTGGGTTGCGGTCTGGCGACCTGGCGTACTGAGCGGACTCCACAGCAGTAGGTCGGCGGCTTGTTGATTGAGTCCGCGCGGCTTGTTTTTTGTTCTTGTCTTTGTAACTGTCTCTGCTCTCCCGATGTTGGGTTTTGGTGAAGCATGTCTCGCCATGTATGTCTCGTCTTGTAAAGAAGTTTGCTCTTGATAATTAAAGAAGCTTGTGCTGCATGTGTTGCTGGTTGTTACTACTTTGTTGAGATAACCCCTGCTAACTCCACGATCCGGGAAAACTTTCAACATTATAAGTGGGCGTATTCTCCTTCGGTTTGTTGAGTTTTCAACAGGGTATCCAAGGGGGCATCTGCGGTTTGTTGAATTTTAACATCGCTAACTGCTGAATGTCGCTTCTTAGTCCACCCAGAAACCATTTAACTCGATCTGCTTCAACACTCACCAGACCAGGAGCAAACTGACTCAACTTGCTAAACTCAATCTCATACTCACTAACCGTGAGTTTCCTCTGCTTCAAATGAAGGAAGTCATTCATTAGCCGGTCCCGCTCGACTGAAGGCAGAAACTTACTTAACAGCATCACCTTAAATGACTCCCAAGTGCATCCTGCCACCAAGCTCTCTTTCTCACTCAGCCACCAACTCTTTACTAAGCTCTTGAGCGGTAGGCAGCGAGCATCACTCTCTGATCGTCCGCAATCCCAGAGTAAGAGAACATCTCTTCGATGGAAATCAGCCAGTCATCCAAAATCATGAAATCTGCTTGCCCATCATAAGTAGGGGGCCTAAGCCGCTGAAACTGGGATACGAATGCCATCTCCGGGGGCACCACAATCGAAGGCACGGGAGGAGCAGGAGGGGCAGGAACAGCTACCCCCTAAGAGGGGTCCTAAACTCTCGGAGTCTGTCCCGCCACCACTGCTACAAGGGACTGAATCTGAGCCTGCATATCCACTACCTGTCTCGAAAAGGCCTCATTACTCTGCCGCAGGCTTTCTATCAATGCCTCGCTCTGCGCTCCCGACGTATCACCCTCTGATTGGGGAGTCGATCTCGTCGCAGGATGTCTCGCCATCCTATAATCCCACAAGCTTTAGACAAAACCTAGCCTAACAGCTAGAACAAAACTACCCGGTACAGACAAACACACTTAAATATGAACTTCAACTGCTAAACTTGCTCTGGGATTTGTTTTTACCATGATGATGTTATGCTTAATCTAAGATGGTTCACCACCATCATACTAACTCATGTACCTAAACCATGAATGCATGTATTTGTATTCTTTTTGACTCAAAACCATGCGTGTACATATGTCATCATGCAAATCTTTAGCTTGGCACGTTGTGCTTATGAAATGTTATGCTATGCATGATGTGCTATGCATTTTAAAAAAAAAGCCTTTGTTGAGATTATATTTGCCAGCAGGACACGTGTGTGTGCGTGGGACCACGTATTTGACTTCCCCATCGCGTTCCAGGTCTGGGTGTTGACCCCGGTGGGCCCCCCTTATGGCGCAATATCCCCGCGGTCCTGTGGTTGGGGTTAATCCCACACCGCCTTCAGACTTCTCCCCTTTGTGTTCATGTACCCCGCCACCCTTCATCTCAACACTTGGGTTTTGAGATGAACTGTTGGGTTGGCGGGTTCTAACTTGGTATCAGAGGAGGTTGTCCTGCTGTGGGGGTGTGTTGAGATTATATTTGCCAGCAGGACACGTGTGTGTGCGTGGGACCGCGTATTTGACTTCCCCATCGCGTTCCAGGTTTGGTGTTGACCCCGGTGGGCCCCCCTTATGGCGCAATATCCCCGCGGTCCTGTGGTTGGGGTTAATCCCACACCGCCTTCAGACTTCCCCCCTTTGTGTTCATGTACCCCGCCACCCTTCATCTCAACACCTGGGTTTTGAGATGAACTGTTGGGTTGGCGGGTTCTAACTGCCTTAATGCATGCCATGGGCGGCGTACACATGAAAATGTTATGCATCCCAAACTACATAACATTTCCATGCAACGAAAAAAAGAAAATGTGCTAGCCGCATTCATATGGTGAGGTTATGCATCCCATACTACATAACCCTCACATGTTGCCTCCTATGGTGGATCCATATACAAACACATATTATGCATCTCATACTACATAATATGCATCGTATACTTCTTCATGCTCATGAGTGTAGTGTTCATGCTTTAGCCAAGATGTGCTGATGACATATCGGTGTGTGTATGGTATGACGCTAACTAATAATGCAAACAAGGGAAAGGTTGCCCGACCATTTGCCAAGCAACCTCCCTCTGATACCAACTGTCACAACCTGCATTTTCTCGACGATTACACCGCATCAAAGCAAGAGAAAATACGTGTCGTGATGCCACGTCATGCAGGGGATAACTGCACACATTCAGGAAAAACTCCAGACCTTAGATTTTAAGGAAAATCATAGTTTAATATGAAAGAAAACCAGTTATATTTAATGGATGTATCCCTCGGCACAGTGGATCAGCTAGTCCATAATTAAAAGTATATTTATACGCAGCGGAAAATACTTTGGTTAAATTGAGTTGACACCCTAAATGAGCATAAGTGTCCCCGAGGGACGACTCATGGTATGCACGACTCTAAGGTAAGTATGGTATATAAAAATGTAGTCTTTACGCTAAAGGAAAAGTAGTGTCTTAGTTTTATAAATATGACATGCATGAGATACATATAGTAACGCTTTTAGGGTTTAAAAATATCTAACATGCAACCTAGCATAAAACATTCACAGAAGCAAGTAAACAACCACAAATAGGCAAAAATAGCAGCTTTAGTTCATACCCAGCATCGTAAGAAGCCACCAGTGGGCGTCAACAACATGACATGAACCCACTTGTGAGTATGCATGTCTATACAGAAAGGAAAAGAACTACCTCACAAAAATTGAGGATCAGCTATCTCGGCTTCCCAAGAGGCCACAAGCAAGCCCCTCCAAAAGAACTAGCCGCTCAACTGGCTACAACCTACACCTGAGGCATTCAAGAAAAGAACACCTCCGCAAGAAAATAATCAAAAAGGTAAATAGAGCATTAGATTTATGAGCAAATAAGAAGGGTTTACTAACCCGGCAACAAAATGCTATCAGTAAAAGAAAGGACATGACAGTAAGAAAAGAGCATTGTCTAAAGAACGGCAAAGCACACCAAGTGTGAGTAATAAAAGCAACATGCCCTATAAAAGAGCCTGCAACAGCAACAAGACATATACATATATACCAAGAGAAATAGCCATAAAATAGGAAAGGAACTAACAGTCCTAACTTGTGGGTTAATAGCAGGGGTCAAAACATGGATCTGAATACATAACTAAAACCAGATCCAAAAAGGGCTAAGGGGTCAAATAGTGGCAGCTCTAGGGTCCCACACACACCAACCCAAACCGGGGCAAAAGGTGGTGGCCACAGCTCTCCACATAAAACCACCCCTCCAGAGGCACCAAAACTCCACCACCTGCCACAACCCAAGAGTCAGCATGCAAAAACTAGCCGAACACCCAATACCCCCCTAGGGAAAAGTCACACTAACAATCCTAAGGAAACACACGAACCCAAGGCAGTAACGTCGAGCCCACTCGACGCGGCGTTGAGTAAGCTCTACTCACTTGACGCCAAAATACTTAGCCACAAAACCTACGTTGGATGACGGCGTTGAGTGAACTCGGCTCACTCAACGCTGTCAGCGCTTTCTACTTAGGTTAAACATAAATTTTAGTTAAAACTGCAGCCTAAACTCTCTCAATGCGTGGAAACAGAGAGTTGGAAATTTAATTCCAACTCTCCCTTCTTTCCTATCTACTCGGGGCTACCGCAACTATACTTAAACTACAACTAAACGCAGCCATATCCTAACTCTAGCTACCCACTGGACACCAAACCGTGAATAATAACAAAAAAAACTAGCCAAAATTCCTACACAACCTAAATCGAACATAGCTGAAATTTAAGAATAATATACAGCAAAGTAACTAGGTAAAAATGGGGTCAAATTGGCAAGGGCAAGGAGCCACTTGCCTTACCACCAAGATGCAACGATTGCAACACGAAAACATGCTTTGGCGACAAGGTCGGCCACCTACGGGTCAAAAGCAAAGATTTAGAGAAGAAGAAAAGAAATAAAAAAAAAAAGTTTAACTCCTGGAATCAGCCCTAGATCAAGAATGACTTACATGGAAGGGAAGATCTAGACGAGAGCAAGCCAAATCCGCTATCGCACGAGAAAAATCGAGCTCCCTCCCGCAATCGCCGGCCAAAATCCAACACCGCCTCCTCCCAAAACCTTCCGCTGGAAGCTTATCCAGAATCGGGAACGAAGAAATGAGGAGGAAAAACGACTCACGGCACAAAAGGAAGCACTCAGGAGAAAAACAAATACGGAACACGCTCCAGACACGCCCGTGACATGCCCGTGTCAGGTCCGACACGCCCGTGTCGCGGGGCGTGTACCCCCTCACTTACCCACTCGACGATCGTCGAGCTCAGCACACCGAAACAGGGGACACGCCCTGTGACACGCCCGTGTCACAGGCCGTGTACCAACCTACCTAGCGCTCGACAATCGTCGAGCGCAGATCGCCGACCAGGAGTCACGCCATATGACACCCCCGTGTCAGATCCAGCACGCCCGTGTTAGGGGGATATGAACTCACCCAAATGCCGCTCTACTATCATCGAGCGCAGCTCGACGAATCGTCGAGCGCAGCTCGACAAATCTACGAACCGAAGGGGACACGCCCGTGTCACAGGCCGTGTTCCTACCAAAAATGCCCGTCAACTGAATTTCGTTGACCACACAACCGAGAGCTCTACCCGAGCTCGACACGCCCTGGGTCACGCCCGTGACCAAGGCCGTGTCACCCAAACATACACAAAAAAATAGCTAAACTCCTTAGCTAAAAAAAAGAAACAAGGCACTAGCCTAATAAGCTCGGCCACACCAGGCCATGCACAGCACAGAAAACATACAGCTAACATAACAAACGTCGAAACGACGTAAAAGCAAACGATCTCGGATTTCGACCAAAACCCGCACTATAGCTAAACACCCAAGCCACGAAAACAACGGTGAGGTCTAAAACAACATCCGACGATCTCACACTCGGGCTAACACCTCCCGAAGCCAAAACACAAGCATTCCGTAAGAGGCCCAACCGAGTCACCAAAATAGACTCCGGCTAGCTGGGGAATCTTGCTAACAGGCTACAACCAGGCTACACAACGAACCTAAAGAGCTAAGACCACGCTCTATAATGGCGAAAGGCCGGAAATGTGACATCGTAACGCCAATCAAAGATCAAACAAAACACAGAAAAAATGGGGGCGTTACATTTTCGAGGACATGACCATGAACACATATCAGTGGAATGTGCCTAGGTCCCACCCAAACAAACCTGCAGGTATATTTGAAGTAGATAATGTCTCCCATCTAGTTCTACAAGTGGAAATTTTAAGTAAAAAGATCACGGAGATGACTGCTGCCTCCGCCCCTCAGGTATGGGAATCTGCAACTCCTGCTCCCGAACAATTAGATTATGTTAACAATATGTCGAAAAATGCTTTTCATAATTTCTCTGCTGCTAGTTTTCCCGCGTCTGGCTTTGCTTTTTCGAATAGTTATAATCCCGCTTTACCGAACCACCCGAACTTTTTGTGGAGTAATCCCTCGAATGCAATGCGCCCGCCACCATAAAATGATTTTTCTGCACCGCCACCACCTCCTCAAAATTTTCCAAAACCTCCAAGTTTGGAGGAGATGTTTTCAAAATATATGAATGTCAATGATGCTACTATAAGAACCCTAACCGGGACTGTTAAAAGTTTAGAGAATCAAGTAGGTCAACTCGCAAAAATTATTTTTGAGCGACCCGTCGGGTCTCTTCCTACAAACACTGAGCCCAACCCGAGAGAGCAAGTGAAAGCTATAACTCTTCGGAGTGGGAAGCAAGTTTCTGGTATGGTTAGCGAAGAGCCTGAGTCAAGCTCCGCCTCCATTTTAAAAAATCAAAGCTCCGCCCCCATTTAAAAAAATCAACCCTCCGTCGAGAAAAATTTTATCATTTTACCCATACTGAAGAAGAAGTTATCACCCCTCTCACTGTTGAAGAAAAAGATCTCATTCTACCACCCATCTTTAAAAATAATCCAACCCCACCATACCCTTCCGAACTTAACAAGCAACGTCAGGATCATCAATACTCCCGCTTCCTAGAAATATTAAAACAAATCCACATAAATCTACCCTTCCACGAAGTAATCTCCCAAATGCTGAAGTACGTTAAGTACCTTAAGGACCTCCTGACTAATAAAAAGAAGTTAGAAAACTTATCGCATGTCACGCTAAATGTCGAGTGCTCTGCGGTCTTGACAAACAGTTTACCAAAGAAGATCAGTAACCTGAGTAGTTTTTCTATTCTGTGTGTCTTTGGTGATATTTTCGTCAAGCATGCATTGGCTAACTTAGGTGCGAGTATCAACCTGATGCCCCTCTCGTTATTCAAGAATTTAGGAATTGGTAGCCTCAACCCCACACGCATGAGTATCCAGCTCGCAGATAGATTCGTTAAATACCCATTAGGAATCGTGGTGGATGTCTTAGTTAAAGTTAACAAATTCATCTTCCCGGTGGATTTCGTCATATTGGACATCGAAGAAGACGTCGAGGTTCCCTTGATCCTTGGTCGGCCTTTCCATGGCACCTCCCGAGCTATCATTGACGTAAGTAATGGTAAGCTCTTCCTACGAGTATGTGACAATGAAGTGAGTTTCTCTATGACCCCTTCAATGAAGAACACCCTAGAAAATGATGACTCCTATTTTTTCTTAGATGGCTTAGGTGAAGAATCTTCCTACTACCTTTCTGAAAGTGAAAATAAATTTTCTTATTTTTGTTCTTCCTCTACTCTTCCAAATGAATCTCTGCAAGAAGCGGCCATGGCCACTAGCTCCACTCCTTTCAATTTTACGTATAAAGAAAAAGTCTACGAAGTCATTGTTTTTGAAAAAGAAATAATTTCCAAAACGTCATATGAAGAACCCCCCACCCTGGAATTAAAAGAACTGCCTGAACATCTTTGGTATGCCTTCTTAGAAAAAGTCTCCAAACTACTAGTAATAGTTTCGGCCTACCTTACTGAAGTGTAAAATGATAAGCTCCTACTAGTGTTACGTAAACATCGCCGAGCTATTGCCTTGCAGATATCTGATATCAAGGGCATATGCCCATCTTTATGCACCCACAAAATCTTAATGGAAGATAATTCGCGTAATTCAATCCAACCTCAGCGCCGTATAAATCCAAATATGAAAGAATTCGTAAAGGGCGAGGTTATGAAACTCTTAGACGCAGGAATTATTTATCCTATCTCTGATAGTAAGTGGGTTAGCCATGTCCAGGTAGTGCCGAAAAAGGGAGGGATAACTGTAGTTAGTAATGAGAATAATGACTTAATCTCGACACGGACGGTGACGGGGTAGTGAATGTGTATTGACTATCGTAAGTTAAACGACACCACCCGCAAGGACCACTTTCCCTTGTCGTTCATCGATCAAATTTTAGAGCGATTATCTGGCCATAGCTTTTACTGTTTTCTCGATGGTCTCTCAGGGTACTTTCAAATCCCCATCTCTCCCGAGGACCAGGAGAAAACTACGTTTACTTGTCCCTTCGGCACCTTCGCTTACCGAAGAATGTCGTTTAGATTATGCAATGCGCCAGCTACATTCCAGCGATGTATGCTCGCTATCTTCGACAAGTACGTAGAAAGCATTATGGAGGTGTTTATGGATGATTTCAACGTATTCGGCGATCCCTTTGATAGTTTCTTAGAGAACTTCAAAAAAGTCTTAAAAAAATGCGAAGAAACTAACCTTGCCTTAAATTGGGGAAAATGCCATTTTATGGTGAGGGAAGGGTAAGTATTGGGTCATAAGATTTCTTCAAGAGGAATTGAGGTAGACATAGCTAAGATAGAAGTTATTGAGAAGCTACCGCCGCCTACGAACGTCAAAGCTATAAGAAGTTTCCTAGGACACGCTGGCTTCTATCTCTGCTTCATAAAAGACTTCTCCAAAATCACCAAACCCCTTACTCATCTTCTGGAAAAAATGCCCCGTTTATTTTTGATGACCTTTGTCTCTCTACTTTGAAACAATAAAAGAAAAGTTAATTAATGCCCCTATTATGATAGCTCCGATGTGGGACCTTCCCTTTGAAATTATGTGTGATGCGAGTAGTTTCGCGGTGGGAGCCGTACTAGGACAATGAATATCTAAAAAATTCCACCCCATCTATTATGCAAGTAAAACACTTACATGGCACAAGAGAATTATACCACAACCGAGAAGGAGCACCTAGCTGTTGTTTTCGCTTTTGATAAATTTCGTTCATATATCACACTTTCCAAAATTATCATTTTTACGGATCACTCGGCCCTCAAGTATCTTCTTGCTAAGATGGATGCCAATCCGCGCCTGATTCACTGGGTCTTACTCCTCTAGGAGTTTGACTTAGAAATCCGTGATAAGCGAGGCCCCGAGAATTTGGCTGTCGACCATCTATCATGATTAGATAATCCTTATATTCAAAAAATTAGATGAAAAATCTTTTAATGATTTCTTCCCTGATGAGAAGCTGCTCTAATAGATGGGGCGCCGAGAATACATCGACCTCAGCATTCAGCTCTACGTTCGAAGATCGTCTCCCAGTTCGTCGAACTCACTTTCTGCATTCGACGATCGTCGAACTTCTCCTGCTCCTTCTCTTCTCTCCATTCGTCGACCTCGTCTTCAGCTCAATTTCGTCGAACTCACTTTCTATGTTTGACGAACTCCACTAATTTCGTCGAGCTCCCCCTTCACTTCTCAGTTTGATGCTTTCCTCCACCAATTTCATCGAACTCAGCCTTCTGCGTTCGACGATCGTCGAGCTCCCCTCCGCCATCTCTCTTCTTTAATTTCGTCAAACTTCCCTCCTTCTCCTCTGATTTCGTAAAGCCTTCTCCTCCAGTTCGTCGAGCTCACTTGCTGCCAGAGGACATGTCTCGCTCTTCCAAAAGCCTGCTCAGCCATTAATGCACGTCACTCGTACCCATCTAGTCATTTTTTCTCGCCAGAACACTGATTGATTAAAACTCCAAAAATATTTACGGTCACGAGGCGACCCGGCGGTTTTATTTAAGTAAAGCGGAAGTGGTTTTTATTGAGAAAACGGGGCGTGCATATTTATTTATTTGGATATAAAACGGGTTAGATCGAGTTTTAACGAAAGGAGGCAAGTGCACCTATCGTGAGTAGTACAGGATATTCTGGGTGGAATATCGAGGTCGTATTGTTCTCGGGGTCGGTTCGATTATTTCTACTCTTCCTTGGAGGGGACTATTAATTTACCGATATTTAACTTGTCGGGTTATATTTTATATATAATAAAAATGACAAAATAAAACTGAAAATGAAAGCAATAAAAAGAAAGCTTGAAGGTGGAGCCGATGAAGAGCTTAGCTCGATGGCACCGAATAGAATTTGAACTAAAATAAACTTTAAATAAAAAGAGCTCCTAAGTTTCTAATTAATTAAGGCGGAGACTTGGTCGTGGAGGTTCCACTAGACTGAGCTCTCCGAGCTATAGGGCTATCGCTCACCTGAACGCTATGACTATTCGACCGAATGTTAGTCCGACGAACGATTCCTCTTAATGCCCGCATTACGCTAAGAACCCCGCTATTAGGTGGGGAACCCAATCCGGTAGAGTTGGCGTGCCTCCTCTCTCGAGGGTTAGTGCAGAACTCTCTTTGCCAAGGGGTGATCGGTCCATATGCACGGCCTCTCGGCTAGCTAGCATATGGACTACGGAAATAGGGCCCACACATCAATTATGTGGTCCTACGCGTCGTTTACCCCAGGCAAACCTTAAGTACTTTTAATTAATTAGAAAAATACGACCTTTAATTATTTTAAGCTATTTTATTTGTCCCAATGCTCTTCGATACCGAGGTCTAAGAACGGTTAGCCACTCATCGGAATGGGAACGGCTTGCAAGGAAAGCAATAAAGAAAGAAGTAAATGAAAGCGATAAAATGAAAGCAAGAAAATAAAGCAGGAAATAAAGCAGTAAATTGCAAGTCCTACTCAAACGAGTAAGACTGAAGAAAGCTATAAATTGCGAGTCCAAGCGCAAATGCGTGGGCGGGAGAAAGAAAGCGGGTCCTACTCAAACGAGTAGGACTAAATAAATGCAACACACGCACACACTCTCTCGACATAAAGCAAAACACACGCACACTACATAAAATTAAACTCACACACTCTACTGAATTTAAAACTCACACACACAACATAAAGTAAACACACTCACACACTCTACTGGAAAGTAAATAAAAGCAATGCGCCATTTAACTCTTAACGAGTAGGAGAAAATAAATGCTTACTCACACAAAAGTGAATAAAAAAACTAAGTTACCTAAAAATTAAAACAACTGCATTTCTACCGCTAGAATGCGGTAGAAATGCATAAAAAGTGAAAATAAAAATTTAACGAGCGAAAAAGTTTGCAAATAAACGCAAATTGAAACAGCTCGGAAAATTAAAACAAATACATTTCTACCGCTAGAATGCGGTAGAAATGCATAAAAAGAGAGCGAAAAAATTAAAAGAGCAAAAGTTTAAAATCAAAAATTAAAAAAACTATATAATCATTCCTATAACTCCGTAAAACTGATTAAAAAGTGAAAATAAAATGAAAAGAACGAAAAAGTTTTACATCCTAAAAAGAAAAATCTAAGTTAAAAGAAATGAAAATCACCTTGAAATCATTTTTACGGTTTATAACAATGAAATTGAAAGCTATAAAAACCTAAGTTAACAAAACTAAGAACATAAAATTATAAAGTTATATTCATACACACACACACGTATAAAGAAGAACAAAAAAACTAAGTTAAAACAAAAGCAAAAAGGATAAGATTGCATAAGGGATGAAACATAGATGAAGTCCAAGGGTTGTAATGGAAAAAAAACTACAATTGCATTAATAAAAAGGGTAATTACAAAGCTAAAATAGAAGAGAAAGAGGGAGAGAAAATATCCCTTACAACACATTTGGATTTCATCCCAGCAGCATAACACTTATACAAAATGGTTCAAAAAAGTGGAACAGAAATCCTTACAGAACACAGGTATTTATAGGCAGAAAATTTCATGTGACACACCCTCTGACACGGGCGTGTCAGGGGGCGTGTCAACACTATTCATGATAGCGGCTGTCGATTTGACATCAAAGTGGACTTCGGGCTGGACACGTGTCGGTCTCGCGTTGGTCACGCCCCAGGTCAAGGGCGTGACGGTGGGCATGTTAAGGAGGTGGATCTGGGCGCGGGTCGCGCCGACAGTCGTCGCGCGGGTCTTGTCAGCCAGGTGGAGATGTCACGCCCCAGGTCACGGGCGTGACTCTGGGCGTGTCGGTTGGTGTCGACACTCGACAAACATCGAGCGGAAAATGTCGAGTTGAAAATCGTCGAGCGGGAAGAGGTGTCACGCCCTAGGTCACGGGCGTGACTCTGGGAGTGTCGAGGAGGTTGACGATCGTCGAGCTGAAAACGTCGAGCGGGTGGACACGAGCTTGGGTCACGCCCCGTATCGGGTGACACGGGCGTGTCGCCGGGCGTGTCAAGCTTTTCTCTTCAAAATTTGCTGATTGATGGGATTTTGAGGTGTCACGCCATGGTCACGGGCGTGACCAATTTGTCACGGGCGTGCATGGCATTTTTTGCAGATTTTGATTTTTTTTTTCCTGAAAAATAAAATAAAACAAGTTAGTATAATATTTACAAAAATAGGAGCATTTTATTGAATAAAAATACGTAAAAATGACAAAAATAAATGAAAATAACTAAATTAATGTACAGAAAACTAGGTATATTTACAATTCATCAAATACCCCCATACTTAAGCTTTTGTTATTCCAGAGCAAAAGTTGGAGATGAACTTATAAGGAATAAAAGAAATCCTAAGTTTAGCTACCGCTTGAATTAATTAAAATTAAGATCAAAATAAACATCCGGGGTTAAAGAATTAAATCCTAATTTATGAAATGTTATGAATAGAGGAAGAGTTTCAAAAAGACTTCTAGATAAAATAAAATAGAAAGCAAAAATTTATTTTTGTTAGTTTAGTAAAGATGGATTGGATTTATATAAAAAAACTTTAGCTTAAAAGAAGTTAAAGGAAATAAAGCAATTTAAAAATTATGCTCTCAAAAAAATTTAAATTAAGTCTAGAATCATTGAAATGAGATAAGTGATTTGGTGGTTTATGAAGAAGCCTTGGATATTGAGGTGAGGCAATTTTTTCTCGAACCTCCATTTTTTTTTGAATAGTTAGGAAAATGAAATCTTATTTTCCCAACACATAATAATATTTTTTTTTCTTCATAAATAATAAATAACACAATGTATATGTGTAGGAGTAATGAATTTTATCCTCTTACTCCATAACATATAATCTTTTTAAATATTGGATGCCTATGTTTACGGAATGAAATCTTATTCCCATTCACATAAAATCTTTTAAGGGATATGGGTAAACATGTCCAGTAAGACATGAAAAAAATGGAAGTGGGTTTATTTTTTCAAAAAGAAAACTAGATTTTAATAAAAAAGTTTTGAGAGCAACCTTTTTAAAATGAACGTTCCAATGTTTCTAAAAGCAAATAGTAGAAATAATTAAAATCCATTTATGTTATTTTCTAACATAAAAAACGAGATTCTATTTATAAAATTAGAAGTGGTGGTGAAATACAAGTTCCTTATTATAAGGATAAGACATGAAAAATTCTTTAAACTTAACCCCAGACACTTAAATCTATCGAACTTTAATTAATAAACGAATAGTAAGCAAAGAATTAAAAGAATTCGCTTATAAATTAACTCGAAAGAAGATTTTTGGAAAGCAAAAGGTTTAAGATAATGGCATATTTGATTTATTTTGTTACATAATTAACAAAACATTTTTTTGATTTTTTAGGGATTTTATCATCATTTTTTTGTGTTTTAATTAATATCTTTTTAGGATTTTTAGAGTTATTTTCTTTTTTTGGTTTTAAAAATTTTTTTGTTTGATTTTTTGTTTTTTGTTTTTTGATAAGTTATTTACAAAAAATAGGAAAGAAAGAAGTGCTATTTACAAAGAAGATAGTGAGGAAAGAGAGATTTTTACAAAAAAAAAGTACAAAGTAAAAACTCCAATGCAGCCCGCGAACAGACTCTTATTGAGGTGGTTGGTTCGATGAGTCGAACGCCGCGGGGAGGCAAAATGTGAGTTTTTATAAATAAGAAGAAGGGGGGAGATTTTAGGTTTTTTTTTGTGAATTTTTTGAGTTTTATGATTTTTTTGAAGTTTTATTATAATAAAAATAAGGAAAAAATTTTAGGTTTTATTTTTTGTAATGTTTTTGTATTTTTATGCGTTTTTGTAAGGTGCAGAAATAAAGAAATATGAAAACAACCTCATACTTAAACCCAACATTGTCTCCAATGTTGCAATCTAAGTATGCGGAACAGATAATATACAAAATATAATAAGTACAAAAAGAAAAAGAGAAGGTAGAAGCTTCCCTAAAGACGAGTCTGGGAGGCCCGGGTTGATACCCTGCAATAGTTAGAGAAAAGAAAGAAGCAATAAAAAGATATCATAAAAGCTAAAAAGATAAATTCGGCGAAAAGATTGCGGGCGGTAGGGGGCATGTGCGTGGGGGAGTCAAAGGGAGCTAAGGCCTTAGCTACGTGAGTGTGATGGAAATGCGCACCCTTAGCGCGTACAACAATGGAAGCACACCGAAGCGAAACAAAACAAAATAAAAAAAGTTAAAATAAAATAAATTAGACAAAATATATACACGTTTATTATTATTTTTTTGTACGTTTTTTATTTTTTTGTTGTTTTTAGGTAGGTTTTTTAGTTTAGTTTTTTTTTTGGTTTTGAGTGTTTTTTAGTTTTTAAGGTTTTTTTTTCATTTTGTTTTAGATTTTTTTTTTCAAATTTTTAGTTTTTTTGAGATTTTTCGATTTTTTAGTTTTATGGGTTTTGGAATTTTTTTTTTTTTTGGTTTATAGGTTTTTCAAAACTTTTTATTTTTAAAATTTTGTAAGTTTTTTTTTAGTTATTATTATTATTATTTTTAATTTTTATTAGTAATAAAATTTTTGTGGGCCCTTTTTGTAATTTTTAGTAGAGATATATATATAAATAGGTAAAATTAATAGATTTTCAGGGTTCAAAATAACGACTCGAAGATCCCCGGCAACGGCGACAAAAACTTGATTGAAAGAATCACATCAAGTCCCCGGCAACGGCGCCAAAAACTTGATTGGTTAAAACTCCAAAAATATTTACGGTCACGCGGCGACCCGGCGGTTTTATAGTGGTGAGTATTCCTGCCTGTCACGCGGGTGACCCGGGTTCGATCCCCTGCAACGGCGCCAAAAACTTGATTGATTAAAACTCCAAAAATATTTACGGTCATGAGGCGACCCGGCGGTTTTATTTAAGTAAAGCGGAAGTGGTTTTTTATTTAGAAAACGGGGCGCGCGTATTTATTTATTTGGATATAAAACAGGTTAGATCGAGTTTTAACGAAAGGAGGAAAGTGCACCTATCGTGAGTAGTACAGGATATTCTGGGTGGAATATCGAGGTCGTATTGTTCTCGGGGTCGGTTCAATTATTTCTACTCTTCCTTGGAGGGGACTATTATTTTACCGATATTTAACTTGTCGGGTTATATTTTATATATAATAAAAATTGACAAAATAAAACTGAAAATGAAAGCAATAAAAAGAAAGCTTGAAGGTGGAGCCGATGAAGAGCTTAGCTCGATGGCACCGAATAGAATTTGAAATAAAATAAACTTTAAATAAAAAGAGCTCCTAAGTTTCTAATTAATTAAGGCGAAGACTTGGCCGTGGAGGTTCCACTAGAATGAGCTCACCTAGCTATAGGGCTATCGCTCACCTGAACGCTAAGACTATTTGACCGAACGTTAGTCCGACGAAGGATTCCTCTTAATGCCCGCATTACGCTAAGAACCCCGCTATTGGGTGGGGAACCCAATCCGGTAGAGTTGGCACGCCTCCTCTCTCGAGGGTTAGTGCGGAACTCTCTTTGCCAAGGGGTGATCGGTCCATATGCACGGCCTCTCGGCTAGCTAGCAATATGGACTACGGAAATAGGGCCCACACATCAATTATGTGGTCCTACGCGTCGTTTACCCCGGGCAAACCTTAAGTACTTTTAATTAATTAGAAAAATACAACCTTCAATTATTTTAAGCTATTTTATCTGTCCCAATGCTCTTCGATACCGAGGGCTAAGAACGGTTAGCCACTCATCGGAATGGGGACGGCTTGCAAGGAAAGCAATAAAGAAAGCAGTAAATGAAAGCGATAAAATGAAAGCAGGAAAATAAAGCAGGAAATAAAGCAGCAAATTGCAAGTCCTACTCAAACGAGTAAGACTGAAGAAAGCTGTAAATTGCGAGTCCCGGCGCAAATGCGTGGGCGGGAGAAAGAAAGCGGGTCCTACTCAAACGAGTAGGATTAAATAAATGCAACACACGCACACACTCTCTCGACATAAAGTAAAACACACGCAAACTATAGAAAATTAAACTCACACACTTACTGAATTTAAAACTCACACACACAACATAAAGTAAACACACTCACACACTCTACTGGAAAGTAAATAAAAGCAATGTGTCATTTAACTCTTAACGAGTAGGCGGAAATAAATGCTTACTCACACAAAAATGAATAAAAAAAACTAAGTTACCTAAAAATTAAAACAACTGTATTTCTACCGCTAGAATGTGGTAGAAATGCATAAAAAGTGAAAATAAAAATTTAACGAGCGAAAAAGTTTGCAAATAAACACAAATTGAAACAGCTCGGAAAATTAAAACAAATACATTTCTACCGCTAGAATGCGGTAGAAATACATAAAAAGAGAGCGAAAAAATTAAAAGAGCAAAAGTTTAAAATGAAAAACTAAGTGCTTGAAAAATTAAAAAAACTATATAATCATTCCTATAACTCCGTAAAACTGATTAAAAAGTGAAAATAAAACGAAAAGAACGAAAAAATTTTACATGCTAAAAAGAAAAATCTAAGTTAAAAGAAATGAAAATCACCTTGAAATCATTTTTACGGGTTTATAACAATGAAATTGAAAGCTGTAAAAACCTAAGTTAACAAAACTAAGAACATAAAATTATAAAGTTATATTCATACACACACACACACGTATAAAGAAGAACAAAAAAACTAAGTTAAAACAAAAGCAAAAAGGATAAGATTGCATAAGGGATGAAGCATAGATGAAGTCCAAGGGTTGTAATGGAAAAAAACTACAATTGCATTAATAAAAAGGGTTATTGCAAAGCTAAAATAGAAGAGAAAGAGGGAGAGAAAATATCCCTTACAATACATTTGGATTTCATCCCAGCAGCATAACACTTATACAAAATGGTTCAAAAAAGTGGAACAGAAATCCTTACAGAACACAGGAATTTATAGGCAGAAAATTTCATGTGACACGCCCTCTAACACGGGCGTGTCAGGGGGTGTGTCGACACTATTCATGATGGCGGCCGTCGATTTGACATCAAAGTGGACTTCGGGCTGGACATGTGTCAGTCTCGCGTTGGTCACGCCCCAGGTCAAGGGCGTGACGGTGGGCGTGTCAAGGAGGTGGATCTGGGCGCGGGTCGCGCCGAAAGTCATCGCGCGGGTCTTGTCGGCTAGGTGGAGATGTCACGCCCCAGGTCACGGGCATGACTCTGGGCATGTCGGTTGGTGTCGACACTCGACAAACGTCGAGCGGAAAATGTCGAGTTGAAAATCGTCGAGCGGGAAGAGGTGTCACGCCCTAGGTCACGGGCGTGACTCTGGGTGTGTCGAGGAGGTTGAAGATCGTCGAGCTGAAAACGTCGAGCGGGTGGACACGGGCTTGGGTCACGCCCCGTGTCGGGTGACACGGGCGTGTCGCCGGGCGTGTCAAGCTTTTCTCTTCAAAATTTGCTGATTGACGGGATTTTGAGGTGTCACGTCATGGTCACGGGCGTGACCAATTTGTCACGGGCGTGCATGGCATTTTTTGCAGATTTTGATTTTTTTTCCTGAAAAATAAAATAAAACAAGTTAGCATAATATTTACAAAAATAGGAGCATTTTATTGAATAAAAATAAGTAAAAATGACAAAAATAAATGAAAACAACTAAATTAATGTACAGAAAAATAGGTATATTTACAATTCATCAAACACGTACCAATGTCAACTCCCGGTGCATGCCTTAATGCATTTCCTACTCCTTGAAAAATCTATAAATAGAGCCCCTCCCCTTGAAGAAAACAGACAGAATTTTTGGGAGAGGAGGAAGTGCTGCCATTTCCATTAATGTTCTTCCTCTCCTGTTTTTTATTTTAACTTCTCTGTTTAATTTTTATTTTACTTTTCTGTAATAGCTTAGTGTAAGTTTCAGTTCAGTTTTAGTTCTTGCTTAAGTTTTCATTTCCTGCAAGTGTAATCTTTTAATTTCAAGTGTAGCTCTCTGTTTGATTTTAATATAAAGTGTGCTTAAATTTTCTTGTCTCTATTTTTTGTTTTTCATGCACTTCTACTCATCTCTCTTCCTCCACTTCACCATGAGTAATTAATCCTCCTTGTACTCGATCTTGATGATTCGAGGTTCGAGTTGATTAAGTTATGATGCTCTAGTTCGCTCTTTCTTTGTAAGTCTTAGACCTTTGATTTACTCTTGAAAAATCATATTTGGAGATATATTATCGATGTATATTTTCCATCTTTGTTTCCACTCTTAGTTAGCCGAGTGGCTCGTAGTTTGGAGTGAATGCTCAAGAGTAAAGAGAGTTGCATGCACCCCTCGAGAAAAGCAGATGTTAAATCTCTTGGATTGAAGTGAAATCCAATAGTGGGGTTCACAGCGTAAAGCGAGCTTTAAGCCTCCGATTTGGACAAGAGTTCAGTCGGACCTTCCTAAACTCAGGTGGGTTTGTCTTCGAGATAAGCGTGTTCATGCTTGTGGGACCTCCACGGTCAAGGTCCTTCACCTTATTAAGTTAGAATTTATTATCGCATGTTTTTTTATCAATTTTAGCTGAGGTGATTCTCGATCAAGTCATTTTCTTTATCATTGTTCAACCCCTCGCTTTAATCGCTAGTTGTGACCTTTCTGTTCAAGTGCAAATGTGATTTTCTTTATGCTAATAGTCTCTTCTTTTAATTTTGTTAACAACCTTAAAACAATCTCTCGATAAGATAATAGTTTTTATGTGAGTAAGATTACTCAACAGTTCCCGGATTTTAATACGACACTTGTCTCCCCTAGCTACAATTCGATAGGTATACTTGCCTCGTTGGATTATTAGTTCAGTTTTTATTCTCTTTGTGAATAATGTCTACACCACCCCGTAGCATCGTCAGTGACCGAGATGGGCGTTTTAATTCAGGTGATTGGAGGCTAGTCCACCAATTGTTGGGTACCAAGTTAAAGTTCAGTACGGCCTTTCAACCATAAATGGATGGCCAGACTGAGAGGACCAACAGAATGATGGAGGACATGCTCCGAATGTGTGCCCTAGATTTCGGGAATATGTGGGAAGATCACCTCTATATGATTGAGTTTGCCAACAACAATATCTATCAAGCTAGCATACTGATGGCGCCCTTTGAAACTTTATATGGTATGAAGTGTCGTACTCCGTTAACTTGGGCGGAAACAGGCGAGTCAAAGATCTATAAACGTAAAGAGGTCAAAGATGCAAATTCGACCATATGAACTATACGAGAGCGGCTACTGATAGCCCAAGATAGGCAGGCAAACTACTGCAATGCCAAACACCGAAATGTGGAGTTTGCGATTGGCGATTGGGTATACTTAAAGATCAAGTCATTCAAATATGTGTCCAGGATTCAGCACTTGAAAAAGTTAAGTCTGAGGTACCTTGGTCTGTTTGAAGTGGTGGAACAAGTTGGATAAGCTGCCTATCGGTTATCACAATCTACGGAACTAAGCGGCTTACACGATGTATTTCGCAAATGATCGAGTACCGGTCGATTATGGACTAATGACGAAGGTTAGGCCCATTCGGATCGAGGATATGGAGATCAAACAAATGTAGAACAAGACAATCAGGATGGTCAAGGTTTGTTGGAATAATTGTGGTCGTGAAGAGTTGACATGAGAGCGAGAGCAAACCATACGCGAAGAATATCCTGAGTTATTTGTAAACTGATACTGTAACATTATTTTGTGAGAAGAACATATACTTTAACATATTAGTTGCTAGTTTTACTTATATATGAGTAAAATTTCGGGACGAAATTTCTGTAAGGAGGGGAGGGTTGTAACACCCCAAAAAGGAGAAGTGGTCAGTGGAGGTTATCACGTGGCGATAGTCTTATCACCGGTGATAGCTAAGTGAATTATAAGACCGAGGGCTCGGATTGTTATCGCCAGGGTGATAGTGGTTAGCGTGTCGCGCTAGCCTTTTGACGAATGTCGAGAACGATTTCTCGAGTAACTGATCTATCGCTAGGCGATAGCTATCACCGCGCAGCGCTAGCCTCTCAACGAATGTCGAGAGGGATTTCTCGAGAAACAGATCTATCGTGAGGCGATACTTTTTATCGTGGAGTGATAACTCTGGATAGCGGTGTCGGCTGGTCAAATCAGTTACCGCCTATGATATCGCGCGGTGGTAGTAGTTACTGTGCGGCGGTAGCTTTCAGATAAAAGCTGGACTTAAGATTTTATTCTCATTTTCTCTCACACACTCCCTTGCTCAGTTCTGGAGAGGGAAGAGGAGGAAAAGCCCAGGAGATCAAGGGGAGATTTGTTCCAAGGCATGCTTGTGATCGGAATCACGAGTCGACACTAGATCCGCGGAGAGGAAGTAGTGACAATCAATTCCATTCGCATCAAAGGTCAAGGTCATGGCTCCGAGGAAGACTACAAGGGTAATGATCTTCTTTCTTGGACATGTGAAGTCCTTGTTTTGGCATATGCATAGAATCCCCCACCAACAGGTGGAGAATCGAGGGAATTCCTATAGGTAGATTCGTGAAATCCCCAGTGAGTCTTGCATATAGATCCGAAAATATGTATTATAGAATAGGCATGCTGTGTGAAGCCCATCTGGACAGGTTGGTCTGGATTGGTGATGTTTATTTTGCATACCGGAGAAGACTCTGAGAATAAACGAGTAGTTTACGGGTCTGCGGGGTTGTACCTGTGAACTAGAAGTAGCAGAAAGTACTGGAGCTGCACTCCAGGAAAATACCCATGAAATGCTACAGTTTGAAGGACTGATGGATGTAGTTGGGAGACAGTGAGTCTTGCCATCGAGAATAGCTCTTGGTGAGCTATTTGTGCTGTGAAAGTCCAGTGTTTTTGGCACTGCAAGTTACTACAGGGTCTTGGCTGGGCCTAGTACAAAAAGTGAATTTTGTGGTTAACGTCTGGCAATAGTGAGTATCATTGGCGATAGCGGCAAGATACCCTTTTGATGTTAAAGCCTGTCTCTAGGAGACTGTGAGGCTATTGTCTGAGCTGCGAGATCCTAAAGGCCAGTTAGCCGAACGGACAAGGGGATGTCGACCCACGTCTGACTAGCCTTAGATTTGATGATTAGAGCAACAGGCAATGGCTGAACTGTATCTGCGTTATGGTTGTCTAACTCAAATGCCTCAGTTACTGGCATCTATTATAAATGCATAATGAGAGTCTTAGGCTATAGACCTTCAAGACTAAAGTCTTAGGCCTGGGGCCGTAAAGACTGTGTATGCTCAAGTATTGCCATTAAGTCTGGGACTAAGAATGGTGGTGGGGCCTGAAACCTCGGCACACCGAAATGTGCCCTGAGTGCACGGAACGTTTGGCAATTGAGGAATTCGTTTGTGTTATGTTGGACTGTGCGTGAGTGCATATGCTTGTGATATATCTACTTTTAAACATTGATATGTCTGCAGGGAAGGAATTCCACTGCCCCGGCGAAGGGGTAGGGTCGTTATAAATTAGTCAGATGAATGTTAATCGTTGCCTTGTTTGCCACAGTCGCAGTGGATTGTCCCCATGCAGGTGCTGGAGTTACGAGCGGGAAATAGTGGGCTGAAGCCTTTGTCACTGCTATGATGGCCCGCGAAGGCTGAATGAAGAAATTTTACCGTGTTTCATGTGTGACCGGCCTGCGTGCCGATGTTTGTAATCCGCACTTGTGAAATGTAACTGTAAGGCCTTAAGGCCATAACTTTTGTGTATTTATACTTGATATTCCTGTGTTATATATAAATGATCGTTTATATATTGTGTACATTCAAATGAGTATGAGTTCAAGTAACCCTAAAGCTTCCACTAGAATGCTCTGAGTTAGGATTCGAAAAATTCTTGATATTAACATGTAATCTCGCTACCTGTCTGTGGAATATGGTGTGGGGCCCTGGTCGGACCGTCTATTATATTTCATATGACGGACAGAGGTGTTACAGAGTGGGGGAAAGAGACCCGCGTAAGGGAGCGACGTGTTTGAGAGCGCGCGGGAGTATGTATGGGAGAGATGCGTGCAAAGATGCGACGAGCGGGAGAGCGTACAAGGAGGTGGTGCGCGCGGTAGCACGCAAGGAAGAGGATATGCGGGAGTGCACAAGGAAGAGATATGTGCTTGAGTGTGCAAGGAAGGCAACGCGCGCAGGGGAGGCGACACACACAAGAATGCACAAGGGAGAGGCGTGCATGAGAGCGCGCAAGGAAGTGACGAGCGGGAGAGCATACAAGTAGGCAACATATACGGGAGCGTGCATGGAGGCGGTGAGTCCGGGAGCACGCAAGGAAGAGGACGCACGAGAGTGTGCACAGAGGTGACACGTGCGGGAGTGCGCAAGGAGGAGGTGCACACGGGAGCGCGCAAGGAAGAGAAATGGAGGAGAGATAAAATCCATAGGAGGATTTCCCGGATGAAGAAGATGAAGATCTTCGAAGGAGGCTTTGAAGACGGAGGAGATCTTCAAGGAGCGCTTGAAGATCTTCGAAGAAGTAGAAGGAGATGAAGGAGGAAGAAGGAAGGAGAAAGTGAATCCGTAGGGGGATTTTCCGAGGGAGGAGAGAATGAGAATTAAAGGGGGGTCTGGGGCCCCATTTATAGGCTTCATGGGTGGTTATGGAGGTTACATGGATATCTGTAGCCCAAAACCACCATGATTGTTATCAATAGAATAAAATTTTATATTTAATTTTACGGGACTATGGTTTAATATGCATATTAATCTTGTTATATACAGACCGTTCTATTTTGACAACTTATTATCTCCATTACGGGAGATCATACGGGGGATTACGTGGGTGTTTACAAATGTAACCGATGGCGGCGATCGTGGGAGCATGATAGGATGGCGGAGAATACACATGGGGATGGCAGGAGGCGGTGACAACGATGGGGTAGGTTACCCGCCGGTGGCCGTCACAGTCGACCGGAGGAACTTGGTCGGCCACCAGAGGGAAGAGAAACCCGTCTATTGGTGGTGCCGGACGGCAAGACGGCCGCTCATCCTAGCGAGGAAGATGTTGCCCCTATTAGGGGCGGCCGGTGGCAGACAAGTGGCCAAATGGCCGCCCGTAAAGAAGAGGAAAACACTGCACCTATTAAGGGCGGTGGCACCTCCCTGGTGTAGGAAAAAAGGGGGGAGGGCAGCCGGTATGGCCGCCCTTCCCAGAAGGCAATCCGGCCATCCCTAACAAGGGGCGACCGGCAGCAGATGGGCGGCCAGATGGCCGCCCATCTGGCAGAAAAGGCCACTGCACCTGTTAGTGGTGGTGGTGCTTTTCTAGCACGGGAAACGGGAGGGGAGGGCGGCCGGTAGGGCCGAAGGTGGATGGGCGGCCGAATGGCCGCCCACTCGATAGAAAAGGCCACTGCCCCTGTTAGGGGCGATGACATTTTTCTGACACAGTGACAAGAAGGGAAGGGCGTACAATGGGGCCGCGCTCCCCCGACGAGAATCAGCCGCCCTAATTGGGCGGCCGGGGAGGCGAGGATACCGGGCAGCCTGGAAGCTGCCCCGTCATAGCGGCATGGCAGCGTGCAAAAGCACGCTGCCTGCTACCCTGTGTGCGGTAGAGGTGCACGTGCCTAGGAGCGTGTGCACCTAAATGCGCGCATCTTGGGGGCTTGCATGCTCCCGGGTACGTGCTTTCCCCCGTGCACGTGTTTTGGAGCAGACAGTGCGCCGCGTTACGCGCGGCCAGGCCGGAAGTGGCCGAAAACTCGAGCTGCGCTTGACGAATCACGGCTTGACCGGACCGGGTATAGGGAGCCCTATCAATATATATATATATATATATATATATATATATATATATATATATATATATATATATATATATATATATATATATATATATATATATATATATATATATATATATATATATGTATATATATATATATATGTATATATATATATATATATATATATATATATATATATATGTATATGTATATAAAGTGATATACCTATTTGGAAAGAACACCCAGATTTTGGTTTCAGTCGTTGGATCCGATATCCTTCAAAGCATCGCCACCGTTGGATTGGGATATAGATATACTTCGTTGGTTCCTTATATCCCTTAAATCCCGTTGTTCAAATCCCATCCCTGACCTCCCGTCCCGCACATCCCCCCTCCCCCCCCCCCCCCCCCCCCGCCAGCAAAGTCTTCTCTCCCGTCATGTCCGCCGAAAGCAGCACGTCAAATGCATTTACCCTCCCGCATGGCAACACGCCTCAATGCCTTTAACTCCTCAACTCTGTAAACTCGTCAACGTCTTCCTCCTGCTGCTTTAGAACTCTTTCCCCCTGCGGCTTTGGAACTCTTCCGACAGACACCTAGGGCATAACCACGCCTGAACCTTACTCCGTCAGACGGTGGTGCCAGAGATCTTTCTCCTCCTCGACAGTAAGTCTTCTCAACTATGCTTCAGTTTTGTATGGATCTTTTTCTTAATATTTTCCCCCTGCCGCTTCAGACCTCTACCTGCAGATGCCTAGGGCATAACCACTGCTGAACCTCACTCCGTCGGACAGTGGTGTCGGAGATATTTCTCCTCCTCGACGGTAAGTCTTCTCACCTAGGATTCAGTTTTTTATGGGTTTTTTCTCCTCCATCATGGTGCTAACTTGATCCCCTGTTTTCTATTTGTTTTTCTCTTGATCTCGCCTTTATCTTCTGTTTTATGCTTTGATCTCTTACCTAGAAAGTTTCCAGTTAAATTGTTTTAAAAGTGAGGTTTTGTAAATTCATGTTTATGATCCCCTGTTTGGTATATGTTTACCCAGAAAGTTTTGTATATGTTTCCAGAAATGGTAAGCATTCCTGTTATGAAGCATTAAGATCCCCTATTTTAGTCTGATTCATGCTTCATTCTGTTTGTAAATCGATAACACCTCAACCGATGTGCCAAGGCTTCCCTTCTAAGGTGTGTATTCATCAATCTCCACATCACCAACACCATCTAATGTATCTTTTCCCACATCTAAGAAGTACTAATCATCATTAGCTTTATCATGTGGGATAACAATCCCTTTTCACCTGATTTCATGATGGTTCTGCATAAGAACTTGCACAAATCTTTCCCCATAGTTTTTTGTCATATTATCGTGGATTTGTCTCAATTCCTTCTTTAAGATTTTTATATTAATTATATCTAATTATCTTTGAGTGCAATCTACTTTTTACTGCACAAGCACCAAATAAATCTATCTTCCACCAAATGTAATCATTTTAACTGCAACTTCCAAAAAAACTACCTTAAATATTCATGATATTCTCTAATCTGATAGTCCTCCTTGTTAAAGTTGGTGACCGGGCGGTCTGGCGGTCTGGCTTGGCGGGTTGATGACCGAGCGGTTTTGCAGTTACCCTTCAGCGGTTTGGTTGTTGTATGTTGCTGTCTGAGGTCCAAGCAGTCTAGCGGTTTGTCTCTGGCGACTTGTGGACCGAGTGATCTAACTGTCTCCCATGGCGATCTCTCTCTCTCTCTCTCTCTCTGGTAGTAGCCGAGCGGTTAGCCCTTCTGTCTAACCGCGCGGCTTGTGTGGTTTGTGTTTGTATAGTCCGCTCGTGTCCTGTAAATTTTTAGTCCCACATCTCTTATTTGTATTCTCTCTTCTCTCCTCCATTATATATAAGGGAGGTCATACCTTTGTAATAGATACCTTTTTGGAATAATAAAGTTTACATTACACCACTTTCCGTTTTATATTTTTCTGTTCGCACATGGTATCAGAGGACTCGGTCCTTTCCTCCTGATTGTGTGCGCGCTCTTTGCTCTCGTGGCTTGTTTCTTTAGTCCGCGACCTATTTTCGCGGTTTGTATCCTCCTCTAACCGTTGCCCTGTTCGCGCGGCTTGTTGCTCTAATTCCCTAGCCGCTCATCTTCTTAGTCGCTGCGACCTGTTCTTAGTCGTCGCGCCCTTGTTTCCTCGACCTCTTCTTCGGCGTTGAGACCGGTTTTCTTCTTGCCGCTCCTGCTTGCTAGTCGCCACGGCCTAATCTTTTGTCATACGACTTGTTCCTCTCCTACCCGCACGGCCTTCCTCGGTCCGCTCGACTTCCTTCCCTGCTTTGCTCTGCTTCTTGGTCGTGGCCACTGGTGTGTTGTCACCGTGACGGCTATAAATCTGTTCTCTGACCATTGCGGCCTTCCTCGTTGCGCGCCTGCTTCTGTTCGCCCGTCTTGTGACTTGTGTTAGCCGCCGTGGCTTGCTCTTCTCTCGCCGTCTCTCTTCAATGTATTCCACTTCCTCCGAGCCGTTCGCCTCGGTGGTCCTCACTTCTGGTAGTGCCCACACTGTTACTCGCGGAAGATGGTTGATCGATTCTGGTGCTACAAATCATATGACAGGCAATCCTCACTGTTTCTCTCATCTAGACACACATGATCGGTTGCCCCCTGTCATAGTTGCGGATGGTTCTTCCTCCCCGGTCAATGGGACGGGCATGGTTCAAGTCACTCCGTCTCTCTGCCTTGCCGATACCCTCTATGTGCCCAAGTTTCCTAGCAATTTATTATCAGTTACCTCTTTATGCAGGCAACTATAGTGCTCCGTCATATTCACTCCTAGCTCTTGTTCTTTTCAGTATCCGGCCTCCCAGCGGACGATTGCTACTGGGACTGAGAGCGGCGGCCTCTACTTCCTCGACAATGTCTCTGCTCTATCTGCCTTCTCCTCCTCCTCTATAGATCTTCTCCAATGGCATCTTCGCCTTGGTCATGCCCCCCTCGCCTTCTTCGCCAACTTCTCCCCCACCTCCCTTCCCAACATCCTCCTCTTAATTGTGACGCATGTCAACTTGGCAAGCATCACCGCTCTTCCATTCCACCAATGCAAGATCGTGGATCTACACGTCCGTTTGATCTTGTTCACTCTGACATCTGGGGTCCTGCTCCTACCCTTACCGTTGGGCGGGGTAGTTCTTACTTTGTTACGTTCATTGATGACTTTTCTCGTTGTACTTGGGTCTATCTCTTACGAGATCGTTCTAAACTTTTTGATGTATGGACATCCTTTTATCATTCAATTCAAACTCAGATTGACGTTTCCATTAAAATCTTATGCTCGGATAACGCAAAAGAATATCTTAGTCAGACCTCTTCCTCTTTCTGTACGCAACATGGGATTATTCATCAAACCAGTTGCGTTTACTCTTCCCAACAAAATGGAGTGGCGGAACGCAAAAACCGTCACCTCCTTGATGTCGCTCGCACTCTGCTTACGCAAATGCATGTCCCTCGCTCTTACTGGGGCTATGATGTTCTCATCTCTTGCTATCTCATCAATCGCATTCCCTCCACCATTCTCCATGGTCAAACTCCTTTCTCCATTCTCTATCCGGGCAAAGAACCCTTTCCTCTTCCTCTACGTATCTTTGGATGCACAGCCTTTGTGCATGCTCCCTCTACCACCCACGACAAACTCTCCCCTCGGTCTACCAAATGTATCTTTCTGGGGTACTCTCCCACCCAGAAAGGTTATTGTTTCTTTGACCCCGTCACCCGCAAACAATTTGTCTATGCGGATGTTACCTTCTTTGAAAATGCATCTTACTTCTCATCCGCTTCTTCCTCTACTCCTGCTAATCCTCCTTCTCTCACCAACCCCACTATTCCCTCCACTCCTGCTAATGTTCCGCCACCTCTACCATCTCCACCATCTCCACCATCTCCACTATCTCCACCATCTTACCCTGCTCCTTCCTCCTCTTCGATGTCGTCGCTCTCTTCTCTCGGGCCAGCATTCTCCACAATGGATGCTCTGGATACTAAGGTACCTGCTGAACTGGACCTTCCCATTACCCTTCGCAAAGGGGTTCGGTCTTGTACCCAGCATCCTCTTGCTGCTATTGTTTCCTATGATCGTCTGACGCCTGCTCGTAGGGACTTTGCTCTGGCTATCTCTTCTACTTCCACCCCACGTTCCTATCAGGAATCTCTTACCCTTCTGCATTGGAAGGCTGCCATGGATGACGAGATTGCTACTCTCACTGAACGGGGTCCCTGGACTCTTGTTCCTCCTCCTGTTGGCACAGATGTTGTGGGCTGTCGCTGGATTTTTATGGTGAAATTCCTCCCTGATGGCCGTGTGGATCACTACAAAGCCCGCCTGGTGGCTAAAGGATTCACTCAGACCTATGGTGTTGATTATTTCGATACATTCTCTCTCGTTTCTCATCTCAGCACCATACGGGTTCTTCTCTCTGTGGCTGTCAACCGGGATAGGCTGATTTCTCAGCTGGATGTAAAGAATGCCTTCCTTTATGGTGATCTTCAGGAGGTCGTCTACATGGAGCAACCTCCTGGGTATGTTGCTTAGGGGGAGACACGAGTATGCCGGCTGAAGAAGGCAATCTATGGCCTCAAGCAGAGCCCTCGAGCTTGGTTTGACAAGTTCAGCGGCATCGTGGCGGCCGTTGGTTTTGCGCGCAGCTCTGCCGATCACTCATTATTTATTCGCAAAACCTCCTCGGGACTGGTGGTTCTTGCTGTGTACGTCGATGATATTCTTATCACTGGTGATGATCAGGAAGGGGTAGCCTTGACAAAGCGGCATCTTCGTCAACATCTGGTCACGAAAGTTATGGGCTCTCTGAAGTACTTTTTGGGGATCAAAATATCTCGGAAGCCCAACTCCTTAGTCCTCTCCCAGCTTAAGTATGCCCTTGATCTATTAAAAGAAGCCGGATTGACTGGAGTCAAACCTGCCCGATGCCCCATGGCAATTGGAGAAGATAAAACCTGGACAGATGATTCGCCTCTTATTTCAGATACTACGCAGTATAAGCGTCTAGTTGGTAAGGTCATATATCTCACAGTGACCAGGCCCGACATTTCCTATGCTGTGGGCAAGGTGAGTCAATTCATGCAAGCACCTAGGGAGTGCCATCTACAGTCCGCCTTGCGGATCTTGGAGTATGTCAAAGCAGCGCCTGAGAAAGGATTACTCTTTCAGAAGAATGGTCATCTGAGGGTTGAAGCCTACTCAGATGCGAGTTACGCTGATGACAAAGGGGATCGCAAGTCTACCTCCAGTTTCTGCACCTTTGTTGGAGGAAATCTGTAACGCCCCTGATTTTGCGATGATTTTATTTGTTTGGGCAACGTCGAGTAATGACGTCCGTGCGGTCGAGTAGGCCGAATTCTTGTTGTAATGAGAATATTTTGCGTTTGCAATTTAAGTTAAGTAATTTTGGACTTGCTTGTCAAGTTTCGTCGCAATCCGAGCATTTTTGGAGTCTCGGCGCGCACTTGAAGTTTTGAATTTGTTTATGTTCGCCGTATACTTCGAAGATTAATATCTCGGGAATGGCTCGTCGGATTCTGGTTTTGACTTCGTGGTTGTGTTCGAAGCGTCAGTGTTCGCCTACGGTGCGAATTTCGTTTAATTCGGCGCACGTTCGGGCCTCTGTTTTGATCTCGTAGTTTTCTTATTAAAAAAGATATAAACATGAATATTTTAATATTAAGGTACCATTCAAAAATGTGAAACATTATTCATTCATATAGTTTAATTTACATGATATATTTGTAAAGAATTTACAATTTATGCAAATTTCATTTTTATCTACACGAGTGGTCAGTTTTATACTCGAGAGATTCTCTTCCCTCTTACTCGAGTGATTTTTAATTACTCGAGTGATATTTTATTTATACACGAGTAGTTTTTTTCACCTACACGAGTGCCTTTTTCCTCTTACTCGAGTAACATTTTTGACCTACACGAGTGAATTTCCTGAACTACTCGAATAGTTACTTGAACTACTCGAGTAGCCTTTCTGAACTACTCGAGTAGCCTTTCCGAACTACTCTAGTAGCCTTTCCGAACTACTCGAGTAGCCGTTTTCTACCTCTCGAGTACCCGTAAGTTTTTCTCGGGTAGTCCGTTGCAGTTTATGTTCGGGAGCCTTTTTGAGCGTCAAAACGATATCGTATGGGAAAATGCTTCACATGAAATTTGTGCGTCTCGACGAGATCTACAATTTCATGTTGGATATTTTTCGATTTGGAGCAATCCTAAACCTTTATTTTCGTCTTTCGCGCACCCGGGCGTAAATACTCCGTTTTTGGACAGAACTTTTTATAAATATATATATATATATATATATATATATATATATATATATATATATATATATATATATATATATATATATATATATATATATATATATATATATATATATATTTATATATCTTTTTATACATATATATATGTATATATTTATATACATGTTTATATCAGAGTGAATTTCATCATCTTCTCCGATTCTTTTCCTCCCGAACCAGAGCGGCGTGAGCGTGAGAGAGAAATTATATCTCGTGAACCCTCCGGTGGCCGCCGACGGTGCTCCGGTGCTCGAAATCTTCATCCGAGTATAGATCTGGAAAGCTCTCGCTGAGAGCTACGCCATCGTGGTATTATCTTCCCCGTTTCTTGAGTTTTCTCGTCAGGGTTTTTCGGCCTTAACCTCTATTTTGGCCATTTTTGTCTAGATTTCAACTTCTCCCGCATCTTTTTGCCCTGATCTACGACGTGGAAGTGATTCAGTGGACTTTTCCAGTAAAAACAAGGCAAGTGGTGGTTTCTCCTCATTTCTTCTTGTTCGATTCGATGGTAACGGCTATGTTTTCATGTTCCGTAAAATTTTCTACACTTATTCTTCCAAATTGTTGTTATGATTAATCGCTTTGTTGATCACATGTTGTTATGATGTTTTGTCATGCTAAACTTGATCTTGTCAATTTATTATTAATCGTTCTTGAAGTGTTTTATCGATGGCTTAAAGGCCTTAGCTCTCGTTATCAAACGTATTAGAGTTTAATTAGGATTGTAAATCGTTCCTAAGGGTTGATCAACCATGTCCGGAATCTAGTAATGTCAAGTAGAGTTTATCGAGCCAAATCCCGAGATATTTGTGTTATGGTTTCTTTGGGTTTCTTGAATGCGGGAGTTAGTGGACGATTCCACCTCCGCGGTGTTTATTACCTTCATTAGTGCACTGTGGAAGTCTACCTGGTTTTTGGATGCCTGCGGTGTATGGTGGAGAGCATGAGACTCCCTCGCAGTTAGACGGATAATATATCCGTTTGTTTTTGGGTGGTGTGTCCAAGAGTGACCACTACGCCTGTATTTTTGGGTGGTGTGTCCAAGAGTGACCACTTCGCCGTGTTTTTGGGGTAGAGTCGACCACAGGTGCCTAATGAAGGTTTTGTATTTTTTTCCTTCAATGAAGGTTTTATACCTTCTTTCTGGAGAGATATTTTTTGTAGTCACCTTATAGCCATGTGCGTCTGGTGCACCCTTGTGGAACTTGACAAGTCACGTAGGAGTTCTTTTCCTGTTGATGCCATGTTTTCTTTTGTACTTTACTTTAGTACTTTTGGTCTTGGGTTGGTACCCCGGTTGACCCTATGATTAATTTGGTTTATTTCTTTTCCTGCCACCATTTGTACCTTCTTGCTGAGGTGTTCTGTTTTTGGAATGACTCAGGTTCAGAGTAGTAGCAGTTAGCAGTGCTGGTGTTGGATTTCTGGCGGCAGTGTTGGTCGTGGTTGTTGCCTCGTCTTAGCGAGGTAGTTTGTTGTTGGTTTGGTTTTACTAGTTCAGACATACTTTTGTTCGTGGGTTCGTGTCAGCTTGTTGGAGCCCACTGATTGTTAGTTGTTGATACTTGTTAGCTGCTCATTTATTTAAAAGTGGATGTGGTTTACTTGCTCTCTGGGAGGATTTATGCTAGGAATGCATGTTAGGTATTTTCAACTATAAAATCCACTACTATTACTTCATACATTACATGATTTGAAACTCTAACCCGTTATTTTTAGCAACCGTAAAAGCTATCTTTCCTACTATAATAAATTTAGAGTTCTGCATGGCATGAGTTGTCATTTGAGGACGTTTATTTTCATGTAGGATGTTTGATTTAATCTAATCAAGTATTTTTCCGCAGCGTATCTTATATTTTAATTCGTGGACTAGATGAGCCACTAAGCCGAGGGATACGACTAACTTCTACTCGTAACCGATCTTCCTTAAAATAACTTTAAAAGAACCTTTCTTCATGTTTAGTTGGTGTCTGCCTGAGCGTCCGCAGTTATCCCCTACTGACGTGGCATCATGACGCGCATTTTCCCTTACTCTGATAAGCTTTATTTGCGGTGAAAATGCGGGTTGTGACAGTTGGTATCAGAGGGAGGTTGCTTGACAATTTGTCGGGCAACCTTTCCTTGTTGATTTATGTGTTTAGCATCATATCATATACACACTGATATGTCATCAGCACGTCTTGGCTGAAGCACGAACACTACACTCATAGCATAACATGAAGTATATGGGGCATATTATGTAGTATGGGATGCATAATATGTGTCTGTATATGGATCCACCATAGGGGCAACATGTGAGGGTTATGTAGTATGGGATGCATAACCTCACCACATGAATGCGACTAGCACGTTTCTTTTTCGTTGCATGATAATGTCATGTGGTATGGGATGCATAACATGTTCATGCGTACGCCGCTCATAACATGCATTAGGGCCTTTTTAGAATGCATAGCATAATCATGCATAGCATAACATTGCATAAGCACAACGTGCCAAGCTAAATATTTGCGGGATGACATGTGTACACACATGGTTTTAAATCAGAAAATGAATATAATACATGCATTCATGTCATAGGCACAAGAGTCAATAGGATGAGAGGATATCATCCTAAATAGGACATAGCATCATTATAAAATCCCAGAGCAAGTTGCAGCGTAAGCAAGTGTCTTTTAAGTATGGTCTGAACTAGTTGTGTGGCTTTGTCGTAAGCTAGGATTTTGATGAGTTATTCGTTTGCTTTTTAGAATGCCGCCAAAGCGACCTGCGACGAGGTCGACTCCCCAGTCGGAGGGTGAGTCATCAGGTGCGCAAAGTGACACGATTATCGAGAGTCTGCGTCAGAGAAATGAGGCTCTGTCAGGACAATTGGTTGTGATGCAATCACAGATTGAGTCTTAATTGTCTGCCTCTCCCGCGCAGCAACCTTCAGTGCAAGAGCCCGCCTTGGGCCAAGCCGTGCCCGATACCCCTGCTCCTCTGGTGCCCTCGATGACAATACCACCAGAAATGAATTTCATATCGCACTTCCAGTGGTTGGGACCTCCCACCTTCGACGGGAGTGCTGACTTTGTGGTTATAGATGATTGGATCATCTCCATCGAGGAGATGTTTTCGTATTCTGGAATTCTAGAATACCAGAAGGTGATGATTGCAGCCTATCAGTTAAAAGGTCTGGCGAAGAGTTGGTGGATTCGTGAAAGGGAGAGCCTGAAGGAAGGCTGTACTTGGGAACCCTTTAAGAAGATGCTACTGAAGAAATTTCTACCCTCGGTCGAGCAAGACCGCCTGATGAACAACTTCCTGCATCTAAAGCAGAGACAGCTCACCGTGTGCGAGTACGAGATTGAGTTTAGCAAACTGAGCAGGTTTGCTCCAGATTTGGTAGCTTCTGAGGACGGTAGAGTGAAACATTTCTTGGGAGGAATAAGATGCGATGTCCAGCAGTTAGCATGCGCTTACCAAGCTAAAAGTTACGCTGAAGCAGTGGAAGCCACTTTAAAAGTGGAGGCGATTGAAAACGCCAAGAACCGCGGTGCTGCGGCATGGAAGGAGAAAAGAAAAGGCGTTGAGGATGTTAGCTCCAGGGCATCTGGCCCTTCTTCGAGGAAGAAAAGTAAGGATGTGTGTAGCTTCTGTGGTCGACCTGGCCACCCCTACGAAAGGTACTTCAAGAGGACTGCCACCCTGAAGCAGCAGCAGGTGCATGCCATCCAAGGTGCACCCAAGGGAGAGCTTGTGTGCTCGTTCTGTGCAAGGAAGGGTCATGATGTGACTCGTTGTTGGATGAAAGAAATGGTTTGCTTCTATTGTGGGCAGAAGGGACACCAGAAGTCTTTGTTCCCCCAGGCTCAGTCCCCACTGCAGCCTGCCCCACTTCGAGCTCTGCCACCGCCACCAAGCCTGGATAAAGGAAAAGGAAAGCTGAACGTGATGACCAGCGAGGAAGCCCAAACCTCTACGCAAGTGATATCAGGTTAGCCTCAGTTTAATTTATCCTTATTAATTATCATTGTTGCCCAAGTTGTCGTTCGTTTAGTTATGTATGTTACGGTTTTAGGGGAGTTTAAGGTGCGGAATAGGTGGGCGCGCGTTCTTTTCGATTCGGGTGCCACTCATTCCTTTGTGGCCCGAAGATTTGTCGACAATCACCGTCTGAGTGTGGACCAATTAGGAGGCTCCTTCAATGTCAAGCTTCCTTCCGGTGACACGGTGATATCTAACCAAGGAGTTCTGAGATGCCCTATTTGTCTTGGCAATTTTCTAGCGTATGCGGATCTGATGATTTTGGATCTGTCTGATTTTGACGTGATTCTGGGCATGGACTGGCTGTCCAAGTATGATGCGGTCATCCAGTGCAAGGCTAAGCTATTGGATTTCATAATGGACGATGGACAACCTATGAGCGTCTATGGATTTCAGGACAGAGTTTCTCCTGTCATTTCTGCTGTATGTGCTTATCGTCATATAGAGTCTGGTTGCGGGGCAATTTTGGTTTCTATTTCTGCTCTGGAAACAGCTTTTGTTACGCCACGTCTTGAGGATGTCTCAGTGGTGCGAGAGTTTCCAGATGTCTTTCCTGATAGTCTTCCAGGACTTCCTCCTGAAAGGGAGACAGAGTTTGTGATAGACCTCGAACCAGGTACTCGTCCTATTGCTAAAGCACCGTACCGTATGTCTCCGCGTGAGTTGGACGAGTTGTGTACTCAGCTCGATGAGTTGCTGAGGTGTGGTTTTATTAGGTCAAGTACTTCTCCATGGGGTGCTCCTGTTTTGTTCGTCAAGAAGAAAGATGGATCGATGAGACTTTGCATCGATTATAGGGAATTGAACAAGGTAACAATTAAGAATAGATATCCCCTGCCAAGGATTGATGATTTGTTCGACCAATTGCGTGGTAGCTCGGTATTTTAAAAGATCGATCTTCGCTCAGGCTACCACCAGTTGAGGATTCGAGAGGCAGATATTCCCCGAACCGCTTTCCATTCTCGGCATGGACATTATGAGTTTTTGGTGATGTCCTTTGGTTTAACCAATGCACCCTCTACTTTCATGGATTTGATGAATCAGGTGTTTAAGGATTTCTTGGACCGATTTGTTATTGTGTTCATAGATGATGTCTTGGTGTATTCTCGGAATGTTGAGGAGCATACTCAGCATTTGCGTCTGGTTTTGTCGACCCTGAGGGAGCATAAGTTATATGCGAAGTTGAGCAAGTATGAGTTTTGGTTACCTCAGGTGTCCTTTCTGGGTCATGTGGTAAGCAAGGATGGTATTTCTGTGGACCCGACTAAGATTTCTGCGGTAATGGAGTGGGAGAGACCTTCTACGCCGAAGGAGATTATGAGTTTCTTGGGCCTAGCCGGCTATTATAGAAGATTCGTGGAAGGATTTTCGGTGTTGTCTGCTCCTCTAACTAGACTTACTCAGAAGAATACTGCTTTCATTTGGAATAATAAATGTGAAGAGGCTTTCCAAGAGCTGAAGAGGAGATTATATACTGCTCCGATTTTAACCTTACCTACTGAAGGAGTTGAGTATGTTGTGTATGTTGATGCGTCACACGTCGGGCTTGGCTGTGTTTTAATGCAAGATGGTAAGGTGATCGCGTATGGATCAAGACAACTTAAGATCCATGAGAGGAACTATCCTACGCATGATTTGGAGTTTGCTGCCGTAATTTATGCGTTGAAGCTTTGGAGACACTTATTGTATGGCGCGTTGTGCAAGATATATACGGATCATAAGAGTTTGAAATACATCTTCACTCAGAAAGAACTAAATTTGCGCCAGCGTCGGTGGTTAGAATATGTGGCGTATTATGAAGTGGAAATTCTTTACCATCCAGGAAAGGCTAATGTAGTAGCTGATGCCTTGAGTAGAAAGACCGCTAAGATTTTTAATCTGTTGGTGCAGTACTTGATAGAGGAATTTTTTTAATGGATATTGAGGTTGGGAGTAGTTGTAACACCTCTCCTGTAATGAACGTATAATATGGGTCCGGCCGGGGCCCCACAACATACGGACGCCACAGCTTTACTATTAAAAGTTGATATAGCTATCCACACTCAAAACTCATTTGCACAACACAGCGGAAACAGAACAGGACTAGAACTTATCCACCACTAAAGAGTAAATCAAATGGCCTTAAGGCCTTACATCAAGTGTCCAAAAACAAATAGTACATCAAACATGAATGTGCTCAGCACTCCTAGTCTACCTCGGCATGCAAGCCGGACAAAATAGTCTCAAACAAACATCATCATAACTGTAGTGCTACAAAAGAAGGAAAAACACTTCATGGGGCTTAGGCCTTTCTGGCCGGTGTGCTAGCTTCTGCATGCGATCCTTGCCCTGTAAAAATTATTAGTAACGTGGGCCAGCAAAGGCTGACCTCAAACTGTGTAACAACACATCTCCCGCCCCTAACGGACCCCGGGGAACCCTCCAACCTGCAAGTCAGCACTTCGTATGCAATATAATCATCTATAAATAGAAAAGCATTAAAACAGGCTTGGATGTCTCAATCATCAAACACGTGTTCTACTGGTTGAGCATGTAATAAAAGGGCCTACTATGCAACATATATGCAACACTCGGGCTTCGCCCAAGGCACCCTACTGCGTATGCATCTAGCACAACAACACAACATTGGGTACTCACATTTCCCCATTGGCATAAAGCCGCAAACACTAAGGGAGACACAACTCCCTCAAACGGCACACAGGCCGCCACATGGAAAACTTGCCAAGGCCCCACCCGCTCGAGGGCTTAGCCCCGGGCTTGCCTGCAAGCTCTGACGTCTCATGTCAGGATTCCAACAAACACAGACTGACCGATTCTAAGAAGCCTTGCTGGACCCCACCCGCTCATGGCCTCATTGCCCGGGCTTGCCCCAAGCTTGGCATTCTCGTCAGTCTCACAGAAGGGGACTAGTCTCGCCGGGACACTCTCCACACATGACGCACATGTCACGGGATAGCCAGCCGACCACGGAGACATAGCCACGCCTTGGCAGATCACAATCCAAGACTAAAATCACCATAATCCTTCATTTGTACTGCAGCATTCCCGCGCACCAAGGAAACCATCTCCAACTCGTGCGGAGCTAACCTTGTCCACCAAGGAAACCATCTCCAACTCATACGGAGCTAACCTTGTCTCTCAAGGAAACCATCTACCGCCACGAGGAGCTAACCTTGTCCAGTTCCGACTACACGTACTCTTTCAAACAAAAGGGAAACACCACCACATCACAAACGGCGTCTTGCCGCAACGGAATCTCTACGAATCCCTAAGTTCGTATGCAACATCACCTAGTCGGACTAACGGTCGCGACTACGGCTTCACCCACCATGCCTAATCCACTAGCGAAGCGGATCTCTAATGCAAAATATGCCGGGGACGGACTCAATCGACCCGGAGGTTCCTATTCAACCTTGGCAACCAAAACACCTCTCAATCGAGTGGTTGGTGCCCAAAATCTAGAAGAAAACGATGCTAAAAACATGCATCCTAAAGACCGAGAGGAGAGGTGTCGTTACCTTCCGACTCCTCTCCTTACAATGGCAAAAATAGCCGGATGGAAATCTTCGCAACGATCTAAGCTTCACGGATCCGGACTCGGCTCGCGATTTGGAGCACCGAAACTCTTCCTACAGCCCAAGACCTTCTTCTTCTTCCTCCTTGCTCTAGCTTCTCTCAAGAACTTAGAAAGAGAAGACTTGGAAAACAATGATGGTTTGCAACCCTAAAATCAGACTTAACTTCCCAAGAGATGACCTGAACCGTTAGATCCCAAAACCAGAAAAGAATGGCCACGATTCGCCTGGAAAATAGAAAATCTGGGCCGAACACGGCCTGGCACACGCCCGTGTCCAGGGCCATGTGCCTCATTCGCCATCTCAAATCGACGCGCCTGGAACAGCACAGGGGCATCCAACACGCCCGTGTTCAAACCGACACTCCCGTGTCCCCAGTGACACGGCTGTGTGGCCTGCCGTGTGCCTCCAACGACACGGCCCCGAAACCAACCCGAGAGGTGACACGGCCTGGGACACGCCCGTGTCCCAAGCCGTGTGCCAAGTCTCGACACCCGTCGACAGGCTTTGTGTCGACACCGCGGAAAAATGTCGAGCGAAGATCGTCGACCTCGCGGGACACTCCCTGTGACACGCCCGTGTCACAGGCCGTGTACCCCAGTCTCGACACTCATCGAGCGAAAGTGTCGACACTTGGGCCAAGTGTCGACACGGCCTCGACACGCCCTACGACACGCCCGTATCGCAGGCCGTGTGCCCCACTCTCGACACTTTGTCGAGCGAAAGTGTCGACACTTGGGTCGAGTGTCGACACGACCTCGACACGCCCTGCGACACGCCCGTGTCGCAGGCCGTGTGCCTCGTGCCAGAAACCCAAAATGTTTTTCCAGAACTGCACACTGACTCTCTTGCAAAACTGGGGTGTTACAACTCTCCCCCTCTTAACAGAATTTCGTCCCGAAATTTCAAAACAAAAGAGGTACAAAACTTAAATTGTACCTGACAAAAAGAGTTCTGGATAGTCTTCTAGCATGGCCTGTTCTCGCTCCCAAGAGAACTCCTCACGACCGCAGTTGTCCCAACGAACTTTCACAAGTTTAACTTCTTTATTCCGCAACTGCCGAGTCTCCGAATCCTCTATAACAATTGGAAGGACTCGCGTCCTCAAGTCTTCGTCAATCGGCACCGATGCCGGCTCAATCACCACGCTAGCCTCCACCAAGGCTTTCCTCAAAACGGAGACGTGGAATACGTCATGCAACCCACTCAGCTCCGCGGACAACGCCAACCAATAGGCTGCTTCTCCCACCCGTTCAATAACTTCAAAAGGCCCCAAAAACCTTGGACTCAACTTCTTGAGTCGGCGAATCTGTAAGACGCCTTTGAACGGCTTGACCTTCAGATAAACCCAATCACCAACTGCAAATTCCAACTTCCGGTGACGAGCATTAAAATATTTTGCTTGCCTGTCTTGCACCACCTTCATACGCTCTTGGATGGTCCGTACCAACTCACAAGCATCAACTACCACATCCTTTCCCAAAAGTTTGGTGTCTCCCGCCTCTGCCCAAGACATTGGCGTTCGACACCGCCTCCCATACAAAGCTTCGTATGGCTCCATCTTTATACTAGCTTGAAAACTGTTATTGTACGCGAATTCTACCATGAAGAGGTGATCCTCCCACTTCTTGCCGAAATCAAGCACGCACATTCTCAACATATCCTCCATAGTACGGTTTGTTCTCTCTGTTTGCCCATCAGTTTGAGGATGGAACGCCGTACTGAACTTTAGCTTCGTGCTCAAGCTCTTCTGAACCAATCTCCAGTCCTTAGACGTAAACCGTCCATCTCGATCACAGACTATGCTCTTAGGAATTCCGTGCAGTCGCACAATGTTGCGAACATACAACTCCACCAGCTTCTCCACGCTGTCCTCTTTCTGATTTGGGATGAAGTGAGCCACCTTGGTTAGGAGATCCACAATCACCCAAATAGCATCATTACCATGCTGCGATCTAGGCAGACCATGCACAAAATCCATGGAGATGTCATCAAATTTCCATTCAGGGATTGGAAGGGGCTTCAGGAACCCGCCCGGTTTCTGACATTCGGCCTTCACCAAGGCGTAAGTCTGGCAACGATTCACATACAAAGCTACGTCCTGCTTCAACCCCGGCCACCAAAAGGATTTCTTCATATCCAAGTACATCTTTGTACTGCCCGGGTGCATGGAGTACTTTGTGAAGTGAGCCTCAAACATCAACTCCTCACGGAGTTTGCCGAACTGCGGTATACATACCCTTCCGTCCTTCCTCAGAATCCCATCAATCATCTCCCAGGCGCTGCTCTCGCCCGTTTGAGCCTCCAACACAAAAGGTTGAAACTCCACATCCAACCGAGTCGCTTCCCGAATGCGATCGGACAAGTCGTTTTGCACTTCAATCCAGCTCAACCGAGGCTCGCTGGACTCGCCTCTTGCAACACATTCCAAACCAAGGGACTCCCATTCCCGTACCAACCGTTCATCATGGACTTGGATCCAATTCCCTTGCCCTGAGTACCTCCTACTCAAGGCATCCGCCACCACATTGGCTTTACCTGGCGTATACTGAATCGTCACCTCGTAGTCTGCAAGAAACTCAACCCACCTGCGTTGCCGCATGTTCAAGTCCTTTTGATCCAAGAGGTACTTCAAGCTTTTGTGATGCGTGAAGATCTCCACCTTTGCACCATAAACATAATGCCGCCATATTTTCAACGCAAAGATTACCGCCGCCAACTCCAAGTCGTGGACGGGGTAATTCCTCTCATGAGGCTTCAACTATCTAGACCCAAAAGCTATCACCTTCCCATGTTTCACCAAAACGCAACCCAAGACGCATCCCGATGCGTCACTGAAGATCTGAAATCCCTCGGTCCCTTGCGGTAGACTTAGGATTGGAGCCGCCATAAGCCTCTCCTTCAGTGCCTCGAATGCTTGACTGCACTCTTGGGTCCACACAAACTTATGGTCTTTATGAGTGAGAGAGGTGAGGGGTAGAGCTATCTTCGAGAAATTCTCCACGAATCTCCTATAATACCCGGCTAGTCCAAGAAAACTTCGGACTTCCGCCACAGTCCTCAACACCGGCCAATCTCTGATGGCCTCCACTTTCGCTGGATCCACTGCCACCCCATCACCACTAATCACGTGGCCCAAAAATGCCATCTTGGCTAACCAGAACTCGCACTTCGAGAATTTTGCAAATAATTGGTTCTCCCTCAACACTTGCAGGACCATTCTCAAGTGGGTCTCATGCTCCACTTGCTATTTGGAATACACCAAAATGTCATCAATGAAGACAACCACAAAAGAATCCAAGTATTCCCGAAATACCCGATTCATCAGATCCATGAACACCGATGGTGCGTTCGTCAACCCGAACGGCATCACCGTAAACTCAAAGTGTCCATACCTTATACCAAAGGCAGTTTTGGGTATGTCCTCATCTCGAATTCGCAGTTGATAGTAGCCTGACTTCAAGTCTAGTTTCGAATACACCACTGACCCTACCAATTGGTCGAATAAGTCATCTATCCGAGGAATCGGATACTTATTCTTGACGGTCAATTTATTCAGCTCTCGGTAGTCAATGCATAGTCGCATGCTACCGTCTTTCTTCTTTACAAACAACACCGATGCGCTCCACGGTGAAGAACTGGATCTAATATACCCTTGCTCCAACAGTTCCTGTAACTGTACCTTAAGTTCCGCCAACTCCTTTGGTGCCATCCTAAATGGAGGACGCGACACCGGTCTAGCCTCCGGCACTAACTCGATCGAGAAGTCGATCTCCCGCCGAGGAGGCGCTCCAGGAAGTTCATCCGGAAACACATCCTTGAACTCTGCCACCACAGGCACTTCCTCAATAGATAGCTGGGAGAGACGAACCTCCAACAACGCTACCAGCGCCACACCTCCCTGGTTAACCGCCCGCATCAATTGCATGACCGTAATTAGGGAATGGGCTACTCCACAAAGGCCCACAAATTTGACTTCCGCTTGCCCCTTACTCTTTAGGGTCACTACCTTGGATAAACAATCAATGCTGGCACGCTGCTTTGTAAGCCCGTCCATGCCCAAAATGACATCGAACTCTACTAACGGCAACACTGCCGCTTCCAAAACGAAGTCAACTCCGTCTAGCTCCCAACAGATGCGCCCTTTAGCCCCGGTGGTCATAGATGACCCATTGGTCATGCACACTTTCAGTTCCGCGTCCGCCGAGAAAGACTCGACTCCTACCCTTCGGATGAAACTCTCCGCAAGAAAAGAGTGCGAAGCTCCCGTATCGAACAATACCCTAGCGGGGTATCCAGAAACTAACACGAAGCCTACAACAAGAGAACACACGGAAAGGGGGGGTCTAAAAGTATGAAGCGCAAATGCAAACTTAAATTTTCTTCATACCTGTCACCACATCGGTTTGAGGGATCGCTTCTTGCAGTCCAAGGTTGTAAGCCCTTGGTTGCACCGGTTGGAACCGAGAAGCGCTCGACTCCGCCATCTTTCCTTTCTCTGCAGCACTGGGGCCCGAGCACACAGACTGCTCCTGCTTTGTATCCTGCCCCACTCCCCCTTGCTGACAAGCACGGGCTATATGCCCAACCTTTCCGCAGTTGTAGCACGTCGGCGGTCCCCTAGAGTGGGAACCCCCAGGCGTCCAGTTGCTCCTCTCACCAGATCTGGAAGTGTGAGGCTTCTTCCTCCACCTACTCCCTTCAGACTTTCCATGAGATTGGGAAGGCTTCCCTTCCCCTTGCTTGGGAGTAAAACCCTTACGGCGTTGGGTTCGCTCCAAATCACTTTCCAAGATCCTGGCAGCCTCAACTAGTTCATTGAATCCGGCTCTCTTCATGGAGATGAGGGGTTGTCTCAAATTCTCCCTCAGCCCCTGGTAGAAGAGGTTATCCCTCTCTACATCATCTGCCATTGTCGTTCCCGCATAACGACCCAAACGGGTGAACTCTTGCACGTACTCATCCACTGTCTTGTCTCGCTGCATTAGATGCAGAAACTGCCTCTGCAGGGCCAACCGTGTTGAAACTGGAATATACCTCTTAAGAAAAGCGCCCCCAAACTCTTCCACTGATGGGGTGTGTCCCGGGAACTGGCGGCCGCTATGGCTCACCCACCATAACTTGGCATCTCCTTCCAACATGAAAGCCGCATACTCAACTTTCCTTTCCTCTGGCGTCTCTGCCGCCCTTAGCAGTTCTTGAATGCGAACCCACCAGTCCTCCGCATCCGTTGGAGTCCCAACACCCTTGAAAGACGGGGGATGGAAACTCAGGAAATACTTCAGGTGCCGGTCTCCATGTCCGACAACTACTCTCTCCGCCAAAGGCTCCACTCGCCTGGCTTCTCCGCCTGGCACGGCCGTCGCCGTGTCCGGTGTAGCAGGAGTTGCTACCTGGGCTGCAGCTGCAGCTTGGGCTGCCACCATCGCTTCTGCAAGCATACGGAAGAAGTCGGCTGGGTTTATACCCGTGCCCAAAAGACCTGGAGCAGTGGCACTGCTCGCCGAGAGATCATCCCTTGCTCTTGAAGTGCCCGCCTCGTTGCTTGCACTCTTCAGGAAGACAAGAAATAAGGGATTAGTCCACAATCTCAAGACTAAAACATAAGGACACTCATGGTCCCGCGTTACTCTAATGTGGATAACTTCTCTACAAACTAACCTCGAATCTAACCTCGCTTTGATACCAAATTGTAACACCTCCCCTGTAATGAACGTATAATATGGGTCCGGCCGGGGCCCCACAACATACGGAGGCCACAGCTTTAGTATTAAAAGTTGATATAGCTATCCACACTCAAAACTCATTTGCACAACACAGCGGAAACAGAACAGGACTAGAAGTTATCCACCACTAAAGAGTAAATCAAATGGCCTTAAGGCCTTACATCAAGTGTCCAAAAACAAATAGTACATCAAACATGAATGTGCTCAGCACTCCTAGTCTACCTCGGCATGCAAGCCGGACAAAATAGTCTCAAACAAACATCATCATAACTGTAGTGCTACAAAAGAAGGAAAAACACTTCATGAGGCTTAGGCCTTTCTGGCCGGCATGCTAGCTTCTGCATGCGATCCTTGCCCTGTAAAAATTATTAGTAACGTGGGTCAGCAAAGGCTGACCTCAAACTGTGTAACAACACATCTCCTCCCGGCCGCCCCTAACGGACCCCGGGGAACCCTCCAACCTGCAAGTCAGCACTTCGTATGCAATATAATCATCTATAAATAGAAAAGCATTAAAACAGGCTTGGATGTCTCAATCATCAAACACGTTATCTACTGGTTGAGCATGTAATAAAAGGGCCTACTATGCAACATGTATGCAACACTCGGGCTTTGCCCAAGGCACCCTACTGCGTATGCATCTAGCACAACAACACAACATTGGGTACTCACATTTCCCCATTGGCATAAAGCCGCAAACACTAAGGGAGACACAACTCCCTCAAACGGCACACAGGCCGCCCCATGGAAAACTTGCCAAGGCCCCACCCGCTCGAGGGCTTAGCCCCGGGCTTGCCTGCAAGCTCTGACGTCTCATGTTAGGATTCCAACAAACACAGACTGACCGATTCTAAGAAGCCTTGCTGGACCCCACCCGCTCATGGTCTCATTGCCCGGGCTTGACCCAAGCTTGGCATTCTCGTCAGTCTCACAAAAGGGGACTAGTCTCGTCGGGACACTCTCCACACATGACGCAAATGTCACGGGATAGCCAGCCGACCACGGAGACATAGCCACGCCTTGGCACATCACAATCCAAGACTAAAATCACCATAATCTATCATTTGTACTGCAGCGTTCCCGCGCACCAAGGAAACCATCTCCAACTCGTGCGGAGCTAACCTTGTCCACCGAGGAAACCATCTCCAACTCATACGGAGCTAACCTTGTCCCTCAAGGAAACCATCTACCGCCATGAGGAGCTAACCTTGTCCAGTTCCGACTACACGTACTATTTCAAACAAAATGGAAACACCACCACATCACAAACGGCGTCTTGCCGCAACGGAATCTCTACGAATCCCTAAGTTCGTATGCAACATCACCGAGTCGGACTAACGGTCGCGACTACGGCTGAACCCACCATGCCTAATCCACTAGCGAAGCGGATCTCTAATGCAAAATATGCCGGGGACGGACTCAATCGACCCGGAGGTTCCTCTTGAACCTTGGCAACCAAAACACCTCTCAATCGAGTGGTTGGTGCCCAAAATCTAGAATAAAACGATGCTAAAAACATGCATCCTAAAGACCGAGAGGAGAGGTGTCGTTACCTTCTGACTCCTCTTCCTTGCCATGGCAAAAATAGCCGGATGGAAATCTTCGCAACGATCTAAGCTTCACGGATCCGGACTCGGCTCGCGATTTGGAGCACCGAAAATCTTCCTACAGCCCAAGACCTTCTTCTTCTTCCTCCTTGCTCTAGCTTCTCTCAAGAACTTAGAAAGAGAAGACTTGGAAAATAATGAGGGTTTGCAACCCTAAAATCGGACTTAACTTCCCAAGAGATGGCCTGAACCGTTAGATCCCAAAACCAGAAAAGAATGGCCACGATTCTCCTGGAAAATAGAAAATCTGGGCCGAACACGGCCTGGCACACGCCCGTGTCCAGGGCCGTGTGCCTCATTCGCCGTCTCAAATCGACGCGCCTGGAACAGCACACGGGCATCCGACACGCCCGTGTTCAAACCGACACGCCCGTGTCCCCAGTGACACGGCCGTGTGGCCTGCCGTGTGCCTCCAACGACACGGCCCCGAAACCAACCCGAGAGGTGACACGGCCTGGGACACGCCCGTGTCCCAAGCCGTATGCCAAGTCTCAACACCCGTCGACAGGCATTGTGTCGACACCGCGGAAAAACGTCGAGCGAAGATCGTCGACCTCGCGGGACACGCCCTGTGACACGCTCGTGTCACAGGCCTTGTACCCCAGTCTCGGCACTCGTCGAGCGAAAGTGTCGACACTGGGGCCAAGTGTCGACACTGCCTCGACACTCCCTGCGACACTCCCGTGTCGCAGGCCGTGTGCCCCACTCTCGACACTTTGTCGAGCGAAAGTTTCGACACTTGGGCCGAGTGTCGACACGGTCTCGACACGCCCTGCGACACGCCCGTGTCGCAGGCCGTGTGCCTCCTGCCAGAAACCCAAAAATTTTTTCCAGAACTGCACACTGACTCTCTTACAAAACTGGGGTGTTACAGTAGTACTGTGTCTGCTAGTCTAGAAGTAGAAGAACCCTCTTGGATTTCCCTTACTCAAGCACATCAGAAGGATGATCCTGATTTGTTACATCTCCGGGATAGAACTGTGAAGGGAGAGCTACCTGATTTCTCTGTGGATGAGTTGGACACCCTGAAGTATCAGGGTAGATTATGCGTCCCCGCCTTTTGCGATATTCGAGATAAGATCTGTGCTAAAGTCCATGGTTCCAGTGTATCCTACCACCCTGGTTCCACTAAGATGTATAAAGATCTAAAACAAATTGTTTGCTGGTCAGGGATGAAGAATGACATCGCCAGGTTTGTATCGGAATGTTTTACTTGTCAGCGTGTTAAAGATGATCACAGAAGGCCTGGTGGTAAGTTGACACCGCTTGATATTCCAAGTTGGAAATGGGAAATTATTTCAATGGATTTTATCACCGGTCTCCCAAAATCTCCCCGTGGGCACGACTCTGTTTGGGTGATAGTCGACAGATTGACAAAGTGTGCTCACTTTGTTCCATTTAAGATTGGGTACTCGATGAAGAAGATAGCTGAGCTATATCTTAAAGAGGTCATCAGGTTGCATGGTGTGCCCATTAGCATCGTATCAGATCGGGACTCTAGATTTACGTCTCGTTTTTGGAAGAGTTTACAGGAGGGGTTGGGTACCGATTTAAGGTATTCCACCTCCTATCATCCGCAGACTAACGTTCAGACGGAGAGGGTAAATCAGATCGTACAAGATATGATCAGGTTTTAAATTTTGGATCATGGTGGTGCTTGGGATGAGCGTCTCAGACTCATGGAGTTTGCTTACAATAATAGTTATCAAGAGAGTCTGCAGATGGCTCCGTTTGAGGCCTTGTATGGGAGGCGCTGTAGAACTCCGTTGTTTTGGGCTGAAGTTGGTGAGAGAACGTTGTTAGGTCTGGAAGCTCTCGAAGAGATGAATTGTGCTGTGACCCATATTCGGGAAAAGCTTCGTGTGGCTCAAGAGCTCTACGAGAAGTATGCTAATCAACGAAGGGTCGATTTGGAGTTTGCTGTTGGAGACTTGGTTTTTCTGAAAGTTTCTCCGATGTCTGGCCTTAAAAGATTTGGAAGGAACCACAAGTTAGACCCCCGGTATGTGGGACCTTTCCAGATTCTTGAGCGCATCGGAGTGTCAGCATATAGGTTGGATTTGCCTGCGACCTTTCCTGGTGTCCATGATGTGATCCATGTGAGCCAGTTGCGGAAGTGTGTTCGTAATGATCGTCAAGTCCTCGACTCGATGCCCCAGATTCAACCCAACCTTGCATATGTGGAATAACCTATTCGTGTTCTGGATTCTCAAGAGCGTGTGTTGCGGAGAAAGACCATCCCTATGGTCAAGATTCTTTGGAGAAATCAGGACGTCGAGAGCGCGACGTGGGAATTGGAATCGGCGATGAGAGAATCTCATCCGCACCTCTTCTCTTAGTTTCGGGTATGTTGCTATGTTTTCAGTTATGTTGGATTTTTGTCATTTTTGGGTTGATTTTGGAGTTGCGATAAGTTTCGGGACGAAACTTCTTTTTAGGGGGAGTGACTGTAACACCCCTGATTTTGCGATGATTTTATTTGTTTGGGCAACATCAGAGTAATGACATCGTGGCGTTACTTTTAACGTCGAGTTGACGGCGCAATGACGTTAAGGCATTTTCGCGTCCGTGCATTCGAGTAGGCCGAATTCTTGTTGTAATGGGAAGATTTTGCATTTGGAATTTAAGTTAAGTAATTTTGGACTTGCTTCTCAAGTTTTGTCGCAATCTGAGCATTTTTGGAGACTCGGCGCGCGATTGAAGTTTTGGATTTGTTTATGTTCGCCGTATACTTTGAAGATTAATATCTCGGGAATGGCTCGTCGGATTCTGGTTTTGACTTCGCCGTTGTGTTCGTAGCATCAGTGTTCGCTTACGGTGCGAAATTCGTTTAATTCGGCGCGCGTTCGGGCCTCTGTTTTGATCTCGTAGTTTTCTTATTAAGGTACTATTCAAAAATGTGAAACACTATTCATTCATATAGTTTAATTTCCATGATATATTTGTAAAGAATTTATGATTTATGCAAATTTCATTTTTATCTACACGAGTGGTCAGTTTTATACTCGAGAGATTCTCTTCCCTCCTACTCGAGTGATTTTTAATTACTCGAGTGATATTTTATTTATACAAGAGTAGTTTTTTTCACCTACACGAGTGCCTTTTTCCTCTTACTCGAGTAACATTTTTGACCTACACGAGTGAATTTCGTGAACTACTCGAGTAGTTACTTGAACTACTCGAGTAGCCTTTCTGAACAACTCGAGTAGCCTTTCCGAACTACTCGAGTAGCCTTTCCGAACTACTCGAGTAGCCGTTTTCTACCTCTCGAGTACCCGTAAGTTTTTCTCGGGTAGTCCGTTGCAGTTTATGTTCGGGAGCCTTTTTGAGCGTCAAAACATGTCTTATGGGAAAATGCTTAACATGAAATTTGTGCGTCTCGCCGAGATCTACAACTTTCATTTTGGCTACTTTTTGATTTGAAGCTATCCTAAACCTTTATTTTCGTCTTCCGCTCACCCGGGCGTAAATACTCCGTTTTTGGACATAACTTTTTATAAATATATATATTTATATATCTTTTTATACATATATATATGTATATATTTATATACATGTTTATATCAGAGTGAATTTCATCATCTTCTCTAATTCTTTTCCTCCCGAACCAGAGCGGCGTGAGCGTGAGGGAGAAATTATATCTCGTGAACCCTTCGGTGTCCGCCGACGGTGCTCCGGTGCTCGAAATCTCTATCCGAGCATCGATCTGGAAAGCTCTCGCCGAGAGCTACGCCATCGTGGTATTATCTTCCCCGTTTCTTGAGTTTTCTAGTTAGGGTTTTTCGGCCCTAACCTCTATTTTGGCCATTTTTGTCTATATTTCAACTTCTCCCGCATCCTTTTGCCACGATCTACGACCTGGAGTGATTCGGTGGACGTTTCCGGTAAAATCAAGGCAAGTAGTGGTTTCTCCTACTTTCTCCTTGTCCGATTCGATGGTAACGGCTATGTTTTCATGTTCCCTAAAATTTTCTACACTTATTTTTCCAAATTATTGCTATGATTAACCGCATTGTTGATCACATGTTGTTATGATGTTTTGCCATGCTAAACTCGACCTTGTCGATTTATGATTAATCGTTCTTGAAGTGTCTTATCGATGGCTTAAATGCCTTAGCTCTCGTTATCAAACGTATTAGAGTTTAATTAGGATTGTAAATCGTTCCTAAGGGTTGATCAACCATGTCCGGAATCTAGTAATGTAAAGTAGAGTTTGTCGAGCCAAATCACGAGATATTTGTGTTATGGTTTCTTTGGGTTTCTTGAATGCGTGAGTTAGTGGATGATTCCACCTCCACGGTGTTTATTACCTTCATTAGTGCACTGTGGAAGTCTACCTAGTTTTTGGATGCCTGCGGTGTATGGTGGAGAGCATGAGACTCCCTCGCAGTTAGACGAATAATATATCCGTTTGTTTTTGGGCGGTGTGTCCAAGAGTGACCACTACGCCTGTATTTTTGGGTGGTGTGTCCAAGAGTGACCACTTTGCCGTGTTTTTGGGGTAGAGTCGACCACAGGTGCCTAATGAAGGTTTTGTATATTTTTTCCTTCAATGAAGGTTTTGTACCTTTTTCTGGAGAGATATTTTTTGTAGTCACCTTATAACCATGTGCGTCTGGTGCATACTTGTGGAACGTGACAAGTCACGTAGGAGTTCTTTTCCTGTTGATGTCATGTTTTCTTTTGTACTTTACTTCAGTACTTTTGGTCTTGGGTTGGTACCCCGGTTGATCCTATGATTAATTTGGTTTATTACTTTTCCTGCCACCATTTGTACCTTCTTGCTGAGGTGTTCTATTTTTGGAATGCCTCAGGTTCAGAGCAGTAGCAGTTAGCAGTACTGGTGTTGGATTTCTGGCAGCAGTGTTGGCCGTGGTTGTTGCCTCGTCTTAGCGAGGTAGTTTGTTGTTGGTTTGGTTTTACTAGTTCAGACATACTTTTGTTCGTGGGTTCGTGTCAGCATGTTGGCGCCCACTGATTGTTAGTTGTTGATACTTGTTAGCTGCTCATTTATTTAAAAGTGGATGTGGTTTACTTTCTCTCTGGGAGGATTTATGCTAGGAATGCATGTTAGGTATTTTCAACTATAAAATCTACTACTATTACTTCATACATTACATGATTTGAAACTCTAACCCGTTATTTTTAGCGACCGTAAAATCTATCTTTCCTACTATAATAAATTTAGAGTTCTGCATGACATGAATTGTCCTTTGGGGACGTTTATTCTCATGTAGGATGTTTGAGTTAATCTAATCAAGTATTTTTTCCGCAGCGTATCTTATATTTTAATTCGTGGACTAGATGAGCCACTAAACCGAGGGATACGGCTAACTTCTACTCGTAACCGATCTTCATTAAAATAACTTTAAAAGAACCTTTCTTCATGTTTAGTTGGTGTCTGCCTGAGCGTCCGCAGTTATCCCATGCTGACGTGGCATCATGACGCGCATTTTCCCTTACTCTGATAAGCTTTATTTGCGGTGAAAATGCGGGTTGTGACAAAATCTGGTAAGCTGGAAGAGCAAGAAGCAGTCTGTTGTTTCCAGGTCCAGTGCTGAAGCAGAGTATCGAAGTATGACATCGACCACTTGTGAGTTAAAATGGCTACGGGCTCTCATGCTGGATTTAGGAGAGGTCTACAACCATCCTCTACCTATGTTCTGTGATAACAAGGCTATCATATACATCTCCAAAAATCCGGTCTTCCATGAAAGAACCAAGCACATTGTGGTCGGCTGTCATTTCATTCGTGAAGAGATTTTGAAGGAACAAATTTGCACTCCCTTTGTCACTTCTGATAAAGAGCTGGCTGACATCTTCACTAAGCCAGTATCCACCTCGTTTCTTCATATTTGTTACAAGCTGGGCATGATCGATATATATGCTCCAGCTTGAGGGGGAGTCTTAAAGTTGGTGACCAGGCGGTCTGGCGGTCTGGCTTGGCGGGTTGATGACCGAGCGGTTTTGCAGTTACCCTTCAGCGGTTTGGTTGCTGTGTGTTGCTGTCTGAGGTCCAAGCGGTCTAGCGGTTTGTCTCTGGCGACTTGTAGACCGGGTGATCTAGCGGTCTCCCATGGCGATCTCTCTCTCTCTGGTAGTAGCCGAGCGGTTAGCCCTTCTGTCTAACCGCGCGGCTTGTGCGGTTTGTGTTTGTATAGTCCGCTCGTGTCCTGTAAATTTTTAGTCTCACATCTATTATTTGTATTCTCTCTTCTCTCATCCATTCTATATAAGGGAGGTCATACCTTTGTAATAGATACCTTTTTATAATAATAAAGTTTACATTACTCCACTTTCCGGTTTATATTTTTCTATTTGCACACTCCTGAGAGACATCTCCATCTTTGTTCCCCCATTTCTTTTGACGAACAAATCAAATGCATTCAAATAAATCGCACAAATGTATCATGACATCTTCAATATTGTGGGCTAACAACAGAGATGTTGCATCACAGATAAAATTGAACATGAAGAATCACAGATAAAATTGAACATGAAGAACCAAACTTGGTGGTGTCCGAAAATGTTCACATGCATAAATATTCATCAGTATGAAGGTGACTTTGCAAATGGTCTCACAAACGTTTTCAATTTTAGTTGATCATGACATAAACTTGCATAAAATACAGTAAAGGGTTATACAACTTGCATAACGAAACCAAGCAATATTTAAGTTGATCATGACATGAACACTTGAAAAAACAACTTGCAGTAATTATATGGCATCAACAATCAAGAAATATACATGAGGAGTATAAAATGGAGACATTATGAGAATAACTGTTGGGGAACATAGCAAGTGAATGGATAACATAAACTGCAATTCAGCGAACTTAATCCAGGTCTTTTAGCTCATGTTGTTCATCAACATTAAGCAAACGCAAAAGAACAATGCATATTTTGGTTTGAAGGAAACTTAAATAGAAGAAGAACTCGCATTAATTGTGATTAAGAAAAAGTAATTAATGTGAAGAACAACCTGAATTAAGGAAAATGAAGAACAACATCCTGGGAAAAGGAGCAAGCCAATTAATTTGAAGAACAACATGAATTAAGGAAAATGACAATACTTCTAGCCGCTGCATATTAATTACGAATTACTTATAGCAACTGGTAGGAAAATTATAGTCACAGACGACCCACATTCAGATCAATATATAAGAACATACCCCCTGACCATATATTTTTTGGGAGTTTAATGTTTTGAAACGTTGGCTCCGTTTGGTACGGTGTTGGCGGTCGTAAACGCAAGAATTATAGCATCATTCGTTAGGAATCATCTAACAAACAAATCCATTTGGACATACAACATCCATGTATGAAATGTTGGCTCCATTTGGTATGGTGTTGGAGGTCGTAAACGCACAAGTTATAGCATCGAGTTATAACGTCATTCGTTAGGAATCATCTAACAAACAAAATCCATTTGGACATACAACATCCATGTTTTCCATTTTTGTTCATTTTAATAGGATGTGTTTACGTTAATCTTATAAGTATTCGGTGATTCAAGGGTTCAAATTCCATTCAGGTCATAACTTCCAAATGGAAAAATATCCCTCGAAAATGTATTTTTAGTGGAGACCTTTTGATCATGAATTTATGAAACTGTATGATTGTCGCATTTGCATGTTTGTGTGTACATATATCCATATTGTTATATATTTGATTTACTTTGCGCAGCATGCTAGAATGCGTGTTTCCACTGTTGTGTTGAAACAATAAATGTGTTTGTATATAGAGTCCGGTAATTCATCGCTCAAACATTACTCTTCAATAATCAGAACACATTTACGCATATTTCAAAATGGAGGACACGGGAAGTCAAGAATTACTTCAAAATCTCTTGACTTCAGGTACTACCTGCCTAATTTTATAAACACCCTGAACGTAATAGTATCATGTGAATGCGACACATTAAACATATGAACAATTATCAGATAGCCGTACATGCTTACTGCACAGCGATTCTACCCGTGTACGGAGAAATAATATGACTGATCAATAATGTGTTGAAGAAAATGGCAAAAGACGAGCAAATCAACATTGTCAAGAAGCGCAAACAATAACAGCGACCAACGATCTGACCTTGCATTCAATTTTTCAAATAGGTGAGAGTTCAACGACAACGACAGCAGTAACTCCAACAATTACAAGACAAGAACTGCTTCAAAATCTACTTACTCCAGGTATTACCTACCAAATTTAAAGATATCCCTCGACACAATATCTCATGCATGTGAATGTAACTGCTTTGTTATCATACTACCAGAAAGTTATACTCGCTTATTGAGCCGCAATTCTACGTGCATATAGAGAAGCAATATGACTGTTCAACAACGTGCTGCCGAAAATACCTGAAGACAAGGACAACACCATGTTTGTGAAGATCAACAAAGAACAATGCCTAATTTTATGAACACACATTCAACTTTAGAAATGGGCGAAAGTTCAACATCCATGCGGGCTACAACAATCGCTCACGGTATGCTAAACTAACTATCTATGTGAACAGTCATCCTTCACGTATTTGTACTTCTAAATAATCACTAATATATTAGAATACTTCACCCCAGCTACTGGACCAATCTATAATGATGGTTCTGACGTAGAAAATGATAGTGTTGAAGAAGACGATGAGAAAAATGATAATGCAACCACAAGGACATATATTAAACGTAATTATGCTAGAAAATTCTATCCAGCGCACACTGAAACACGCTTTGAACAACACTCACCGACAACCTGTCCCCACTATTGTGCTAGACTATTTCAGCGAGAGACAAGCTCACTGTGTTGTAATAAAGGAAGAATATCAATACTAGAAATCCCAACACCTATAGAATTGCTCAATCTCTACACTGATCAATCTGAGGAAGGTCAGCATTTCAGGCAACATCTGCGTGCATACAATCATGTTTTCTCCTTTACGTCATTGGTTGTAATGCTTGACAACACGATATCCCTACTTCACCAAGGAATTTATATCTTTCGGGCAAACCGATCCATATATCATCGCATCGGAAACCTAACCCCAAATGATGGCCTAAGACCGCGCTTCCTTCAACTATTTATCTACGATACCGAGCATGAGACAACAAATCGTTTATAAAAAAATAATGAGCTTCGGGTTGGGCTCCTACAAAAAATAACACGCATATTGGATATATTCAATCCCTTCATTTAGAGGTTCCGACAACTATCGCGCCAACCAAACATACATGAATGCAAGTTGGTTATAAAAGAACGCCCTTCCAATATACATCAATATACTATGTCGTCGGCCTCTCAAGTTGCAGCTATATTAGTTGGACAGGAAGAAGGACAGTAATTGCGAGAAAGAGATATCATTGTTCAAACGATTGGAGGGCATCTTCAGAATGTCCAAGAATACTCTAGCTACAACGACCCACTTCAATACCCTTTGTTGTTAACGTTGGGGATGTTTGGCTGGTCTAGAAATTTACATTCACTGACAAACTCAAAAATCACCTGTTGTGATTACTATTCATACATGCTTTAGGTAATGACGACTTATTTTACACATTTTAGAGATGTCATGTTTTAAGTTTTCTCTAATTGTGTTCTAACTATTTATTGATTTTTCTCAAGACTCGAGATGCTTCCAATTCGATATTACTGCGCAGCGGAAGGTTACTACAACAATATGTGGTCGATAACTATGTAAACAAAACTCAAAAATTGTGGTTTATTAGATCACATCAAAGTGACTTGCGTACAAAACTATATTCGGGGTTGCAAGATTGTTTTAATGCGGGCGAAAATCAAGCTGGTTTGATAAACTCACTTTTTATTAAAAATATAATATATATCATCATTATTATATATTAATTTTACCGTGTTATTTCAATTTAGGTAACGTCGGAAAAAAACCATCCTACCGTTTTCATTTCATAGCAGCCCAAGAGATATGTATCAGCGATATCAAGATGCTATGGTAATTGTTCAGCACAACGGCAAGCCAGATTTGTTTATAACCATGATATGCAATCTAGGATGGAAAGAGATTAAGGATGAGCTCATGGAAGGGAAAGCTCTGTATGACCATCCAGATCTCCTAACAAGGATATTCCATTCTAAATACGAGGAGCTCAAGAAAGATATATTTCATAGAGCTGTGTTAGGAAAGGTAGTCAGACATGTCCATGTCATTGAATTTCAAAAAAGGGGATTACCCGATGTTCACATGTTGGTGTTATTGGATCCAACAGACAAATTAACCTCCCCTGACAAATATGATTCAGTTGTATGAGCTGAGATACCTTATAGAGACAAGGAACCTACATTTTACGAGTCCGTGATAAAACACATGATTCACGGGCCATGTGGACCTTACAAACCAAATGCACAATATATGAAGTGTAACACCTCCCCTGTAATGACTGTATAATATGGGTCTGGCCGGGGCCCCACAACATACGGACACCACAGCTTTAGTATTATAAGATGATATAACTACCCACACTCAAAACTCTTTGCACAACACAGCGGAAACACAAGCAAGACTAGAAGTTATCCACCACTACAAGAGTAATAAAAAGATGGTCTTATGGCCTTACAACACAGAGAGCCCGAACTCACATAACACAACAATCATGAAAGTGCACAAGCACTCCTAGTCTACCTCGGCATGCAAGCCGGACAACATAAGCATCAAAACATACAATGCCATAATGAGTAGAGCTACTACAAAAGTTAACACTTCATGAGGCTAGGCCTTTCTGGCCGGCGAGCTAGCTCCTGCGCGCGATCCTTGCCCTGTAAAAAATTATTAGTAACGTGGGTCAGCAAAGGCTGACCTAAAACTGTGTAACAAACACATCTTCTCCCGGCTGCCCCTAACGGACCCCGGGGAACCCTCCAACCTGCAAGTCAGCACTTCGTATGCAATATATATAAATATAAACAAGAAGTGCATTAAGAACAAGCTTGGATGTCTCAAACATCATACACGTTCTCTACGGGTTGAGCATATAATATAAAAAGGGGCCTACTTATACAACATATATATAACACCCGGGTTTCACCCAAGGCACCCTATAGCGTATGCATCTAGCACATCATCACATCATATGGGTACTCATCGTTCCCCATTAGCATAAAGCCATAAACAAAGGGGTAACACAATTCCCCCCAACGGCACTCAAGCTGCCACATGGAACTCTTGCAAAGGCCCCACACGCTCAAGGTCTTAGACCCGGGCTTGCCTGCAAGCTCTGACGTCTCATGTCAGGATTCCAACAAACACAAACTGACCGATTCTAAGATGCCTTGTCGGACCCCACCCGCTCATGGCCTCATTGCCCGGGCTTGTCCCCATGCTTGGCATTCTCGTCAGTCTCACAGAAGGGGACTAGTCTCGCTAGGACACCCTCCACACATGACGTGAACGTCACGGGATAGCCAGCCGACCACGGAGACATAGCCACGCCTTGGCACATCACAAACCAAGACAAATCCACCCTAGTCCCTCATTTGTACTGCAGTGTTCCCGCGCACCAAGGAAACCATCTTCCACTCATGCGGAGCTAACCTTGTCCACCAAGGAAACCATCTACCGACATTGAGGAGGTAACCTTGTCCGGTTCCGACTACCCGTACTCACTCGAGAAAAAGGGGAAAACATCACCACATCACAAACGACGTCTTGCCGCAACGGATCTCTATGAATCCTTAAAGCTCGTATGCAACATCACCGAGTCGGACTAACGGTCGCGACTACGGCTTCACACATCATGCCTAATCCACTAACGGAGCGGATCTCTAATGCAAAACATGCCGGGGACGGACGCAATCGACCCGGAGGTTCCTCTTGAACCTTGGCGACCCAAAACCCCTCTCATTTGAGTGTTTGGTGCCCAAAACTAGAAAAGAAAAGATGTGAAAACGTGCATCCTAAAACCGAGAGGAGAAGTGTCATTACCTTCCGACTCCTCTTCCTAGTCATGGCAAAATAACCGGATGAAATCCTATGCAAAGCTCTAGCCTCCACGGATCTGGACTCGGCTCGCGATTTGGAGCACCAAAGCCTGTTCTACAGCCCAAACCCTCCTTCACCTTCTTCCTTGCTCTCCCTTCTCTCTAGAATTTAGTAAGAGAAAGCTTGGAGAAGAATGAGGGTTTCCAACCCTATTCTCGGACTTAACTCCCCAAGAGCAGTCCTGAACCATCAGATCCCAAAATAAGGGAAAGAATGGCCACGATCCGTCTGAAAAATAAAACACCTGGGCCGAACATGGCCTGGCACACACCCGTGTCCAGGGCCGTGTTCCTCATTCGCTGTAACGCCCCCGGTTTTTCTTTGTTTTGTTGGATATTGGATTGGCGTTACGATGACGCATTTCCGGCCCTTCGCCGTTGTAGAGCGCGGTCCTAGCTCTGTAGGTTCCTTGTGTAGCCTGGTTGTAGCCAGTTGGCAAGTTTCCCCAGCTAGCCGGAGTCTGTTTTGGTGACTCGGTTGGGCCTCTTAGGGAAATGCTTGTGTTTTGGCTTCGGGAGGTGTTGCCCGAGTGTGCGATCGTCGGATGTTGCCTTCGACCTCACCGTTGTTTTGGTTTTGGTTTTGGTCGAGATCCGGGATCGTTTGCTTTCAGGTCGTTTCGACGTTCATCTTTGGTTAGCTGCAAGTTTGTAATGTTTGCTGTGCTGTGCGTGGTCTGTTGTGGCTGAGCTTGTAGGTTGGTGCTTTGTCTCTTGTTTGCTAGGTGATAGCAGGTTTCTTTTTCTGTGTAAGTTTGGGTGACACGGCCTGGGTCACGCCCGTGACCCAGGGCGTGTCGTGCTCGGGTAGAGCTCCCGTTTCTCAGGTCGATGAATTTTTGGTCGATGGGGTTTTTTTTGTAGGAACACGGCCGTGACACGGGCGTGTCACGGGCGTATCCCCCTTCGGTTCGTCGAGCTGCGCTCGATGGCCGTCAGGCGGTGTTTTAGTGAGAACACGGCCGTGTCACGGGCGTGTCACATCGGACACAGGCGTGACACGGGGCGTGTCTCTTTGTTCGACGATCGACGCTCCACGATCGTCGAGTGGTGGTTGAGTTGGTACACGGCCTGTGACACGGGCGTGTCACAGGGCGTGTCACCAGTTTCGTCGAGCTGAGATCGACGGTCGCCGAGTGGGGTAGGTGTGTGAGTACACGCCCCGTGACACGGGCGTGTCGGGCCGTGTCACGGGCGTGTCGCGGGCGTGTCCCGTGTTTTCGTCGAGTGGAGATCGACGTTCGTCGAGTGTGTTAGTACACGCCCCGTGACACGGGCGTGTCGGGTCATGTCACGGGCGTGTCTTGGGCGTGTTCCGTACTCTTTTCCTGGGAATCATCTTTTGTTGCCGTGAACCGTTTTTCCTCCTCATTTTTCATCGTTCCCGAGTCTGGAGAGCTCCCAGCGGAAGGGTTTTGAGAAGAGGCGGTGGTTGTTCTGGAAGGCGATTTCGGGAGGGATAGAGCTCATTTTCTCGTGCGATAGCGGATTTGGCTTGCTCTCGTGTAGATCTTCCCTTCCATGTAAGTTTTTCTTGAGTTAGGGTTTAATTCCAGGAATTTGTTAACATCTGATTTCTTTTATTTTCCTCAAGTTTCAGCTTTGGCCTTTTAGGTGGCCGATCTTGCTGCCGGAGCCAAGAGGTGGTGTTAGTGGTTGTTTTTCCTGGAGGTAGAGGCAAGTGGCTCCCTTGCCCTTGCCAAAATATTCTAACTCTTGCTCTGTTCTCTTTTGTTTTCTTATGCAATACTTCTGTGTTCATTATTTTAACAGTAGGATGTTTCCTTCATTCATTTCGTCCATGGGCTGTTCTATTGTCCTTTTAAACCAAGGTTCTCTCTTTGTCTGAGGTTTGGTGTTCAGTGGGTAGCTAGAGTTAGGGTGAGGCTGCGGTAGAGGTGGTTCAGGTTTGGTTGCGATAGTCCCGAGTAGTTAGGACGGAACGAAGGGTTGGGATTAAATTTCCAACTCTCTGCTTGCTCGCAATGAGAGGGCTTAGGCTGCAATTTTAACGAGACTTACGTTTACCCTAAGTGGAAAGCGCTGACAGCGTCGAGTGAGCCGAGCTCACTTAACGCCGTCACCCAGCGTAGGATTTGCGGCTTAGTATTTTCGGTGTCAAGTGAGCGGAGCTTACTCAACGCTGCGTCGAGTGGGCTCGACCTTTCTGTCCTAGGTTCGTGTGTTTCCTTAGGGTTGTTAGTGTGACTTTTCCCTTTCTCTAGGGGGTGGTATTGGGTGTTCGGCTAATTTTGCTTGCCGACTCTTGGGTTGTGGCAGGTGGTGGAGTTTTAGTGGCCTCTAGAGGGGTGGATTTTGATGTGGAGAGCTGTGGCCACCGCCTTTTTGCCCCGGTTTGGGTTGGTGTGTGTGGAACCCTAAAGCTGCCACTGGTGACCCCTTAGCCCTTTTTGGATCTGATTTTGGTTATGTATTCAGATCCATGTTTTGACCACTGCCACTTACCCACGTATTAGGAATGTTAGACTCATTCGTTGGGCATGTTGCTTTTATTGCTCGCACTTGGTGTGATTTGCTGTGCTTTAGACAGTGCTCTTTTATTACTGTCATGTCTCTTTCTTTTGCTTACAGCAGGTTGTTGTCGGGTTGGTAAACCCTTCTTTTATTTTCTCATCAATCTAATGCTCTATTTACCCCTTTTTTGTGTTTATTTTCTTACTGAGGTGTTCTTTTCTTGAATGCCTCAGGTCCAGGTTGTAGCCGGTTCAGCGGCTAGTTCTTTTGGAGGGGCTGGTTTGTGGCCTCTTGGGTAGCTGAGCTAGCGGATCCCCAATTTTGTGAGGTAGTTCTTTACCTTTCTGTATAGACATACATACTCACCAGTGGGTTCGTGTCAGGTTGTTGGCGCCCACTGGTGGCTTCTTGCGATGCTGGGTATGAACTTAAACTGCTGTTTTTGCCTACTTGTGGTTGTTTTCTTGCTTCTGGGAAGGATTTATTCTAGGTTGCATGTTAGATATTTTAAACTCTAAAAGCATTATTATATGTAGTTCATGCATAGCATATTTATAAAACAAAGACACTATATTTCCTTAGCTTAAAAAGACTACCTTTCATATCTATTATATTCACGTATAGTCGTGCATAACATGAGTTGTCCCTCGGGAACACTTATGCTCACTAGGGTGTCAACTAAATCGAACCAAAGTATTTTCTGCTGCGTATAAATATATTTTAATTGTGTACTAGCTGATCCACCGTGCCGAGGGATACGGCCATTCAACATAACTGGTTTCCTTTCATAATTAATCAACGATTTTCCTTAAAATTTAAGGTGTGGAGTTTTGCCTGAGCGTGTGCAGTTATCCCCTGCACGACGTGGCATCACGGCACGCGTTTTCTCTAGCTCTGATACGATTTTATCGTTGAGAAAATGCGGGTTGTGACAGTTGGTATCAGAGGGAGGTTTCTTGACAAATGGTCGGGCAACCTTTCCCATGTTTGCATTAGTGGTTAGCGTCATACCATACACACACCGATATGTCATCAGCACGTCTTGGCTAAAGCACGAACACTACACTCATGAGCATAAAGAAGTATACGGGGCATATTATGTAGTATGGGATGCATAATATGTGTTCGTATATGGATCCACCATAGGAGGCAACATGTGAGGGTTATGTAGTATGGGATGCATAACCTCACCACATGAATGCGGCTAGCACGTTTTCTTTTTTTCGTTGCATGGGAATGTTATATAGTATGGGATGCATAACATTTTCATGTGTACGACGCCCATGGCATGCATTAAGGCTTTTTTTAGAATGCATAGCACACCATGCATAGCATAACATTTCATAAGCACAACGTGCCAAGCTAAAGATTTGCAAGATGACATATGTACACACATGGTTTTGAGTCAAAAAAATATACAAATACATGCATTCATGGTTTAGGCACATGAGTTAGTATGATGGTGGTGAACCATCTTAGGTTAAGCATAACATCATCATGATAAAAACAACTCCCAGAGCAAGTTTTGCAGTTGAAGTTCATATTTAAGTGTGTTTGTCTGTACCAGGTAGTTTTGTTCTAGCTGTTGGGCTAGGTCTTGTCTAAAGCTTGTGCGATTATAGGATGGCAAGACGTCCTGCGACGAGATCGACCCCTCAATCCGAGGGTGAGACGTCAGGAGCGCAGAGCGAGGCGCTGGTGGAAAACCTGCGGCAGAGCAATGAGGCCTTATCGAGGCAGGTGGTGGCTATGCAGGCTCAGATTCAGTCCCTTGTAGCAGTGGTGGCGGGACAGGCCCCGAGAGTTCCGGACCCCGCTGAGGGGGTAGCTGTTCCTGCCCCTCCTGCTCCTCCCGTGCCTTTGGTTATGGTGCCCCCGGAGATGGCATTTATATCCCAGTTTCAGTGACTGAGACCCCCTACTTATGATGGGCAAGCAGATTTCATGATTTTGGATGACTGGCTGATTACTATTGAGGAGATGTTCTCTTATTCGGGGATTACGGATGATCAGAGAGTGATGCTCGCTGCCTACCAGCTCAAGGGCTTAGCAAAGAATTGGTGGATGAGGGAGAAAGAAAGCTTGGTGGCAGGATGCTCTTGGGAGTCATTTAAAGGGATGCTGTTGAGTAAGTTTTTGCCTTCAGTCGAGAGGGACCGGCTGATGAATGACTTTCTCCATTTGAAGCAGAGGAAACTCACGGTCAGTGAGTATGAGATTGAGTTTAGTAAGTTGAGTCGGTTTGCTCCTGGTCTGGTGAGTGTTGAAGCAGACCGAGTTAAGCGATTTCTTGGTGGACTCAGAAGCGACATTCAGCAGTTAGCGAATGCCTACGGAGCAGTCAGTTATGCCAGCGTGGTCGAAGCTGCCTTGAGGGTTGAGGCCATTGATAATGCCAAGAATAGAGGTCAGCAGTTGTGGAAGGATAAGCGGAAGTCCGGTGGAGGAAAGAGCCCTCAGGAACCTGATGCTGTCTCGAGAAAGAGGAACAAAGAGGTTTGTAGTTTCTGTGGCCGGCCAGGCCACCCCTTTGAGAAGTGTTTCAAAAGGTTGGGAGCGCAGAAGAAGGAACAGGTGCATGCGATTCAGGGTGCTCCCAGAGGAGACTTGGTGTGTGCCTTGTGTGGAAGGAAGGGGCATGATGCTGCCCGTTGCTGGTTAAGAGATAAGGTCTGTTTTTAGTGTGGGCAGAAGGGTCATCTCAAGACAAAGTGCCCACAGTTCCATCCTATTCTGCAGCCAGTCCCCCTCCAAGCTTTGCCACCGCCTCAGCAATTGGATAGAGGAAAGGGGAAGCTGAATGTGCTTTCGGCAGACGAAGCGCAGACTTCAACCCAGGTTATCTCAGGTTTGACTTCTCCTCAGTCGTTTCGTTAGGAGCCCTTTGTGGTTGTAGTTTTCATTTTTGCGTTTGTTTTCTTAGATATGTGCGCTATTTGTAGGACGATTTAAGGTAAAGAACAGCTGGGCGTGCGTTCTCTTCGATTCAGGCGCTACCCACTCGTTTGTGGCTAGAGCCTTCGTGGAGCGGTTCAGTTTGGGCATAGATCGTGTTGGTGGTGCCTTTTGCGTTAAGTTCCCCTCCGGCGACTCTGTGGTTACGGACCTGGGTGTCCTGGATTGTCCGATTTTGTTGGGGGATTTTGTAGCCAAGGCAGATCTGAAGGTGATTGACCGGGAGGACTTTGATGTTATCTTGGGCATGGACTGGTTGTTAAGGTACGATGTTGTGATCCAGTGCAAGGGTAAGCGCTTGGACTTCGTCAAGGACAACAGACAGCCAGGAAGCGTTTATGGGTATTCTCTCCAGGAGTCTCCAGTTATTTCTGCGGTGCGTGCTCGGAAGTTGCTTGATTCTGGTTGTTTTGCCTGTGTGGTCTCTCTGGTAGGGGCAGTTGTTAGAGTGCCGTGTTTGGAAGAGATTCCTGTGGTATGTGACTTCTCTGATGTGTTTCCTGATGATCTCCCCGGTCTTCCACCCGATCGAGATGTCGAGTTTGCTATAGATTTGGAGCCAGGCATGCGTCCTATTGCCAAGGCGCCGTACCGGATGGCCCCGCGAGAGCTGGAAGAGTTGCGAATTCAGCTGGATGAGATGTTGGCAAAAGTGTTCATTAGGTCGAGTTCTTCACCATGGGGTGCACCCGTGCTGTTCGTTAAAAAGAAGGATGGGTCGATGGGGCTATGCATCGACTATAGAGAACTGAACAAGGTTACTATTAAGAACAGGTACCCTTTGCCTCGGATTGACGATCTGTTTGACCAACTGCGTGGTAGTGCCGTGTTTTCCAAGATAGATCTTCGTTCGGGCTATCACCAGTTGAGGATTCGGGAGTCAGATGTTCCGCGGACGGCGTTCCGCTCTCGTCATGGGCATTTTGAGTTTTTAGTTATGTCATTTGGTTTGACTAATGCGCCCTCAGCTTTTATGGATCTGATGAACAGAGTTTTCAAGGACTTCCTGGATAAGTTTGTGATTGTCTTTATAGATGACGTTTTGGTGTATTCTAAGAATGCGGAGGAGCATGATCGGCATTTGCGTCTGGTCTTGGCGACTCTGAGAGACCACAAGCTATACGCCAAGCTGAGCAAATGCGAATTTTGGTTGCCTCAAGTTTCTTTTCTCGGCCACGTGGTGAATAAGGAGGGAATATCGGTGGACCCAGAAAAGGTCGCTGCTGTTATGGAGTGGGCGAGGCCTGTTACTCCCAAAGAGATCAGAAGCTTCTTGGGCTTGGCTGGATATTATAGAAGATTTGTAGAGGGATTCTCCACTTTGTCTGCGCCGTTGACCAGGTTGACGCAGAAGAATGCAGCTTTCATATGGGATGGCAAGTGTGAGGAAGCTTTTGAGGAATTAAAAAGAAGGTTATGTTCAGCTCCAGTTTTGTCTTTGCCCACTGAAGATAGTGAGTATGATATATATGTGGACGCGTCGCACATCGGACTGGGCTGCGTATTGATGCAGGGCGGGAAGGTGATTGCGTACGGGTCGAGGCAGCTAAAGACTCATGAGAGGAATTACCCTACGCATGACCTGGAGTTTGCAGCTGTGATCTATGCGTTGAAATTGTGGAGGCATTTGCTTTATGGCGCGCAGTGCAAGATTTTCACTGATCATAAGAGTTTGAAGAATGTCTTCACTCAGAAAGAGTTGAATCTGCGCCAGCGGCGGTGGTTGGAGTACGTGGCCGACTATGATGTTGAAATTCAGTACCATCCGGGTAAGGCGAACGTGGTGGTCGATGCCCTGAGTCGGAAGTCAGGGAAGATTTTCAATCTCTCCGCCGAGCGTCTAGTAGAAGAGTTCCTTTTGATGGACATTTCTGTGGGAAGCTGCGATTCGCAGAGTAGCTTGGCAGTGGCAGAACCTTCGTGGATTGCGCTTACGCGACTGCATCAGAAGGATGATCCCGATCTTTTGCATTTGTACCTTCGAGCTGAAAAAGGTGAATTACCAGATTTCTCTTTAGATAATGCGGGTACCTTGAAGTATCGTGGCAGGTTTTGCATTCCCGCAGTTGGAGATATCCGGGGTATGGTGTGCAGAGAAGCCCACGGATCTAGTGTTGCCTACCATCCAGGGTCTACCAAAATGTACCATGATTTAAAGCAGATTGCCTGGTGGTATGGGATGAAGAAGGACATAGCCAAATTTGTTTCTGAGTGCTTCAATTGCAGGCGTGTGAAGGCCGACCATGGGAGGCCTGGTGGCAAGCTAACTCCCTTAGAGATCCCGATGTGGAAGTGGGAGAGTATCTCGATGGATTTCATCACAGGCTTACCGAGATCTCCTAAAGGGCATGATTCAGTTTGGGTGATCGTAGACCGATTAATGAAGAGTGCTCACTTCGTACCATTTAAGATCGATTATCCGATGAGGAAGATAGCCGAGCTGTACTTGGATGAGGTTATCAGATTACATGGTGTACCCGTGAGTATCATATCGGATCGAGACTCCAGGTTTACGTCTCGTTTTTGGAAGATCCTTCAAGAAGGGTTGGGTACAGATTTGAGATATTCCACGACTTATCATCCGCAGACCAATGGTCAGACGGAGCGAGTGAATCAGATTGTGGAAGATATGATCCGATGCTATATTCTGGACCATGGAGGAGCGTGGGATGAGCGGTTGCGGCTTATGGAATTTGCGTATAACAACAGTTTTCAAGAAAGCTTGCAAATGGCTCCATTTGAAGCTTTGTATGGGAGGCGCTGTAGGACTCCCTTGTTTTGGGCTGAGGTTGGCGAGAGACCTTTGTTGGGTCCAGAAGCACTCGAAGAGATGGAAACTGCTGTAAAGCTTATACGGGAAAAGCTTCGGATAGCCCAGGAGAGATACGAGAAAAATGCCAATCGGTGTAGATCGGATTTGGAATTTTTGGTGGGGGACTCAGTGTTCTTAAAGGTCTCCCCGTTGATCGGAGTCAAGCGTTTTGGCAAGAACAGGAAGTTGGACCCGAGGTTTGTGGGGCCGTTTCCGATTGTTGAGCGGATTGGGATATCAACTTATAGGCTGGCTTTGCCTGCAAATTTCCCTGGCGTGCATAATGTCTTCCACGTCAGTCAGCTGCGGAAATGTGTGATGAATGGCAGGCATGTTTTGGATTCTGTGCCTCAGTTGGAGCCGAATCTTTCTTTTGTGGAGGTGCCTGTCCGCATTCTGGATTCTCAGGTTCGTGCGGTGCGGAAGAAGTCTATTCCGATGGTTAAAGTTTTATGGAGGAATCAGGATGTAGAAAGCGCGACTTGGGAGTTGGAGTCGGCTATGAGGGAGGCTCACCCTCATCTGTTTCCCTGAGCTTGTGCCTGGTATGTTCTGTTATATTTATGTTTATATAGTCTTTTCCTGGACTTTTTCTCTCTCCTTCTTCATAGGAGTGTTGTGAGTAAAGTTTCGAGGCGAAACTTTCTTTTAGGGGGAGTGGCTGTAACGCCCCCGGTTTTTCTTTGTTTTGTTGGATATTGGATTGGCGTTACGATGACGCATTTCCGGCCCTTCGCCGTTGTAGAGCGCGGTCCTAGCTCTGTAGGTTCCTTGTGTAGCCTGGTTGTAGCCAGTTGGCAAGTTTCCCCAGCTAGCTGGAGTCTGTTTTGGTGACTCGGTTGGGCCTCTTAGGGAAATGCTTCTGTTTTGGCTTCGGGAGGTGTTGCCCGAGTGTGCGATCGTCGGATGTTGCCTTCGACCTCACCGTTGTTTTGGTTTTGGTTTTGGTCGAGATCCGGGATCGTTTGCTTTCAGGTCATTTCGACGTTCATCTTTGGTTAGCTGCAAGTTTGTAATGTTTGCTATGCTGTGTGTGGTCTGTTGTGGCTGAGCTTGTAGGTTGGTGCTTTGTCTCTTGTTTGCTAGGTGATAGCAGGTTTCTTTTTCTGTGTAAGTTTGGGTGACACGACCTGGGTCATGCCCGTGACCCAGGGCGTGTCGTGCTCGGGTAGAGCTCCCGTTTCTCAGGTCGATGAATTTTTGGTCGACGGGTTTTTTTTGTAGGAACACGGCCGTGACACGGGCGTGTCACGGGCGTGTCCCCCTTCGGTTCGTCGAGCTGCGCTCGATGGCCGTCAGGCGGTGTTTTAGTGAGAAAACGGCCGTGTCACGGGCGTGTCACATCGGACACGGGCGTGACACGGGGCGTGTCTCTTTGTTCTACGATCGGCGCTCCACGATCGTCGAGTGGTGGTTGAGTTGGTACATAGCCTGTGACACGGGCGTGTCACCTGTTTCGTCGAGCTGAGATCGACGGTCGTCGAGTGGGGTAGGTGTGTGAGTACACGCCCTGTGACACGGGCTTGTCGGGCCGTGTCACGGGCGTGTCGCGGGCGTGTCCCATGTTTTCGTCGAGTGGAGATCGACGTTCGTCGAGTGTGTTAGTACACGCCCCGTGACACGGGCGTGTCGGGTCGTGTCACGGGCGTGTCTTGGGCGTGTTCCGTACTCTTTTCCTGGGAATCATCTTTTGTTGCCGTGAACCGTTTTTCCTCCTCATTTTTCATCGTCCCGAGTCTGGAGAGCTCCCAGCAGAAGGGTTTTGAGAAGAGGCGGTGGTTGTTCTGGAAGGCGATTTCGGGAGGGATAGAGCTCGTTTTCTCGTGCGATAGCGGATTTGGCTTGCTCTCGTGTAGATCTTCCCTTCCATGTAAGTTTTTCTTGAGTTAGGGTTTAATTCCAGGAATTTGTTAACATCTGATTTCTTTTCTTTTCCTCAAATTTCAGCTTTGGCCTTTTAGGTGGCCGATCTTGCCGCCGGAGCCAAGCGGTGGTGTTAGTGGTTGTTTTTCCTGGAGGTAGAGGCAAGTGGCTCCCTTGCCCTTGCCAAAATATTCTAACTCTTGCTCTGTTCTCTTTTCTTTTCCTATGCAATACTTCTGTGTTCATTATTTTAACAGTAGGATGTTTCCTTCATTCATTTCGTCCATGGGCTGTTCTATTGTCCTTTTAAACCAAGGTTCTCTCTTTGTCTGAGGTTTGGTGTTCAGTGGGTAGCTAGAGTTAGGGTGAGGCTGCGGTAGAGGTGGTTCAGGTTTGGTTGCGATAGTCCCACGTAGTTAGGACGAAACGGAGGGTTGGGATTAAATTTCCAACTCTCTGCTTGCTCACAATGAGAGGGCTTAGGCTGCGATTTTAACGAGACTTACGTTTACCCTAAGTGGAAAGCACTGACAGCGTCGAGTGAGCCGAGCTCACTCAACGCCGTCACCTAGCGTAGGATTTGCGGCTCAGTATTTTCGGTGTCAAGTGAGCGGAGCTTACTCAACGCTGCGTCGAGTGGGCTCGACCTTTCTGTCCTAGGTTCGTGTGTTTCCTTAGGGTTGTTAGTGTGACTTTTCCCTTTCTCTAGGGGGTGGTATTGGGTGTTCGACTAATTTTGCTTGCCGACTCTTGGATTGTGGCAGGTGGTGGAGTTTTAGTGGCCTCTAGAGGGGTGGATTTTGATGTGGAGAGCTGTGGCCACCGCCTTTTTGCCCCGGTTTGGGTTGGTGTGTGTGGAACCCTAAAGATGCCACTGGTGATCCCTTAGCCCTTTTTGGATCTGATTTTGGTTATGTATTCAGATCCATGTTTTGACCACTGCCACTTACCCACGTATTAGGAATGTTAGACTCATTCGTTGGGCATGTTGCTTTTATTGCTCGCACTTGGTGTGATTTGTTGTGCTTTAGACAGTGCTCTTTTATTACTGTCATGTCTCTTTCTTTTGCTTACAGCAGGTTGTTGCCGGGTTGGTAAACCCTTCTTTTATTTGCTCATCAATCTAATGCTCTATTTACCCCTTTTTTGTGTCTATTTTCTTACTGAGGTGTTCTTTTCTTGAATGCCTCAGGTCCAGGTTGTAGCCGGTTCAGCGGCTAGTTCTTTTGGAGGGGCTGGTTTGTGGCCTCTTGGGTAGCTGAGCTAGCGGATCCCCAATTTTGTGAGGTAGTTCTTTACCTTTCTGTATAGACATACATACTCACCAGTGGGTTCGTGTCAGGTTGTTGGAGCCCACTGGTGGCTTCTTGCGATGCTGGGTATGAACTTAAAGTGCTGTTTTTGCCTACTTGTGGTTGTTTTCTTGCTTCTGGGAAGGATTTATTCTAGGTTGCATATTAGATATTTTAAACTCTAAAAGCATTATTATATGTAGTTCATGCATAGCATATTTATAAAACAAAGACACTATATTTCCTTAGCGTAAAAAGACTACCTTTTATATCTATTATATTCACGTAGAGTCGTGCATAACATGAGTTGTCCCTCGGGGACACTTATGCTCACTAGGGTGTCAACTAAATCGAACCAAAGTATTTTCTGCTGCGTATAAATATATTTTAATTGTGGACTAGCTGATCCACCGTGCCGAGGGATACGGCCATTCAACATAACTGGTTTCCTTTCATAATTAATCAACGATTTTCCTTAAAATTTAAGGTGTGGAGTTTTGCCTGAGCGTGTGCAGTTATCCCCTGCACGACGTGGCATCACGGCACGCGTTTTCTCTACCTCTGATACGATTTTATCGTTGAGAAAATGCGGGTTGTGACATTCACCGTCTCAAATCGACGTGCCTGAAACAACACACGGGCATCCGACACGCCCGTGTTCGACCCGACACGCCCGTGTTCGACCCGACATGCCCGTTTCCCGACTGACACAGCCGTGTGGTCGGCCGTGTCTCTCCATCGACATAGCCCTGAAAACAACCCGAGAAGGGCAAGGCCTGGGACACGCCCGTGTCCTAAGCCGCGTGCTAAGTCTCGACACTCGTCGACTGCCTTTGTGTCAACACCGCGGAAAAACGTCGAGCGAAGTTCGTCGACCATGCAGGACACACCCTGTGACACGCTCATGTCACAGGCCGTGTGCCCCTGTCTCGACACTCTACACTCGACACTCGACACTCGACACTCGACACTCATCGAGTGAACTTCGTCGAGAGAAGTTCGTCGACTGACTGACATGGCCTTAGACACACCCGTGTCCTAGGCTGTGTGCCTTGTCTCGGCACATCGTCGAGCGAAAATGTCGACACCCCGGGCTGCTTGTCGACACGAGCTCGACACGCCCTGAGACACGCCCGTGTCTCAGGCCGTGTGCCCAGTCTCGACACTCTGTCGAGCGAAAAAATGTCGACTACGCGGCCAAGTCGTCGCCTCCAGCCTGACATGCCCTGGGACACGCCCGTGTCCCAGGCCGTGTGCCCCATGCCAGATAACAAAATTTGGCCAGAAAATGCTGGTCGATCCCCTCTCAAATTTTGTGGTGTTACAACTCCCCCCCCCCCCCCTTAACAGAATTTCATCCCAAAATTACAAAGCAAAAGGGAACACAACTTAAATGGTACCTGATTTGAAGAGCTTTGGATACTCTTCTAGCATGGCATGTTCTCGCTCCCAAGAGAACTCCTCATGACCGCAGTTGTCCCATCGGACTTTCACGAGTTTAACATCTTTATTCTGCAACTATCGAGTCTCCGAATCCTCTATAGCAGTTGGAAGGACTCGCGTCCTCAAGTCTTCCTCTATCGGCACCAATGCTGGCTCGATCACCACACTAGCCTCCACCAAGGCTTTCCTCAAGACGGAGACATGGAAGACGTCGTGCAATCCACTCAGCTCCGCGGACAACGCCAACCGATAGGCTGCTTCTCCCACCCGTTCAACAACTTCAAAAGGCCCCAAAATCCTTGGACTCAACTTCTTGAGTCGGTGAATCCGTGAGACGCCTTTGAACGGCTTGATCTTCAAATAGACCCAATCGCCTACCGCAAACTCCAACTTCCTGTGACGAGCATTAAAGTATTTTGCTTGTCGGTCTTGCGCCACCTTCATACGCTCTTGAATGGTCCGTACCAACTCACAAGCGTCAACTACCACCTCCTTTCCCAAAATTTTGGTGTCTCCTGCCTCTGTCCATGACATCGGTGTTCGCCACCGTCTCCCATACAAAGCTTCGTATGGCGCCATTTTTATGCTTGCTTGATAACTATTATTGTACGCGAATTCCACCATGAAGAGGTGATCCTCCCACTTCTTGCCGGAGTCAAGAGTGCACATTCTCAGCATATCCTCCATAGTACGGTTCGTTCTTTCGGTTTGCCCGTCCGTTTGAGGATGGAACGCCGTACTGAACTTTAGCTTCGTCCCCAACCTCTTCTGAACCAATCTCCAGTCCTTGGACGTAAACCGTCCATCTCGATTGCTAACTGTTCTCTTAGGAATCCCATGCAGTCGCACAATGTTGCGAACATACAACTACACGCCCTTCTCCACGCCGTCCTCTTTTTGATTTGGGATGAAGTGGGCCACCTTGATTAAGTGGTCCATGATCACCCAAATAACATCGTTACCCTGCTGCGATCTAGGCAACCCATGTACAAAATCCATGGAGATGTCATCAAATTTCCATTCAGGGATTGGAAGGGGCTTCAGGAACCCGCCCGGCTTCTAACACTCGGCTTTCACCAAGGCGCAAGTTTGGCAACGATTCACATACAAAGCTACGTCCCGCTTCAGCCCCGGCCACCAAAAGGATTTCTTCATATTCAAGTACATCTTTGTACTGCCCGGGTGAATGGAGTACTTTGTGAAGTGAGCCTCAAACATCAACTCCTCACGGAGTTTGCCGAACTGCGGTATACAAACCCTTCCGTCCTTCCTCAGAGTCCCATCGAACATCTCCCAGGCGCTGCTCTCGCCCTTTTGAGCCTCCAACACAAAAGGTTGAAACTCCACATCCAACCGAGTTGCTTCCTGAATGCGATCGGACAAGTCGTTCTATATTTCAATCCAGTTTAACCGAGCCACGCTGGACTCGCCTCTCACAACACATTCCAAACCAAGGGACTCCCATTCCCGTACCAACCGCTCATCACGATCTTCGATCCAATTCCCTTGCCCCGAGTACTTTCTACTCAAGGCATCCTCCACCACGTTGGCTTTAACTGGCATATACTGAATCGCCACCTCATAGTCTCCAAGAAACTGAACCCACCTGCGTTGCCGCATGTTCAAGTCCTTTTGATCCAAGAGATACTTCAGGCTTTTATGATCCGTGAAGATCTCCACCTTTGCACCATACACATAATGTCGCCATATTTTCAACGCAAAAATTACCGCCGCCAACTCCAAGTCATGGACGGGGTAATTCCTTTCATGAGGCTTCAGCTGTCTAGACCCAAAAGCTATCACCTTGCCATATTGCACCAAAACACAACCCAAACCGCATCCCGATGCGTCACTGAAGATCTGAAATCCCTCGGTCCCTTGCGGTAGACTTAGGATTGGAGTCATCATCAGTCTCTCCTTCAGTGCTTCAATTGCTTGACTACACTCTTGAGTCCACACAAACTTATGATCTTTACGAGTGAGTGAGGAGAGGGGTAGAGCTATCTGCGAAAAATTCTCCACGAATCTCCTATAATACCCGGCTAGTCCAAGAAAACTTCGGACTTCCGCCACGGTCCTCAAAACCGGCCAATCTCTGATGGCTTCCACTTTTGTTGGATCCACTGTCACCCCATCCCCACTAATCACGTGGCCCAAAAATGCCACCTTCTCTAACCAGAACTGGCACTTGGAGAACTTTGCATACAATTGATTCTACCTCAATACTTGCAAGACCACTCTCAAGTGGGTCTCATGCTCCACTTCAGATTTGGAATACACCAAGATGTCATCGATGAAGACAACCACAAAAGAATCCAAGTATTCCCGAAATACCCGATTCATAAGGTCCATGAACACAGATGGCACGTTCTTCAGCCCGAACAGCATCACCGTAAACTCAAAGTGTTCGTCCCTCGTACCAAAAGTAGTCTTGGGTATGTCCTCATCCCGAATTCGCAACTGATAGTAGCCTGACTTTAAGTCCAATTTTGAGTACACCACCGACCCCACCAACTGGTCGAACAAGTCGTCTATCCGAGGAATCAGATACTTATTCTTAACAGTCAATTTATTCAGCTCTCAATAGTCTATACATAGCCGCATACTACCGTCTTTCTTCTTTACAAACAACACCGGCGCGCTCCACGGCGAAGAGCTGGGTCTGATATACCCTTGCTCCAACAGTTCCTGTAACTGTACTTTGAGTTCAGCCAACTCCTTTGGTGCCATCCTAAACGGAGGACCTGACACCGGCCTAGCCTCCGGCACTAACTCGATCGAGAAATCGATCTCCCGCCAAGGAGGCGCTCCAGGAAGTTCATCCGGAAACACATCCTTGAACTATGCCACTACGGGCACTTCCTCAATAGATAGGTGAGAGAGACGAACCTCCAATAACGCTATAAGCGCTACACCACCCTGGTTAACCGCCCGCATCAATTGCATGGCCAAAATTAGGGAATAGGCCACTCCACAAAGGCCCTCAAATTTGACCTCCGGCTGCCCTTTGCTCTTTAGGGTCACTACCTTAGATAGGCAGTCAATACTGGCGTGCTGATCTACAAGCCATTCCATGCACAAAATGACATCGAACTCAACCAATGGTAAAACTGCTGCTACCAAAACGAAATCAACTCCGTCCAGCTCCCAACAGATGCGCCCTTTAGCCCCGGTGGTCATGGATGACCCATTGGGCATGCGCACTTTCAGCTCCGCGTATGCTGAGAAAGACTCAACTCCTATTCTCCGGATGAAGCTCTCCTCAAGAAAGGAGTGCGATGCTCCTGTATCGAACAATACCCTAGCGGGGTATCCGAAAACTAATACGAAGCCTACAATATAGACATCACACAAAAAGGTCTAAAAGCATGAAGCATAAAATTTAAACTTAAATTTTCTTCATACCTGTCACCACATCGGTTTGACGGATCGCTTCCTGCTGTCGAAGGTTGTAGGCCCTTTGTTGCACCGGTTGGAACCGAGAAGCGCTTGACTCCGCCATATTCCCTTTCTCTACGGCACTGGGGCCGGAGTGCACAGTCTGCTCCTGCCTTGCCTCTTGCTCTGCTCCTCCTTGAGGACAAACTCAAGCTATGTGCCCCACCTTACCGCAGTTGTAGCACGTCGACGGTCCCCTAGACTGATAACCTCCAGGCGTCCACTTACTCTTCTCACCGGATCTGGATGTGTGAGGCTTTTTCCTCCACCTACTCCCTTCAGACTTTCCCTGGGATTGGGGAGGCTTCCCTTCCCCTTGCTTGGGAGTGAAACCCTTACGACGTTGGGTTCGCTCCAGATCACTTTCCAAAATCCTGGCAGCATCAACTACTTCATTGAAACCAGCTCCCTTCATGGAAATGAGGGGTTGCCTCAGATTCTCCCTCAGCCCCTGGTAGAAGAGGTTATCCCTCTCTACATCATCTGCCATCGTCGTTCCCGCGTAATGACCCAAACGGGTGAACTCCTGCACATACTCATCCACCATCTTGGCTCGCTGCATTAAGTGCAGAAACTGCCTCTGAAGGGCCAACAGTGTAGAAATGGGAATGTACCTCTTTAGAAAAGCATCCCCAAATTCCTCCATTGACGGGGTGCGACCAGGGAACTGGCGGCCGCTATGGCTCGCCCACCACAACCTGGCGCCTCCTTCCAACATGAACGCCGCATACTCAGATTTCTTTTCTTCTGGCATCTCCGCCGCCCTCAAAAGCTCTTGAATTCGAACCCACCAATCCTCCGCATCCATTGGCGTACCAACTCCCTTGAACGACGGGGGATGGAAGCTCAGGAAATACTTCATGTGCCGGTCTCCATGTCCGACAACCACCCTTTCCGCCAAAGGCTCCACTCGCCTGGCCTCTCCGCCTGGCATGGCCGTCGCCGTGTCCGGTGTAGCAGGGGTTGCTACCTGAGTTGCCGCTGCAGCTTGGGCTGCCACCATCGCTTCTGCAAGCATGCGACAGAAATCGGCCGGGTTAACACCCGTGCCCAAAAGACCTGGAGCAGTGGCACTGCTAGCTGAGAGTTCCTCTCTTGCTCTCGACGTTCCCGCCTCGTTGCTTGCACTCTTCAAGAAAACAAGAAACAAGGAATCAGTCTCTAATCTCAAGACTTAAACATAAGGACACTCATGGTCCCGCATTACTCTTATGTGGATAACTTCTCTACGCATTGACCTTGAATCGAACCTCCCTCTGATACCAAATTGTAACACCTCCCCTGTAATGACCGTATAATATGGGTCCGGCCGGGGCCCCACAATATACGGACGCCACAGCTTTAGTATTATAAGATGATATAACTACCCACACTCAAAACTCTTTGCACAACATAACGGAAACACAAGCAAGACTAGAAGTTATCCACCACTATAAGAGTAATAAAAAGATGGCCTTATGGCCTTACAACACAGAGAGTCCGAACTCAAATAATACAACAATCATGAAAGTGCACAAGCACTCCTAGTCTACCTCGACATGCAAGCCGGACAACATGAGCATCAAAACATACAATGCCATAATGAGTAGAGCTACTACAAAAGTTAACACTTCATGAGGCTAGGCCTTTTTGGCCGGCGAGCTAGCTCCTGCGCGCGATCCTTGCCCTGTAAAAAATTATTAGTAACGTGGGTCAGCAAAGGCTGACCTCAAACTGTATAACAAACACATCTCCTCCCGGCTGCCCCTAACGGACCCCAGGGAACCCTCCAACCTGCAAGTCAGCACTTCGTATGCAATATATATAAATATAAACAAGAAGTGCATTAAGAACAAGCTTGGATGTCTCAAACATCATACATGTTCTCTACGGGTTGAGCATATAATATAAAAAGGGGCCTACTTATGCAACATGTATGCAACACCCGGGTTTCAACCAAGGCACCGTATAGCGTATGCATCTAGCACATCATCACATCATATGGGTACTCATCGTTCCCCATTGACATAAAGCCATAAACAAAGGGGTAACATAATTCCCCCCAATGGCACTCAAGCCGCCACATGGAACTCTTACCAAGGCCACACCCGCTCAAGGTCTTAGACCCGGGCTTGCCTGCAAGCTCTGACGTCTCATGTCAGGATTCCAACAAACACAAACTGATCGATTCTAAGATGCCTTGCCGGACCCCACCCGCTCATGGCCTCATTGCCCGGGCTTGCCCCATGCTTGGCATTCTCGTCAGTCTCACAGAAGGGGACTAGTCTCGCCGTGACACCCTCCACACATGACGTGAACGTCACGGGATAGCCAGCCGACCACGGAGACATAGCCACGCCTTGGCACATCACAAACCAAGACAAATCCACCCTAGTCCCTCATTTGTACTGCAGTGTTCCCGCGCACCAAGGAAACCATCTTCCACTCATGTGGAGCTAACCTTATCCACCAAGGAAACCATCTACCGCCATTGAGGAGCTAACCTTGTCCGGTTCCGACTACCCGTACTCACTCGAGAAAAAGGGGAAAACATCACCACATCACAAATGGCGTCTTGCCGCAACAGATCTCTACGAATCCTTAAAGCTCGTATGCAACATCACCGAGTCGGACTAACAGTCGCGACTACGGCTTCACACACCATGCCTAATCCACTAACGGAGCGGATCTCTAATGCAAAACATGTCGGGGACGGACTCAATCGACCCGGAAGTTCCTCTTGAACCTTGGCGACCCAAAACCCCTCTCATTTGAGTGTTTGGTGCCCAAAACTAGAAAAGAAAAGATGCGAAAACGTGCATCCTAAAATAGAGAGGAGAAGTATCGTTACCTTCCGACTCGTCTTCCTAAACATGGCAAAATAGCCGGATGAAAACCTTCGTAAAGCTCTACCCTCCGCGGATCTGGACTCGGCTCGCGATTTGGAGAACCGAAGCCTCTTCTACAGCCCAAGCCCTCCTTCACCTTCTTCCTGGCTCTCCCTTCTCTCTAGAATTTAGTAAGAGAAAGCTTGGAGAAGAATGAGGGTTTCCAACCCAATTCTCGGACTTAACTCCCCAAGAGCAGTCCTGAACCATCAGATCCCAAAATAAGGGAAAGAATGACCACGATCCGTCTGAAAAATAAAACACCTGGGCCAAACACGGCCTGGCACACGCCCGTGTCCTGGGCTGTGTTCCTCATTCGCCGTCTCAAATCGACGCGCTTGGAACAACACACGGGCATCCGACACGCCCTTGTTTGACCCGACACGCCCGTGTCCCGACTGATACGGCCGTGTGATCGGCCATGTCTCTCCATCAACACAGCCCCGAAAACAACCCAAGAAGGACACGGCCTGGGACACGCCCGTGTCCTAAGCCATGTGCTAAGTCTCGATACTCGTCGACTGCCTTTGTGTCGACACCGCGGAAAAACGTCGAGCGAAGTTCGTCGACCATGCGGGACCCGCCATATACACGCCCGTGTCACAGGCTGTGTGCCCCTGTCTCACTCGTCGAGTGAACTTCGTCGAGAGAAGTTCATCGACTGACTGACACGGCCTTAGACACACCCGTGTCCTAGGCCGTGTGCCTTGTCTCGACACATCGTCGAGCGAAAATGTCGACACCCCAGGCCGCTTGTCGATACAGGCTCGACATGCCCTGAGACACGCCCGTGTCTCAGGCCGTGTGCCCAGTCTCGACACTCTGTCGAGCGAAAAAATGTCGACTACGCGGCCAAGTCGTCGACTCTAGCCTGACACGCCCTGGGACACGCCCGTGTCCCAGGCCGTGTGCCCCCTGCCAGATAACAAAATTTGGCCAGAAAATGCTGGTCGATCCCCTCTCAAATTTTGGGGTGTTACATGAAGAATCATTCCTATAATAAAAGTTTTCCTGAGCAGTATGCAGATATGACAATAAAGGGAATGATGCTTGCTCGGTGTATCGATGGAGGAATGATAATAGAAACATTACTTTAGGCAGAAATGCAGCTTTCAACATGGATAATAGATGGGTTGTTCCATATAATCCATGGTTGCTTTTAAAATATGATTGTAATCTAAATGTTGAGATATGCATCAGTATCAATAGTATCAAATATTTATACAAATACGTATATAAAGGACCCGATCATGTCTCTTTTGAAGTCCGTTCCGGTGCTAATCAAGATGAAATATACAATTATGTTGACGGTAGATGGTTGTGCTCGCCTGAATCTTTATGGAGAACGTTCAAGTTCCAAATTAGTCGAATATATCCATCGGTAGAGCGATTACAAATACATCTACTTAATAAACATCAGATATAATTTTATAGTGAATTGTCAATTTCATCGATATTAATGGATGACAGCAATTCCAAAACAATGTTGACTGAGTTTTTTAGTGTTTTTTGCCAGCAGAGAGAGCAAAACCACCATTTGTATAGAGATTTTCCAAAATATTATCGATGGTTCAAACAACAAAAAATTTGGAGGAAAAGGATCAGAAATCAAAGGGTGATTGGTAGGATTTATTCAGTACCACTTGCTGATATTGAAAGATACTATTTGCACATGCTTCTGAATCACGTACCGGGTCCAAAGTCCTTCGATGCACTATTAACTGTCAACGGTACGCACTGCATCACTTTTAAGAATGCGGCTCGAGTATTCAGAATGTCATCCGCATTGAGAAGACGGTTCGCTATTATATTGATCTTCTGTGAACCAGCCAATGTCAGAAGTATTTAGGATGAAAATTATGCAAGCATGATCAAAGATTATCCAAGTTCTAGCATGACCAACAAGTTCTACATTATGAATAAACTACTTCATAGCCTCAATGATATCCTGAATCAACATAAACGCTCTATTAAAGAGTTCGATTTGCCACCCATCAATGAATAATTCAATGATTTCAATAATCTATCCGGTCTTATAGAAGATGAATTATCAATACCTATTACACTGGATGATCTTAATGCAGTTACGTTGCTCAATGAAGGTCAGTTACATGTTTACCATGTGATCAGCAAGGCAATAAAGAACAAAGCACATGAATGTTTTTTGTTAATGGACCTGATGGATCTGGAAAAACATATCTGTATCGTGCAATTCTTGCCACTTTTAGAAAAATAGGATGCATCATTATAGCTACAGCTACTTCTAGTATTGTTGTTACCCTTTTACTGGGAGGTTGGACTACACATTCAAAGTTACAAATACCCATTGAATTGGATTACAAATCGTTTTGCTCTTTTGAAAAACAATCTGATTTCGCAGAAGTAATCAGACAATCAAAGGTCATAATTTGGGATGAAGCACCCATGGCTGATAGAATGGCATTTGAGACAGTTGATCGTTCGTTTCGTGATGTTACTAATGTAGACAAGCCATTCAGAGGGAGAATTATAATTATGGGAGGAGATTTTTGATAGGTACTACCGGTTGTTGTCAATGGAACAAGAGCACGGATAATTAATTCAAGCATCATTCAATCACATTTATGGAGTTATGTCAAGATACTAACTTTGACAGAAATTATGTGAGCCAAAAATGATAACAGCTTCTCTAAATATCTCCTCCGAGTTGGAAATGAATTGGAGATGACCATACAAGATGATATGATTAGGATCCCTGATCCAATGGGAATGTCATAAGAATGTGAGAAATCTATTAATGAATTAATAGATGTTACATTCCCAAATTTAGGGTTGCACGTTGGCGATAAAAACTATATTCGAGACAGAGCTTTATTAACACCGCTAAATGAGCATGTGAATATGTTGAACAACACCACTCTTCTGTAATTCTCAGGCGACGAAGTTATATACTACTCTTATGATTCTGTCGTTGATGATAGGAGAGGTTTGTATCAACCTGAATTTCTAAATTCATTGACAGCGGGTAATTTACCGCCTCATAAGCTAAAGTTAAAAATCAGAGCTCCTATCATGTTATTCAGAAATATTGACCCAAAGATAGGTCTATGTAATGGAACAAGACTTATTTGTCGCCGGTTTGCAAAAAATGTAATAGAAGCAGAGATTTTAACAGACCACTTTCCAGGAAACTTGGTCTTCTTGCCACGAATACCATTGAAGATAGCTGAAGTTATTAGACTGCCATTTCAATTAACGCGCAAACAGTTTCCATTGAGGCTAAGCTACGCATTGACGATTAATAAATCTCAAGGCCAAACAATCGAAAATGTTGGAATATATCTGCCAAATAATGTGTTCGGTTATGGCCAGTTGTACATAGCTTTATCGCGGGGTGTGTCCAGTGAAAAAACAAATTCTGATAAAAATGGCAGGATAGCTGGTCATGAAGGTATTTACACAATGAAAGTTGTTTACAAAGAAATATTTGCACAACGTAGACAACAACATACAACGTATCTCCATGGTAGGTCGTTTGCTCATTATTTTCACAACACTACAACTACTTCAATCAACCACTAAATTAAATCCTTTTTATGCAAAATATACATCCATGATCGGTGTTGATTGTGGAATGACTTCCAATACAGCTGTAATACAAAGTGAATGACAAACTATCTTATTTTCATTGTATTGTTGTCTTTTTTAATGGTTTGTAAAATTCTCATTGTATTGTGAGATTTTCGGCACGAACTGAAGATTAACTGTTTAGAAATGTATTGCATGTTTTCTCAAGTCTTTCAAATGTCTAATCAGTTTTGATAAATATTTTTTTGGTTTTACACCCAAAGCTAATTTTTATCTAATTCAGCACTAATTTTAATCTAATGCTCTAATTTGGATCTCTACTTCATTTCAAACGCATGCAGATGGAAACCCAAAATCAACCTGAGGCGGCGGCGCCATTGCCAAATAGGGGTGGCCCGGTCCAACATAAGAGCTTCATACTTTAAGCTGACTAATTTCGTGCATTTTACATAACCAAAATCTGTATTACATGTTAAATACTGTCGTTTGTTTTTCAGCTCTGTCAGCCTCAATAGATAAAAACTACAATATCACTGCTATGGCCGACAACAATTATGAACACTATGATGAAGTTTGCAAAGAGGGTACAGACAGATGGTCTGACGGTCCGCGTGTTGAGGTTGAAGGTGTTGAGTACATTGGTCTCAATATACTTGATTTGAAGAAGTATTCTCAGCTCAATGATATGCACATTGTTGTATTTGATGGTTGTTAAGTTTATTTGTGCAGGTTAATAAAGCTAAGTATAATGTGTCGACACTTAGTACTAGTGTCGACACACATTGAACAAGTTGTGTCGAGACAAAGAAAAGCTGTGCCGACACTAAGGACAACTGTGTTGACAAACTGTGTGGAGACTGAAGACAACTGTGTCGACAATCAGGACTAGTGTCGACACACTCTATACACGTTATACATGACTGAAGACAACTGTGCCAACACTCAGGACTAGTGTCGACACACTTTATTCAAGCTATGTCGAGACTGAAGATAACTGTGTCGACACTCAGGACTACTGTCGACACACGCTATACACATTATACAAGACTGAAGACAACTGTGTCGACACTCAGGACTAGTGTCGACACACTCTATTCAAGCTGTGTCGAGACTAAAGACAACTATGTCGACACTCAGGACTAGTGTCCACACAATATAATCAAGTTGTAACAAGACTGAAGAAAACTGTGTCGACGCACAGGACTTGTGTCCACACATTCCATAGAAGTTGTGTCGAGACAAGTTGAAGAGCTTTTTCGACACATTCAGAAGTGTGTCGACACTACTACAGTGTTGTGTCAACACCCAGGACTTATGTCAACACATTTCACAGCCAAGTCTCAACACTTCAGCAGACTTATTTCTTAAGTACAGATATCAAGACTGAGATACTGACAGCGGTCAGAACTGTCAGTTATTAACCGGATGAACCGGTTACTCCTGTTAGAGCCTATTTAAAGGGATGCAATCTTCAGAAGTAATCACATCACACAGAGAGAGATAAAAAAATAGAAGAAGCAAACCTTGAAGCTTCAACTACAATTAAGAAGGTGGAGAAAGGTCTGATCAAGAATCATCTACAACATCTCTCCAGCCTAGATCAACCCTAATTTCCACTTCAAGAAGCTTTGAAAAGCTAAGAAGGGTTTGATCAGATCTATCTTGTTAGAATCAAATGTAGCATAATTATCAAGATTAGATCAAAAGCAGTTACTCAGATCTCATATTAGGTGACATATTTTGATTTCATTTCTTTGCTAATTTTAGTTTATAAGATCTGTCTGTAGATCTGAGTGGAGGAGATTTATTCTCTTGTTATTGTAAGCGCGTGTTATAAAGGCTGAGGTAGGGCTTGGATTGCCTGAGGTAGGAGAAGTAGAAAATTCTCTGAGTTGTAGGGCATTTATTGTCTGAGAAGTAGGTGTGAGGATTCATTCTGAGGCAGAGTTCTTGGGAAGAACTTGAGGTGTAAGATCTTAGTGATCTGAGTTGTAAGACTTGTGAAGTCTGAGTTGTAGGAGTCGGGTGGGCTCTGAGCTGTAAGATGTATTGATCTGAGTAAAGGAAAGAGGAGGAGTTTGGCCGAATCTAGTTCATTGCTAGATAAGCGAAGGGGGAAAGTGAATGTACCCATAAATTGGGGAACCGCTATAAAACTGTGTGCATTGTGTTGTGTGTGCTGATGTGATGTGTTGTGCTAATTCAGTTGATTGCTATTTAGTTTTTGTTGATTATCAGATCTTAATTAATCATTTCAATTAAAGTAGTACTCTGATTAGAGAAAAGGAGGACCATATTTAAATTGGACCTATTCACCCCCTCTAGGTCACTTTCAATCCTAAAGTAAACATTTACAATTGGTATCAGAGCCAGTTCACTTAAAAAGGCATAACAACTAAGTGAGAATCCAAGGATTGCAAAGAAAGAAATACCATGTCCTAGAGGGAAAATAATTCCATTAAGCTCCCTGTCTACTCCAAAGAAAACTTTGGAATTTGGAAAGAAAGAGTCAGATTATTCATGGAGGCGAGAGATCCAAGAATATACATTACTGTGATTGAAGGACCATTCATACCCATGAAATTATCAGTTCTTGATGCAGACATCAAGACACCCAAGACTTATATGGAAATGGATAAGGATTAAATCATACTGGCCTCTATGGACAAAAGAGCTCAGAATATTATAGTTAGTGCAATTGATGATTCAACTTTTCAGAATTTGATTCATTGCAGAACAGCCAAAGAAATGTGGGAGTCCTTGTTAGTTTACATGGAAGGTACTGAAGAAGTCAGAGATGATAGAAAATCTCTGTTAAATCAACAATATGAAGCCTTCAGACAAGATAAAAAGGATTCAGTGTCTGAGTGTTTTGAAAAATTCTTCAGAATAGTAAATAACCTGAGAACTTATGACAGAAGTTTCACTAATTATGAACTAAATGACAAGTTCTTGAGGTCCCTAAACAAAGAATGGGACATCAAGATCTGTCATTAAATTCTTCAGAATCAATTTCTAGTTCTTCTATACTGAAAGTGCAAGTTAGATATGATATACTCTAGAGAGGGGGGGGGGTGAATAGAGTATGGTGCTTGCTAAAAACTTTTTACAACTGTTGTTGTATTCCTAAGTGAACAGTGAAGCAAATGAACTACAACAACTATCTAAACAAAAAGCAATCACAAACCACAGCCAGAAAACAAAAGAAAAAAAAGCAACCAGATGACACAAGGAGCTATAGTGGTTCCCCAATCAATCTGGGTACATCCACTCTTCTACCACCCTAGGTAGGAATCCACTGCAGGATGAGTTGATCAGGTGTCCTGGGCACCAATGATCTTTTGATAAGGTGCTCAAAAACTAAACCAGTTTTTTTGATCAGGTGTCTTGCCACCACTGAGTTTTGACAAGGTCTCAGAAACCAGCACAAACTTTTGAAGGGAGTTTGAAAAACCCTTTACAGCAGAGAGAAAGAGCGGGATGAGATGATTTTCTCTGTCAACAATCAGAGAGAAGATAGTAGATGTTGTCAAAGCTTCCCCTGAGTTCTTGAGTTGTTCAGGAAGTGAAGCTTTGTAGTAGGGTGATAGGCCTTCAGAAAATTTGATCTCCAGCAAAAGATGATTTCAGTAACAGCTGAAATGTGAGGTGTCTGTAGTCTTGAATGATGATGGCCTTTGAACACTAAAATCAAAAGGGATCTGAAAATTTCAGTATGCTGATCTCCTTTTGTGATGTGTGTTCTTGTATGAGTTCTAAGACTTTGAATATCTGCATCTCTTTTCCTTGTTGTTGTTGATGATGATGTTATTCTGTGTTATTCTGTTCCAGCAGAATATGAATATATCTTTTATTCCTTAGATCTGAATGAATATTTCTCTGTCCAAGATAGCCGTTAGCCTGTCATAAATGACTTCCTTAACTGCATTTTGTCTTCTGGAGGAAAGTCCAATAAAAACATTCCTTTGAAAATCCCTTGAAACTTGCTCTAGATTAATTGAAACGGCTACAAGATCCTTGACATAAATGCTGAGAATAATTCCATAACTGTCTGAATTTGAATCTTGAAAAATGTCGATCTCTCCAGAAAAACATCGAACAGAGCTCCACTATCGTTGAACTGAGCTCAAAGACTGGTCTTAGACTGAAATAGAGATAATAGATCTGAGCTCGAAGATCGTCGAATGGAGTTCGACGACTCGTTGAAGTTGAGCTCAGAGATCGTCGAATGGAGTTTGACGATTCGTCGAAGTGAGCTCAGCAATCGTCGAATGGAGTTCGACGAGTCATCATCCTGAGCTCGACGAAATGACTTAGTCTCTAGAACTGAAATATCTGGTCTTGAGGGCAGCTTTCAAACCTAAATACTAACCCTTAGACTCAATTCTAATTGACCTTTAGATCTATACAAGGAGGTCAAAATAGATTTCCTAAAAGTCATAGTGATCTTTGCCCAAATCAGTAATAGGGTGTTCCAATAATCTCCCCCTATTTGGGTTAGGATTACTATTTATAGATATTGGAAAAATAAAAACATACAAAGCAGAGATATAACAAACAAGACATTGCAGAAACATAGAAATTATCTCAGATATTTCAGAAATCAAAATATACTGTCATCTTACAGAATCATTCCTTTTCTTTGCTCTTTATAAGAACTATTTCTCTGTTGGGATTGAGAGCTTCTTTCTTAGATCTTCTATTATCAGCTGCACCTAGAGAGGTTTGTTGCTTTGTCCTGGGCACTACAGCTTCTGGGTGCAACTTCATATACCTTTCTAAATCAAAAACTTTACTGGAGGAGTATCTCTCAAGTTCTTTCTTTCTTTGATCTGATAAAGTAGTGATATTTGAAGTATCTTTTCCTTGTTCTCTAACTTTCTTGATTTGGTCCAAAGCAGCCAATTCTTTCATTCTTGCTATCCATGAGGTGGGGTTATTTTCTACGTCCTCAAATGGAACAGGAGGCTCATATCTATTTGAAGAATTGTCTGGAGGGGCTCTAGAAGAGACTAGTTCTTTAAGCTTATTAGGGAAGGGACCAGAAGTAGTGTCAGATGGACCTTGTCCTTTCCTTGGATAAGGATGTTGCCTGGAATATACTCTGAGTCCTCTTTGATTTCCTCTATACTGTACTCTTCTGGACTGATAACCTCTTGACTGATTACCTCTGTACTGGGATCTTCCTTGAGGTTGATATGAAGTTTGGCTTCTGGCAGAGGATTGGAAAGCAGAACTTCCACCTGCACCTGCATCAAGTGAGGGAGGATGAGGAGGAGGGTTGAAATGGGAAGATCCTTTATCATACTTTCTTTTCTTCTTCATAGCTTTCAGTTGATTCCTGGAGTATTGCATCTAAGGTTCTGTGATAGGGCAATCATGCAGTATGTAGTATGGAATGTCATTTGTATCTTCACTTTTTCTGGAGGAACTCTCATCATAGCTTTGCTTCTGGCTTTCCTTTTCCTTGCAATTGTAGCAGAGGAATCATCTGAGTCAGTCCTAAACTAATCATTGTCTGAGCTTGGAGGATTATCATACACTGCATCAATACTTTTGAGGTAATCGTTTTGTTGTTGAGACTGAGCAGAAGAAACAGCAGAAACAGTAACAGTAATAGCAGCAACAGCAGGAAGTGGAGTAGAAGCAACACTGGCAGAAGGAGTTATGAAAGCTGCAGGTTCAGAAACAGTAGCAGTAATAGCAGCAGTAGTAACAGATGAAACTGGAAAATCAACTTCAGAAGGGGCAACAGCAGCAGTAATAGCAGGCTCAAAAACAAATGCCTTTGTCATATGCATGTCCTCAAGAACAGTAATATCAGAACTAACAGAATTATCAATAGCAGCAGTAGGAGCAGCAGCAGTAGGAGCAGCAGAAGAAGTAGCGTCAACGGCCTTGAAGGAATTTATATAAGAGCTTATTAAGCTGTGGTCACATCTGGAAATAGGCACAATAGCCTTAGTAATATCTTTAGAATGCTGGACTGGAAGGTAGTTGAAGTACACAGAATCAAAAACTGACAACATTGACCTGAGATCTACTGTGATGAATGCAACTGAAGCTACTGGATCTTGGACTGAGGATACAACAGCAGGTAATCTTTCAACTTCATAAGGCATCTCCCCCTGCCTAGATTCAGTGAGAACTGGATCAAGGCACCCATAAGAAGGGATTTCCTGAGAAGGAAGAAAGGAAGAAAGCCTGGCAGACAGTTCCTGAACTATTTTTAGAAGTGGAGCCAAAGAGGTCTCTAGCAAGTGGGATAGCCTTGGAGCTATCAACTCATATAACCTGTCTGCAAGGGCTGGAAGATCTACTTGCTCAAGAGCGACTTGAGTAGAGGTAGAGATGGATGAGGTAGAAATGAAGGTTGGAGCAGCAGGAGATGTTGGTGGAGAACCTGTGGATGGTGGAAATGATGGTTGAAAAATTGGAATTGTGGAGATGGAAGAGAGTGGAATGGAAATGGATGGTGTGAAGGATGGTTGAGCAATTATGTCTTGAAGTAGTTGTTGATAAGAGGTGGATGATGATGGTGGCTCAGGAGGGGATGAAGGATAATCATCCATATAGGAATCATCTATAAAAGTGAAAGATGGAATATTAGAGGTTGAATCAATATCTAGGTATGGGTAGTGATGTAGAGGATGGAAGATTTCTTCAGTGAGTGGTGGAGTTGGAGAAGGAATTGAAGTTGGAGATGGGGTGGAAATTGTAATGGTGGATGTGACTGTTGTAGATGAAACAAGAGGTGGAGGAGGAGGAGATGAAGTAGGCAAGTCTTCTGCAGGGGCAGAAACCTGAGGGGAAGAGACTGAAGCAGTCCTTGTGACTGAAGTATAAATTGCAGAGGGCCTGCTGGGCTTGACAATCTGCCTATCCCATTTTCCAAATAGGGCACAGGTGAGCCTCTTGGAGGCATTGATGTGCATCCCACTAGAAACAAGCAGTGCAGGGCATCTGTTGTGAATAAACAGCCCTAAGATCCTTCCAAAATTAACAAAGTTCTTGTTAATCTTTTTCTGAATCAAATCAAAGAAAACTTCTCCCCAGTTGAGTTGCTTCTTGTCCACCAGGGCACCCATCAAACAGAGCTGATACCTAGATATGGTATCATTAGCTGAGTGTTTTTCCAACAACACTTTGCCAACAACATCAGCTAGAAATCTGTACTCAACAGACAGATTTTTCTTAAGCAGTTTGCTAGGGTTTGCTTCTGAGTGTCTCATCCTTTCAAGCATATTTGAGAATTCCTCTCCAGAAAGCTCAACAGAATCTTCTCTAGATTTTAATTGAAAAACCTCTGTCAAGGCAGCAGGTGTTAGAGATACCTGGGTTCCTGAGATGCTTCCAACCACTGTATTCTAATCCAGGTTATGGGCAGTATACACCCATTCCTTTATCTCATCTGCAGCCAATTTAATTCTTGTGGTCATTACGGTAACTAGCTATTGTTCTTTGAAAAGTTCCAGAATGTCCTTGAAGATTTGATCGCTGTTGTTGAAAGAATCCATGTCGATATCAAATCCAGCGTCAAATTTCATTGCGGCCAAGATGGCGACTGATACTGCCATTGATTCCTGCAAAAATGAACAAACAAATGACCAAGTGTAGAGAAGTTTGGAGGGAAAGAGAAAATTTACAGAGAGTATGAAAGCGCAAAGGGAGAGCGACAGCCGAAAAATGAGTTTTATATTAGGGTTCGACGCAGAAAAGGAAAGATCGTTGAACTTTATTTGATGATCTGGGCTTCTAAAGGAAACTGATAGGTCATCAACATCGTGGATCTCCGTTCGACGATATTGGAGAGCGTCGAGCTCCGTTCGACGATCGCTGACCTGAAGAAAGATAGTTTAGCACTATCTGAGAAGCGCTGAACTCAGGTCGACGATTTCTGAAATCGTCGATCTCCGTTCAACGATCTGGGGAAAAATCTTCGAGCGCAGTTCAGAGACCAGAAACACTCTAAACACTAGAAAAAGCACTTTGATTTTCCTAGTCTTGGTCATTTTTATATTTTTAAAATCTTGGATCTTATTTTAGACTTCCTCCATCTAACATTCCTAACTGATTCAGGAAGAATGTATATTTCTTTTCATCCAAGGGTTTGGTGAAAATATCTCCCCTTTGCAAATCAGTTGGGATATATTGAAGTTCAATTTTATTTTTCTCAACATTATCCCTTAGAAAGTGATGCCTAATTTCTATGTGTTTTGTCCTACTATGCAGGACTGGATTTTGTGCTATGGAAATAGCTCTAGTATTATCAAAAAATATTTTAGACTTCTCTAAGTTATAGCCATAGTCTAGGAGTTTGTTTTGAATCCACAATATTTGTGAACAACAACTACCTGCAGCCATATATTCAGCTTCAGCAGTTGAAGTTGACACAGTTGTTTGTTTCTTGCAAAACCAGGAGACAAGTCTGTCACTAAGAAACTGACAAGTTCCACTGTTGCTTTTACTATCTATTCTGCATCCAGCATAATCAACATCTGAAAATCCAATTAAGTCAAATGCTGAATCTTTTGGATACCAGAGACCTAGATTTGGACAACTTTTTACATACCTAAGAATCCTTTTTACTAAGGTTAGTTGTGACTCTCTAGGTCTCACTTGGAATCTAGCACATATGCATGTAGCAAACATTATGTCAGGTCTACTAGTTGTAAGGTACAATAAAGAGCCAATCATTGTTCTATATGTTGTCTGATCAACAGATTTCCCATGTTCATCAGCATCTAATACAGCATTAGTAGGAATATGTGTTTTCATACATGATGCTTTAGTCATACCAAATTTCTTAATCAATTCTTTTGCATACTTGATTTGAGAAATAAATATGCCTTCATCATGTTATTTGATTTGTAATCCTAGAAAGAAGGATAGCTCACCCATGCTACTCATTTCAAATTTAGAATGCATTAGGTTGTAAAACCTTCTGCACAAATTTAAATCAGTAGTGTTGAATTCTATGAAGTGAAAGTGGGTGAATGGAAGGCTTGGGAAACCTATCCGCGCGGACTACGAGGACAGGGTTGGCGGACTGCTAGGTCGGCAGGGATGTTGCAGGCGGTTTGCTCTGTGGCGGCCTGGGCGGTCTGTTCGCGCGGACTACGCGGACAGCAGCAGCGGTCTGATAGGCCAGTGTATGCTCAGCAGGCGGTTGACTCCCAGGAAGTAACCGGGCGGATAGGAATGCTATCCGCAGAGTCCGGCATAAAGCGGACTGAAAAACTGGAGCTCGGCAGACCGGTTTGGCAGTTGCCTTGGTCTTGCTCTAGTGATGCGGCAAGTGGAAGCCGCGGAGACCGCCGGTCAGCGCGGACAGAAACTGGAGGTCGCCCGGTATGGCGGGCTAGATCCAGTGTCCGCCAGTAAGTGCGGACTGGCCCTTGTGGCCAGTGGTCTGGACTTGGTGAGTTTTGGACCAAGTCTAGGATGGCTCAGTCCGGGGAGATCGCGCAGTGGAGCGCGGGCTGGTTTCTCAGTCCGCCAAGCGTAGTAGAAGTGCTGTTGCCTTGTTTGCTAGCTTGGGGAAATGCGGACTGGAGAATTGCTTGTGCAGGAGCATGCAGACTGGAGCCAGAGTCCGCTGAGTCCGGTTTAGCCTTGTGATGAGGTTATGAACTCAGGAGTTGCGGACTGGAGTCTGCTGTTAGCAGACTGGATTGGCGTGTCCGCTAAGTCCGGAGGTGCCTTGGCAATGAGGCAATGGACTTGGGATATGAGGACGGTAGCCGGGTGTCCGCTGAGTCTGGCAGGTGCCTTGATGGCGAGGCTGCGGGCTCGGGTTTTGCGGGCTGGTGCCTTGTCCGCAGAATGGCGGACACGGCTGTTGTGGAGTCCGGCTGTGGTGGTCCTGGCTTGGTCTCTGGCGGCAAGGCGGGCTGGATATTGGAGTCCGGCCTTGGAGAAGCTGGGGCGGACTCGCTATCTGCACAGGAGCGGCGAACTGGTATGTGTGTCCGCGGGCTGGCGGACACACTTGTTCTAGCTGCGGGATGTGGCGGTGATCCTATCGGCTAGGGCGGTGACCATACTCATCATCGTGCCTATAAATAGGACCCATGTCACATCAGGAATTCGAACGGACCTAGACCGAAGTAAGTGAACAGTAATTGAGCTCGCGTAAGTTGCTGCGGTCTGGACTTTGGTGTCCGCGCGGATTGAGAGTTGACCCGGTTGTGCTGTGCAGGTTGTGCGGATAGCACTGGAAAGCCAGGACTTGACTCTGATTGCGGTCAGGGACAGTGCGGACTCTGCGGTTAAGCAACAGGCGGTAAACAGCAGGTCGCAGATAGCGACCAGGCGGTCTTCTCTTTGGCAACTTGGTTCGGGGTTCTGGAAGTCGCCTGCTTCAGGCGGACTGTTCCATTCGGTGACGCAGCTTGTGCGGTCTGGCGGCCTACAGATCGGCGGTGAAGAGCTAAGCATTGGAATAAGGGTGAGTCCGCGCGTCTTGGGTTGCGGTCTGGCGACCTGGAGGACTGAGCGGACTCCACAGCAGTAGGTCGGCGGCTTGTTGATTGAGTCCGCGCGGCTTGTTTTTTGTTCTTGTCTTTGTAACTGTCTCTGCTCTCCCGGTGTTGGGTTTTGGTGAAGCATGTCTCGCCATGTATGTCTCGCCTTGTATAGAAGTTTGCTCTTGATCAATAAAGAAGCTTGTGCTGCATGTGTTGCTGGTTGTTACTGCTTTGTTGAGATAACCCCTGCTAACTCCACGATCCGGGAAAACTTTCAACATTATAAGTGGGCGTATCCTCCTTCGGTTTGTTGAGTTTTAAACAGGGTATCCAAGGGGGCGTCTGCGGTTTGTTGAATTTTAACATGGTATCAGAGGGAGGTTGTTGGAGTGGTCAAGCAGTGCTCAATGGAAGTAGTTGCTCTTCTGAAGAGGAAACCAGTGGTAGAACCATGACAGTGGAGGATACAAGCTGTCTTGGAATTGATCTCCTTACAGAGACGAACTGTGAACGGTGGAAGTCCTGTATGAAGAGCTTTCTTCTTGGCGAGGACCTTTGGGAGGTTGTATGCGGAGTAGGAAGACAAGAGGATACTGCTGGCAATGCTGAGGCGATGAGAGCTTGGAAGGAGGCAAATGCGAAAGCGGAGTCTATTCACAAGCAGGTGATCTCATCGGAGCTCTTGGACCACATCAGTGGATGTCGGTCAGCTGCGGAGGTTTGGACTTCCCTTGATGGGTTGTTCAGGAAGGAGGTGGAGATTGCTGCGGAAGTTGGTCCCTCTACTTCATATCAGGAAGAAAGGAATGTTTCTCCTAGGCGTGATAGGAAGAGGAAGGAAGGACCAAGGTGCTATAAATGCAAGCAGCAAGGTCATCTTCGGAAGGATTGCAAGGTTGTCTTGCTCTCGGCGAACGTAGCTCATATAGGGAGGAAGGAGAAGAACGTGGTTGGGATATCAACTAGTTCTGGAGTTGATCGGAGGAATGCCAGTGATAGTGCAGCTATCTGGCATGAAAGACTGGGGCATGTAGGGATGGACAAGCTGAAAGCAATGGCGGAAAGAAGACTCGTAAGAGGCTTGCCTAGATTGTCATCCTATGGCGATGGTCGGGGGTGTACGGGATGTCAGGAAAGTGGAGCCTATCGCTTCATGGTTGACAAAGCACAATAAAGATATAATGCACCATTGGCGGTTGTACATTGTGCTCTGGTGGGACCGACTGTCACGGCCAATCTTGGAGGCAGCAGGTTCATGCTGATATTGGTTGATGACTATTCTAGGTATACTTGGGTATACTTTATGAAGAAGAAGAAGTCCAACATGGTACGCTTGTTTGTGGAGTTCAAGAAGCTTGTGGAAGGCCTGCTTGGCCGGAGGATCAAGGTGTTGAGGACAAGTATCGGTGGTGAGTTTGGCTCAACCGAGTTCTCACGCTTTTGCAGGAAGCAAGGGATCCAGATGGAGCTTTCTTGTGGACATACTTCACAACAAGGTAGTATTGCAGCTCGGATGATCCGTTGGTTAACGGAGACCTGCAAGTGTTGGCTTCAGAGTAAAGGCGTTCCAAAGGCTCTTTGGGCGGAAGGAACGGCCTGTGCTGCTCATGTCTTCAACCGGATGCCTCTTAGTCCGATCATAATGAAGACTCCTTATGAGCTGATGTTCGGAGTGAAGCCCTCAGTGAAGCACCTTCGGGTGTTTGGATCTACCTGCTATATACACTCTCTGGGTGCTCTCAATACAAAGCTAGTCTTTGTTGGGTATGATGAGCAGAGAAGAAGATGGAGGTGTATGGATCCTGCGACGAAGAAACTCATAGTGTCGAGTGACATTGTTTTCGATGAGTTGACGCCGTATTGGGGAAGCTCTTATGTGGAGCTAGAGATAAGCAGGTCAGATGGTGGGCTGAAGGAGGCTGCTGCTAAGGAAGTGGAGTTGCCTGAGTCACCAGGTGCTCCAGGTTGTTCTAGCTCCGAGGCAAAGGCGTCAGAGTCGGGAAGAAGGGGGAGCGATGCTCCAGGTTCTTCTGGCTCGAAGGCGGAGGCTTCCGGTTCAGGAAGCAAGGGGAGCGATGTTCCAGGCTGTTCTTGTTCAAGAGGGGAGTCTTCTGGTTCAGGTAGCAGGGGGAGCGTTGCTCCAGGTGCTTTTGGTTCTAGTAAGGAGGCGTCTTGTTCAGGGAGCAAAGGGAGCATTGTTCCGGGTTTGCCCGGGAACGGAGCTGGTTCAATAGCAGCGGAGGTGGTTAGCCATGATCAGGTTCTTCGGAGATCGAAGAGGATCAGTAAGCCACCAGCTTGATATAGTGAAGGGAACACGGCGGACTTGGTCCCGTGTTTCCTTGTTTGCCCTCAGGTCGAGCAAGGTACTTCTGGCTGTGATCACCCCACTAGAATCAAGGAGGTGGTTGACACCAAGTCTGAAGAGGTGACTTCTCTCAGAGGCAACGAGGCTTGGACTTCAGTGTCCAAGGAAGTTGGTGATACTCCTGTGATGCAAGAGTGGAGGTTGAAGCTGAAGAAGGCAGAGGGAAGCATGACTCCTTTTTGGAGATGTTGGAGGGCTCCCTCATGGTCCAAGATATGCGGGGCGAGGACTATGTCTTTGACATCTCTTCGTAGATGCTATCGGAAGGACCAGGTGCAAGGTTACGGGAGCTGCTGGAGTTATTCACCACTTCTCACTTCAAGGGGGAGTGTTGAATTCTGTGAAGTGAAAGTGGGTGAATGGAAGGCTTGGGAAACCTATCCGCGCGGACTACGCGGACAGGGTTGGCGGACTGCTAGGTCGGCAGGGATGTTGCAGGCGGTTTGCTCTGTGGCAGCCTGGGCGGTCTGTTCGCGCGGACTACGCGGACAGCAGCAGCGGTCTGACAGGCCAGTGTATGCTCAGCAGGCGGTTGACTCCCAGGAAGTAACCGGGCGGATAGGAATGCTATCCGCAGAGTCCGGCATAAAGCGGACTGAAGAACTGGAGCTCGGCAGACCGGTTTGGCAGTTGCCTTGGTCTTGCTCTAGTGAAGCGGCAAGTGGAAGCCGCGGAGACCGCCGGTCAGCGCGGACAGAAACTGGAGGTCGCCCGGTATGGCGGGCTAGATCCAGTGTCCGCCAGTAAGTGCGGACTCGCCCTTTTGGCCAGTGGTCTGGACTTGGTGAGTTTTGGACCAAGTCCAGGATGGCTCAGTCCGGGGAGATCGCGCAGTGGAGCGCGGGCTGGTTTCTCAGTCCGCCAAGCGTAGTAGAAGTGCTGTTGCCTTGTTTGCTAGCTTGGGGAAATGTGGACTGGAGAATTTCTTGTGCAGGAGCGTGCGGACTGTAGCCAGAGTCCGCTGAGTCCGGTTTAGCCTTGTGATGAGGTTATGGACTCAGGAGTTGCGGACTCGAGTCTGCTGTTAGCAGACTGGATTGGCGTGTCCGCTAAGTCTGGAGGTGCCTTGGCAATGAGGCAATGGACTTGGGATATGTGGACGGTAGCCGGGTGTCCGCTGAGCCCGGCAGGTGCCTTGATGGCGAGGCTGCGGGCTCGGGTTTTGTGGGCTGGTGCCTTGTCCGCAGAATGGCGGACACGGCTGTTGTGGAGTCCGGCTGTGGTGGTCCTGGCTTGGTCTCTGGCGGCAAGGCGGGCTGGATATTGGAGTCCGGCCTTGGAGAAGCTGGGGCGGACTCGCTATCTACACAGGAGCGGCGAACTGGTATGTGTGTCCGCGGGCTGGCGGACACACTTGTTCTAGCTGCGGGATGTGGCGGTGATCCTATCGGCTAGGGCGGTGACCATACTCATCATCGTGCCTATAAATAGGACCCATGTCACATCAGGAATTAGAACAGACCTAGACCAAAGTAAGTGAACAGTAATTGAGCTCGCGTAAGTTGCTGCGGTCTGGACTTTGGTGTCCGCGCGGATTGAGAGTTGACCCGGTTGTGCTGTGCAGGTTGTGCGGATAGCGCTGGAAAGCCAGGACTTGGCTCTGATTGCGGTCAGGGACAGTGCGGACTCTGCGGTTAAGCAACAGGCGGTAAACAGCAGGTCGCGGATAGCGACCAGGCGGTCTTCTCTTTGGCAACTTGGTTCGGGGTTCTGGAAGTCGCCTGCTTCAGGCGGACTGTTCCATTCGGTGACGCAGCTTGTGCGGTCTGGCGGCCTGCAGATCGGCGGTGAAGAGCTAAGCATTGGAATAAGGGTGAGTCCGCGCGGCTTGGGTTGCGGTCTGGCGACCTGGCGGACTGAGCGGACTCCACAGCAGTAGGTCGGCGGCTTGTTGATTGAGTCCGCGCGGCTTGTTTTTTGTTCTTGTCTTTGTAACTGTCTCTGCTCTCCCGGTGTTGGGTTTTGGTGAAGCATGTCTCGCCATGTATGTCTCGCCTTGTAAAGAAGTTTGCTCTTGATCAATAAAGAAGCTTGTGCTGCATGTGTTGCTGGTTGTTACTGCTTTGTTGAGATAACCCCTGCTAACTCCACGATCCGGGAAAACTATCAACATTATAAGTGGGCGTATCCTCCTTCGGTTTGTTGAGTTTTCAACAGGGTATCCAAGGGGGCGTCTGCGGTTTGTTGAATTTTAACAAGTAGAACCAAATATAATATCATCTACATAGATTTGTACTAGTAGGGTATGGGACTTATGGGTTCTAATAAAAAGAGTTTGGTCTACTCTACCCCTTATAAACTCATTTTTCAGAAGAAAGCATGCTAGGATCTCATACCATGCTCTAGGAGCTTGCTTTAGACCATATAATGCTTTATGCATTTTGAAAACATAATCAGGATGAGTTGAAGAGATAAAACCTGGGGGTTGTCTGACATAGACTTCTTCTTTGATATCACCATTGAGAAAAGCACTCTTTACATCCATCTGGTATACTTTGAATCCTTTGTGTGCTGCATATGCTAAGAAGATTCTTATGGCCTCTAACCTTGCAACTGGTGTAAAGGTCTGGTCATAATCTATCCCTTCTTCTTGAGTGTACCCTTGAGCAACTAGCCTTTCCTTGTTCCTTACAATGACTCCTTGATCATCCAATTTATTTCTAAACACCCACTTTGTTCCAACAATGGAGTGATCCTTTGGCCTTGGTACTAGTTCTAAAACTTTGTTCCTTTCAAATTGATGCAACTCTTTTTGCATTGCAATGATACAGTGTGGATCTTGCTCTGCATCTTGAATGGATTGAGGTTCAATTTGAGAAAGGAAGCAAGTGTGCATCAGGTTTTGGTTGACCTAATTTCTGGTTTGCACACCAGCTCATATGTCTCCAATCACTTGGGAGATTGGATGGTCTCTTGATGTTACTAAATCAACAGGAGATGTTGATTGTTCACCAACCTGTGTTGTTGTTTCCTCTTGTGGTACAACAACTGGCTCTTTAAGAAGTTTCTCTTCAAGGTGTTGAATGTCTTCATCTTCACTGCATTCCTCTTTTTGAATAATTTGTAACCTGTCCAAGTCTTCAGCAAGAGAGTGTACTTGCAAAGGTTCTATAGTAGAAGTATTCTTCTCCTTGAAAGACATGTTAGATTCATCAAAAGATATATGAACAAATTCTTCAATTTTAAGAGTTGATTTATTATATACCCTATAAGCTTTACTGATCATGGAGTATCCCAGAAACACTCCTTCATCAACTTTAACTTGAAATTTTGCTAAGTACTTCTTGTCATTATTATGAATGTAACAAATACAACCAAAAATTTTAAAGTAATCTACTTTAGGTTTCTTTCCTTTGAGTAATTCATAGGGAGTCTTGCCTTTCAGTTTATGTATTAAACTTCTATTCAACATATAGTTGGAGGTGTTCACTGCCTTTGCCCAAAAGGATAGAGGAAGGTGAGCATCTGACAACAATGTAGTAGCAGATTCAATAAGGGTTCTATTTTTCGTTTCAGCTACCCCATTTTGTTGAGGAGTTCTAGGAGCTGAGAAAGTGTGCCTGATCCCTTCACTCTGATAGGACTCTTGCATAAGAAGAGAATCAAACTCTGTCCCATGATCACTTCTGATCAGGGCAATGTGAGTATTGAACTCAGTCTGTATGCATTTGAGAAACTCTATCAAACACTTAAAGTTATCAGACTTCTTCCTCAGAAAGAACACCCATGTGAATCTAGAGAAGTCATCTACAACCACTAAAGTATAAGATTTCCCTCCTAAGCTTTGTACTGTAATGGGTCCAAAAAGGTCCATGTGTAACAGATACAAAATCCTAGGTGAATCACTCTTATTAAGTGACTTGAAGCTATTTTTGGTTTGCTTGCCTAATTGACAGGCCCTACAGAGTCCTTCCTTCTTGTAGGGGCCAGAAAGTAGTCCTCTAACAAGGTTGTCCTTGGATAGCCTAGCAATGGTTCTAAGGTTTATATGTCCTAATCTCTTATACCATAGTTCATTAGGTCTACAAATAGAATTAAACAAGTAAATATCCACTTTAGTTGAAAGAAAGTCTACTAAATAGATGTTACCTTTCCTTTTACCTGTCAACACAGTTGTGTTGTCCTCTGATTTGATCTTGCATAAGGATTTGTTGAAAGTCACTTGGTAGCCTTCATCACATAGTTGATTGATACTGATCAAGTTGTGCTTCAGTCCTTCCACATAGGCTACTTTCTTGAATGTGACTGTGCCAATCTGGACTGCACCATATCCTTTTGTTAGTCCAAAGTTTGAATCACCAAATATTACTTTGGGTCAAAGCTTGGCTTTGAAGGATGTGAAATTGTCCTTGTTTCCTGTCATGTGCTTTGAGCACCCACTATCCAGATACCATTGCTGGTTTGATGTTGGATAGGTCTTCACCTGCACATAAAATAATTTACTTGTTTTTGACCCAGTTTACCTTAGGCCTAGGTTGATAACCTTTGAATTCAGAAATAAAAGACATCCCTGGTTGACTCTTATGACCTTCAGGATGATATCTCCTTGGAGGTATTATCCATTCAGTATAAGGGTTAAATCTTTGGGATGAAGGACCTCTAGGAATGACTTTTGATTTACCTTTGAAAGAGTTTTCAAAACTCTGATCTCTACTCGACGATCGCTGAGCTGAGTTCGACGATCTTGGGTCAGATTGTCAAGCTATGTTCGGAGATCGACTGTGGCAGAGTTCAGGGTTTAGAGATCGTCGACCTGAGTTCGAAGATTTAGCCTGAGATCGTTGATCTGTATTCGACGATCGTCTAGCTCCGTTCGACGATTTATGTTGAACTCTTGTTTTCTTAGTTAAGTCAGAATTCTTCCTAGCTACCTCTACAACTCCCTTACCTTTATCAGAGATAAATTTAATTGGGGTTGTTAGTACTATAGGTTGGCTGGATGAAGCACCCAAGCTCAGTGTACTATTGAATCTTGAGTTCACTGTGCTTGTGATGTCCATTAGCTTGATACTTCTCCTATTGAGGGATTCTTCAAGCTTCTTGGCCTCTGATAGTTCACTTTTCAGTGAAGCTATCTGCTCCCTACAGTATTCCAACTCCTCAAAGAGTTTGAGGTTTTCTGATTTTAAAGTACTGTATTCAGATAATTGATTTCTGAGAGAAATGATTTCCTTCTCAGATTTTAATAAATCTAAACATAGTGCTTTAAACTCACACTTGAAGTCCTTAGAATTGAAGTCAAAAGAGCTTATTACCTGGTCCTCTTCAGATTGAGTCCCTGATTCAGATTCTGACTCTTCTGCATCAGAACTTTGTTGTGAAGCATTGATAGCCATCATGCAGAATTCCTTTTCATCAGCATCATCTTCATCATCACTAGAGTTGGATGAAGCTTCTGATTCTTCTTCTGTATCACTCCAAGTTTCAGCAACAAATCCCTTCCTTGTGTGTTTGTTCTTGCTAGAGGAGGGTTTGCCATTGCTGCTCTTCTTGAAGTCCTTTTCTTTTCTCCTTTCTTTCCTGTCCTTTTTGTCCTTGTTTTTATTTTCTGGACAGTCAGGCACAATGTGGCCTGTTTTCCTGCAACCAAAACAAATAATCTATTTGTTATTTGATTTGTCATACCTTGGCTTGTCATGCTCTCTGTATGATCTTTTCCTGAAATTCTTCCTGGCCATTTTGTAAAACATTTGGCCAGTAGGCTTAGCAGCTCTTCATTGCCTATGACCTTGTATTCAGGCTGATCTTCAATGGCTTTGAAAGCTATTGATTTTTCTTTTCTCGTAGCTGGTGAGGCAGCATTATACTATTCTTCTCTATTCTTGATGAGCAGCTCATAAGACTTGAGCTTGCCCCAGAGAGCTTCAGTTGTGATCTCATTTAGGCTTCTGGCATCCTTGATTGGCCAGATCCTTGAGTCCCAAGTGCTTGGGAAGCACATTAGGATTTTATCATTGAGCTCAGTCAATGAGATCTCCATGTCCAAAGTCTTCAGTTCATTGACTATAAGGCTAAGTCTATTATACATGTCTGCTACTGACTCAGCTTCTCCTTTCTTGAAATTCTCATACTGGGTTATGAGATGAGATCTTCTATCTTTTCTCTCATCAGCAGATCCTGAGACTATCTCAGATAACTTGTCCAAGATGTCCTTTGCTGAGTTGCATTCAGCTATCTTTTGGAATATCTCATCAGACATAGCCTGGGCTAGAATGTTCATAGCTTTTGCATCAGCCAATTTCAATTTCTTTATTTCTACATCTGTTCCTGAAGGAGGTGGAACAACACTTGTGCTTGTATTCTCTGGAGGTCTTGGACACACTGTCAAAATAGAATTGAAAATGTCCTCATCAATAGAGTTCATGTACAGTCTAATCCTTGCCTTCCAAAGTACAAACTTAGATAGATTGCACACTGGAGGTCTGGAGCTAGCATAATCTTTGTTTTGGGCCATGTTTTGTGAAGAAATAATTCTAATAACAAACTTAAAATAGATCTAACTATAGGGATCTTTGGGTTCAGCTGTTAGCCTGTGCAACCACTGAGGTGTGGTATATTTAACCAACCTTGGAAGATGTGGTATTTTTAACCAACCTCGCTTTGATACCAATTGAAAGTGCAAGTTAGATCTGATATACTCTAGAGGGGGGGGGGTGAATAGAGTATGGTGCTTACTAAAAACTTTTTACAACTGTTGTTGTATTCCTAAGTGAACAAGGAAACAAATGAACTACAACAACTATCTAAACAAAAAGCAATCACAAACCACTGCCAGAAAACAAAAGAACAACAAGCAACCAGATGACACAAGGAGCTATAGTGGTTCCCCAATCAATCTGGGTACATCCACTCTTTTACCACCCTAGGTAGGAATCCACTGCAGGATGAGTTGATCAGGTGTCCTGGGCACCAATGAGCTTTTGATAAGGTGCTCAAAAACTAAACCAGATTTTTTGATCAGGTGTCTTGCCACCACTGAGTTTTGACAAGGTCTCAGAAACCAGCACAAACTTTTGAAGGGATTTTGAAAAACCATTTACAGCAGAGAGAGAGAGAGAGAGAGGGATGAGATGATCTTCTCTGTCAACAATCAGAGAGAAGATAGTGGATGTTGTCAAAGCTCCCCGTGAGTTATTGAGTTGTTCAGGAAGTGAAGCTTTGCAGTAGGGTGATAGGCCTTCAGAAAATTTGATCTCTAGCAAAAGATGATTTCATCAACAACTGAAATGTGAGGTGTCTGGAGTCTTGAATGATGATAGCCTTTGAACACTGGAATGAAAAGGGATCTGAAAATTTCAGTATGTTGATCTCCTTTTGTGATGTGTGTTCTTGTATGAGTTCTAAGACTGTGAATATCTGCAGCACTTTTCCTTGTTGTTGTTGTTGATGATGTTATTCTGTTCGAGTAGAATATGAATATCTCTTTTATTCCTTAGATCGGAATGAATATTTCTCTGTCCAAGATAGTCGTTAGCCTGTCATAAATGACTTCCTTAACTGCATTTTGTCTTCTGGAGGAAAGTCCAATAAAAACATTCCTTTGAAAATCCCTTGAAACTTGCTCCAGATTAATTGAAATGACTACAAGATCCTTGACATAAATGCTGAGAATATTTTCATAACTGTTTGAATTTGAATCTTGAAAAACGTCGATCTCTCTAGAAAAACATCGAACTGAGCTCCACTATCGTTGAACTGAGCTCAAAGACTGGACTTAGACTGAAATAGAGATCGTCGATTTGAGCTCAACTATCGTCGAACTGAGCTCAAAGATAGAGAAACAAACTGGGGACAAGAATGTCGATCTGAGCTCGAAGATCGTCGAATGGAGTTCGACTACTCGTTGAAGTTGAGCTCAGAGATCGTCGAATGGAGTTCGATGATTCGTTGAAGTGAGCTCAGCGATCATCGAATGGAGTTCGATGAGTCGTCGTCGTGAGCTCGACGAAATGACTTAGTCTCCAGAACTGAAATATCTGGTCTTGAGGGTAGCTTTCAAACCTAAATACTAACCCTTAGACTCAATTCTAATTGACCTTTAGATCTATACAAGGAGGTCAAAATAGATTTCCTAAAAGACATAGCGATCCTTGCCCAAATCAGTAATAGGGTATTCCAACATATACCATTGTTTAATCCAAATATTTCAGTCAGAATAGCGGGGGTAAGAGAGACAGCGTTACCCGATATTATGCCGGTCATGTTGTCTTCATCTATGGTAGAGGAGGTGTATACCCATTCCATGATTTCAGCGCTTGCTAGTTCGATTCTGGTGAAAATCAGAGTCTTCAACTGCTGATCTTCATGCAGTTTTAGAATATCCCGGAATATGGGGTTTGAATGTTGAAACGATTCAAAGTCCACATCAAATCCTGTATCAAATTTCATCGCTGCAAGACAGCCTGCTGGAATCGCCATTAGTTTCACTGCAAGTGAAAAACGAAGATCAAGGGCAAGGGAACTGAAAGCGCGGGATGGAGGTCAAAGAAAAACCTAGATATATGATTTTTCAGAATATGAATCGACAAACTATGTTCAGCGAAAAATAAAAGAATTCTTCGATCTGAGCTCGATGAAATAATTTGTAGCTAAATAATTCATTGAGCTTAATCTAAAGATTTTAGAACATTTCATCGAGCTCCGTTCGACGAAAGTTTTTTGAAGCAGATTCGTCGATCTCCGGTCGACGAAAATAACTTCACACACAGAGAGTTCGTTGATCTCCGTTCGACGAATATCTCTAGAACCTTTCACAGTTCGTCGATCTCCGTTCGACGAACTTTGAGAAATTTCTCGATTGCAGACAAAAATCAATTTAAATCTTCTTCATTTATCATACCAAGCTGATTTATAAAGAACAAGCGATTTCTTTCATCCAGGGGTTTGGTGAAAATATCAGCTCTTTGTAGATCAGTGTATATATAGAGAAGATTATGTTTATTTTTGTCTACATACCCTCTAATGAAATGGTGCCTAATGTCTATATGCTTAGTCCAACTGTGATGGACTGGATTTTGTGCTATAGATATAGCACATATGTTATCACAAAATAGAGTTGAATTACTAAGTTGAACCCATAGTCCAGGAGTTTGTTTTGAATCCACAACATCTGGGAACAACAATCGCCAGCTGCTATGTATTCTGCTTCAGCAGTTGATGTAGACATAGATGATTGTTTCTTGCAGAACCAGGACACTAATCTCATACCAAGGAACTGGAAAGTCCCTGAGGGACTCTTCCTGTCTACCTTACATCCAGCAAAGTGAGCATCTGAATATTCAGTTAAATCAAATTCTAACTCAGTAGGATACCAGAGTCCTAGACTAGGACAACTCTTTATATATCTCAAAATTCTTTTTTGAAAAACTAGATGAGATTCTTTAGACTTCACTTGGAACCTAGCACAAAGACATGTGGCAAACATTATGTCCGGTATGCTTGTTGTAAGATATAGTAGGGACCCAATAATACCCCTATATAATTTCTGATCAACTGGTTTCCCATGTTCATCAGTGTCTTTTATAGCATTAGTGGCCATAAGTGTTTTCTTTGCTGAGGCATCAGCCATCCCAAACTTCTTAATAAGCCTTTAGCATACTTAACTTGGGATATAAAAATGCCATCGGGTAGCTGCTTCACTTGGAGACCAAGGAAGTAGGAGAGCTCACCCGTGCTACTCATTTCAAACATAGAATGCATGAGGTCAGAAAAACTCTTACATAGTTTAGAATCAGTAGACCCAAATATAATGTCATCTACTTATATTTGTACTAACAATATTTTATCCTTATGGTGCCTAGTGAATAATGTTCTATCTACCATGCCTCTAGTGAATTTATGCTCTATCAGGAAGCTAGCTAGGGTCTCATACCAAGCTATTGGAGCTTGCTTTAGACCATAAAGAGCTTTATGCAATTTAAAAACATATGAGTGATGGGTTGGAGAGATAAAACCTGGAGGTTGTTCAACATAAACTTCTTATTTTAGTACTCCATTCAGGAAGGCGCTCTTTACATCCATCTGATAAACTTTGAACTTCTTATATGCAGTATAAGAAAGGAAGATTTTGATTGCTTCTAACCTTACAACTGGTGCAAAGGTTTGATCATATTCTATCCTTTCTTCTTGCCTATAACCTTGAGCAACAAGCCTAGCCTTGTTCCTCATAATTACACCTTGGGCATCTAGTTTGTTTCTATATACCCATTTAGTTCCAATGAGTGGGTCGTCTTTGGGTCTTGGAACTAAATCCCAAACTCTACATCTCTCAAATTAGTTGAGTTCCTCTTGCATTGCAATGATACAGTGAGGATCTTGCTCAGCATCTTTTATGGATTGGGGCTCAACTTGAGAGAGAAAACAAGCATGCATCACATCTTGGTTGAGTTGATGCCTTGTCTGTAAACCTGCTTATATGTCTCCAATCACATGGGATCTAGGGTGATCCCTTAGTGTGATAATATTAGTGGGTGGAGTTGGTTTAGCAACAACATTTGGAATTAATTCCTCTTGTGGAATTATGTCTGCTGTTGAATGATGTTCAACCTCTTCCAAGGGTTCATCTTCACTGTCTTCATCAACTTATGGAGGACAAGGTGCTATATCTTCTTGTCGAAGGTTTAATTCACCCATTTTCTCAAGCAAGTGAGGTACCTGTAAGGTGTTATTGGTAGAAATCTCTTTCTCCATGTAAGACATGTTAGTTTCATCAAAAGTCACATGAATTGATTCTTTAATTTTTAAAGTAGAATTGTTAAACACCCTATAAGCTTTGCTTACTTGGGAATATCCTAGGAAAATTCCCTCTTCAGCCTTAGCTTCAAACTTTCTAATATATTTCTTATTGTTATTATGTATATAACATATGCAGCCAAATACTTTAAAATATGTGATTTTAGGTTTCTTCCCTTTAACCAGTTCATAGGGAGTCCTATTCTTAAGTTTATATATTAAGCTTCTACTCAGTACATAGTTTGCTGTGCTTACAGCCTCTACCCAAAAGGATAGGGGCATGTAAGCATCTGCAAGTAATATGCATGCAGCTTTCATTAAGGTTCTGTTCTTCCTTTCAGCTACCCCATTTTGTTGGGAAGTTCTAGGAGCTGAGAAGCAGTGTCTGATACCTTCTTTCTCACAGAACTCATGCATAAGAAGAGACTCAAACTCTGTACCATAATCACTTCTGATCAATGCAACATGAGTAGAGTACTCAATCTGTATGGTCCTGAGAAAATCTATAAGAACTTTAAATGTATCTGACTTTGATCTCAGAAAGAACACCCAAGTGAATCTTGAGAATTCATCTACAATAACTAGAGTATAGGATTTCCCTTCTAGGATTTGTACAACAATAGGTCCAAATAGGTCCATGTGTAGCAAGTACAAAATCCTAGGTGAATCACTTTTATTAACTGACTTAAAACAAGATTTAGTTTACTTGCCTAGTTGACCAGCCCTGCAGAGACCATCCTTCTTGTAGGGACCAGAAGGTAAGCCTCTCACAAGGTTGTATTTAGATAGCCTAGCAATGTTTTTCATATTTACATATCCTATCCTTTTATGCCATAATTCATTTTGATTGCAAACAATGTTAAGCAGACAAATATCTGAATTGGCAGAATGAATGTCAACTAAATATATGTTCCCTTGTCTATTTCCAATTAAAACATTTCGTTTTTCTTTATTAGAAATTATACAAGATGTTGAGTTAAAATGTACCTGATAACCTTCATCACATAGTTGTCATATAGAGATAAGGTTATGCTTGAGTCCACTTACATATATCACTTTCTTGAAAGTGACAGCTCCAATCATTACTTCTCCAAAGCCTTCTGACTAGCCACACTTTGAATCACCAAAGATCACCTTTGCTCCCAGCTTGGACTTATAGTTAATTAAGTTGTCCTTACTGCCAATCATGTTCTTGGAGCATCCACTATCTAGATACCATTTTTGATTATCTGTTGGATAGCCCTTTTCCTGCAATGAAAACAGTTAGTTGTTCTTGACCCAGGTTACCTTGCATCCTTTATATTGTTCATAGAAGAAACTAGATATTACTGAAAATTCAGGTTGTGATTTATACTCTAAGGGGTGATATCTTCTAGGAGGAATTATCCAATCAGCATGTGGATTAAAAGGTTTCCTAGATTGAGTTGAGTTACTGTAATAATTGTGACTTTTTTTAAGTCTTTCTGGCTTCGACAAAATGTTGTGAGTTTGTCGACCAGAGTTCGACGAAATGGGATGAGATCGTCGATCTCTGCTCAGAGAATGAACATACTCATTTTTTGTGCCCCAAGTTCGTCGATCTCTGCTCAACGAACCATACACAGTTCGTCGATCGTAGTAAGATGAATGATTATTATATTGATTTAAGTCCAGCGTTCGTCGACTTGAGTTTGAAGAAATGGCCACATTTCGTCGATCTAAGTTCGACGAAATCTGGTGAATTTTGTTTTTATCTAAAGTTTTCTGATTTTGTTTTTTCTTGTTTTTGTGTGTGATTTCAGTTTGACTGGGATTGATTATCTACTTTTTCTCTCCTTTTCAGACACAAAATTTATTGGTGTGGTTAATATATTCTTCTTGATTATGGGGGGTAAACTTGATGATGTACCCAAGCCTAGTTTGCCATTTAGTCTGGAATTGACTGTGCTTGTGATGTCCATCGTCTTAAGGCTTTTCCAATTGAGAGATTCCTCAAGATGTTTGGCCTCACATAGCTCTGTTTTAAGGAAGTGATTTTTTCATTAGCTAATGTTAGTTCTTCTTTTAACTTGGTGTTTTCAAAAATGATGTTTTCCTGATTTGATAATTTTTCCCTAAGTATTTTGATTTCCTTTTCTGAGTTAATTAAATCAATGCACATAGTTTTAAATTCAATTTTAAAACTATCAAAATTATTGTCAAAAGATAACAATACCTGATCAGCTTCTGATTCTGAAGCTCCTTCATCTTAAGATTCTTCCTCTTCTGATTGACTTCTGGAGGCATCAATGGACATGAGGCAGACTTCCTTGGCCCTTACCTCTTCTTCTTCTTCACTGGAACTTGAAGATGTGAATTCATCTTCAGTGTCACTCCAGCTTTCAGCCACAAAGCTCTTGTCCTTCTTCTTGTATTTGCTGGAAGAAGGCCTTGAGCTTTGTTGTCTTCTGGAGTCCTTCTCTCTTCTCCTTTAATTCTTTTGATTCTTTGAACACTCTGAGATAAAGTGTTCAGGTTTCCTGCAGCCAAAGCAAACTACTTCTTTAGTGGGGGTTTTGTCATACCTTGGCTTATCATCCTGCCTGGATGATTTTCTCCTGAAGTCTTTCCTTTCCATTTTGTAAAATCTTTTGGCAAGAAGACTCATTAGTTCTTCATTCACTATTGAGGCTTCAGTTTCTTCAACTGCCTTAAATGCCAGGTTGTGCTATTTCTTAGCTTGTGGAGGAGTCCTTCGTTTAGCTACTTCTCTGGACTTGATTAGCTGCTCATATAACTTGAGCATTCCCAAAAGTGATTCTGCGGAAATCTCATTTAAGCTCCTGACCTCCTTGATTGGCCAGATCCTTAAATCCCATGAGCTTGGAAAGCACATGAGGATTTTGTCATTCACCTCAGTGAGGGTGATGTCCTTATCCAAGGTCTTCAACTCATTGATTATTGAGCTCAGTCTGTTGTACATGTCTGCAACAGATTCTGCTTCATCTTTCTTGAAGTTCTCATACTTGGATATGAGATTTGACCTTCTGTCCTTCCTTTCATCAGCAGAGCCAGCCACCATTTGGTTGAGGGAGTCCGAGATGACCTTGGCTGAAGTGCATTCAGACACTCTTTGGAAAATGTCATCAGACATTGTTTTAGCCAGAATGTTCATGGCTTTAGTATCAGCAACCTTGGCTTTCTTCTGAGCATCAGTCCACTTAGGTGGTGGACCTTCATGAGTGTTGAAAGTTGATGTGGATGCAGCTGGTTTAGGAGGACCTGTCAATATAGAGTTGTAGATGTCCTCATTAATAGAATTCATATACAGTTTTATTCTTGTCTTCCACATGGCAAACTTATTTAAGTTGCATACTGGAGGTCTGGTGCTTGCATAGTCTTTGTTCTGTGTCATGCTGTGAATATAATCCTAATAGAAATAAAAATCAGATCTAACACAAGATCTTTTGGTTCAAGGGTTAACTTGTAGAACCAAAGGAGCCTTGCTCTGATATCAATTAAAAGTTAGGGTTTGATCTGATATACTCTAGAGGGGGGGGGGGTGAATAGAGTATCTGAAGCTTTTAAGGCCTTTTGCTGTTTAACAAATTCTACTAAGTAAGAAAGCTATTTGATACCAAAATATGTTGTAAGTAACAAAACAGTCCTAAGATAAAATACCCTACAACAGGCACAGGCACAGCAAGAATAAAAGAAAATGATGGCAACCAGATGACACAAGAATTTTATGGTGGTTCCCCAACCTGGGTATATCCACTCTTCTACCACCCTGGTAGGAATCCACTCAGGTTTTTTATCAGGTAACTGCCACCAATGAGCTTTTGATCAGGTTCTCAAAAACCAATCCCAAGTCTTTTGGTAAGGTGACTTGCAATCAGGAATAACTTTTGAAGGGAGTTAAAAAAAACCATTTTTACAGTGGGGGGATGAGAGAGTTTTGTTGTCTTCTCTTCCTCAAACACAACTGAGAACACTTTAGTGTATCTTTTGATGTTAACAAAGCTCCCCCTGAGATATTGATTTGTTCAGGAAGGTTGGAACTTTGCTACAGGGTGAGTAGGTATTCAATATTTCAGCCTTGACCAGAAGGTATCCAGGAACTTCTTGACTGATAGAGTATTTGTTGTCCTCTGAAGAATCCTTGAATGAAGAGAGAATAAGACTCTTGATTTTTGATTGATGTTCTTCTTCTTCTGTATCTAGTATTATTTCTTTGGACTAGGGCTTATCTTCTTTACAGTTCTATTGCCCTGTGTATCTTGTTCTCTGTGTTCACTATATTCAGTATGTCGTCTATGTTGAGAAGGAAGAAGAAAACAATCCTTTTATATTTCTTATGACAACTTCCTTCTGAATTTTTGAATTCCATCAGCAATGATTGCTGACGGCCTGGAGAATGTTTGCATTAAATGATTTTCCCAACTATTCCATTGAAAAGGGGCAAGTAATATTCCTGATGAAGGCCATAATTAATGCTTGCTTCTAACGGTAATATTCCGAGAATATTAAGAATTGATTACTCAGGAATTATTGCAATTAAATAAGGACAGAGGGAGGGAAATTTCCAAGTCTGGAACTGCACAGAAATCGTCGAGCAGAGAACAGAATTCATCGACCTGGGTCCAGAGATCGTCGAGCTGAGAAGTTATGTTTGTCGACCAGATATTATTTGTTCGTCGAGCTGAGATCCAAGATCGTCGAACCAAGAACAAATAACTGCTTTCTTCAGAGCCTTGCCAATTCTGTGTATCAAGATCGTCGAGCTGAGAATATAAGTTCGTCGACTAGTGTTCAGAGAAATAGTTCTTGGTCTTTAGAATATTGAAGTAGAGTGTCCAAAAATCTTCGACCTGAGAATTAAGTTCGTCGCCCTGAGAACTTCTAACAGCTACTTGATAAACTTGTCAATACTGTGGTCTAAGTTCGTCGAGCTAAGAACATGAATTCGTCGACTAGAGTATGATTCTGGACTTAGCAAATTTAGATGTTTCTGGACTTAGAAAGTTGAGGTAGACCATACAGAGATCGACGGCCTGAGAACCAAATTCGTCGAGCAGATATTTTGACTTCGTCGACCGGAGTTCAGAGAAAGGAATTTTGGACTTGGTATGTTGAAGTGTAATGTCCAGAGATCGTCGAGCTCAGCTCAGAGAATTGTCTATGAGTTCGTCGAGTTGAGCATGACTTTCGTTTACCTGAGTTCGACGAACGTCGAACTCATTTTTTGAGTCTTTGAAATTTCTCTAAGTCTTGAGTCTTCTGTAGTCTGTTGATGGATGGTCCATGTAGTGTTGACTCTAAGGACATGACCTAGACTATATGACACAGACATGACCCTAGTTATACATGATGGGTCAAACATCCCAGTTTAGTGAACCTAGCTCAAATCCAACTAGGGATCCAACATTACACTTAAGTTTATGTATTAAGCTACTATTTAGAATATAATTTGCTGTGCTTATAGTCTCTGCCCAAAAGGATAGGGAAAAATAAGCATTTGCAAGCAATGTCCCAGTAGATTCAATAAGTGTTCTATTTTTTCCTATCAGCTAACCGATTTTGTTAAGAAGTTCTAGGAGTAGAAAAATAATGACTGATACCTTCCTTCTCAAAGAATTCTTACATGAGAAGAGACTCAAACTATGTGTCATGACAACTTCTAATCAATGCAACCTGAGTAGAGTTCTCAATCTGTATTCTCCTAAGAAAATCTGTAAGAACTTTAAAGTAATCTGAGTTGTTTCTCAAAAACAACACCCAAGTGAATCTAGAGAAGTCATCAACAATAACTAGAGTGTATGACTTTCCTCCCAAACTTTGTATAGCAATAGGTCCAAACTTTCCTCCCAAACTTTGTACAAAATCTTGGGTGTATAACTTTTATTAATATATTTGAAACTATTTTTAGTTTGTTTGCTTAATTGACATGCCTTGCAGAGTACTTTCTTCTTATACAACTAGAAGGTAGTCCTCTAACAAGGTTGTCCCGAGATAAGTTAGCAATGTTCCTAAGATTTACATGGTTATGTCTCTTATGCCATAAATCATTAGTTGAACTAATTTGATTAAATAAGCAAATTTCTGAATTAGTTGATTTGAAATTTACTACGTATATGTTTCCTTATCTAATTCCAGTCAAAACTGCTTTGATTTTATCAGAAGTAATAATACAGGATGACTGATTGAATGATACCTGGTAACTTTCATCACATAATTGGCTTATGGATATTAGGTTATGCTTGAGATCAGTTACATATGTACCTTCCTGAAGGTAACAGCTCCAACTTTGACATTTACATATCCTTCTGTCTGTCCATAGTTGGAGTTTCCAAATATAACCTTTGGTCCAAGCTTGGCTTTGAAATCAGGCAGGTTGTCTTTACTTCCTGTCATGTGTTTTGAACAGCCACTATCCAGATACCCTTGTTGCCCTATGGTAGTATAGTTCTTTACCTGTAGAAAACAAGATTAATTGTTCTTGACACAGGTAACTGTGGATCATTGATTTCTTTCAAATTTATACTGGAAATATATGAAAATTCAGGTTGATCCTTATAACCTAGTGGATGATATCACCTATGGGGAATAATTCTCTGAGTAAAAGGATTAATAAAGGTTTTAATTTTATTAGAATTTTGGAAAGAATTCAAGTTTCTGTGATGAGAAACTGGGTTCGAAGAATTGTAATATGTTCGTCGATCTGCGTTCGATGAATGTGGATCAGTTCGTAGAGCTCCGTTGACATAATCAAAGTGTTCATTCTCTGATCCCCACTTTCGTCGATCGCAGTTCAACAATTCATATTGAGTTCATAGAGCGCAGTTAGACGAATAATTATACCTAAAATCTGCGTTCATAGTTCGTCGATTTGAGTTCGACGAACCACATTCATTTCGTCGAGCTTGGTTCGACGAAATATGTTAAACATAATTTTTGTTAAAATTTTTTTCCTTTGTGAATTTATAATTTTCTTAGGTTGATTTTTCTGTGATACTTTAGCAGTTGTATCTATATCATCTACCTTTTCGTTTCCTTTGGAAGAAATAAATTTTATGGGAGTAGATAAAGTATTTTTCTATAAAAGAGTAGGCTGATAAGATGAAGCTCCCAAGCCCAGCTTGCCATTAAACCTGACATTCACTGTGCTTGTGATATCCATCAATTTGATACTTCTCCATTTATGGATTCTTCAAATTGCTTAGCCTCAGATAATTTAGTTTCTAAGGAAAATATTTGATTATTAGGAATTTTAAAATCTTCTTTAAGTTTTAAGTTTTCAGAAGAAACATTTTCAAATTCAATTAATTTCTCTCTGAGAACTTGATTTCCTTCTTAGATTTAATCAAATCTTTACATAATAAGTTGAAATCAATTTTAAATTGATCAGAAGTAAAATCCAAAGAAGAGATTACCTGATCTTTTTCTGATATAGCTTCATCTTCTGAGTGGTCAACTTCTGAATCAGCAGCTTCAGAGTTGCTGCAAGATGCATTGATTGCCATCTAGCATATCTCCCTGTCTTTGGCCTTTTCTTCATCCTCATTGGAGCTCGATTAAGAATCTTACTCATATTCACTCCAAGTCTCAGCAACAAATCCACTTTCCTTTTTCTTGTATTTGTTGGAGGAGGGCTTGCTAGAATACTTCCTGGAATCCTTCTCTTTCATCTTGTCTTTCCTTTGCTTCTCATGACATTCTGGAAGGATATGTCCTGGTTTCCTGCACCCATAGCAAATAATTTCTATAGTAGGGGTTTTATCATACCTTGGCTTATCTTCTTTTCTGTAAGATCTTCTCCTGAAATCCTTACTTGCCATCTTGTAGAATCTCTAATCCAAGAGACTCAACAGATCTTCATTATCTGTAGTGGCTCCTGCTTCTTCATATGCTTTGAAAGCAATGCTTTGCTCTTTCCTTCCTGATGATGAATTAGTCCTTTGCTCAGCTTCTCTGGTCTTGATGAGCTGCTCATAATACTTGAGCTTGCACAACAAGGTTTCATTAGATATCTCATTTAGGCTTTTGGCTTCCATGATTGGCCAGATCCTGGAGCCCCATGTGCTAGGGAAGCACATAAGGATTTTGTAATTTATCTCTGTTAAAGCGATGTCCTTGTCTAGAGTTTTCAGCTCATTAATTATAAGGATGAGTCTATTGTGCATGTCTGTAATTGACTCAGACTCTACCTTCTTGAAATTCTCACATTGTGAGATCAAGTGTGATCTCCTATCCTTCCTTTCATCAGCAGATCATACCACCATAATATTTAGAGAGTCCCAAATGGCCTTTGCTGAAGTGCATTCTACAAGCTTCTGGAATATGTCATCAGACATAGTTTGGGAAAGAATATTCATTGCTTTAGCATCAGGAATCTTGGCCATCTTTGTGCTTCAGTCCACTCAGGTGGTGGAACAGCACTTGTGCTTGTAGTTGCCACTAGTAGTGGGGGACCTATCAAAATAGAATTATATATGTCTTCATCAATGGAATTCATATAAATCCTAGTCCTTCCCTTCCAAAGTGCAAATTTATTATGAATGCACACTGGAGGTCTGGTGCTTGAATACACCTTATTTTGTGTCATGATATGAAAGATAGCTAGAGTTGATAAAATCAATCAAAGATCTTTTGGTTCATGTGTTAGCCTGTACAACCAAGTAACCATTCCCTCTTATACTAATTGAAAGTGAGGGATTGATCTAACTAACTCTAGAGGGGGGTGAATAGAGTATAATAAAAAAATTTAAGTTTGTTTTTACAGCAGATTAAAATAGGTGATATATATATATAAGAAAAGAAATATCACAGCACAAAAAATAAAAAAGTAAAGCACAACCAGACGGCACAAGGAGTTTATAGTGGTTTTCCAATAAACCTGGGTACATCCACTCTTCTACCACCTTGGTAGGAATCCACTACAGGTTTTTGCTCAGGTGCCTTACCACCACAGTTTTTTGATGAGGTGCCCTGTCACCACAAGATCTTTTTTCTAAGCGAGATCTAATAACCCTTTCATCTTTTGATCAGATGCCCTAAAACCAAACCAAGCCTTTTGATCAGGTGACTTGAGAACCAAAGAGTTTAACTTTTGAATGGAGTTATAAACCTGTACACTGTGAAAGAAAATAAAAAGATGTTGTCTTCTCTATCTTAATTCTCTGAGAAGACTAGTGGATTTTGTTGATGTCGTCAAAACTCCCCCAGATTTATAGAAATCTGATCAGGAGAGGAAACATTGCTTCATGGTGTAGGCCTTCAAAGAAAACGTCTTTTTCTAGTGAATGATTCTGAGAGATTAAATTCTTGTGTATCAGATTGAATGTGTGTTGCTGGAAGAAATGCTTGAAGAAGATGATGAACAAAATGTTTGTTTTTCTCTGTCTCTTATACTATATTTTCAGATTTTCTCTTTCTTTTCAGTCCCTGACTTCTGGAAATCTTCTGAAAATTTTCTTCATATATTGATTGCACATTTGAATTTCAAATTCCTTGAAATCTTCTGTATATTTTCTGGGAATTGGAACGAATGATTTTTGTCTTGAATGTATTTCCCCAACTATCCCAGTAAATATGATAGAGTAATAACTCTATGAAATCCATAATTAATGGTGCTAGAAAATGGCTATATTCTAGAGAATATTGAGCATTAATTAACAGAGTATCACTTTCTTAATATTTGTAATCACACTACTTCAGTCAATATGAGAAATTGCAGAGACGTTTAGTCGAACAGAACCTGGAAGGAGTTAGTCAAACTCAGCAAATATTTCGTCGATATGTGCTCCAAGTCCGTCGAATTAATAATTCTCCTTCATCGAGATGAGCTCCAAGATCGTCGAACAGAAATATACTTGCTAATTTGAGCTCCAAGTTCATCGAACTGAGAAGGCATTTCGTCAAGCTGAGATTCGGATATATGCACACAGTTCGTCGATCTCAGCTTGACTTTCATCGAGCTAAACTCAGAGAATGATCTTTGAGTTCGTCAATCTGAGATCGACGATCGTTGAGCTGAGTTAAGCTATCGTCGAACACCTTTTTCTGCAATCTTTAAAACTACCTTGTCTATGAGGTCTTCTATCTCTAAAGTCTTCTGAAGGTAAGTTTCAAACAAACTGACCTAATGTGACTGACCTTAACTCTGGAACTAACTTATGACCATAGACTATACATGTTGGGTCATCAATCCTAATAGTGAACCTAACCCAAATCACATGTAGGGTTCCAACAATCTCCCCCTATTTGGGTGATGTCACTATATAAAATAAAAATAAAGAAAATCACAAAACAATAAAAATATCTGACAGAATTTTAAATCATTCAGCAGATATGAATAGATGTGCCTTGTGAATATATACAATAAAGAAATTCAAAATGCATAATCAGAAAGTAATGAATGTTTCTTTGAAGCATTTGAAGAAGGAGCATGTTTTGAGAAGACCATTACTCTTTTGGGATCCTGTGCTTCTCTCTGAGTCATCTTCATGTCTTCAGCACCCAGAATCTTTACTGATGCAGCTCTAGGCACTACAGCCTCTGGATGAGGACTCATATAAGTATTAACATTAAAGAGATTTTTCTTTTCATACCTTTCTGTCTCTTTCTTTCTGTAGAAAGACATGGTTGAATGCTGAGAAGTGTCTTTTCCTTCTTCTCTAGCTTTCTTGATCTGTGAAAGTGCTATGATCTTCTTGAATTTGGCCATTCTAAAATTAGGATCCATTTCAGGATTATGTACTAGAGATAGTGGCATTTCTTAACTTAATTTTTCTTGCTGACTTTCTTCAGATATCTGATGTTGACTACTTTACCTCTTATGATGTTGCTGTTTGCTACTTTGGGAGCTGTGTTGTTGTCTGCTACTGCTGTGAGATTGTCTGGAATGTTAAGAAGTTGTAGACCTTTGAACTTGAGAGATATTTCCTACTAATCTTGTTGCAGGAGGAGGAGGAGGACCTCTCCTAAATTGTGTTAGTGGAGAGTATCTCCTACTCTTCTTACATGCTTTCATCTCATTATTTGAATACCTCATCTAGTGAGGAGTGTCTGGAGTGAGAGTAATCTTGTGCAGAATGTAGTAGTGGGTGTCAGCAGTAGGAGATGGTTTAGGAGCAACCCTGGGTGGAGCCTTCTTTTTAAGTTTTCTCTTTTTAGAACTAGATTCTACTGAGTCACCTGACTCTTCATCATCATCAGATTCATTGGCAGGATTATCAAAAAGGGCATTAATCTGTTTAAGCATTTCACAAGAGAGTACTGGATGAGTCTGTGGTTGTATATTTGTATCTATTATCTCAGCCTGTGGCTGTTCAGCTATATCATCCTTTTCAGCCTGAGGCTGTGCTTGAACTTCTGACTCTATAATTTCTATATTTATGTCTTCAAACATGAATTCATCAAGATTAGGCATGGGGGATTCAACCTAGCCAAAATTTGGAGGAGAGAAAGCCTTTGACTTTGTGTTAGTTATTTGGTCTACAATATTCTCTTTAAGTGCAAAACTTGTCCTTAGTTGTTCCAAAACTATAGGACATGTTGGTGATGTGTACAAGACTATAGTTTAGAAGAATTGTCCAAAATTGGTAAATTGCTACTGTAAACTGTATCAAAAGAATAAAGTAAGGAAGAAATGTCAACTGTGGGATTAAGGATAAAATCACCAACAATGATGATTTCTGGAATGGAAAAATTTATTGCTTCTTCTTATGTACAAACTGGAAGCATTTCTGTATCTATTTCAGCTGAAATTACTGCTTCTACTGGAACTACTGTTGGAGCTTCTTCAAGAATTGCTGGAGCTTCTTCATTGGACATCTTCCCCTGCCTGGATTTAGAGATACCTGAACCCAGGCCACTAGAAGAAGGGATAGTGGAGAAAGAAGCTAGTTGTGAATAAAGTGTACTGATGGAAGAAGTAAGTGGAACAATTACCTCATCTATGAGTTTCTTGAGTGTAGGGGTAATAAGCTCAAGAATGTTGGCTGATATAGAAGAGGATGTCATGGAGCAGGTGGGACAGATGGTGAATGCTTGTGGAATGTATGGTGTTGGGATGTTAGTTGGAATGTTGGAGGTTGAGACATGAAGGAGGATATTATCTTCTTGAATATGTGAATGATGTGGAGATGTATGAGTTTGAGGTGATTGAGGTGGATTCTGGTGTGGAGATGGAGATGAAAGTAGATCAAATGTTGGAGTTGAAAGTAGTAGATCTGTATCATCAATATGTGATGGTAGATATGATGGTAGAGGTGATTGAGGAGGTGGAGATGGTGTTTCCGCGGGAATGTGAATTGGTGAGTGTGGAGGAGATGGTGGTTTGGATGGTTTGACAGAAGGGATGGGAGTAGAATGGATGTCTGTAATGATAGTGGATGGTTGTTGAAGTGTAGTAACATCAAAAAAGTGAGTTGATGAAGGAAATATTGAATGATGTGGAGATGGAGAAGGAGGAGAGGGAATATGAGGAGCAGGAGCTTCTTTAGGGGTTAGTGAAGTGGCTATTACAGCCCTTGTGTCCTCTGAAGCTATCATGGAAGAGGAAGCCCTGGAGGGCTTTGGGATAACCCTCTTCCATCTGCCAAATAGGCAGAGGTAAGCGTTTTAGAGGCATTGATGAAAATGGTCTGGGAGACCAAAAGGTCTGGAACCTTTGCATGTAAGAAGATTCTCAGAACTCTACCAAAACTGACATCCTTCTTATTAATCTTCTTCTAAATAAAATCAAACAGAATTTCACACCAGTTCAATGATTTTTGATTAACTAGGGCACTCATCAGAAGGAATTGGTGGCTGGTTATGTAGTCATGGGCAGAGTGTTTGCCAAGATCACCTTACCAAAAATATCTGCCAGGAACTTGCATTCAGCAGACAAGTTTTTTTACAACAATTTATTAGGGTTACCCTGAGAGTGACCCATTAATACTAACATATCATCAAACTCAATGCTAGATAGTTCAATATCATCTTCCCCATTGATAAATCCAAAAATTTTAGTTAGAATAGTAGGGGAAAGAGAAACCTGGTGTCTAGAAATTGATCTAGAAATGATGGTTTGATCTGGAAAGGTTGCTGTGAATACCCATTCCTTGATTTCCTGCACTGGAAGTTTGATCCTTAAGGTCATGAACATTCTCAACTGTGGAGACTCAAACAAATGAAAGATGTTCTCGAATATTAGATTAGAATAGATGAATGAATCCATCATGATGTCAAACCCAGCATCAAATTTCATGCCAGAAAGGGTCGCCGCCGAAATCGCCATACCTGCAAAAAACAAAAGATCAAGTGCATAAGAACTGGAAAGCGCGGGATGGAGTTCGATGAAAACCATATTATAAGTTTTTAGAAGATGAAAAGACGAACTCCGTCCGACGAAAAATTAATAACTTCGAACTCAGTTCAATGAAAAATCACCTAAAGAAATAAAAGAGTCGATCTAAGTCTAAAGAAGGGGAAAACAGTTCGTCGTTCTCCGTTCGACGAAAAAGTTTGCTTAAACTAATTTCGGCGATCTCTGTTCGACGAAAAATTTTCCGAAACAAATTCGTCGATCTCCATTCGACGAACTGTTTCACAAAGGAAGGTTCGTCGATCTCCGTTCGACGAACACTCCATGAAAAGTTCATAGTTCATCGGTCTCCGTTCGACGAAACATGAATAGTTCGTCGACCACAGACAAAAATTAAATTAATGCATCTCCATTAATCATACCTAACTGATTTAGGAAGAACAGATGTTTCTTTACATCTAAGGGTTTGGTGAAAATATCTGCTCTTTGTAAATCAATAGAGATAAAGACAAGTTTAGTTTTATTTTTGTCCATAAAATCTCTAATGAAATGATGTCTAATCTCTATATATTTTGTCCAACTATGATGCACTGGATTTTGTGCAATAGAAATTGCACTGGTATTATCACAAAAGATACTTGAATTATTTAAGTTTAAACCATAGTCCAGGAGCTGATTTTGAATCCACAAAATTTGTGAACAACTATCTACTACTATGTATTCAGCTTCAACAGTTGATGTGGACACAAAAGTTTGTTTTTTGCAAAACCAGGACACAAGCCTATCACTAAGGAACTGACAAGTTCATGTTGTACTTTTCCTGTCAACTATACATCCAGCAAAGTCAGCATCTAAAAATCCAGATAATTCAAATTCTGACTCAGTAGGTTGCCAGAGTCCTACATTAGGACATCCATTTATATATCTTAAAATCCTTTTTAATAAAATAAGATGTGATTCTTTAGGATTGACTTGAAATCTAGCACAAATTCAAGTAGCAAACATAATATCGAGCCTACTAGGTGTAAGATACAATAAGGACCCAACAATAGCCCTATATGTTTTCTGATCAACTGGTTTGCCCTGTTCATCAGAATCAACTATAACATTGGATGGCATGGGTGTTTTCTTGGCTGAGGCATCTATCATCCCAAATCTTTTGAGTAGCTCTTTAATATATTTTGACTGCGATATAAGGATACCATCAGGGGTTTGCTTCACTTTAAGACCAAGAAAGTAGGATAGTTCACCAATGCTATTCATTTCAAACTTTGAATGCATCAGGTCAGAAAAACCTTTTGCAAATTTTGGAATCAGTAGAGCCAAATATTATATCAACTACATAGATTTGGACTAGCAAAATTTTTGACTTATGATGTCTAATAAATAAGGTCCTATCTACAATGCCTCTAATGAACTTATGCTCTAAAATAAAGCTAGTTAGGGTTTCATACCAAGCTCTTGGAGCTTTCTTTAGACCACAAAGAGCTTTATGAAGTTTAAAAACATAAGAGGGATGAGTTGAAGAGATAAAACCTAGAGGTTGTTCAACATAAACTTTCTCTTTTAGTTCTCCATTGAGGAATGCACTTTTGACATCCATTTGATATACTTTGAACTTCTGATAGGTAGCATATGAAAGAAATATCTCGATGGCTTCAAGTCTTGCAATAGGAGCTAAGGTTTGATCATAATCAATGCCTTTTCCTGTGAATAACCTTGGGCTACCAATCTTACTTTGTTACTCACAATTAATCCGTGTGCATCCAATTTGTTCCTGAAAACCATTTAGTTCCAAATACTCGGTAGTCTTTGGGTCTTTGGACTAAATCCCAAACTCTACAACTCTCAAATTGATTGAGTTCCTCTTACATTGCAATAATCTAGTGGGGATATCGCTATGCATCTTTTATGGATTGAGGCTCAATTTGAGAAATGAAGCAAGCATGCATCAGATCTTGGTTGAGTTAATGCCTTGTTTGCAGACCAGCTTATATGTATCAAATCACTTGAGATATGGGATGATCTCTAAGTGTGACAAGATCATCAAGAGGAGTTGGTTCATCAACAGCTTGTGCAAATAATTCCCCTTGTGGAATTAAATTTGTTGTTGTTGGTTTAACAGCTTCAACACTTTTTCTTCACTTTCTTCATCAATCTGTGGAGATGGATGCAATGTAACCTCTTGTGTAAGGTTTAAGTCATCCAACTTCTCACACAGATAGGGTACCTATAAAGTGTCTTTGGTAGAAGAATCCTTCTCCTTGTACACAGATAGGGTACCTGCAAAGTGTCTTTGGTAGAAGAATCCTTCTCCTTGTAAAACATGTTAGCTTCATCAAAAGTTATATCTACAGATTCTTCCATTTTTAATGTTGATTAATTGAATACCCTATAAGCTTTGCTGACTTGGGAAAATCAAACGAAAATTCACTCTCCGGCCTTGGCTTCAAATTTTCTTAGGTGTTTCTTATTATTATTGTGAATATAACATTTGCATCCAAATACTTTGAAGTAATCTACTTTAGGTTGTTTCCCATTAAGTAATTCATAGGGAGTCTTCACCTTAAGTTTATATATTAAGATTCTATTCAGAACATAATGTGATGTGCTTGTAGCCTCTGCCCAAAAGGATATGGGCAAATAATCATCTACAAGCAATGTCCAGCAGATTCAATAATGGTTCTATTTTTCCTTTCGACTACCCCATTTTGTTGACGAGTTCTAGGATTAGAAAAACAATGCTTGATACCTTCCTTCTCACAGAGTTCTTGCATGAGAAGAGACTCAAACTCAGTGCCATGATCACTTCTGATCAATACAACCTGAGGAGAGTACTCAATTTGTTTGCTCTTAAGTAAATCTGTAAGAACTTTAAAGTTATCTGACTTGTTTCTCAGAAAGAACACTCAAGTGAATCTAGAGAAGTCATCAACAATAACTAGAGTGTATGACTTTCCTCCCAAACTTGTACAGCAATAGGGCCAAACAAATCTATATGTAGCAAGTATAAAATCCTGGGTGAATCACTTTTATTAATCGATTTGAAACTATTTTTAGTTTGTTTGCTTAATTGACAAGCCCTGCAAAGTCCTTCTTTCTTGTAAGAACAAGAAGACAGTCCTCTAACAAGGTTGTCCCTAGATAATTTAGCAATGTTCCTAAGGTTTACATGGCCTAGTCTCTTATGCCATAAATCATTAGTTGAACTAATTTGATTAAATAAGCAAATTTCTGAATTATCTGATTTGAAATTTACTACATATATGTTTCCTTGTCTAATTTCAGTCAAAATAGTTTTGTTTTTAACAGAAGTAATAATACAGGATGAATGGTTGAATGATACCTGATAACCTTCATCACATAATTGGCTTATGAATATGAGGTTATGCTTGAGACCACTTACATATGCTACCTTCCTGAAGATAACAACTCCAACTTTGACATTTCCATATCCTTTTGTATGTCCACAGTTGGAGTCTCCAAATATCACCTTTGGTCCAAGCTTGGCGTTTAAATCTATTAGGTTGTCTTTACTTCCTGTCATGTATTTTGAACAGCCACTATCCAAATACCATTGTTGCTCTGTGGTAGGACAGTTCTTTACCTGTAGAAAACAAGATTAGTTGTTCTTCACCCAGGTAACCTTGGGCCCTTGATTTCATTCACATTTATAACTAGAAATATATGAAAATTCAGGTTGATCCTTATAACCATGTGGATGATATATCCTAGTGGGAATAATACATTGAGTAAATGGATTAAGAAAGGTTTTAGTTTTATTAAAATTTTGAAAAGAATTCAAATTTTTGTGATGAGAAACTGGATTTAACGAATTGCAATATGTTCGTCGATCTGCATTCGATGAATGTTGATGAGTTCGTCGAGCTCCGTTCATAGAATGAAAGTGTACATTCTCTGAGCCTCACGTTCATTGATCGTGGTTCGACGAATCATATTGAGTTCGTCGAGCATAGTTAGACAAATAGTAATACCTAAAATCTGCGGTCATAGTTCGTCGATCTGAGTTTGACGAACCACATTCATTTCGTCGGGCTTGGTTCGACGAAATATGTTGAACATAATTTTTCTTAAAATTTTCTTTTTTCCTTTGTGAATTTATAATTTTCGTAGGTTGATTTTTATGTGATAATTTAGTAGATGTATCTATATCATCTACATTTTCTTTTCCTTTGGAAGATATAAATTTTATGGGAGTAGATAAAATATTTTCCTGTAAAATAGGAGGCTGATTAGATGAAGCTCCCAAGCCCAGCTTGCCATTAAACCTGATATTCATTGTTCTTGTGATATCCAGCAATTTGATACTTCTCCCATTTAGGAATTCTTCAAATTGCTTAGCCTCAGATAATTTAGTTTCTAAGGAAAATATTTGATTATTAGCAATTTTTAAATCTTCTTTAAATTTTAAGTTTTCAGAAGAAATATTTTCAAATTCAATTAATTTCTCTCTGGGTAGTTTTATTTCCTTCTTAGATTTAATCAAATCTTCACATAATAATTTGAAATCAATTTTAAATTGATCAGAAGTAAAATAAAATGAAGAGATTACCTGAGCTTCTTCTAATACAGCTTCATCTTCTGAGTGGGAAGCTTCTGAATCAACAGCTTCAGAGTTGCTACAATATGCATTGATTGCCATCAAGCATATTTCTCTGGCTTTGGCCTCTTCTTCATCCTCACTGGAGCTGGATGAAGATTCTGAATCAGATTCACTCCAAGTCTCAGCAACAAATCCTTTTTATTTTTTCTTGTATTTGCTGGAGGAGGGCTTGCTGGAATGCTTCCTGGAGTCCTTCTCTTTCATCTTGTCTTTCCTTTGCTTCTCAGGACATTCTGTAAGGATATGTCCTGGTTTCCTGCACCCATGTCAAACTATTTCTTTAGTAGCTGTTTTTTCATACCTTGGCTTATCTTCTTTTTTAGAAGATCTTCTCCTGAAATCCTTCCTTGCCATCTTATAGAATCTCTTAGTCAAGAGACTCAACATATCTTCATTATTTGGAGTGGCTTCTGCTTATTCACATTGTTTGAAAGCAATGCTTTGCTCTTTCCTTCATGATGATGAAGTAGTCCTTTGCTCAGTTTCTCTTGTCTTGATGAGCTGCTCATAATACTTAAGCTTGCCCAATAAGGTTTCAGTGGAGATCTTATTCAGGCTTCTGCCTTCCTTGATTGGCCAGATCCTGGAGTCCCATGTGCTAGGGAAGCACATATGGATTTTGTCATTTATCTCTGTTAAAGAGATGTCCTCGTCCAGAGTTTTCAGCTCATTAATTATGAGGCTGAGTTTGTTATATATGTCTATAACTGACTCTGACACTTCCTTCTTGAATTTCTCTTATTGTGAGATCAAGTGTGATCTCTTATACTTCCTTTAATGAGCAGATCCTGCCACCATAGCATTTAGAGAGTCCCAAATGACCTTTGCTAAAGTGCATTCTGCAACCTTGTGGAATATGTCATTAGACATAGTTTGGGCCAGAATATTCATTGCTTTAGCATCAGTAATCTTGGCCTTCTTTTGTGCTTCAATCCACTCAAGTAGTGGAACAACACTTATTCTTGTAGTTTCCACTAGTTGTGGGGGACCTGTCAAAATAGAATTATATATGTCTTCATCAATGGAATTCATATAAAGCCTAATCCTTGCATTCCAAAGTGCAAATTTATTAAAATTGCACAGTGGAGGTCTGGTGCTTGAATACTCCTTATTTTGTGCCATGATATGAAAGACAACTAGAGTAGATCAGATCAATCAAATATATTTTGGTTCAGATGTTAGCATGTACAACCAAGTAACCTTTCCCTTTGATACCAATTGAAAGTGAGGGATTAATCTAACTAACTCTAGAGGGGGGGGGGGGGTTGGGTAAATAAAGTATATTTAAAAACTTTATGTTTGTTTTTACAGCGTATTAAAATAGGTGATAGCTATATATATAAGAAAAGAAATATCACAGCACAGAAAATAAAAAAGTAAAGCACAACTATACCACATAAGGAGTTTATAGTGGTTCCCTAGTAAACCTCGGTACATCCACTCTTATACTACCATTGTAGGAATCCACTACAGATTTTTTATCAGGTGCCCTGCCACCACAGGTTATTGATTAGCTGCCCTGTCACCACAAGATCTATTTTTAAGTGAGATCTGGCAACCCTTTAAGCTTTTGATCATGTGCCCAAAAAACAAACCAAGTATTTTGATCAGGTTACTTGAGAACCAAAGATTTTAACTCTTGAAGGGAGTTATAACCCTAGACACAGTGAAATAAAATAAAAAGATGTTGTCTTCACTGTCTCAATTCTCTGAGAAGACTAGTGGTTTTGTTGATGTTGTCAAAGCTCCCCCTGAGTTATAGAAATCTGATCAGGAGAGGAAACTTTGCTTTAGGGTGTAGGCCTTCAAAGGGAACTTCTTCTAGTGAATGATTCTGAGAGATTAAATTTTTGTGTCTCAGATTGAATGTGTGTTGCTGGAAGAAAAGCTTGAAGAAGATGATGAACAAGATGTTTCTTTTTCTCTGTCTCTTGTTCTCTGTTTTCAAATTTTCTATTTCTTCTCATTCCCTGACTTCTGGCAATCTTCTGAAAACTTTCTTTATATATTGATTGCACATTTGAATTTTAAATTTCATGAAATCTTCTGTATATTTTCTGGGAATTGGAACGTCTGATTTATGTCTTGAATGTATTTCCCCAACTATCCTAGGAATTATGGTAGAGTAATAACTCTATGAAATCCATAATTAATGCTGCCAGAAAATGACTATAATCTTGAGAATATTGAGCATTAATTAACAGTGTATTAATGTCTTAATATTTGTGATCAAACAGCTTTAGTCGATCTGAGAAACTGCAAAGAAGTTTAGTCGAACAGAACCAAGAAGGAATTAGTCGAACTCAGCGAAGATTTCGTCGATTTGAGCTCCAGTTTCGTTGAACTGATAATTCTCCTTCGTCGAGCTGAGCTTCAAGATCGTCGAACAAAAATATACTTGCCAATCTGAGCTCCAAGTTTTTCGAACTGAGAAGACATTTCGTCGAGCTGAGATTCTGATATAAGCTCATAGTTCGACGACCTCCGCTGGACTTTCATCGAGCTCAACTCAGAGAAGGAACTCTGAGTTCGTCGATCTGAGATCGATGATCTTCGAGTTGATTTCAACTATCATCAAACACCTTTTTCTATAATCTTTAAAACTACCTTGTCTCTACGGTCTTCCATCTCTAAAGTCTTCTGAAGGTAGGTTTCAAACAATCTGGCCTAATGTGACTGACCTTAACCCTGGAACTAACTTATGACTCTAGACTATACATGTTGGGTCATCAATCATAATATTCAACCTATCCCAAATCATAAGTAGGGTTCCAACACTCAGTGCCCTTCCAGGAACCTACAGCTCAACCTACTCTAAGACCTACAACTCAGTGACACACTTGTCACATACAGCTCAGTGACTAACAAGTCACCTACCTCTGCCTTATTTATAAGACCTACTACTCAGGCTGGGAGGACAGCCCTACTCTCACATCCAAACTTGGATCCTACATCAGTACCCCAGCAGGGCACTTACCTCAATTACTAGTTAGTCACCTATAACTCAGGCCAAAAGGCCCTACATCTCAAATTCAGGTAAACTGAATCCTACTGAAGATTATACAAGATGAAATAAATTTAAAATAACTGACTCAGAGATAAATATCTGAGTCTACCTTGCGGGACTGAGCAGATATCAGTCCAGCCCACTTGCTGTAGAAGGAATAAGTCTTCTTCTACAGCTAACTCCTTTGCTGCACTAGTGAATAGCTACTGAAAGATATAGTTCCTAAACACCTAGAGGGGGGGGGGTGAATAGGTGACTAAATTCTTTTTAACTTTTTATGGCAGCAATCAGTATTTAACACAGATTTCTATTTACTATTTCACAGCAATCACACAGCATTCACAGCAAACCACAATCACAGCAGACACAGAGTTTTATAGTGGTTCCCCAAGCTTTGGGTACATCCACTTTCCCCCTTCGCCTATCTAGCAGTGTACTAGATTCGGCCAAACTCCTCCACTATCTCAGAACCCAAACTGGTTCCTACACCTCAGGCCCAAGGCCCTACAACTCAGCTTTTCCACAAAGCCTACACTCAGCCACAAAGGCCTACACTCAGCCACCAAGGCCTACACTCAGCCACCAAGGCCTACACTCAGCCACCAAGGCCTACACTCAGAGATTTAACTCTCCTACCCTCAGCCTTTATAATTGCAGGCTTACAATCTCAGATCCCTAAGGATCCTACAAGTTATAATGAATACAAAATGTTTAAACTCAACAACTTAGATGAAAGAGAGATAAGTTGTGAGATTCTTGATGAATTCTTGGAAGAACTCAGCTGAAATCAATCTGACTTGGCTTTTTCAAAGCTTCTTGAAAGTAGAACACAATAAGACTGATTCCTCTGTAGTTGATCCTTGATCTCTGCTTCTTAAGATTCAGACCAATCTGAATCCTTCTTCTCAGCTGGGTTCCAACAGCTGATTTCTTGGATGGAGCTCTCTCTCCAACTTCTTAGATCTGCACTTGATTCTTCAAGGAATAGCTAGATCTTCTTTGTTGAATACTTGATCAATAATTTGAACAACCACCTTCTGTAGACAGCATAAGCCTATTTATAGGCCTTCTTCATGGTAACCGGCTGGTCCGGTTCATAACTGAATTCTAACAACTCTGACAGGTGCTGTAGACCGGCTGGAAAGGCAGCTGTCAAGTCATCCAGTCAGTTCTTGAAAATTCTGTAACTGTCTTTAAGTGTCGAGACTTTCTGTCTTTAAGTGTCGACACTTATAGACCAAGTGTCGACACATGTTGTCTAAGTGTCGACACTAGTCTACAAGGTGTCGACACAACTCCTTGTGTTGTTGATTCCTAATCTTGACACTACTTCTTCTTCATGTGTCGACATCGAAATTGAGTGTCGACACAAGTACTTGTACTTCAGTATTTTGCTGAATTCTTCTAAGTGTCGACACAACTCCTTTGTGTCGACACAACTTCATGTGTTGAAACTGTTAAGTGTCGACACTTTGCTCTGGGTGTCGACACTTTCTTCTTCTGTTGAGTGTCGACACATTGTTCTAGGTGTCGACACTTGTACTTAGTCTCTGCAGACTTTTGCTGAGTGTCGACACAGCCTCCAAGTGTCGACACTTTCTGGTGTAGACACTGTCTTTCTGGGTGTCGACACTACTGCTAAGTGTCGACACAGCTTCACTGTCTCTTCTTCACTGAGTGTCGACACAGCTCCTTGTGTCGACACTTTCTGTCTGGTGTCGACTCAACATCCCTGATGTCGACACAATGACTCCAAGTGTGTACACTACTTGTCTGGGTGTCGACACAAGTCTTCTTAAGTGTCGACACTTTTCCTCTGGGTGTCGACACATGGACTTAGAAACTTTTCTTCTTTCCTGTAAATACTTAGCCTGCACAAGTAAACTCAAAACACATCAAATACATTTTGATGTATATCATTGAGTTGGGTGAGGCTTCTTCAAATCAGGTACATTTGAACCAATGTACCCAACAATCTCCCCCTATTTGGAGAAGTCATAACCCTTAGTCAATGATATACACCATTCATAATAAAAATACCAAATGATGTAAGACAGGATTATGTAAACAGGAAAGTACATCACATGTATTAAACAAACATGCATAATCAGATAACATCTCAGAACAATTATGAAATAAATTTAACACATAGCTAATTTATCACACAACACATTGTTCCAATACTTTGTCATATTTATTTTCAAAAGTTTACAGAATGTTTATCATCAAAAATGATTACATAGTAAACTTAAGAAATTTTCTAAGCTATTTCTGTTCAGCCTCCTTAATGACTATTCCTTTTCCAGTTTGAACTCTGGCTTGAACAGGAGCTTCAGCATCTTCTGTTTCAGCAGGCTTTTTACCTTTTAGCTCCTTCTTCTTGAGTTCCTCAGCCTTAATCTTTTGCCTCTCAAAGTAGTGATAAGGCTTAGGAAAGTACTTGCTAGGCTCCAGAGCAGTAGGAGGTAGCTTTCCCATCTTGGCCTTCCTTCTATATTGAACTATGGCCTCCTACCTTGATTCATGTTTCCTCCATTCAGTTTCAGAAAACCACTTATTACTGTCTTGAATGTTATCTTTGGCAACTTTCCAGGCAGTCAATATAATGTTCCTTGAGGTAGGGCTCCACTGCTCAAAGTCAGGTCTTTGTTCAGCTTGCTCCCTGAACCTCTTCTTGGATAATCTAGTTTCCTCTTCAGCTTGCTCCTTCAAGATGGCTTCCTGTAAAGCTTCAGAGACAGGCTGAACAACTTTTTCTAATATGACATTGTCCTTACCCCCAGGTGGGCTATACATGGACTGAATGTTAGCATGGATCATGTCAAAATCTGGTGGAGGATAGATCACTTGAGCTACTTCTGGTTGCTCTCCTCCAAGATAGGCAGGGTTAATTCCAGATTCAGCAACATTATCATCATCACAAAGAGGAGGATAACCAAGAGTGGCTCTAATGGAATTAGAAACACATTTTGCATGGTCAGAGCCAGCTTTGACTAAGACCCTCTCCCCCTTTATGACTTCTCTTTCAATATGATCTCTTAAGTCATCTTTTTGAAATCTGATTTGAGCATTGAGATAATTAACTCCATTCCTGTAGAAAGGTCTTAACCTTTGGAGTTTTTCAGAGATCAGCTTCTGAGATTCTTGAATAGCAGTTGTAATATCAGTTAAGCTCTCTTGCAGTGCTTTATCAAAAGCTGTCATAGCAGTATCAGTAGAAGTTGTCAGGCCAGCAGTAATGTTCTTCATTTCTGTGACAATAGCATTATGAGATTCTGTTAAATTGTCATTCATTCTGAGTTAATTTTCAAGTACATATCCTTACTTCAGGGCTATGTCATCAACTTGAGTCTTAATCTTTTCTTGGTGTGTAGCTAAGTACACTACTGCATTCCTCCCTTTGTGGAAGCAGTCTGTCATCTCCTTCTTGTTAAGATTCATCTCAAATCTTATTGACTTTATGTCCTGTGCTAGATCAAACTGTAGTGATTTGTGCCCTTCATCAACATAAGTCTCTATGGCTTTTCTGTGCTTATCCAGCTTGATCTGCATAGCAACCATCAGTGCACTATAATCAAAAGCTGGGGTTGGCTGTAGTGCAGAATGTGGAGCAACAGTTTGGAGAGCCTTCTTATAACTCTGGCTCCTTATTTTGAAGACATAAATTTTCTTTTTCCTTTCCCTTGCAGCTTCCTCATCTTCTGAAGCTGAGGTGCTAGCAATATCTACCCTCTCCTTAGGGCATGGGGGTAACTCCTTCTGCACAGCTGGGGCCTTCTCAGGTTCTGCAACATGAACTACTTGCTCCCCCTCAACTGGAGCACTCTCCTTCTCAACAGCATCAGTTTCCTTGTCAAAATCTGCTTGATCCAGATTTAAGAATAAATCTTCCATGGTGTATTCTTGTGGAGACTGAGCAGGAGAAATTCTGGGCTCTTCAACCACTGGATCTGATACAAACTAAGCTGCAGCAGATGTGTCATCCATGACAACATCTGGAACTTATGTAGCAGTCTGTGGTTGCTGATAATCATCAGACAAATCAGTATCTTCTATAGGAAAAACCAAAGCATTAAGCTCAGTAATTACCTCTAGAATGGTGTTGGTTGCTTGTTCACTTTCTAGTGTAGTTGGTTCTTCTACAACTAGAGACTCCCCCTGGATGTGATCCTTCTGTATGGGGATAGCTTGAGGTAGCTCCCCCTGGATCTCAGCAACATCTTGAGGAGCTGGAGACTTCACAGCAGTCTCTTCTTCATTCTCATCAGGTGAGAAGACAACTTGTTCTTCACTGCCTGAGCTGCTAGTGGACTCTTGAGCCACTGGAGCAGCTTTCCTCTTCTTCTTTGGTGGTGATACTTTTTCAGAAATTATCTTCTCAGGGGTTGGCATCTCCTTGGTCAACACCCTGTCCCATCTGGAAAATATCCTTAAATCCATCTTCCTCATATGATTGATTTTGCTTCCAGCAGCCTGTTGCATAACCTCTGGTATAGTACCAGCTAGGTATAGACTTATGATCCTACCCAGATTGGGCTTCTTCAAGCTTTCCTTTATCTTCTCAAGAACTATCATAGACCAATCTGTTTGCAAATTGAAGATGATCCTTGTCATAATATTGAACATAGAGGCAGACACTCTGTCATGCCCTCCTGGCTTGCTCAATATTACTTTGCCAACTATCTCAGACAGAAATTTCCCTTGGCTATTCATGCCCTTTCTGTTAAACACAGTTCCTATTTTCATCTTAGAGTCTAGACCACACCATGTTAGAGCTTCCCTGGTCTTAGAAGCTGTAACTTCATCTTCCTCTTTAGTTCTTGGCAACTGAAGAATCTTCCTCAAGCTCTTAGGTGACACCTTCACCTTCTCACCATGAACCCTGGATTTGATTTTGAATCCAGTTTCATCTACCTTGGCTCCATTGAGGAATTCCAGTACCTCTTTCTTCCATATTTTCGTAGGCTCAGAAACCAGAAATTCTAATCCCGAGTCTGCAACTGGGGTTATAACGTTCTTGATCTCCTGGTCAGCATCCCTAAATGCGTCGCGCACCAGTTCGTATCCTTCGTTGACGTTCTCCTTAAGCTTTGGCGCCATTAGGGTTTCAAGAATTTTGACTGGAGAGAAGAGAGGTGTCGACACACAAGTTTTGGTCTCGAAACTTTTGAAAGCGTGTCGACAGACTAAGGCAAAACCCTATTTATACCTTTCTAATTTTGAAGATGAAAAGACGGGCTGCCAACTTAAATTGTGTCGACACTGGCAATAAGTGTCGACACTGACTTATAATATCTCGACACCTATGTGTCGATACAAGTTTAGTCAACAGATTATATGTGTCGATACTTGTTGATGTGTCGACACCACTTAACTCGACATTTAGTCGAGACTTTACTTAGATAATTCTGAGTGAACACTATGTGTCGACACCAACTTGTCATGTGTCGACACTAATATTCTGAAGTGTCGACACCAACTTTCTAGATGTGTCGACACCTTTTTCCTGAAGTGTCGACACCTACTTTCTGTGTCGACACAGATATCTCTATGTGTCGACACCTATTTACTTAGCCATTTCCAATTCTGTAAACTTACTCTAAGTTTATCATTCCTAGTTCAATTTTAAACCTATTGAACTTAGCTTCTTCTAGGGGCTTAGTATACATATCAGCTAGTTGATTATCTGTTTTAACATATTCAAGTAAAATATCTTCTCTTTCTACATGCTCCCTAAGAAAATGATATTTAATTTCAATATGTTTTGTTCTACTATGGGATACAGGATTATTAGCTATTGAAATAGCACTAGTAGAATCACAAAAGAGTGGAGTTCTACTTACCTGAATTCCATAGTCCTCAAGCTGATGTTGTATCCACAGAAGTTGAGCACAACAACTTCCTGCAGCCACATACTCTGATTCTGCAGTGGAGATAGCCACACTTGTTTGCTTTTTGCTAATCCAAGAAATCAGTCTTCCACCTAGGAATTGACAGGTTCCAGTAGTGCTTTTTCTATCGTCTTTGCATCCTGCAAAGTCTGCATCTAAATAACCTGTTAGATCAAAATCCCCATTCCTAGGGTACCAGAGGCCTAGATAAGGAGTGCCCTTTAGATATCTCAATATCCTTTTGACTGCAGTCAAATGAGACTCTTTAGGGAAGGCTTGATACCTTGCACAGACACATGTAGCATACATGATATCTGGTCTACTTGCAGTCAAGTATAATAGGGAGCCAACTATCCCTCTATACAAGGTTTCATCTACAGGTTTCCCTGCATCATCCTTGCTAAGAGACATACTTGACCCCATAGGAGTCTTCATGGTGCTGGATGAATTCATACCATACTTCCTTATGAGTTCTAGGGTGAACTTGGACTGGCATATGGATAAACCAATCTCATTCTGTCTTACTTGGAGACCCAAGAAGTACTTTAGCTCTCCCATACTACTCATCTCAAATTGACTTTGCATTAGCTTTGCAAACTTTTTGAAAAGGCTGCTTTCAGTAGACCCAAATATAATGTCATCTACATATATTTGGACTAGTATAACATAGCCTCTAGATTCCCTAAGGAATAGAGTCTTATCTATTTTCCCCCTTGAGAACTTGTTCTCAATGAGGAAACTAGATAGGGTTTCATACCAAGCCCTAGGGGCTTGCTTTAACCCATATAAAGCTTTCGTAAGTCTATAGACATGATTAGGTAGAGTTGAATCAACAAAACCTGAGGGTTGTACCACATAGACTTCTTCTTTAAGATTACCATTTAGAAATGCTGACTTGACATCCATTTGGTAAACTTTGAATCCTTGATAGGTTGCATAGGCCAGGAACATTCTTATGGCTTCCAGTCTGGCTACTGGAGCAAAGGTTTGATCAAAATCAATACCTTCTTCCTGCCTATATCCTTTAGCAACTAATCTTGCTTTATTCTTAATGATGACACCTTGTTCATCCAACTTATTCCTGTAGATCCACTTGGTTCCTATTATATTGTGGTCTTTAGGTTTAGGAACAAGTTCCCAGACCTTGCACCTCTTGAACTGATTCAGCTCTTCTTGCATTGCTTCAGTCCATTGTGGATCTAGAATGGCTTCTTCAAACTTCTTAGGTTCAACTTGGGATAAGAAACTGGAGTAGATTGCTGCATTCAGGTTTCTGCTCCTTGTTTGTACCCCTTGTCTTGGATCTCCAATAATCTGCTCTACTGGATGATCTCTAAGATGCCTATTGGGTGGAGGCATCTTGACTTCTGGTTGAACCTCTTCAGTTTCATCATCTTGCTGTACTCCTTGTACTTCTTTTGCATTTGGTACATGTAGTACTCCCCCTGGACAACAGCCACTGTCTTCTACTTGCTGTCTTGCAGTAGATTCTTCTTCTAGAGTGAGCTTGTCCATCTTCTTTGTTAAACCTGTGGGGCTGCATACACTACTAGACAACTCATTGTTAACAAGCCTAGTTTCATCAAATACTACATGTACAGTCTCTTCTACAACTTGAGTAGACAAGTTGTAGACTCTATAAGCCTTACTATTGTTGCTGTACCCAACAAAAATTCCCTCTTGGGACTTGGCAGCAAACTTAGTCAAGTAAGACTTTCCATAGTTAAGTATGAAGCATTTGCAACCAAAGATCCTGAAGTAGGATAGGTTTGGTTTCCTGCCTTTCACAACCTCATAGGGGGTCTTGTTGAGGCCTTTAGTAATGGTAGCCCTATTAATAACATGGCATGCAGTATTAACTACTTCAGCCCAGAAGTATTCTGGTAATGATGTATCACTTAATAGGGTCCTACCAGCCTCAATCAAGGTTCTATTCTTCCTCTCAGCAATGCCATTTTGCTGAGGTGTTCTTGGTGAAGAAAACTCTTGAAATATCCCAAAGTCTTCACATAGTTTTGCCATACTCTCAGACTGAAATTCAGTACCATGGTCACTTCTAATCTTGACCACTGTACTGTCTAGTTCATTCTGAATTTGCTTGACAATGCTATAGAACACATTAGGTGTTTCAGATTTCTGTCTTAAGAAGAACACCCAGGAAAACCTTGAGTAGTCATCTACAACTACAAAGGTATAGACCTTCCTACCTAAGCTGTGAACTGGCATTGGACCAAAGAGATCCATATGCAAGAGGTATAAACACCTCACAGCATCTTTGTTTTCTATGCTTCTAAAGGTGGATCTAGTCTGCTTGCCCTTTTGACAAGCTGAGCAAATACCATATTTAACACACTTAACTTGAGGACCATTCCTCACTAACTCTTTGCTAAAGAGTTTGCCAATTGTCTTGTAGTTTAGATGGGCTAGCCTCTTGTGTCATTTGACACAATGAGAGACTGTCTCATCAGCTACAAGACACACTTGAGAACCATTGGTCTCACACATAATGTCTAAGCAGTAGACATTCCTCTTTCTATAACCAGTCAAAATGATCTCTTGATCAGTTGACCTCTTGATATGACAACCATTCTTAACAAATGAGATGTCATACCCTACATCACTTAATTGACTTATACTTATTAGGTTGTGTTTCAACCCTTTAACATAAGCCACTTGAGTAATGGTAACTAAGTTACTAGAAATGTTACCAAACCCTTTGATTATTCCTTTTTCAGAACCACCAAAGGTTACTTTTGGACCATCTTTGATTGGAATGTAGTCCCTTAGTAGTCCCCTAGTTCCAGTCATTTGTCTGGAACATCCACTGTCCAAGTACCATATTGGGGCATGGCCACTTGGACTCACCTGCAAAACAGATTAGTGAACCTTAGAACCCAAAGAATTTTTGGGTCCTTGGTACTTGTTAGTTTGCATCCTGACAAAGCTACCTACTGGTTTTCCAATAGGCAGTTTGTTACTCACTTTAGCACTAGCATTGTGCCAACAGTCCATTGCAAAGTGGCCAACCTTGCCACAGCACCAACATTCAAACTTATTGTACCTTTGCTTAGGTACAGTCTTTGCTGTCTTATCTACAGCTGACTTGTTGAGTGTTGGGGCTTTGCCCTTGGACTTGGACTTGGACTGAACAGTCCTTGCAGGTTTAATAAAACCCAGTCCATCCTTGTCTTTGTGATGAACAAATTCATCAATTAAAGGTAGGACTGACTTAGGTTTAGAAAACCTAGCAACAAGCTCTCTCTCCTTCTGAAGATTAATCTCCAGACTCTTGATTTGATCATTCTTATATGTGATAGTTCCCATCTGAATCACAGTTATGTGCTTCAGTCTGGCTATCTCATTTAGCTTTTGATCAAACAATTTCTCAAACTTAGTTGCAGCAGTTTTAAGATTAGCAATTTCCTTTGCCTGACTTTTGGCTAGGTACTTGCTCTTCTTGTAAGCTTGCAACAGTACTTTATATTCATCTATTAACTGATGCATATCTTCTTCAGACTCAGAATCACTCTCATCATTTGATGATGATGAATCTGATTCTGTACTGGCACAAGAAACTGAACTGGAAGTTGAACTTTGTACCTTACTAGGTCCTGGCTGCTCCAGGATTTTGTCACTTTTTGTCAATGCCATTAGCCCTTGGCACTGACAGTCTTCTTGTTCATATATAGACTCCATAATCTGCATGAACTCTTCTTCTTCTTCTTCAGCAAACAGCCCTATATATGTCTCAGCATCTGACTCAGTTTCTGATGAAGAAATATCTGACAGAGTCTTCTCCTTTTTGGCAACAAATGACTTTTCTTTCTTGCCTTTGAAATGAGTTTTCTTCTTGTCACTAGACTCCTTTCTCTTCTCAGGACAATCTGCTATCACATGACCTTGTCTATTGCAGCAATAGCACACTATTTTTGAAAGTGTTGCCTTGCTAGACTTAGTCTTTTTCTTGTCTTTCTTTGAAGACTTCTTTTTCTGATAAGAGTCTTCCTTTCCCTGTGATGTAGATGGCCTTGACCTCCACTGTTTCTTCTTTAAGAATTTCTGAAAATGTCTTGTGAAGGCAACAAAGTCTTCATCACTTTCACTGCTTTCAGATTTTGTGCTGACTGACTCATCTGACTCAGAATCAGCTGCTTTTAGAGGTGGAGAAGGTGACTTACATCTGTACTTTCTGGGGGCTTCTGATTTAAAGGCCACTATTCTTTCCTTGTGTTCATTTCTTGTGGATTTCTCCTCTTCTTTCCTCACTGTCAACTGCATTTCATAAGACAACAGTTTGCCAAACAGTGTATGTGGAGGAATTTCTGCCAACTTAGCCATTTCTCTAATGGCACAGATCTTGGTGTCCCAATATTTTGTTAGGGACCTTAGAAACTTGTCATTGAGTTCATAATTACTGAACTCTCTTCCATAGGACATGAGTTCATTCACTATCCTATAGAACTTCTTATAGCACTCAGTGATGCTATCACCCTTTCCTTGTCTAAAACTTTCATACTCTTGATTTAGCAAGGATTTTCTGTCTTGCCTAACTTCTTTAGAACCTTCCATATACACAATAAGGGTATCCCACATCTCTTTGGCTGTCTTACAGTGTATTAGATTCTGAAAAGTTGCATCATCTATGGCACTTACTATAATGTTTTGAGCCCTTTCGTCCATGGTGGCTAGGACAATCTCATCCTTTGTCATTTTAGAGAAATCCTTTGGTGTTCTCTGATTAGCATCTAGGACTGACACCTTCATGGGCACATATGGCCCTTCCTTTACTGTGATATAAATTCTAGGGTCTGAGGCCTCCATAAACAGCCTTACCCTTTCCTTCCAGATCCCAAAGATCTCCTTCCTACATATAGGTACTTTCATGGATCCCAATTCCTTGTGATTTTCAGTGGAACCCATGGTTCTTGATTTTCTTGAATCTGTAATTGACTTAACCTTAATCTGCCAACAGGATCTCCTCAGACTGTTAGTCCTTTTTGAGGAACCTGGCTTTGATACCACTTGAAAGATATAGTACCTAAACACCTAGAGGGGGGGGGGGTGAATAGGTGACTAAATTCTTTTTAACTTTTTATGGCAGCAATCAGTATTTAACACAGATTTCTATTTACTATTTCACAGCAATCACACAGCATTCACAGCAAACCACAATCACAGCAGACACAGAGTTTTATAGTGGTTCCCCAAGCTTTGGGTACATCCACTTTCCCCCTTCGCCTATCTAGCAGTGTACTAGATTCGGCCAAACTCCTCCACTATCTCAGAACCCAAACTGGTTCCTACACCTCAGGCCCAAGGCCCTACAACTCAGCTTTTCCACAAAGCCTACACTCAGCCACAAAGGCCTACACTCAGCCACCAAGGCCTACACTCAGCCACCAAGGCCTACACTCAGCCACCAAGGCCTACACTCAGAGATTTAACTCTCCTACCCTCAGCCTTTATAATTGCAGGCTTACAATATCAGATCCCTAAGGATCCTACAAGTTATAATGAATACAAAATGTTTAAACTCAACAACTTAGATGAAAGAGAGATAAGTTGTGAGATTCTTGATGAGTTCTTGGAAGAACTCAGCTGAAATCAATCTGACTTGGCTTTCTTCAAATCTTCTTGAAAAGTAGAACACAATAAGACTGATTCCTCTGCAGTTGATCCTTGATCTCTGCTTCTTAAGATTCAGACCAATCTGAATCCATCTTCTCAGCTGGGTTCCAACAGCTGATTTCTTGGATGGAGCTCTCTCTCCAACTTCTTAGATCTGCACTTGATTCTTCAAGGAATAGCTAGATCTTCTTTGTTGAATACTTGATCAATAATTTGAACAACCACCTTCTGTAGACAGCATAAGCCTATTTATAGGCCTTCTTCATGGTAACCGGCTGGTCCGGTTCATAACTGAATTCTGACAACTCTGACAGGTGCTGTAGACCGGCTGGAAAGGCAGCTGTCAAGTCATCCAGTCAGTTCTTGAAAATTCTGTAACTGTCTTTAAGTGTCGAGACTTTCTGTCTTTAAGTGTCGACACTTATAGACCAAGTGTCGACACATGTTGTCTAAGTGTCGACTCTAGTCTACAAGGTGTCGACACAACTCCTTGTGTTGTTGATTCCTTATCTCGACACTACTTCTTCTTCATGTGTCGACACTGAAATTGAGTGTCGACACAAGTACTTGTACTTCAGTATTTTGCTGAATTCTTCTAAGTGTCGACACAACTCCTTTGTGTCGACACATCTTCATGTGTTGAAACTGTTAAGTGTCGACACTTTGCTCTGGGTGTCGACACTTTCTTCTTCTGTTGAGTGTCGACACATTGTTCTGGGTGTCGACACTTGTACTTAGTCTCTGCAGACTTTTGCTGAGTGTCGACACAGCCTCCAAGTGTCGACACTTTCTGGTGTGGACACTGTCTTTCTGGGTGTCGACACTACTGCTAAGTGTCGACGCAGCTTCACTGTCTCTTCTTCACTGAGTGTCGACACAGCTCCTTGTGTCGACACTTTTTGTCTGGTGTCGAATCAGCATCCCTGATGTCGACACAATGACTCCAAGTGTCGACACTGCTTGTCTGGGTGTCGACACAAGTCTTCTTAAGTGTCGACACTTTCCCTCTGGGTGTCGACACATGGACTTAGAAACTTTTCTTCTTTCCTGTAAATACTTAGCCTGCACAAGTAAACTCAAAACACATCAAATACATTTTGATGTATATCATTGAGTTGGGTGAGGCTTCTTCAAATCAGGTACATTTGAACCAATGTACCCAACAGCTACCTGCTGTTGAAGGATAATAGCCCTTCACACAGCTAACTTCTTGCAGAATAGATGAAATAGCTGCCTTGTTCTCGAGAGAACAATGCAGCTGAAACTGAGAGAGCTCCATCTTTCTTTCTTTGCCTTCTGGCTAACTCTGCTTGACTTTTTGCTTTCAAGCTTATCGGAGAAGATAAAGTCCAACCACCTTTATTTCCTCTATTTTCTTCCTGTGTTCTGCGTTTTTATTTTGTTTTGTTAACCCTAATCCTTTTCTTTTTCCTTTTTATATCTATTGATTTGAATCAATGACACAATTGAGGAGTGCGCCCAACCAAGGATTGATGAGCGCTACCTCCCTCAGAAAAGGACAAAGCAGCTTTCGGTGCTAACACAACTTTCCCGGAATGGCTTCTTGTAATTTGACTTTATTGACTTCTTGGTGACGTCAGCAGTGGTCATCCTGTTGCGGCTGTACTTTCCCGCAATGACTTGAACCACTTTGACTTGTTTACTTTTTATGACGTCAGCAACGCTCATAACATTCTGGACTTAGAAAAAAATACAAATCTTCAATAAGCATTGAGTGATGTTATGTCAATCAACGCCATCTATCTTAGCTCTCAACGCTTCTGGACTTGTGAATTTTCACCGGCTTCATCTCAGCATTTCTTTCTCAGTTATCTCAGTGGTTTCTTCTTAATAGCTGAGACAAGCTTTTGTCTTAGTGTTTTCTTTTCAGTGGTCTCAATGCTTTCTTCTTCTCAGCTGAGATTGAATCCTGTCTCAATGGTTTTCTTCTCAACGTTCTCAACTGTTTCTACATCACAACTGAGACTTTCTTCTATCTCAGTGCTTTCTTCTTCTTTAGAAGAGTTGAGTGAACCTGCTTCACTCAATGCTCTCGGACTTAGAGAAATTCTAGCTTGCTTTCTCTCAGATGTTACGGTGAGACATACTTCTCAGCTGTCTCAGCACTTTTGTCTTAGTTAATTCTTTTGGCTTTAGCTCGACGAATGTTGAACTGTATTAGACGATCTGTGGATTGAGCTCAATAAATTCTAAATCCCAAGCTTCTGGATTTAGCTTAATGAATCGTGAGCTCAGCTCGACAAATGTTGAACTGGGTTCGACGATCGGTGGGCTTAGCTTGATGAGTTATGAAACCCAAGCTTCTGAATTTAGCTCCATGAATGGTGAGCTCAGCTCGACAAAAGGGTAGCCGAGCTCGACAATTTCTAAATCCCGAGTTCTGAACTCCATTCGACTAATGGTGATCTTAGCTTGACGAAAGTTGAGCTGAGCTCGACGATTTCTAAGTCTTCCAGCATACTCTTTAATTTCACCTGTCCAATCATTGACAACCTGCATGCATGAACTTAAGCACACATCAAATACATTATGTGTGTATGTCATTGACCAGTTTGACTTCTTATAAATCTAGGACATTGGGATCAATAGAATCAACAATTATTTCTAACCGGGATGGTCGCTTTACCTCTAGAGAATGGAAGACAGTATAGGCATTTTTGGGTTCCCGCCTTACCTTCAGCACAACATTTCATCCTCAGACGGACGGGCAGTCTGAGAGGATCATCAGAACCTTAGAATATTTATTAAGATTGTGTATGCTGGATAGAGGAGAGTCGGGGGAAAGTCTTTTGCCCCTGTAGAATTTTCATAAAACAACAACCATCATGCCAGTATCGGGATGGCACCCCATGAAGCCCTTTATAGAAGGAGATGTAGAACCCCCTTGTCATGGGTGCAGGATGAGAATCCAAAAGTGTTTAGAGTTGACTAAATTGACGACACAGATGTTGTTTTAAGGTTAATAATGGACTGCCTGCTTGAGGCTCAAAGTCAGCATGTCAAGTATTATAATGTGAAGCACCAGATGGTGGAATTTCATGTGGGTGACAAGGTGTTCCTAAAGATCCGGCTGATGCATGGAGTGTCACGGGTACGTCGTGTGAAGAAGCTAAGCCCGGATACGTTGGGACTTATGCTATATTGGAGAAGATTGGCCATTTGGCCTATCGGTTGGAGCTACCACCAGAGATAGAGAATCTACATGACGTGTTCCATGTGTCATCACTTCGGAAGGCACTGATACGACCTAAGCAACATGTCCTCACCACAGATGGAGTAGTGGTAAATGATAGATCTGTTCGACTAGAGCCAGTACGAATTGTGGAAACTGAAATGAGGAGCTTGCACAGAAAAGCGTCCTGTTGGTAAAAGTTTTGTGGTTCAATCATTGGGAGTATACTTGGGAGCCGGTGGACTTGATGCATAAATGCTACCCGGAGTTGTTTCCTCATGTTAACTTTAAAAATCATATTTTAATTTAATTTATGCTTTACTTCCCCATAGCCATAGCCTGATTTCGGGGACAAAATCTTTTATTTTGTTTATAGGATTTGTAACGTCCCTGTACAACCTTGTGTTCGTCGAGTAGGTCTGACAGGCCAAGCAAGCGTACCAGGGCAACCAGCCTGCGCTAGAGCGGCAATCGGGCGAATTAAGAATGGCCATCTCGCTCCCGCTAAAGCAAGGCAGGCGTGTGATAACTCTAATTTTATCAATATTTTTATATAATTTTTATTTAATAATTAATTAGTATATAAACATATTTTATGATTTTATTATATAATTTCTTTAATTTCTTATTTTAGGGTCAATCTGGGTTGCGAATTTCAATTTGGACTTTACAGGATTGATTAGGAGACAAAGCTGGACAAAGCCGAGAAAATTGCAAAGTACATACCACGGACACGGGCATGACCACCAGGTCACGGGCATGATATCCTGACGTGACCCCGACGCGTGCTCCAGATCTCACTGCCACATCATTTAAAAATACACGCCCAATGGTCACGGACGTGACCATGTTGACCCGGGCGTGTCAGCCAGGCGTGACACACTGATGTTGATCCAGGCCTCCAATTGACATCGGATTAAAGTTACACGCCCTGACACGGGCGTAACATATTGGTCACGGGCGTGACTATGAGCCGTGACATCCTGGCATGCCAAGTTAATGCGGCAGTTTCAAGACCTGGGGGTTTTGCAAGACACGCCCTTGGTCACGGGCATGACCATGGGCATGACCCTTCCAACAGCGGCAGGAGTTATTCCCGCCATTTTTAGCAACCGCTAAGACACGCCCAAGGTCACGGGAGTGACCTAGGGGTGTGACCCGCCAATTAACGATTTTTGGCGGTTTCGCGCAAACGTTCCGAAGACTTGAAGACGACGGTTCCGAACCCGACACTCCCTAGGTCACAGGCGTGACATAGGTGCGTGACCACCCAGCAAACTTTCCTATAAATTTCAGGCGATTCCAGAAGCTGATAAAGAGATTTTGGGAGCTTTAGTTCTGTTTTATTTTCTGTATTTCTTGCATTTTAAATTCATAGTGTAGCTTTTATTTTCAAGTCTTTCTTTAATCATGTCTCTCTTCAACCTTTTATGTAATTCTCCCATCATAATGAGTAGCTAATTTTCAATTAGCACTTGATCATGATGAACTTTGGAATGGAATAAATTTTTTCTTTTTATATCAAAATTTCAAGTTCTCTATTCTATGTACTTCGATTTATCTTTGAATTTAATTCTTCGAATTCATAAGTTGCAAATTATGTTTATTCAATTTTAGATCCAAATCCTAGATTTACCGAGAGGTTGTGGATACGAGTAGATCACTAAAGGATAAAGAGAGTTTCATGCACCCCTCGAGAGAGGAAGGCAAAATTCTTCTGCATTAGAGTCAATTCCATTAGTGAGGTTCACCGCCTAAAGCAAGCTTAAGTTTTTCGACTGGCCGAGAGGTCTTAATCGATAAACCTAAGGTTAGTCGAATGCGTATTCTCAAGAGAGGAGATTCGTAGTTATGGAACCTCCGCAGTCAAAGTTATAATTTAGAAGCTTGTATTTATTTTCATTTCATGGAAATTTATTCTAACCCAAAGGGATTCTAGATCAAGTGATAGCTTTCCTATCATCTTATTTCTCCTCTTAGTTTAAACGTTTTATTTTCGCAAAACCAGTTTCCGATAGATAAAATAATAGCTCTTCCTCGTGAGTAGGAGTACTCAACGGTCCCTGAGTTTAAATACAACAATTCCTATACTAAATTTCGATAGGTGCACTTGCCTAGTTTGAGATTTTAGTTTTGATATAATTTTAAACTTTACAAAATCTTCATCAAGTTTTTGGCGCCGTTGCAGGGGACTTTTTCTATGTTGATATTTTGAAAGCAAAGTTCTATTAATTTTATAATTTACTTCTTGTTTTAAAAAAATAAAAAAAAAATTATTTTGTTTTATTTTGATGTATGACCCGAAGGAATCCGTCAAATCTAATTGATTTGGATTCGGAGATCGAGCAAAACTTACGGCGGCGTTTAAGACTCCGCGATCTCAATTCTCCAGATTTGGTTGAGGAATCCATCAGTGACATTTTTCCTTCTACTTCTTCTTCTTCTTCTTCATCTTTTCAATTTTCTTCTTGTTGGGTACATTGGTCAAATGTACCTGATTTGAAGAAGCCTCACCCAACTCAATGATATACATCATAATGTATTTGATGTATGTTTGAGTTACTTGTGCAGGTTAAGAAAGTACTGGACTGAAGCAAAAAGTTTCTATGTCCATGTGTCGACACCCAGAGGGAAAGTGTCGACACTTAAGAAGACTTGTGTCGACACCCAGACAAGCAGTGTCGACACTTGGAGTCATTGTGTCGACACCTGGATGCAGAGTCGACACCAGACAGCAAGTGTCGACACTTGGAGCTGTGTCGACACTCAGTGAAGAAAAGTGCAGACAGAAAGTGTCGACACAAGGAGTTGTGTCGACATCCAGTGAAGCTGTGTCTACACCAGAAAGTGTCGACACTTGGAGCTGTGTCGACACTCAGCAAAAGTCTGCAGAGTCTAAGTACAAGTGTCGACACTAAAGGAATGTGTCGACACTCAGCTGAAGTCTCAACAAGAAGAAGGTGTGTCGACACAAGGATCTGTGTCGACACTCAGCAAGAATCAACATAGAGGACTATGTGTCGACACCAAGAAGTAGTGTCGACACTTAACAGATTCAACACAAGAAGATGTGTCGACACAAAGGAGATGTGTCGACACTTAGAAGAATTCAGCAAAAGCTAGAAGAACAAGTACTTGTGTCGACACTCAATTTCAGTGTCGACATATGCAGAAGAATCTGTGTCGAGTCATACAAGGAATTGTGTCGACACCTTGTAGACTTGTGTCGACACTTACACAGCATGTGTCGACACTTGGACTATAAGTGTCGACACTTAAAGACAGAAAGTCTCGACACTATCAGACAGATAGAGATTTTCAAGAAATGACTGGATGACTTGACAGCTGCCGTTCCAGCCGGTCTACAGCAACTGTCAGAGATGTCAGAAGTCAGTTATGAACCGGACCAGCCGGTTACCATGAAGAAGGCCTATAAATAGGCACCTACAGTTCACAGAAACTGTGCATCAGATTATTGTTAAGGTTGATCACCTTGTTGAAGTAATTATTAAAGTGGTACAAAGAGTATCAACATAAGAAGATCTAGCAGTCCAAGTGCAGATCTAAGAAGTTGGAGAGAGAGAGCTCCTTCCAAGAAATCAGCCTCTGGAACTAGGCTGAGAAGAAGGATTCAGATTCAATTCTGGATCTTAAGTAGCAGAGGTCAAGGAACTACTGCAGGAGGATTCAGTCTTATTCAGTTCTACTCAAGAAGCTTTGAAGAAAGCTAAGTCAGGGTGAATCCAGCTGAGTTCTTCCAAGAACTCATCAAGAATCTCTCAACTCCCCTCCTTTAATTCTGAGTTGAAGAGTTATTATTTGTAATACATTTTAACTTGTAGGACCCTTTGAATCTGAGTGAATTGTAAGCCTATATTTATAAAGGCTGAGGGTAGGGCTTGTGAGCCTGAGTGTAGGAGATAGAGATCTCTGAGTGTAGGCCTTGTTGGCTGAGTGTAGGCCTTGGTTGGCTGAGTGTAGGCCTTGATTGGCTGAGTGTAGGCTTTGGGATAAAGCTGAGTTGTAAGGCTTTGGGCCTGAGGTGTAGGAACCAATTTGGGTTCTGAGATAGTGGAGAAGTTTGGCCGAATCTAGTACACTGCTAGATAGGCGAAGGGGGAAAGTGGATGTACCCATATCTTGGGGAACCACTATAAAACACTGTGTGTTGTACTGTGATTGTGTTGTGGATTAGCTGTGTATGTTTTGTTATTGCTGTTTGCTGTGCAAAAGTAGTTAGAAATCTGTGATATAACTGTTTGGCTGCCAACAAAGTTAGAAAAGGATTAGGTCACCTATTCACCCCCCCCCCCCCTCTAGGTGTTTAGGTACCATATCTTTCAAGTGGTATTAGAGCGAGGTTCCTCAAAACAAGGACTAACAGTCTGAGGAGATCCTGTTTGGCAGATTCAGTGTAAGGGAAAACACAGATTTAAGAAATTCAAGAAAATCAAGAAACATGGGTTCCTATGAGAATCACAAGGAATTGGGTTCCATGAAATTACCCATATGCAGGAAGGAGATCTTTGGGATCTGGAAAGAAAGGGTAAGGCTATTTATGGAGGCCTCAGACCCTAGAATCTACATCACAGTAAAGGAAGGGCCTTATGTGCCCATGAAGATTTCAGTTCTAGATGCAAACCAGAGAACTCCAAAGGATTTCTCTGAGATGACTAAGGATGAAATTGTCCTGGCCACCATGGACAAGAGGGCACAGAACATAATAGTGAGTGCCATTGATGATGCAACTTTTCAGAACTTAATTCACTATAAAACAGCAAAAGAGATGTGGGATACTCTCATTGTCTATATGGAAGGTTCTGAAGAAGTTAGGCAAGATAGGAAGTCCTTGCTAAATCAGGAGTATGAAAGCTTTAGGCAAGGAAAGGGTGATAGTATCACTGAGTGCTATAAGAAATTTTACAGAATAGTTAATGAACTCATGTCATATAGAAGAGAGTTCAGTAACTATGAACTAAATGACAAGTTCCTAAGGTCCCTAACCAAAGATTGGGACACCAAGATCTGTGCCATAAGAGAAATGGCTAAGTTGGGGGAAATTCCTCCTCCCACACTATTTGGCAAGCTATTGTCTTATGAAATGCAGTTAATAGTGAGAAAAGAGGAGGAGAAATCAACAAGGACTGAGCACAAAGAAAGAACTGTTGCTTTCAAGACAGAAGTTCCCAGAAAGTGCAGGAATAAGTCTTTAACTCCACCTCCAGAGGTAGTTGAATCAGAGTCTGATGAGTCTGTCAGCACAAAGTCTAAGAGCAGTGAAAGTGATGAAGACTTTGCTGCTTTCACTAGACACTTTCAGAAGTTTTTGAAAAAGAAACAGTGGAGGTCAAGGCCTTCTACATCACAAGGAAAGGAAGACTCTTATCAGAAAAAGAGGTCTTCAAAGAATGATAAGAAAAGGACAAAATCAAGCAAGGCAACTGGTTCAAAGATTGTTTGCTATTGCTGCAATAGATAGGGCCATGTTATTGCAGATTGTCCAGAGAAGAGAAAGGAATCTGGTGACAGGAAAAAGACTCACTTCAAAGGGAAGAAAGAAAAGTCTTTTGTTGCTAAGAAGGAGAAGACTCTATCAGATATCTCTTCTTCAGAAACTGAGTCTGAGGCTGAAGCCTACATAGGGCTATTTGCTGAAGAAGAAGAGGAAGAATTCATGCAGATCTTGGAGTCAATTTATGAACAAGAAGACAGTCATTGCCAAGGGCTAATGGCTTTGACAGAAAGTGCCAAAATCCTGGAGCAGCCAGGACCCAGTCAGGTACAAAGTTCAAGTTTAAATTCAGTTTCTTGTTCTAGTTCAGATTCAGATTCTTCTTCATCAAGTGATGAGAATATATCTAAGTCTGAGGATGATATTCATCAACTTATAGATGAATATAGAGTGCTGTTGCAAGCTTACAAGAAAAGCAAGTCCCTTACTAAAAGTCAGGCAAAGGAAATTGCTGATCTTAAAGCTACTGCAACAGATTTTGAGAAGCAATTTGATCAAAAACTGAATGAGATAGCCAGGCTGAAACACATAACAGTGATTCAGATGGGAACTATCACTTTTAAGAATGATCAAATTAAGTGTCTGGAGAACAATCTTCAGAAGGAGAAGGACTTGGTTGCTAGGTTTTAAAAACCTAAATCAGTGCTACCTTTAATTGATGAATTTGTTCATCATAAAGGCAAGGCTGGACTGGGTTTTGTTAGACCTACAGGGACTGAGCAGTTCAAGTATAAGTCCAAGGGCAAAGCCCCAACATTCAACAAGCCTGCTGTAGTCAAGACAGCCAAGGCAGTACCTAAGCAAAGGTACAATAAGTTTGAATGCTGGTGCTTGTGGCAAAGTTGGCCATTTTGCAGTGGACTGTTGGCACAATGTCAGTGCCAAGGTGAGTAGCAAGCTACCTGGTGGAAAGCCAGTAGGTAGTTTTGTCAGATTGCAGACTAACATGTACCAAGGACCCAAGACTTCTTTGGGTTCTAAGGTTCATTAAATCTGTTTTGCAGGTCAGTCCAAGTGGTCATACCCCAATATGGTACTTGGATAGTGGATGTTCCAGACATATGACTGGAACATGGGGACTACTGAAGGACTACATTCCAATCAAAAATGGTCCTAAAGTGACCTTTGGTGGTTCTGAAAAAGGAATCATCAAAGGGTTTGGTAACATTTCTTCAAACTTAGTTACCATTACTCAAGTGGCTTATGTTAAAGGGTTGAAACACAACCTAATTAGTATAAGTCAATTAAGTGATGTAGGGTATGACATCTCATTTGTTAAAAATGGTTGTCATATCAAGAGGTCAAGTGATCAAGAGATCATTTTGACTGGTTATAGGAAGAGGAATGTCTACTGCCTAGACATTATGGTTGAGAACAATGGTTCTCCAGTTTGTCTTGTAGCAGATGAGACAGTCTCTCATTGTGTCAAATGGCACAAGAGGTTTGCCCATCTTAACTACAAGACTATTAGCAAACTCTTTAGCAAAGAGTTGGTGAGGAATGGTCCTCAAGTTAAGTGTGTTAAAGATGGTATTTGCTCAGCTTGTCAAAAGGGCAAGCAGACCAAATCCACCTTTAGAAGCATAGAAAACAAAGATGCTGTGAGGTGTTTGTACCTCTGGCATTTGGATCTCTTTGGTCCAATGCCAGTTCACAGCTTAGGTAGGAAGGTCTATACCCTTGTAGTTGTAGATGACTACTCAAGGTTTTCATGGGTGTTCTTCTTAAGACAGAAATCTGAAACACCTAGTGTCTTCTATAGCTTTGTCAAGCAAATTCAGAATGAACTAAATAGTACAGTGGTCAAAATTAGAAGTGACCATGGTACTGAATTTCAGTCTGAAAGCATGACAAAACTGTGTGAAGACTTTGGGATATTTCAAGAATTCTCTTCACCTAGAACACCTCAGCAAAATGGCATTGCTGAGAGGAAGAATAGAACCTTGATAGAGGCTGGTAGAACCCTATTGAGTGATACATCACTGCCAGAGTATTTCTGGGCTGAAGCAGTTAACACTGCATGCCATGTTATAAATAGGGCTACCATCACTAAAAGGCTTAACAAGACCCCCTATGAAGTAGTGAAAGGCAGGAAACCAAATCTATCCTATTTTAGGATCTTTGGTTGTAAATGCTTCATACTTAACAATAGGAAGTCTTACTTAACTAAGTTTGCTGCCAAGTCCCAAGAGGGAATTTTTGTTGGGTACAGCAATAATAGTAAGGCTTATAGAGTCTACAACTTGACTACACAAGTTGTAGAAGAATCTGTGCATGTAGTTTTTGATGAGACTAAACTTATTAATAATGAGTTGTCTAGCAGTGTATGCAGCCCCACAGGTTTATCAAAGAAAATGGACAAGCTTACTATAGAAGAAGTGCCTGCTGCAAGACAGCAAGGAGAGGAGAGTAGCTGCTGTCCAGGGGGAGAACTACATGTGCCAATTGCTGAAGAAATCCAAGGAATACAGCATGATGCAGATGCTGAAGTGGTTCAACCTAAAGTGAGGATGCCTCTAGCCCACAGGCATCTTAGAGATCATCCAGTAGAGCTGATTATTGGAGATCCAAGACAAGGAGTTCAAACAAGGAGCAGAAATCAGAATGTTGCAATCTATTCCAGCTTTCTGTCACAAGTTGAACCTCAGAAGTTTGAAGAAGCAATACAAGATCCACAATGGACTGAAGCAATGCAAGAAGAGCTTAATCAGTTCAAGAGGTGCAAGGTCTGGGAATTGGTTCCTAAACCTAAAGACCATAATGTAATAGGAGTTAAGTGGATCTACAGGAATAAGATGGATGAACAAGGGGTCATCATTAAGAATAAAGCTAGACTGGTTGATAAAGGATATAGACAAGAAGAAGGTATTGACTTTGATCAAACCTTTGCTCCAGTAGCCAGACTGGAAGCCATAAGAATGTTCTTGGCCTATGCAACCTATCAAGGATTCAAGGTGTACCAAATGGATGTCAAGTCAGCATTCCTAAATGGTAATTTGAAAGAAGAAGTCTATGTGGAGCAGCCTTCAAGTTTTGTTGATCCAACTCTACCTCATTATGTCTATAGACTTAGGAAAGCTTTATATGGGTTAAAGCAAGCCCCTAGGGCTTGGTATGAAACCCTATCTAGTTTCCTCATTGAGAACAAGTTCTCAAGGGGGAAAATAGATAAGACTCTATTCCTTAGGGAATCAAGAGGCAAAGTCATACTAGTCCAAATATATGTAGATGACATTATATTTGGGTCTACTGAAAGCAGCCTTTGCAAAAAGTTTGCAAAACTTATGCAAGGTCAGTTTGAGATGAGTAGTATGGGAGAGCTGAAGTTTTTCTTGGGTCTCCAAGTTAAACAGACTGAGAGTGGTTTGTCCATTTGTCAGTCAAAGTTCACCCTAGAACTCATAAGGAACTATGGTATGGATTCATCCAGCACCATGAAGACTCCTATGGGGTCAAGTATGTCTCTTAGCAAGGATGATGCAGGGAAACCTGTAGATGAAACCTTGTATAGAGGGATAGTTGGCTCCCTATTATACTTGACTGCTAGTAGACCAGACATCATGTATGCTACATGTGTTTGTGCAAGGTATCAAGCCTGCCCTAAAGAGTCTCATTTGACTGCAGTCAAAAGAATATTGAGATATCTAAAGGGCACTCCCTATCTAGGCCTCTGGTACCCTAGGAATGGAGATTTTGATCTAACAGGTTATTCAGATGCAGACTTTGCAGGATGCAAAGAGGATAGAAAGAGCACTACTGGAACCTGTCAATTCCTAGGTGGGAGACTAATTTCATGGAGTAGCAAGAAGCAAACCAGTGTGGCTATCTCCACAGCAGAGTCAGAGTATGTGGCTGCAGGAAGTTGCTGTGCTCAACTTCTGTGGATTCAACATCAGCTAGAGGACTATGGATTTCAGGTAAGTAGAACTCCACTTTTCTGTGATTCTACTAGTGCTATTTCAATAGCTAATAACCCTGTATCTCATAGTAGAACAAAACATATTGAAATTAAATATCACTTTCTTCGGGAGCATGTAGAAAGAAATGATATTGTACTTGAATATGTTAAAACAGATGAACAACTAGCTGATATGTATACTAAGCCACTAGAAGAAGCTAAGTTCAATAGATTCAAAATTGAACAAGGAATGATAAACTTAGAGTAAGTTTACAGATTTGAAAATGACTAAGTCAAAAGGTGTCGACACAGAATAGTGGTGTCGACACTTCAGGAAAAGGTGTCGACACATCTAGGGATGTTGGTGTCGACACTTCAGAATGTTAGTGTCGACACATGTCCAGTAGGTGTCGACACATCCTATGTGGTGTCGACACTTATGTTTTACTCAGAATTTTCTAAGTAAAGTCTCGATAATGTGTCGAGTTATGTTGTGTCGACACATAACCAAGTGTCGACACATAATATCTGTTGACTAAACTTGTGTCGACACATGTGTGTCGAGACATTATAAGTCAGTGTCGACACTTATTGCCAGTGTCGACACATCTTAAGATAGCTGTCCCGCCTGTTCATCTTCAAAATTAGACAGGTATAAATAGGGTTCTGTCTTTGTTTGTCGACACGCTTTCAAAGTTTCGAGACCAAAACTACAGTGTCGACACCTCTCTTTTCTAAAGACAGATTCTCCAAACCCTATTGGCTCCTAAGCTTGAGGAGAATGTTAACGAGGGCTATGAGCTTGTGCACGGCGCGTTCGATGAAGCTGATCAAGAAATCAAGTCGGTGGTAACCCTAGTCGCCAATTCTGGACTAGAATACTTGGTTTCAGAACCAACAAAGATTTGGAAAAAGGAAGTTCTTGAATTCCTTAATGGAGCTGCTGTAGATGAATCTGGATACAGAATCAAATACAGAGTTCATGGAGCTAAGGTCAAGGTAACCCCAAAGAGTCTAAGGAAGGTACTCCAATTGCCAAAAATTCAAGATGAAGAGGAGGTTACTGCTTCAAAGACCAGGGAAGCTTTAACCTGGTGTGGTCTTGATCCTAAGATGAAGATAGGATCTGTATTCAACAGAAAAGGAATGAATAACCAAGGGAAGTTCATGTCTGAAATTGTAGGAAAAGTCTTACTCAGCAAGACTGGAGGGCATGACAGAGTGTTTGCCTACATGTTTGAAATCATGACAAGAATAATCTTCACTCTGAAAACAGATTGGTCAATGATAGTGTTTGACAAGATCAAGGAGAGTCTGAAGAAGCCCAACCTGGGCAGAATACTTAGTCTCTACCTAGCTGGTACCATACCAGAAGTCATGAGTTCAGCTGCAGGAAGCAAGATCAACCACATGAGGAAGATGGATCAAAGGATATTTTCCAGATGGGACAGGGTGTTGTCCAAGGACATATCAACTCCAGAGAAGACAATTACTGAGAAGGAGATTCCTCCTAAGAAAAAGAGAAAAACTGCTCCAGTGACACAAGAGTCCTCCAGCAGTTCAGGGAGTGAAGAACATATTGTTTTCACTCCTGATGACCAAGAGGAAGTGCCAGCAGTGAAGTCTCCTGCTCCTCCAGCTGATGCTGAGATCCAGGGGGAGCTGCCTCCAGCTAGCCCCATCCACAGGGATCAAAGCCAGGGGGAGCATCCAGTTGTAGAAGCAGCATCTACACTGGACAGTGAGCAAGCCACCACCATCATACAAGAGGTACTCACTGACCTAAAAACTTTAGACTATATTATAGAAGATGCTGATTTGTCTGATGATCTTCAGCAAACTCAGCTGAATACTCAAAAACCAGATGCTGTTAGAGAAGACACATCAGCTGTACAAGAAGTAATTCCTAATCCTGTGGTTGAAGAACCAAGAACATCTCCAGCTTCTTCCCCTCATGAATACACCATGGAAGATTTATTTCTGAATCTGGATCAAGCAGATTTTGACAAAGAAATTGATGCTGCTGAAGAAGAGACTGCTGCTGCTGAGGGGGAGCAAGTACAAGATCTGGAAGAGCCAATTAGGCTGGAAACTGAGCAAGCACCTGATGTGCCAACTGAGAAGCCTCAAAGCCCTAAGGACAGGGTTGATATTGCCAGCACTTCTGCCTCTGAAGATGAGGAGAGTGCTAGGGCCAAGAAGAAGAAACTCTATGTCTTCAAGAGGAGAAGCCAGAGTTATAAGAAGGCTTTGCAATCCATTGCCCCACAGCCTATAGTTCAGCAAGCTCCAACTGCTGATTATAGTGCTTTAATGGTTGCCCTACAGATAAAATTGGATGAGCAAAGGCAGGCAATAGAGAAGTATGTAGATGAAGGGCAGAAATCACTTCAATTTGATCTGGCCCAAGATATAAAATCTATAAGGTTTGAGATGAATCTCAACAAGAAGGAGATGACAGACTGCTTCCACAAGGGTGGAAATGCAGTGGTGTATTTGGCAACACACCAAGAAAAGATCAAGGCACAGGTGGATGATATAGCATTGAAACAAGGATATGTTCTTGAGAATCAATTAAGAATGAATGACAATTTGACTGAATCCCACAATGCTATTGTCACTGAATTAAAGAATAAGGCTGCTGAACCCTCTACATCTACTGATGCTGCTAAAGCTAAATTTGATAAAGTCTTTCAAGAGGAGATTACTGCTGTAAAGACTGTTATCCAAGCCTCCCAGAAGGTCATATCTGAACAACTTCAAAAGCTAAAACCTTACTTTAAAGATGGGATCAGGTACTTGGACAGTCAGATCAGATTTCAAAAAGATGATGTCAGAGATCACATGGCTAGAGAAGTCATAAAGGGGGAGAGAGTGTTAGTCAAGGCAAGTTCTGAGCATGCCAAATGGATATCAAATTCAATCAGGGCTACACTTGGATACCCTCCTCTGTGTGATGACCAAGAAGTTGCTGAATCAGGCATTAACCCTGCCTATTTTGGAGGTGAGCAACCAGAAGTAGCTCAGGTCATTTATCCACCTCCAGATTTTGAAATGATTCAAGCAGATGTGAGCACAATGTATAGCCCACTTGAGGGCAAGGACAATGTCCACATTGACGAGGTTGTTCAACCTATTACTGAAGCCATGCAAGAGGCTCTACAGAAAGAGGAAGAGATAAGGTTGTCCAAGAAGAGGTTTAGGGAACAAGTAGAACAAAAACCAGATTTTGAACAGTGGAGCCCTACCTCTAGGAATATAATTTTAACTGCCTGGAAAGCTGCCAAAGACAACATGAATGACAGGAACAAATGGTTTTCTGAAGCTGAATGGAGGAAACATGAGATCAGACAAGAAGCCATAGTTCAGTATAGAAGGAAGGCAAAGATGGGAAAGCTACCTCCTACTGCAGTGGAGCCTAGCAAGTACTTTCCTAAGCCATACCACTATTTTGAGAGGCAGAAAATCAAAGCAGAAGAGCTGAAGAAGAAGGACTTAAAAGTCAAGAAGCCTGCTGATGCTGCAACTATTGATGCCCCTGTCAAAGCTCAAGTTCAAGCTGGCAAGGGAATAGTTATCAAGGAACCTGATCAGAAATAGATTAAGATTTTACCTGAAGATTATGTTGCAATCTTTTTAATGTTAAACATTTTTGTAAACTGCTGAAAATGTATAAGGAACAATGTTAGAACAATATATGATAAATATATTTCATGATTGTTCTGTAAATGTGTCTATTTCTTGATTGTTCTGCAATGATGAATGTGTATACATGTGTGAATTTCTACATGTTTATGTTTACCCTGCTGAATATAATCTGCTGTACATTATTTTGTAATTTTAATTATGGATGGTGTATATCATTGACTAAGGGTTATGACTTCTCCAAATAGGGGGAGATTGTTGGGTACATTGGTCAAATGTACCTGATTTGAAGAAGCCTCACCCAACTCAATGATATACATCATAATGTATTTGATGTATGTTTGAGTTACTTGTGCAGGTTAAGAAAGTACTGGACTGAAGCAAAAAGTTTCTAAGTCCATGTGTCGACACCCAGAGGGAAAGTGTCGACACTTAAGAAGACTTGTGTCGACACCCAGACAAGCAGTGTCGACACTTGGAGTCATTGTGTCGACACCTGGATACAGAGTCGACACCAGACAGCAAGTGTCGACACTTGGAGCTGTGTCGACACTCAGTGAAGAAAAGTGCAGACAGAAAGTGTCGACACAAGGAGCTGTGTCGACATCCAGTGAAGCTGTGTCTACACCAGAAAGTGTCGACACTTGGAGTTGTGTCGACACTCAGCAAAAGTCTGCAGAGTCTAAGTACAAGTGTCGACACTAAAGGAATGTGTCGACACTCAGCTGAAGTCTCAACAAGAAGAAGGTGTGTCGATACAAGGAGCTGTGTCGACACTCAGCAAGAATCAACATAGAAGACTATGTGTCGACACCAAGAAGTAGTGTCGACACTTAACAGATTCAACACAAGAAGATGTGTCGACACAAATGAGATGTGTCGACACTTAGAAGAATTCAGCAAAAGCTAGAAGAACAAGTACTTGTGTCGACACTCAATTTCAGTGTCAACACATGCAGAAGAATCTGTGTCGAGACATACAAGGAATTGTGTCGACACCTTGTAGACTTGTGTCGACACTTACACAACATGTGTTGACACTTGGACTATAAGTGTCGACACTTAAAGACAGAAAGTCTCGACACTATCAGACAGATAGAGATTTTTAAGAAATGACTGGATGACTTGACAGCTGCCGTTCCAGCCGGTCTACAGCAACTGTCAGAGATGTCAGAAGTTAGTTATGAACTGGACCAGCCGGTTACCATGAAGAAGGCCTATAAATAGGCACCTACAGTTCACAGAAACTGTGCATCAGATTATTGTTAAGGTTGATCACCTTGTTGAAGTAATTATTAAAGTGGTACAAAGACTATCAACACAAGAAGATCTAGCAGTCCAAGTGCAGATCTAAGAAGTTGGAGAGAGAGGGCTCCTTACAAGAAATCAGCCTCTGGAACTAGGCTGAGAAGAAGGATTCAGATTCAATTCTGGATCTTAAGTAGCAGAGGTCAAGGAACTACTGCAGGAGGATTCAGTCTTATTCAGTTCTACTCAAGAAGCTTTGAAGAAAGCTAAGTCAGGGTGAATCCAGCTGAGTTCTTCCAAGAACTCATCAAGAATCTCTCAACTCCCCTCCTTTAATTCTGAGTTGTAGAGTTATTATTTGTAATACATTTTAACTTGTAGGATCCTTTGGATCTGAGTGAATTGTAAGCCTATATTTATAAAGGCTGAGGGTAGGGCTTGTGAGCCTGAGTGTAGGAGATAGAGATCTCTGAGTGTAGGCCTTGTTGCCTGAGTGTAGGCCTTGGTTGGCTGAGTGTAGGCCTTGATTGGCTGAGTGTAGGCTTTGGGATAAAGCTGAGTTGTAAGGCTTTGGGCCTGAGGTGTAGGAACCAATTTGGGTTCTGAGACAGTGGAGAAGTTTGGCCGAAGCTAGATAGGCGAAGGGGGAAAGTGGATGTACCCATATCTTGGGGAACCACTATAAAACACTGTGTGCTGTGCTGTGATTGTGCTGTGGATTAGCTGTGTATGTTTTGTTATTGCTGTTTGCTGTGCAAAAGTAGTTAAAAATCTGTGATATAACTGTTTGGCTGCCAACAAAGTTAGAAAAGGATTAGGTCACCTATTCACCCCCCCCCCCCTCTAGGTGTTTAGGTACCATATCTTTCACTTCTAATTCGGGTAATCCAAATCCAAATATGGCCGATCAACAGACTATGTCTTATTATGCTCGACAAAATTTGGATAATGCTCAATCAAGTATTGTTCGTCCCGTTATTGTGAACAATAACTTTGAATTGAAGCCAAGCATCATCCAAATGGTACAACAATATGTATAATTTGATGGGCTTCAAGATGAGGATCCCAACGCACATATTTCTAACTTTTAAAAAATATGTGACACTTTTAAAATTAACGGGGTTTCGGATGATGCCATCCGGTTAAGGCTTTTCCCTTTCACATTGCGCACCAAAGCTAAACAGTGGTTGACCTCTTTACCAAGAGGATCCATCACTACTTGGGCCGAGATGACGGAAAAATTTCTCACGAAATATTTTTCGCCCGCAAAAACGGCCACGTTGCGCAATGATAATACATATTTCTCCCAAGTTGATACGGAAACGTTATATGATACTTGGGAGCGATTTAAGGAATTGTGTAACGCCCCCACCTGTCACATGACATATAACGGTGGGTCCGGCTGGGGCCCCACGCCATATATCACAGACAAGTGAAGAAATTACTTATGGGAATCAAACTCTACACGTATCCTTAACTCATTCCATTCTAGCGCAGCATTTTTATGTTAGCATCAACTCAAACCAGAATGTCCACCAATATATAAAGTTCACATTTATATATAACAACACCAGGAATGTATACAACCCACACACCCTGGCCTTATGGCCTTACAAGTTCCTCTTTGACACATCAATAATTTCGTACATCGGTACGCAGGCCGGCCACACATGAAATCCAAACACAACTCTTCGCAGTCGCATGGCCTTCAAGGGCCTATAGCAGCAAGCTAGCCACTCTTTCCACTTATGCAATTCATGCCACAGCACCTGCAATTAGACATCCAAGCCAACACAGAAAACAAAGTAACGGTCAGCATTTGGCAGACCCATTATAACGACCCTACCCCCTTCCCGGGGTAGTGGTTCCTTCCCTGTATGCAGTGCCATTATCTATCATCAAGCATCATCAAGTAGCATATATATAGATCAGTTTCTTTATCCCACTAGCAACACTAGCAAACACATTACAACACAAACGCTGGAATCCACCAGACGCTCCGTGCACTCGGGGCACCTTCTTGGCGTACCGGAATCCACCAGTCATACACCGCCGATCAGAGGTTTTAACTTGTTGGTTGACTGGCCCTAGTCCACCAGTCTCGCAAGCTGGCGACATACCGCCCAAACCACTCAGAGGTGCAACCTCATAGCATAACAACCAGAGCAGATCGACCCACGCCATGTGGTGTGGCAAGCCGGGTTTATCCAAGCACCCCAAGCATTACCACCAATCGACCCCCCCTCCTATTCCGATCGACCCACCCATGTGGTGCAGCAAGCCGGGTTTAACTCGGCTCCCCAAGCATTGCCACCAATCGATCCCTACCTAACTAGATCAACCCACCCGAGTGGTGTAACAGGCCGGGTTTATATCGAGCTCCCCAGGCGTGCTACCAATTAATCATATCATAACCAGGAGCTTTGCCAAAGCCTCCTCACATTCAGCATCACATCCATACATTCATCACAAGAGAAATCCATTTACATCGTACCAAATCCACGGAGTCTTCTCCGGTTTGAACATCACCAATCCAGACTACCAGTCCAGATGGGCTTCACACAGCATGCCTATGCCGTACTCCATATTTCCGGCTCGAAATGCAGACGCAACAAAGGAATCACTTCCGCAAATCCACCTCTTGGTGGAGGATTCCAAGCACATGCATAAAGGAAGGACTTCGATGTCCAAGAAGGAGATTGTTACCCTTGAAAATCGCTTCGGTGCCATGAAGTAGCAGGATGGAAATCACCGCCTCGGCTCCGCCTTCACGAATCCGCTCTCGGATCTTCGCTCCGCACTCCGCAGCTCCTCCAGCAGCTGGTAGACTCGTCCCTTCCCTCTTGCCTTAGGCCTTTCTTCTTCCCTTTCTTGGCATAAGATGAAGAAGAAGAAGAAGAAGAAAAGAGGAGTTTTATCCTCTTTTTCTCGGCCTTCACAATACCTGGACAGAGCCCAACCATTGGATCCAGGAAGAGGGAAACAAACGGCTCAGATTTGGCCAGAAAAGCTTGAACACGGCCTGACACGCCCTGTGACACGTCCGTGTCACAGGCCGTGTCCCCCTAAGCGGCAGTCAACCGACTCAAAACCAACAGTACACAGACATGGGACAGGCCCATGTTACATGTCGTGTCCACGACACACCCTCAGACACGCCTGTGTCTGAGGCCGTGTGCCTCAACGAAAAATAATCCCAAACAACCCGAGACTTCACACGGCCTGACACATGCCCGTGTTCCTGGCCGTGTGCACCTGGACACACCCGTGTCCCGTAAACATGCCCTAGCTCGAAACGTCACGTTGATACTGACATGCCCTGTGACACGCCCGTGTCATAGGCCGTGTCCTCACTCGACACTCGACACTCGACGATCGTCGAGCAAAATTCGTCGACCTGACGACTCGACACAACCCAGGCCTAACACGCCCTGGGACACGCCCGTGTCCCATGCCATGTGCCTCCTCTCGACACATCGTCGATCGAAAAATCGTCGACATCAAGACCGATCGACGACACGGCCTCGACACGCCCTGCGACATGCCCGTGTCGCAGGCCGTGTCACCCATGGCTGAACCCAAATTGGCCCAAAATGACATAGAACTTCGGGGTGTTACAATCCTCCCCTCCTTCAAATAATTTTGTCCTCGAAATTTGACTCCAATCAGCCACAACATCCCAACTCTGACACCCAAAGCCTCCTCACAAACTAACAAACATACAACACAAACAAACATCCCTAACTTCCACTTGTGCACATTCAGCCACAGAAGATCTCAAAACAAAACAACATGATTTATTAATTTCCTCACAATCACAAGTGCACCCAGCTTTTATCAATATGTACACCAGCTGTTATTCATCACAACTATAGATATAAACATAGGTTACATACACAACCATGGACAATTCAGCAAGTTAATCTTCAATCATAGCATCGAAGTGTTTCAGATCACACTTCACTTCCGCTCAGCCTCCCGATTTTGAAATTCACGATTAAGAGACAAATTAAACACCCGAGGCTGAATTTCACCAACGGAGCTTTGCGGCTCTTGCACTTCCATACCATACAATCGAGGTTGCGTCCGGGGTGCAGATGATTCGGCCACTGCTTTACCCTTTTCTTCATATGACGCACCTGTCTTTTTCTCACTCCCTGGAGGGGCATTCCGACAGAATTTTGCTATATGTCCTTGCTGCCCACATTTATAGCATATACGTGTATCAATACGTCCTGGCCCATAAGTAGCACCCGAAGAAATAGTCGACAGCGTTGATTCCGTAGGCTTAAATCTTTTCTTCTCTCGTCGTCTGAACTCTGATTGATCCGATTGCGGCACTTTAAACTCTGGCTTTTCTGCTGGCAGTCTCTTATATATATAGATCAGTTTCTTTGTCCCACTAGAAACACTAGCAAACACATTACAACACAAATGCTGGAATCCACCAGACGCTCCATGCACTCGGTGCACCTTCTTGGCGTACCGGAATCCACCAGTCATACACCGCCGATCAGAGGTTTTAACTTGTTGGTTGACCGGCCCTAGTCCACCAGTCTCGCAAGCTGGCGACATCCCGCCCAAACCACTCAGAGGTGCAACCTCACAGCATAACAACCAGAGCAGATCGACCCACACCATGTGGTGTGGCAAGCCGGGTTTATCCAAGCTCCCTAAGCATTACCACCAATCAACCCCCCTCCTATTCCGATCGACCCACCCATGTGGTGCAGCAAGCCGGGTTTAACTCGGCTCCCCAAGCATTGCCACCAATCGATGCCTACCTAACTAGATCAACCCACCCGAGTGGTGTAACAGGCCGGGTTTATATCGAGCTCCCCAGGCATGCTACCAATTGATCATATCATAACCAGGAGCTTTGCCAAAGCCTCCTCACATTCAGCATCACATACATACATTCATCACAAGAGAACTCCATTTACATCGACCAAATCCACGGAGTCTTCTCCGGTTTGAACATCACCAATCCAGACTACCAGTCCAGATGGGCTTCAAACAGCATGCCTATGCCGCACTCTATATTTCTGGCTCGAAATGCAGACTCAACAAAGGAATCACTTCCGCAAATCCACCTCCTGGTGGAGGATTCCAAGCACATGCATAAAGGAAGGACTTCGATGTCCAAGAATGAGATCGTTACCCTTGAAGATCGCTTCGGTGCCATGAAGTAGCCGGATGGAAATCACCGCCTCGGTTCCGCCTTCACGAATCCGCTCTCGGATCTTCGCTCCGCACTCCGCAGCTCCTCCAGCAGCTGGTAGACTCCTCCCTTCCCTCTTGCCTTAGGCCTTTCTTCTTCCCTTTCTTTGCATAAGATGAAGAAGAAGAAGAAGAAGAAAAGAGGAGTTTTATCCTCTTTTTCTCGGCCTTCACAATACCTGGACAGAGCCCAACCATTGGATCCAGGAAGAGGGAAACAAACGGCTCAGATTTGGCCAGAAAAGCTTGAACACAGCCTGACACGCTCGTGTCACAGGCCGTGTCCCCCTAGGCGACAGTCAACCGACTCAAAACCAACAGTACACGGACATGGGACACGCCCATGTTACATGCCGTGTCTGAATGGTTGGGCTCTGCCAGGTATTGGGAAGGCCGAGAAAAAGGGGATTTAATCCCTCTTTTCATCTTCTTCTTCTTCTTCATTTTATTCCAAGAGAGGGAGGAAGAAAAGCCTAAGGCAAGAGGGAAGGGAGGAGTCTACCAGCTGCTGTAGGAGCTGCGGAGTGCGGAGCGAAGATCCAAGAGCGGATTCGTGAAGGCAGAGCCGAGGCGGTGATTTCCATCCGGCTACTTCATGGCACCGAAGCGATCTTCAAGGGTTACGATCTCCTTCTTGGACATCGAAGTCCTTCTTTTATACATGTGCTTGGAATCCTCCACCAAGAGGTGGATATCCGTGAAGTGATTCCTTGATTGAGTCTGCATTTAGAGCCGGAATTATGAAGTACGGCATTAGCATGTTGTGTGAAGCCCATCTGGACCGGTAGTCTGGATTGGTGATGTTCATGGGTAAACCGGAGAAGACTCCGTGGATTTGGTACGATGTAAACGGACTTCTATTGTGATGAATGTATGGATGTGATGCTAAATGTGAGGAGGCTTTGGTAAAGCTCCTGGTTATGATATGATCAATTGGTAGCACGCTTGGGGAGCTCGAGATAAACCCGGCCTGTTACACCACTAGTGTGGGTTGATCTAGTTAGGTAGGGATCGATCGGTGGCAATGCTTGGGGAGCCGAGTTAAACCCGGCTTGCTGCACCACATGGGTGGGTCGATCGGAATAGGAGGGGGGTCGATGGGTAGACATGCCTGGGGAGCTTGGATAAACCCGGCGTGCTACACCACATGGTGTGGGTCGATCAGCTCTGGTTGTTATTGGATGCTGTGAGGTTGTACCTCTGCGTAGTTTGGGCGAGATGTCGCCAACTTGCAAGACTGGTGGACTAGGGCCGGTCAACCAACAAGTTAAAACCTCGGATCGGCGGTGTATGATTGGTGGATTCCGGTACGCCAAGAAGGTGCCCTGAGGGCACGGAGCGTCTGGTGGATTCCAGCGTTTGTGATGTAATGTGTTTGCTAGCGGGATAATGGGTCAGCCAAATGATCCCATTATAACAAAGTAACGGTCAGCATTTGGCTGACCCATTATAACGACCCTACCCCCTACCCGGGGTAGTGGTTCCTTCCCTGTATACAGTGCTATCATCTATCATCAAGTATCATCAAACAACATATGTATATCATTTTCTTTATCCCACTAGCAAACACATTACATCACAAACGCTGGAATACACCAGACGCTCTGTGCACTCAGGGCACCTTCTTGGCATACCGGAATCCACCAGTCATACAACGCCGATCCGAGGTTTTAACTTGTTGGTTGACCGGCCCTAGTCCCCCGGTCTCGGAAGCTGGCGACATCCAGCCCAAACCACTCAGAGGTACAACCTCACAGCATCCAATAACAACCAGAGCAGATCGACCCACACCATGTGGTGTAGCACACCGGGTTTATCCAAGCTCCCCAGGCATGTCTACCCATCGACCCCCCTCCTATTCCGATCGACCCACCCATGTGGTGCAGCAAGTCGGGTTTAACTCGGCTCCCCAGGCATTGCCACCAATCGATCACTACCTAACTAGATCAACCCACCCTAGTGGTGTAACAGGCCGGGTTTATCTCGAGCTCCCCAAGTGTGCTACCAATTGATCATATCATAACCAGGAGCTTTACCAAAGCCTCCTCACATTTAGCATCACATCCATACATTCATCACAATAGAAATCCATTTACATCGTACCAAATCCACGGAGTCTTCTCCGGTTTACCCATGAACATCACCAATCCAGACTACCGGTCCAGATGGGCTTCACACAGCATGCATATGCCGTACTTCATAATTCCGGCTCTAAATGCAGACTCAACCAAGGAATCACTTCACGGATATCCACCTCTTGGTGGAGGATTCCAAGCACATGTATAAAAGAAGGACTTCGATGTCCAAGAAGGAGATCGTTACCCTTGAAGATCGCTTCGGTGCCATGAAGTAGCCGGATGGAAATCACCGCCTCGGCTCTGCCTTCACGAATCCGCTCTGTATCTTCGCTCCGCACTCCGCAGCTCCTACAGCAGCTGGTAGACTCCTCCCTTCCCTCTTGCCTTAGGCTTTTCTTCCTCCCTCTCTTGGAATAAAATGAAGAAGAAGAAGAAGAGGAAAAGAGGGATTAAATCCCCTTTTTCTCGGCCTTCCCAATACCTGTACAGAGCCCAAACATTGGATCCAGGAAGAGGGAAACAAATGGCTTAGATTTGGCCAGAAAATCTTGAACACGGCCTGACACGCCCTGTGACACGCCCGTGTCACAGGCCGTGTCCCCCTAAGCGGCAGTCAACCGACTCAAAACCAACAGTACACGGCCATGGGACACGCCCGATGTAATGTGTTTGATGATACTTTGTAACGCCCCCACCTGTCACATGACATATAACGGTGGGTCCGGCCGGGGCCCCACGCCATATATCACAGACAAGCGAAGAAATTACGTGTGGGAATCAAACTCTACGCGTATCCTTAACTCATTCCATTCTAGCGCAGCATTTTTATGTTAGCATGAACTCAAACCAGAATGTCCACCAATATATAAATACCACATTTATATAACAACACCAGGAATGTATACAACCCACACACCCTGTCCTTATGGCCTTACAGGTTCCTCTTTACACATCAACAATTTCGTACATCGGCACGCAGGCCGGCCACACATGAAATCCAAACATAACTCTTCGCATGGCCTTCAAGGGCCTATAGCCGCAAGCTAGCCATTCCACTTATTCATTTCAAGTCGCAACACCTGCACTTAAACATCCAAGCCAACACAGAAAACAATGTAACGGTCAGCATTTGGCTGACCCATTATAACGACCCTACCCCCTACCCGGGGTAGTGGTTCCTTCCCTGTATACAGTGCTATCATCTATCATCAAGTATCATCAAACAGCACATGTATATCATTTTCTTTATCCCACTAGCAAACACATTACATCACAAACGCTGGAATCCACCAGACGCTCCGTGCACTCAGGGCAACTTCTTGGCGTACCGGAATCCACCAGTCATACACCACCGATCCGAGGTTTTAACTTGTTGGTTGACCGGCCCTAGTCCACCAGTCTCACAAGCTGGCGACATCCCGCCCAAACCACTCAGAGGTACAACCTCACAGAATCCAATAACAACCAGAGCAGATCGACCCACACCATGTGATGTAGAACGCCGGGTTTATCCAAGCTCCCCAGGCATGTCTACCCATCGACCCCCCTCCTATTCCGATCGACCCACCCATGTGGTGCAGCAAGCCGGGTTTAACTCGACTCCGCAAGCATTGCCACCAATCGATCCCTACCTAACTAGATCAACCCACCCTAGTGGTGTAACAGGCCGAGTTTATCTCGAGCTCCCCAAGCGTGCTACTAATTGATCATATCATAACCAGGAGCTTTATCAAAGCCTCCTCACATTTAGCATCACATCCATACATTCATCACAATAGAAATCCATTTACATCGTACCAAATCCATGGAGTCTTCTCCGGTTTACCCATGAACATCACCAATCCAGACTACCGGTCCAGATGGGCTTCACACAGCATGCCTATGCCGTACTTCATAATTCCGGCTCTAAATGCAGACTCAACCAAGGAATCACTTCACGGATATCCACCTCTTGGTGGAGGATTCCAAGCACATGTATAAAAGAAGGACTTCGATGTCCAAGAAGGAGATCGTTACCCTTGAAGATCGCTTCTGTGCCATGAAGTAGCCGGATGGAAATCACCGCCTCGGCTCTGCCTTCACGAATCCGCTCTTGGATCTTCGCTCCGCACTCCGCATCTCCTACAGCAGCTGATAGACTCCTCCCTTCCCTCTTGCCTTAGGCTTTTCTTCCTCCCTCTCTTGGAATAAAATGAAGAAGAAGAAGAAGATGAAAAGAGGGATTAAATCCCCTTTTTCTTGGCCTTCCCAATACCTGGACAGAGCCCAACCATTGGATCCAGGAAGAGGGAAACAAATGGCTCAGATTTGGCCAGAAAAGCTTGAACACAGCCTGACACGCCCTGTGACACGCCCGTGTCACAGGCCGTGTCCCCCTAAGCAGCAGTCAACCGACTCAAAACCAATAGTACACGGCCATGGGACACGCCCGTGTTACATGCCGTGTCCACGACACGCCCTCAGACACGCCCGTGTCTGAGGCCGTGTGCCTCAACGAAAAATAATCCCAAACAACCCGAGACTTCACACGGCCTGGCACACGCCCGTGTTCCTGGTCGTGTGCACCTGGACACACCCATGTCCCGTAAACATGCCCTAGCTCGAAACGTCGCGTTGACACTGACACGCCCTGTGACACGCCCGTGTCACAGGCCGTGTCCTCACTCGACACTCGACACTCGACGATCGTCGAGCAAAATTCGTCGACCTGACGACTCGACACAACCCAGGCCTGACACGCCCTGGGACATGCCCGTGTCCCAGGCCGTGTGCCTCCTCTCGACACATCGTCGATCGAAAAATCGTCGACATCAAGACCGATCGACGACACGCCCTGCGACACGCCCGTGTCGCAGGCCATGTCACCCATGCCTGAACCCAAATTGGCCCAAAATGACCCAGAACTTCGGGGTGTTACAATCCTCCCCTCCTTCAAATAATTTCGTCCTCGAAATTTGACTCCAATCATCCACAACATCATAAAATCTTACACCCCAAGCCTCCGCGCAAACGAACAAACATACAACCCAAACAAACATCCCTAACTTCCACTTGTGCACATTCTGCCACATAAGACCTCAAAACAAAACAACATGATTTATTGATTTCCTCACAATCACAAGTGCACCAAGTTTTTTCAATATGTACACCAGTTGTTATTCCACCATGGACAATTCAGTAAGTTAATCTTCAGTCATAGCATCGAAGTGCTTCACATCACACTTCACTTCCGCTCAGCCTCCCGATTTTGAAATTCACGATTAAGAGACAAATTAAACACCCGAGGCTGAATTTCACCAACGGAGCTTTGCGGCTCTTGCACTTCCATAACATGCAATCGAGGTTGCGTCCGGGGTGCAGATGATTCGGCCACTGCTTTACCCTTTTCTTCATATGACGCGCCTGTCTTTTTCTCACTCCCTGGAGGGGCATTACGACAGAATTTTGCTATATGTCCTTGATGCCCACATTTATAGCATATACGCGTATTAATACGTCCTGGCCCATAAGTCGCCCCCGAAGAAACAGTCGATGGAGCTGATTCCGCCAGCCTAAATCTTTTCTTCTCTCGTCGTCTAAACTCCGACTGATCCGATGGCGGCACTTTAAACTCTGGCTTTTCTGCTGCCAGTCTCTTATTCTAGTATACTCGCTTCATATCTTTCTCCAAGTCACGAGCTGTATCGACCAATACTTGAAAGCCTTGGCTCACCGAACTCGGAAGTGCCAACCTCAATTCATCCTGTAGTCCTTCATAAAACCGATTTGTCTTTCGCGCTTCCTCCGCAAAGGTAGATCCCGCATATCTTCCCAATCTCGTAAACTCATGCATGTAAGTATCAATATCTCACTCACCCTGTACCAAACGGAGAAACTCATTTTCCATCGCAATCCTCTGCGACACCGGCACATACGTGGCTAAAAATATTTGGGCGAATTCATCCATTGAAACCTCCGTTAAACCTCTACCTGTCAAGTGATGCACTTCAATTTCATCCCACCATAATCTCGCATCGCCTTCCAACAGAAAAGTGGCCAACGTCACTTTCTGCTCCTCTACCGTCCGGATTGCAGTTAGGATCCTTTTTACCCTTGCCAACCAATCTTCCGCCTGCGTTGGGGAAAGCACTCCACCAAACGTGGGTGGATGAAAGTGCATAAAACGTGTTAATGACTCGTCACTGGCTTGCGCTTCCACCACCACTACAGCATGCTCTTGCCTTGCACCAGGCCTTGCCTGTCCAGTAGGTTGTGCTTGTAACACTGCAAGCACTGTCTCCGTCACCACCCATATGGCTTCTACCGAGGGAGGCATAGGCACTTTAATGGGTGCTGCACTCTCATCAGAACGCTGGGGCTCAGACGGCCCAGCTCCATCCCTCGCCACCTATCAATGTACAGAACACCATTAATACGTCAAATCATAATGGTACTGCTACATTGACTACACACTCACGCACAACATGTGCATGACATACATTCCTAGTGGACATTCATGAGTTCAATGATGTTCTCTCTTCCCAAACAATCTAAACCTGGCTCTGATACCACTTTGTAACGCCCCCACCTGTCACATGACATATAACGGTGGGTCCGGCCGGGGCCCCATGCCATATATCACAGACAAGCGAAGAAATTACGTGTGGGAATCAAACTCTACGCGTATCCTTAACTCATTCCATTCTAGCGCAGCATTTTTATGTTAGCATGAACTCAAACCAGAATGTCCACCAATATATAAATACCACATTTATATAACAACACCAGAAATGTATACAACCCACACACCCTGGCCTTATGGCCTTACAGGTTCCTCTTTACACATCAACAATTTCGTACATCGGCACGCAAGCCGGCCACACATGAAATCCAAACATAACTCTTCGCATGACCTTCAAGGGCCTATAGCCGCAACTAGCCATTCCACTTATTCATTTCAAGCCGCAACTCCTGCACTTAAACATCCAAGCCAACACAGAAAACAAAGTCATACACCATCTGGTGGCACGTGCGTGGTTTGCCTCAATGAAAAATAATCCCAAACAACCCGAGACTTCACACGGCCTGGCACACGCCCGTGTTCCTGGCCGTGTGGACCAGGACACAGCCGTGTCCCGTAAACACGCCCTAGCTCGAAACGTCGCGTTGACACTGACACGCCCTGTGACACGCCCGTGTCACAGGCCGTGTCCTCACTCGACACTCGACACTCGACGATCGTCGAGCAAAATTCGTCGACCTGACGACTCGACACAACCCAGGCCTGACACGCCCTGGGACACGCCCGTGTCCCAGGCCGTGTGCCTCCTCTCGACACATCGTCGATCGAAAAATCGTCGACATCAAGACCGATCGACGATACGGCCTCGACACGCCCTGCGACACGCTCGTGTCGCAGGCTGTGTCACCCATGCCTGAACCCAAATTGGCCCAAAATGACCCAGAACTTCGGGGTGTTACAAATTGCTTCGCCGTTGTCCGCATCATGCAATCCCCAATTGGTTGAAAATCCAAACCTTCTATAATGGCCTCAATCAACAAACGAGACAACATATTGATGCCGCCGCCGGTGGAACATTAAACAACAAAACATCGGCGGCCGCCCAAGAACTTATAGAAGGTATGGCCATGAATACATATCAATGGAGTACACCCCGGTCTCGTCCACCTAAACCGGCCGGGATGTATGAAATCTATACGGTTTTAAGTTTATCTCTCCAGGTTGAGAAACTACAAAAAAATAGCAGAGTTGTCTACATCCTCGTCTACAACTACTGGCGAACCCCAATATTGGGAATCTTCCACCATTGCCGAACATGTGGATTATATGGGTAATCTGAATCGGCCACCTTATAATTCGGGTAATGATTTTAGTAACACTTATCAACCGGGTTTAAGGAACCATCCCAACTTCTCTTGGAGTAATCCAGGGAATGCGGCACGCCCACCAAACACAATTCCACCTGGTTATTTTCCACCATAGGCTCCAAAAGATCCTAATCTCGAGGAGTTGTTGTAAGGCCCCTAGCCGATCCAACATGACAGCGTCACGGCTCCGCTCTAGGCGACCCTACCGGGCTGCAGCCCAAGCACCCCAACCCCTCTCCATCCACAGGCGGGTTGTTGGTGGCCACAGCCTCCCTTTGTTGAGGTAAACTCGATACTCAAGCCCGCACCACGGGGACTTCCCAGGAGGTCACCCATCCCAGTACTACTCCAGCCCGAGCACGCTTAACTATGGAGTTCTTTCAACTCTCATCACCAATTGAGCTGCAGCTCAATTGGTGATGAGAGTTGAAAGAACTCCATAGTTACGCGTGCTCGGGCTGGAGTAGTACTGGGATGGGTGACCTCCTGGGAAGTCCCCGTGGTGCGGGCTTGACTATCGAGTTTACCTCATCAAAGGGAGGCTGTGGCCACCAAGAACCCGCCTGTGGATGGAGAGGGGTTGGGGTGCTTAGGCTGCAGCCCGGTAGGGTCGCCTAGAGCGGAGCCGTGACGCTGTCATGTTGGATCGGCTAGGGGCCTTACAATAAAAGCTGCAGCTCAGTTGGTGATGAGAGTTGAAAGAACTCCATAGTTAAGCGTGCTCGGGCTGGAGAAATTCTGGGATGGGTGACCTCCTGGGAAGTCCCCGTAGTGCGGGCTTGACTATCGAGTTTACCTCATGAAAGGGAGGCTGTGGCCACCAACAACCCGCCTGTGGATGGAGAGGGGTTGGGGTGCTTGGGCTGCAGCCCGGTAGCGTCGCCTAGAGCGGAGCCGTGACGCTGTCACGTTGGATCGGCTAGGGGCCTTACAGTTGTTCACCAATTATACGACTACAAATGATGTCAATATCCGGAATCTCACCAGATCTCTTCGTAGTTTGGAGAACCAAATTGGGCAAATCGCTAAAATGCTCTCTGATCGCCAACAAGGAGCGCTACCGGGAAATATGGAGCCCAACCTAAGGGAGCATGCCAAAGGCATCACTCTACGAAGCGTGAAGGAGGTAACCACTTCTCCAATTCCGGATGATACTGAGGTAACAATTTCTGCATCTCCTCCCCCTCCTAAGCCTTCTAATAAGAATATACCAAAGGCTTATTAACCGCCTCGTCCTTATCCTTCTAGAATGCTAAAAGATCGGGTGGATGAGCATCACGGTAAATTTTTAGATATGCTGAAGCAAATTCAAATAAATTTACCGTTTTACGAAGTCTAAGCACAAATGCCGGCGTATGTCAAGTACCTCAAGGATCTTTTATCCAATAAAAAGAAACTTGAGGATATCTCCACGGTTCAGTTGAACGCAGAGTCTTCGGCGGTTTTACTTAATAAATTGCCTAGGAAATTGTTGAAATTTCTCATAGTGGTCAGCAAGATAGCCTAAAGCCAAATTAATATTCTCAGAACTATCCAGTTCACATCTTGATCATACGGAAACCGAAGAGCAAGCTTACACACCAAAAGCAACAAGAAGAAACAAGCAGGTCATATATTCATTAACTTCTTTACAGGGCGAGGTATAAGTGGCGAGACATGATTTCACCAGTACACAAGGAAACAGAAAGAAAAAAACAAACCGAGCAGACAGAACTGGAGACCACCGAGACCATACAGTCCGCCATGGTCGCCGAAGCCTCCCGAATTGTTGTCGCTACAAGCCAAATAGAACACGGAGTATGTCGAGACCGCGAGGTCGTGTAGACACAATGTTATTCGCTGACTGCTACTGAACTGGAGAACAGACTGGCTACTGCCTGAGTCTGGAGGATAAGTTATTGGACTTGGAAATGCTGAAGTAGAGAAGAACTGACAAGCAGCAGAAGCGACCTGCTGAGACCGCAGAGACCGCAGAGACCGCAAACTTCACTGATCTTGACCGAAGTCAAAGCCAAACTCTTGGCTCCTCAATGCTAGAAGAGCGACCTGCACATAGCAAACATTTATCTCTACTTAACCTGCGCGGACAAGAAAAATCTAACCGCAGCAATTGACCAAGCCCCACTTACTATTCACTCAGTTACTTTAGATGTGTCGGGGGGGTCTATTTATAGGTGAGGTGAGGAGTGTGGTCACCACCCTAGTAAATATAGTCACCGCCCCAGCTCACGCACTAGCAATGCCCCGTCCGCTGAGTCCACGAGGACTTAGCCTGATTCCAACAAAAAACCGCTAGGAGCAAAGATAAAGACGTTCACCACCAGGCGGAGTTACACTAGTCCGCCCACACAATGCGGACAAGGCATCAGCTCACATAGCCCGCAAACATCACTGCACATGGACAGCCACAACCTCTACTGTGACAGTCCGCACACTATACACAGACAAAGAGGCAGTCCGCACAGCTCGAGAACAAAGCCACAATCTGCCACAAGTCCATGACCAACGGGCAGTCCGCCCGATAAATAGTAGACTCTGCGGATACCGCGGACACTCTGGACTTGTCACAGAATATGACCATATCCAGTAAACCACCAAAGGCCTGGTGCGAGCTCGACGAACAAGGCCCAGTCCTCCTGCCCCTAAGGTAGATCGCCAACACTCCACCAGAATAAGTCAGAGCCCGCAAGCCCCTACTCACACAGTTGCAAGACAACGACCAACTGTAGGACAAGACACCAGTCCGCGCAGTCCTCCACAGGTCAGCTAATGCCTGCTGCAACACCGGAGAAGTCGGGCAAGGACCAATGCCGATCTCTAAGGCCAGTCTCCAACAGCGGACACCGCAGACTCAAACTCCAATCCGCCTGATTACACAAGAGCTTGCTAATCTGCAAGGCCGCAGATCAAGCTAAGCACCGCCAATAGTTTGTGAACCGCAGTCCGCTCAAGCCGCTCCTCAAGAACAGCCACGCCACAAAGACCAAGCTATGGTCACCCAGGCTGCAACCAGCAGTCCGACCAGGCCACGGACTCAGACCACTCAGGCCTCCCAGACCGCTCAGGCAGCACACCAGGCCGCACAGGCAGCTCCTTAAGAACAGCCACGCCACCAAGACTAAGCTATGGTCACCCAAGCTGCAACCAGTAGTCCGGCCAGGCTGCGTAATCAGACCGCTCAGGCCGCCCAGGCCGCCCGGCCTGCCCATCACCAACTTTCACTTCACAAATTTCAACACTCCCCCTTGAAGTGAGAAGTGCTAATCAAGCCCAGCAACCTTCGTAACTGTTGAAAAGCCGACTTGGACATCAGCTTCGTGAAGATGTCAGTAAGATTATCTTCATTATAAACATGCCCGACCAGAAGAGATCCCTCCAACACCTTCTTACTTATGAAGTGGTGCTCGATCTCAATAGGCTTGGTCCTTGCATGACACACTGGATTGTTTACCAGTTTGAGAGCACTCTCATTGTCACCCCGGAGTAAAGTAGGGCCTTGCACTTCCTTATGAACAACCTCTACAAGCCTCCTCAACCAAATGGCTTCCCGAGCAGCCAAGGCCGAATCCTTATACTCTGCTTCTATAGTTGAGACGGACACCGAGTCTTGCTTCTTGCTACACCACAAGATGCAACCTGATCCACAAGTGAACACATAACCAGAAGTTGATCTTTGATCATCCGAGTCGCCACCGTAATCAGCATCCGTGTACCCTAGAAAAGCAAAGTTTGTGTCCCTTCTATAGAGAAGTCCGATATCAGAAGTTGTCTTGACATACTTCAAAATGTTCTTTGCTGCAACCAGATGAGACTTCCTTGGTTCAAGCATAAAACGACATACTCAGCCAACAGCGTAAGCAATGTCTGTCCATATAATTGTTAAGTAGATCAAGCTCCCAACTAGAGCTCTGAACACCAAGGGATTAAGAAGAATCCTTCCTTCATCTCGTCGAAGCTTCATCCCATGATCCAGAGGAGTAGAGCAACTCTTTCCTTCAACAATGTCGAATCGATTCACAATGCGATCCTCATATCCCTTTTGGCAAATGAGTATCCCGCTCTCCTTCCTCTCCACTTCAAGACCAAGGAAGTGATGAAGCTCTCCCAAGTCTTTCATCTCGAAGCATATAGCAAGCTCAGCCCTGAGCCTAGCTACTTCCTCCTCCGAATTCCCTGTGATGATCATGTCATCAACATACAGTAGGACCAAGACTTGAAGCTCCCCCTTCTTCTTGATGAACAAGCTAGAATCAGAGTTGGAAGCAAGGTAACCACAGAATTGAAGGTATTCTGCAATCTTCTCATAAAAAGCTCCAGGAGCTTGCTTCAACCCGTAGAGAGCCTTCCTGAGTTTGCAGACATAGTCTGGATGAACTTCAGAAACAAATCCAAGTGGCTGATCCATGAAGATGTCCTTATCAATCTCTCTGTAAAGAAAATCATTCTTCGCATCAAGCTGCCACATCCTCCATCCCTTGCAAGCAGCCAAGACGATCACCACCCGAAACGAAGTCATCTTTACAACTGGACTAAATATCTCCTCATAGTCTTCTCCATACTGTTGTGAGAACGCTCGAGCAACAAGGTGAGCCTTATATCTTTCGATGCTCCCATCAGCCTTCTTCTTCAACTTATTCACCCACTTGCAAGTCACTGGAGTAATGTCATCAACCTTGGGCACAAGGTCCCATGTCTCATTCTTCTTAAGAGCAAGCATCTCTACCTTCATGGCATCTTCCCACTCCTTGACTCCAGTGGCCTCATTGAAGTTTGAGGGCTCTCGCTCATCGAGAGGACCTGCAAAGAAATAGGAGACAAAGCTCACTACATTCCCTTCAAAGTATCGAGTAGGAGGCTTAACAACCCTCTTTGATCTCTGAAGGGTCTTTTCCTTGCTCAAAACCTCTGTTGCTTCTTCAGGCTCAGCTCCATTCCTGGGCAAACTTTGAGCAATGCTCCCCCTGCTTCCTAAATCAGAAGCCTCTACCTAGAGCTTGAAGCAACAGGAGCTGCTGGTGAAACAGCAAGCTCCTCTTCTAGACCTTCAGCAGCCATATTCTGCTCTTCATCCACCTTGCTCTCTGGTAGATCAACCGACCCACCTCCATACGACATCAGTTCATCAAAGATTACATCTCTTGATACAACAAACTTATTCATCACAGGATCCATGAATTTCCATCCCTTCTTCCGCTCATCGTAGCATACAAAGACAAGCTTCCTTGCCTTTGCATCAAGCTTTGTCCTTGAAGCATCTGGGACATGCACATAGCAAGTTGAACCAAACACCTGAAGGTGTTCCACACTGGGCTTCTCCTTTAGCAACATCTCAAAAGGAGTTTTCATGTTGATCGGACTGAGCGGCATCCGATTGATGACATAAGAAGCACAAGACATTCCCTCTGCACAGAAGTACCTAGGAATATCTTTTGCATGAAGCCAACATTTGCAGGTTTCCGTTAGATGATGGATCTTCTGCTTCGCTACTCTGTTTTATTGCAGAGTATGAGCACAAGTGAGCTCTCTCTGGATCCCGGGCTTCCTGCAGAATTTAGAAAACTCGGAGGTGACAAACTCACCATCGTTGTCTATTGTAAACTTCTTAACCCGCAAGCCAAGCCGGCCCTCCACCAGCTCCTTGAAATCCACAAACAATCGGAAGGCTACAGACTTCTCCTTCAAGAAATAAACCCAAGTGTATCTTGAGTAGTCATCAATCAGAACAATCATGTATCTACTTCCACCAAGGCTAGCAGTGTTGGTTGGTCCCATCATGTCTCCATGGATACACTCTAATGGTCTCTTGCTCCTCGTTTGTGATTTATCAAACAGAAGGCGATGAGCCTTGCTGTACTGACATCCCGCGCAAATGTGACCATCGCCAAAGGAAGATAGCTTAGGCAAGCCACTTACAAGGCTCATGTTTGCTATAGCTTTCAACTTATCCATTCCTACATGCCCTAGCCTCTCATGCCATATAACGACACTATTATTTTCTCTCATCCGATCAACATAAGAGTTTGTTGCAAGAACAAACAAGTTCTTCACTCTCTTCCCAACATGAGCAACATCAGCTTTAATCGCTGATACGTAGCGAAGGAACTTCACTTCTATTGGCCCAAACAGAACGTGATAACCAGCGTATACCGCATTGGTCACAAAGAAGAGGTTCTTCTTCATGCCCGGCACATGATACACACTCCTTTACGTGAGTGGCCCCTTATCACTACCACACAACCCCCTCCTTCTCTACTGCATAAATAGTATTATCCGCAGTAATGATAGCTTTGTTACCTGAGTAAGCTTGCAAGGAAGAGAACTTCGACTTGTCTCCAGTGAGGTGATGAACACACCAGGAGTCCACGATCCACTCCTCGTTGAAGTCGAAAGCGGACAAGGAATGAACACAAGTGCTCGTCATGAAAGCTCCGCCCCATCCATCTTCCTCAGAATTTGAGCAAGCTTCCTCCTTTCCTACAGCATGCCCAGGCTGCAGTTTGACCTTGCAGTCACGCTTGAAGTGCCCCAGCTGATGACACTTGTAGCACTTCAAGTTCTTCTTCCAATCCTTCTTAGGAGCAGCGCTCCTCTCTGACAGATAAGAAGTTGAAGGCTCCTTTTCAGCAGCAGTCCTCTTCTTCTTCCCTTCCCATCCCTTCTTCTTCTTGCCTAAGAAGAGAGCTTCACTTCCTTCCTCAGTGATAGTAACTCCAGCCATCTGCCTTGCTAAACTTTCCTACAAAGCAAGCAGGGTCTCAAGCTCCAACAGAGATGGCTGAGTAGCCCAGCCTTAAACAGATGTCACAAAGGCAACATACTCCTTCAGCAAGCCGTGAATTATGTGCCTTTTCATCTTAGCCTCAGAGATAGGCTCATCAGGATCAAGTGCTGATAGCTCAGCACACAAGCTCTTCATCTTCAGAAAGAATTTTGAGATGGTCAGATCTCCTTGAGTTGTCCTAGCCAACTCATTCTCCAAAAACTAAAGTCCAGTTACATTCTTCCTATTGAACAACTCATCAATAGTTGTCCAAATATCAGCAGCAAACTCACATCCAATGATGTGATCAAACAGTTCTGGTGAAACAGTCCTCTTGATAACAAACTCCGCCTTTGCATTTGTTTTCCTTCAGAGCCTCACCTGCTCAGCATTACCAAAAACAGCAGTAACTTCCTGTCTGTCGTCACCACCGACTACCTCCCATAGCTCCTTGCCTAGAAGGTAACTTTTCATGCATGACTTCCACTTCTTAAAGTTAGTCGGAGTTAAGAGTTCAATACCTAGACCTCTTGCATAGCTTACTTCCATTACAACAACCTTTGGTTAAGCTTCCAGATGCACCGAGCAACAACACAAGTTGATCACCGCTAAAGCAACCGAACCTGACTCTGATACCATGTTGAAATTTCTCAAAGTGGTCAGCAAGATAGCCTAAAGTCAAATTAATATTCTCAGAACTATCCAGTTCACACCTTCATCATGCGGAAATCGAAGAGCAAGATTACACACCAAAAGCAACAAGAAGAAACAAGCAGGTCATATATTCATTAACTTCTTTACAGGACAAGGTATACGTGGTGAGACATGATTTCTCCAGTACACAAGGAAACAGAAAGAACAAAACAGGTCGAGCGGAAAGAACTGGAGACCGCCGAGACCGCCCAGTCTGCCAAGGTCGCCGAAGCCGCCCGAATTGTTGCTGCTACAAGCCGAATAGAACATAGAGTCCACTGAGATCGCGAGGTTGTGCGGACACACCATTATTCGCTGACTGCTGCTGAACTGGAGAATAGACCACCTACCCGCCTGAGTCCGTCGGATAGGTTATTGGACTTGGAAATGCTGAAGTAGAGAAGAACTGACAAGCCACAGAAGCGACCTGCTGAGACCGCAGAGACCGCAAACTTCACTGATCCTGACCGAAGTCAAAGCCAACTCATGGCTCCTCAATGCTAGTCGCAGGACCTACACACAACAAAAGGTTATCTCTACTCAACCCACGCGGACAGGAAAAATCAAACCGTAGTAATTTACCAAGCCCCACTTAGTGTTCACTCAGTTACTGTAGATGTGTCGGGGGGGTCTATTTATAGGCGAGGTGAGGAGTGTGGTCACCACCCTAGTGAATAGAGTCACCGCCACAGCTCGCGCACTAGCAAAACCCCGTCTGCTGAGTCCGCGAGGACTTAGCCGGATTCCAACAAAAAACCGCCAGGAGCAAAGACAAAGATATTCACCACCAGGAGGACTCGCACCAGTCCGCCCACACTATGCGGACAAGGCATCAGCTCGCATAGCCCGCAAACATCACTGCACATGGACAACCACAACCTCTACTGCGATAGTTCGCACACTATACGACAGTCACAGAGGCAGTGTGCACAGCTGGATAACAAAGCAGCAATCTGCCATAAGTCCACGACCAACAGGCAGTCCGCCCAGTCAACAACAGACTATGCGGATACTGCGGACATGCTGTGTAACATCCCATGTTACTTCTAGACCCCTTAACTCAGATTGGGTTCGATATGGGGTGGGTGTTAGGGAAATTAGCTACGTTTGACCCTAAGTAGTGGGTTGTAGCCAGGTGGGGCGCACTATAAGGGCCTAAGTCAAACTAGGTCAAACTAGCCTAAATAGGAACCCTAGCCACACTATGACCCCACCACATTGCCCTAACCCTAAAATAATCTAATTGGACCCTAGAGCATGTCACTAGGTCAACACTTTGACCCTAGTTGACCAAAGTCAATCATGGCCTTAAGTTGGTCAAACCTATACCTATAGGCCCAATCAGCCCAATTTTTAGTAGGAAAAATTTTGGGTGACACGGCCTGGGACACGGGTGTGTCCCAGGGCGTGTACTGCTCGGCTACAGAGTCATCGCGCGTTCGACGAAATGCGTTCTACAAGAAGTGTTCGGGAAGAAAATACAAGACGACACGGGCGTGTCGGGACGGCGTGTCCCTCTGTATTCGACGATCGACGAAAGCTGCTCGACGATTGTAGCTTGTTCCCTCTGCGTCCGACGATCGACGAAAGCTGCTCGACGATTGTAGCTTGTTCCCTCTGAGTTCGACGATCGATGAAAACTGCTCGACGATCGTCGAGTGACCCCTGCGTTCGACAATCGACGAAATTTGCTCGTTCGACGATCGTGAAATCCTGCGTTCGACGATCGTCGAATGTCAAGTAAGAGGTAGATGGCCTATGACACAGGCGTGTCGAGGGCGTGTCACTAGCCATGTCCTTCTCGGGCAGATTTCGACTTAATACATGCAGGTGAGTTAAGAGGCAGAGGCCACTTGGCCTTGGTTTCTTCTGCCCAAAAAGGTGCTGGTCGGCCTCCTCAATAAAATCCAGCAGACTTTGGCAGCATGGTGGCCACGTGGAACCAAGGATGAAGCCTCCAAAGCCCCAACCGAGCTCACCTTGGTTGTATCTCCCTATACAACCACTCCCAGCTCAAATCAACTCCACCATCAGCTTTAGTGAGTGGAAATGAGTGGACAACAAGTCCTGGAGCAAAGCATTTGGTAAAGGATCGGGATTTTGAGCAGGAGATCACCGGAGCAGCTCATCCATGGCCAACTGCCGCTAACCTCACCGTCGTGCCGCCATTCGGGTTCGTTTCACCATCCCTTTACCCGTACTAGAATCCTAGATCAACTAGGGGAGATATCGGGCTCAATTGAGCCCGATGCCATGGGAGAAATGGGAGAGTTTTCAAGCTTTTTCTTACCGCTCGGGATCTCCATCGCCGCCATCTTCTGCAACCTCATCACCGACAAAGGATAGCCACCACCACCACCGTGAAGGTGATGGCACCGTTGGCCGGAGGTGGCGCTGCCTTAGGTGGCTGGAAATGGCCCCGCAATAGCCCCCAGGTCGGCTCGATCTCAGTCATTGAACACTTGGGGAAGATGAAAGGATGCCGTCCAATATAGCTTTAAGATTTGTGCTGCATTTTTTTTAAAATCAATTTAATTCTGTTATTATTTTAATGAAATGAAATTTCACTTCTGTCACATTTATTCAGTAATCTTACATGTCAAATATAGGGCTCTTAGAGCCATTTCTAGAGGATGACATGAACATGAAAAATGTATCCCTTTGTATTAACTATAATTTTCCACCCTTAACTTGAGATTTGGTCCAGTGGTCTGACCTGTAGGACCATTTTGCTAGGGTTGGTCCTTAGCTAGGGCAGAACATCAAAATGATGCCCATGTCAAACCATTCATCCAAATGGCCCAACATTTTGGGTGCATGCATGTTTAGGGCTTGGTTAACCTCTGTACAAAAATGAGAATTTTTGGGAAAACGTTTTCTATAGTTTTTACTAAAATACCCAAAATGAAATAAATACAATATTTGGAGTTGTGGAACTCCAAATGGCCCCAAATTTTGGTGGCATGTCCTTAGGGACATTATAAGTGTATGTTGTTAATAGCAGCCAATTTGAACCATGGCATGTTTGGTAAACCCCTTGCATGTGTTGGCTTGTTATAGGTTTGGTGTGCATTTAGCCTAAAATGAAATAATGTGTATTCGGCCAACTTGGAACATTCAAAAATCATGATTTTCATTACGAAGACACGAGAGGGTGTAATACACCTCTCATAGCAATGGTGAGATTTTTGGGAACAAAAAATCCCATTATTTTGAATTTCTGAAAATTTGGTCATTTTTAGGAAATAAATTTAAAATAGGTTTACCCTTATCATAAAATGTTCAATTTCTGTTGAGGACTAGGGAGTGACATAATAAACAGTAGAAATAATTTATATCTCTATTGGATGAAGTTTAGGTAGTTTAAGGAGCAAAATGATCATTTTACACTTATGGAATTTGTGTAGAAATGATGGGTATATTCATTTGAAAAATCTGAGAAAATTCATATTGTTGTAATTGTATGTTTTATACCTTTTGCAATTATTTCAGAATTTTTGTGGTGCAAAATAATGTACTTAGGCCCCATAATGGCATTGTGGTAAATAACTCAAATTAATCATGGATAGGCCATTTCAACCTAGATGTAAATGGAAATCTGGACATAGCATTATTTCATTATTATCAAGGCTCTGAAATTTAATTAGAATTTTTGAGATAATATTTTATGTACTTCATTTGGAAAATGCTAGATTTGTGGATATAGTATTAAATAGGAATTAATTATAAATCTGAATTGAAAAAGCATGAAATTTTGGTAGGCCCCATTAATTGTCATATTATATACCTGGAAGAATCCCTAGGACAGTAGGTTTAATATTGACAATACTTCATGTGCAAAACGACTAGGGATTACATTTAAAAAAAATTAATTTAATGGTGCAAGTAATTTGGAAAATTATGGAATTCATCCTGTTCATCATATAGGTCCATACCATCCTACGATAAATAATTTGAGGCATATGGCCAGAGGAATTAGAATGTCACATTTGTGGGTGGTATCGGGACATGGGTAAGGGTCTAGCACCGATGTTCGTACTAGTAGGGCCACCAGGGTAGGAATTTGAATAACTAGTAAAGTGAGAATCTTAGTGGAGGAATTAACCCTGGTTGGTATCCTAGAGGATTCCTTAAACCATGTGTGGAAGAGTGCAAGTTCCGTGAAAGCAACAATAACGGGAACTTGTCGAAGACCGCCGTGCTCCTAATAACACCTTAAGTCCTTAGGGTCGTTCTAAAGTAATACGAGAGTTGGGGTAAAAATCCTGGGTTGACTCCAATAAAAGTAATTATCCTTGAGAAAGGGAACTTTGGGCGTAATCCCATCGTAGTTCCTAGTGCCCCCAAGAGCCCTTCACCGGGTATACCCTGGGCAGTCCTGGGATTAACCTTAAATCACTAAGTATAATAACCCATAGACAAGAGTAGTCTAATAGGTTAAGACATTGTGGTTCATTCTCACTCGTGTTGGGTTGGAGGGAGACTTGTGTAATATGCTCACCCGTGTAGGGTTTGAGGGATTTGGAATAAAGGCACTATTGTGCGTTCTCACCTGTGTAGGGTTGCAGGGATTGTGATAAATGCTCACCCGTGTCGGGTTTGAAGGATTCAGGATGGGTTGTTTCTGCGAGATGAAGGCTCGGGATGAAATACTTGCATGTGCATAAATTTAGTGGCGGGGCATGCGGTACTGGTCGTTTGTCACACCGATGGCAGTACGGTGCACCAGGCGGTTGTGAGGGTTAGAGGGGCCAGTGGGTTGTTTTACACCGCGGTCTGGAGGACGATCCCCGATAACGCACATCCAACCCAACAAGACTGACAGGTTGTCAGCAAAGTACGTACGCAGAGACTCTAGAGTGCACCTTGGACATGTATAGAGGCGTATGAGAGGGGTCTAAGGTTTGGTAGTGTGCATACCGGCCTAGAAGTGGAGACGCCCACTCCGCTACTGCCGTAGCCACAGCGGTGGTACCCAAGAGTGATGCTAGCTCTCAAAAAGTGGGAACTATAGGTCTGTGATCAGAGAGTCGTTGAGTGTGAGTTGCACTTGCCTGTGCATAAATTGCATTATAACATTCATTCATATTAAGTCATACGCTTCATTGATCCTTATCACATAAATTAGTATGGGTTCTTTTATATGATAAGTTAAATTTCCTGGAAACCTTAACTTATAAATTTGTATGGGCATTTTTATAAGTTAAGGTACTTTTCTGACGGTAGTATACTGGTAGCCTAGTTTTATTTCCCTGGTCTTACTTTCTGTTCTTTACATCCATTACTGGTACTGTACTTTACTTATACTATATACTTAGAACTGCTAGAGTAGAATAATAATATCTATTGCAATCGCTAGTTAGTTCTTGTCACCTGCTTCCACTTTTGCTACCCCTTGTTATCCTCCGCTTCATCCTTCCGCTCGGTGCCTAGGAGCTTCGGGGTGAGGTGCGGAGGAAACGACTTAGTCTTTTTGACTAATGGTCTGTGACCATACTATTTTAGGAGCTCGTGGAGATGGAGCACCAGCACGACGAGGAGGCAGGACTTGAGGAGCAGATACCGCTACCGCAGACTACTACTACTCCGCGTCCTCAGGTGGGACGAGTTTTGATGTATTAGATTAGCTTCCGCTTTGATTTGAGAGAGAGAGAGTTGATATGATGTACTGGGCATAAGCCCTTATTACTCTTTCCTTTTGTACTCACTGTGGACTATGTTTCTGTACTCTTCATTTATATATATGATATGTACTCTGTGACTTGTGGACTAGTGGATTTGATATACTGCTATACTTCTATTTCTCATATTGGCCTACAGGTTATATGATCGTATTAGACGGCAGAATCGGCGTGTTGCGGTGTCGACTAACCCGTGTGTTAGTGTCACCGTAAGACGGCGGTTCTGGGCATAAGACCCGATAGCCCTCCTTGGTAAGGGGGAGGGGGGTCTTACAAACTAGTATCACTTGAACAAACGATCATATGAGAAAGAAGTCCACAACACAGGACCACCCCGCGCGAGCATTAGTTTGCGGACAAACTATGCAGCGGAAGCAGTGGTGTGCCCATATTTAAAAAGTCATATAAAACAGTCCATTAAGTACAATGAGTTAGGCCAATCCAATTAGGTCACCACCTTAGCTTTACTTACAAAGAGGATTTCGTAGTGTATCTGAGTTTTAAATCGACTTCAGAGATAGATTGGTTAAGGCATGGGGATACCCAAATTCACCAAGGGAAGAATTTGACGCAAGAGTCAATGCTTAAGGCTTAAAGTCTGATGTCCCTACTCTACCTATCGAGTGATATTATCACTTCTTACCCAAGCTGATAGGACCGCCTTAAGGAGAACTGGTGCATATAATATATTAGTGGAATAGTGGGGTACTCGTAAACTTAACCCTCACACTGATGACTTGATTACGTCAAGACAACCACAGTGGCAAATACCAATGGTAGAATAAGAATTCAAGAAACCCATTTTGGTTGGGTCACGTGCTGATCTTGAAAAATTGGTCGTATAGTAACCTTGAAGGCCTAAGGTATATAACATATCAATTAAGGTAGAAATCGAGGTCTAAGATTGTTAAACCTAAGGATTGAGTGCACATATAAAAGGAATGCACTGTAAATATTAAGGGAATTTAGCCCGAAGGGTATGAGGGCTCATCCTTTTGTTTATTGGGCTAAATTGGTAATGACTTGAATTTCTCTAGACCTGGTTTATAAAGCATGTGTCACAAATATAGTAATCAGGAAGACTTGATTAATTCAAATGTTGCTCAAGTAAAGATGAGGTTTTGCATTCACCTAATCGGCAAGATAATCAACCCTCCCTAGAAGTTTGGGATATACGTAGAGGGTTGCCCGCTTAGATATATTACAACTCTAGAATAAGGAAAGTCCCCATAAGACGTTAGAAACTTCCGCAGACTCGTGAATTAGATCATTACTTGGCACAACTTTAAGAAAGATTGTAATTTCGTCATTGCATTATGACATGATGTATCGCAAAGATCGAAACAAGTTGCGTATAATCCACAAGAAATCGAACAAGTGGCCTTTCGATAAACTAAAATCAAGTAGTAACGACGACATAAAAGGTTTTATGTATAATTAAAGGAATGTGTTACCTCAGTAAATCACGTTCCTAGATGCCCTAACACCTTAACCTAATTGACGTGACACGCGATTAATATTTATATCATCGATTAAGGATTTGATTAATGAACTCAGATATATTGCAAGAGAAAACCAATATGAATAGAGAATTCAGTATAAGTCAGAATGATAGTTGGAAATTCTGCATAGTTGTGGCTCTTAGGAAAGTGACTATGACTTTCACATATTAAATGTGTAGAATTGGGGGAAGTGGAAATGATGATGGATCACTGTAATCTACACCTACCTAACATGCTCAGGTCACAATGTTAGAAACATACATATCGAAATAGAATAATATCATGGTAACGTGAAGGAGTGATTTCGGGTCTTAACTATGATTTGATTGGAGCCCATCAAGTAAGGATTGAAATATTTGAGTAATTATGTCAATAATACTAGGGGTATAACAATCCCAGAGAAACTTAAAGTCAAGTGAAAAAAAAATCAAAATTGGAAGACATATATTATAGGTATGATCCTTTGGATGTGACTCTGATGATCATAAGAAGCAAAACAAAAGTGTTTGACGATGATTTACAGGTGGTGTATTCTCTCAAAGAATCAATCCTTTCCAAATTTAAATGGTTTACTCACCCTTATACCTTGGGAGATAGTTAAGTTATAATTAGAAATCTTGATAGGATAACATCTTGCGTTTAGAATATAATGATTAAGTTTGCTATGCTTATGTATGATTTAGTACTACCTTGTTTGATCCTAAAATGGGCTGGGATTTGGAGAATTAAATACAATGATGAAATATCATTACTATTCACGCGTACATGATATAGCCAGTCACTTGATCATAATGGTGAACTATAACCTTGAATGACTCAATTAAACAAAAGCCATTATATTGGAACTTAAGAATTGAAATGAGGTAACGTTATGATAGATAAGATTAATCTCCTATGGCATGACATTAATAATGTAACGACTCAACAAAAAATTCAAATGAGGTGGATGATTAGTTGAAATATACGCATAGGTATGATCCCTTGATTATGACAACATCGAGAACTGGGACACATGCATTGATAACATCATGATCATTTTAGGAAATTCATGACTATGAAGAGACCAATTTTTGTTTGTTAAGGTGAATACGGTGAAATTACACGAGAAGTAATGAGTGTTTATAAGATTCTCGTTATGATGGAAATGAGTTGTGTCAGAACTCACCATTTCTGAAAATATACGCTTTTAAATTTATGATTTAGATTATATGTGAAAAGCGATTTGGAGTCATCTGTATCAACATCAATATCAATACTGATCGCTTGATGTACGCTTGAAAGGTGAACACTCTATAAATCATGTATTACTATTTATATAGAGGTGTAATAAGTCATGAATCTGCAAGAAACAAGTTGATGATCTCTTCATCACATCATAATCTTGGAAGTTTGTTAATTACTATGCATAAGTTGGATTTCATCATAAATGATATCACGATAACTTGTATTGGGAGAATCTATATGGTGTAAGACATAAGGCATGATGTGATTCTGGAAGAGAAATATAAGATTTATGTGCTCAATTCTACATATAAGACTACTAATTCTCACGTACTTGGTGATCCTGTTCGTAAGGGACTTTGAACCAACCTATGATTAAGGTTTATTTAATGATAATGTGTCAGAAGACTTGGAAATATGCTCACGTAACCTTGATTATGAATATCACGAAGTATAACGAAGATACACTTGGAAGGGACGGTTACCGCTGATAGAGTTTTCTTATAAAGAACATACGCGAGACAAGTATTGAATTGAGTCCTTATAGAGCTTTGTACGAGAAGAAGTTTCGGACACCGCTATCTTGGGTTTAGGATGTAGACACCAGGACTCTTGGTTCTGATTATGTGAAGGATACAGAGGCACAAGAAGCTCAGTCCTCGATATATGGGGCCATACTTGATCCTGGAGCGGATCGGCCCCTTAGCTTACCGACTGCAGCTACCACCGGAGTTGAGTATCCTACACGACATCTTCCACATCTCTTCGCTACGAAGAGCTCTCCATCGTCCAGAGCAACATATTACCGCTACAGTAGGCCCGATAGCTCCTGATAGATCAGCTCGTTTAGAACCGATCTGGATCAATGATACAATGGTCCGAGGGTTGCGGGAGAAGAAGGTTCACCTAGTGAAGGTAATGTGGTTCAACCACGAATGGGAGAAGCACACCTGGGATTCGATGGATCTGATGCAAGAACAACACCTAGAGCTGTTCACTTCAGGTAACGCTTTAATTAATGTTTGAAGTATACTTGAAAACACCGTAGACCCAAACTTGAATTTCGGGGACGAAATTATTCTTTTGTTTATTGGTATTTGTAATATCTCATGTTACTTCTAGACCCCTTAACTCAGATTGGGTTGGACATGGGGTGCATGTTAGGGAAATTAGCTAGGTTTGACCCTAGGTAGTGGGTTGTAGCCAGGTGGGGCCCACTATAAGGGCCTAAGTCAAACTAGGTCAAACTAGCCTAAATAGGAACCCTAGCCACACCATTACCCCACCACATTACCCTAACCCTAAAATAATCTAAGTGGACCCTAGGGCATGTCACTAGGTCAAACCTTTGACCCTAGTTGACCAAAGTCAATCATGGCCCTAATTTGGTCAAACTTATACCTATAGGCTCAATCAGCCCAATTTTCCGTAGGCAAAACTTTGGGTGACACGGCCTGGGACACGGACGTGTCCCAGGGCGTGTCCTGCTCGTGTACAGAGTCATCGCTCGTTCGATGAAATGCGTTCAATGAAAAGTGTTCGGGAAGAACACTCCAGACGACACGGGCGTGTCGGGAGGGCGTGTCCCTCTGCGTTCAACAATCGACGAAAGATTCTCGATGATTGTAGCGTGTTCCCTCTGTGTTCGACGATCGATGAAAGCTGCTCGACGATTGTCGCGTGTCCCCTGAGTTTGACGATCGACGAAAGCTGCTCGACGATCGTCGAGTGACCCCTGCGTTCGACGATCGATGAAATTTGCTCGTTCGACGATCGTAAAATCCTGCGTTCGAAGATCGTCGAATGTCAAGTAAGAGGTAGATGGCCTGTGACACAGGCGTGTCGAGGGCGTTCCACCAGCCATGCCCTTCTCGGGCAAATTTCGACTTAATGCAGGCAAGCGAGTTAAGAGGCAGAGGCCACTTGGCCTTGGTTTCTTCTGCCCAAAAAGGTGCTGGCCGGCCTCCTAAGTAAAATCCAGCAGACTTTGGTAGCATGGTGGCCATGTGGAACCAAGGGTGAAGCCTCCAAAGCCCCAACCGAGCTCACCTTGGTTGTATCTCCCTATACAACCACTCCCAGCTCAAATTAACTCCACCATCAGCTTCAGTGAGTGGAAACGAGTGGAGAACAAGTCCTGGAGCAAAGCTTTTTGTAAAGGATCGGGATTTTGAGTAGGATATCGCCGAAGCAGCTCATATATGGTCAACTGCCTCCAACCTCGCCGCCGTGCCGCCATTCGGGTACGTTTCACCGTCCCTCTACCAGTACTAGAATCCTAAATCAACTAGTGGAGATATCGGGCTCAATTGAGCCTGATGCTATGGGAGAAATGGGAGAGTTTTAAAGCTTTTTCTTACCTCTCGGGATCTCCATAGCCTCCGTCTTCCGCCGCCTCATCACCGACAAAGGATAGCCACCACCACCGTGAAGGTGATGGCACCGTTGGCCGGAGGTGGCGCCGCCTCAGGTGGCCGGAAATGGCCCCGCAATATCCCCCAGGTCGGCTCGATCTCAGCCATTGAACACTTGGGGAAGATGAAAGGATGCCGCCCAATATAGATTTAAGATTCGTGCTGTATTTTTTTAAATCAATTTAATTCTGTTATTATTTTAATGAAATGAAATTTCACTTCGGTCACATTTATTCAGTAATCTTGCATGTCAAATATCGGGCTCTTAGATCCATTTCCAGAGGATGACATGAACATGCAAAATGTAGCCCTTTGTATTAAATTTAAGTTTCCACCCTTAACTTGAGATTTGGTCCAGTGGTCTGACCTGTAGGACCATTTTGCTAGGGTTGGTTCTTAGCTAGGGCAGAAATGCAAAATGATGCCCAAGTCAAACCAGTTATCCAAATGGCCCAAACTTTTGGGTGAATGCATGTTTAGGGCTTGGTTAACCCCTGTACAAAAATGAGAATTTTTGGGAAAACTTTTTCTATAGTATTTACTAAAATACCCAAAATGAAATAAATCAAATATTTGGAGTTGTGGGACTTCAAATGGCCCCAAATTTTGGTGGCATGTCCTTAGGGACATTATAAGTGTATGTTTGTAATTTCAGACAATTTAGACCAATGCATGTTGGGTAAACCCACTTGCATGTGTTGGCTTGTTATAGGCTTGGTGTGCATTTAGCCTAAAATGAAATAATGTGTATTCAGCCAACTTTGGACATTCAAAAATCATGATTTTCATTATGGAGACACATGAGGGTGTAATACACCTCTCATAGCAATTGTGGGATTTTGGGGAACAAAAAATTCGATTATTTTGAATTTCTGAAAATTTGGTCCTTTTTAGGAAATAAATTTAAAATAGGTTTACCCTTATCATAAAATATTCAATTTCTGTTGAGAACTAAGGAGTGACATAATAAATACTAGAAATAATTTATATCTCTGTTGGATGAATTTTAGGTAGTTTAAGGAGCAAAATGACCATTTTACCCTTATGGAATTTGTGTAGAAATGATGGGTATATTCCTTTGAAAAATCTGAGAAAATTCATATTGCTGAAATTGTATGTTTTATATCTTGTGCAATTATTTCAGAATTTTTTGGGTGCAAATAATGTACTTAGGCCCCATAATGGCATTGTGGTAAATAACTCAAATTGATGATGGATAGGCCATTTCAACCTAGATGTAAATGGAAATCTGGACATAGCATTATTTCATTATTATCAAGGCTCTGTAATTTAATTAGAATTTTGGAGATAATATTTTATGTACTTCATTTGGAAAATGCTAGATTTGTGGATATAGTATTAAATAGTAATTAATTATAAATCTGGATTGAAAAAGCATGAAATTTTGGTAGGCCCCATTAATTGTCATATTATATACCTGGAAGAATCCCTAGGACAGTAAGTTTAATATTGACAATACTTCATGTGCAAAACGACTAGGGATTACATTTAAAGAAATTAATTTAATGGTGTAAGTAATTTGGAAAATTATGGAATTCATCATGTTCATCATATAGGTCCATACCATCGTAGGATAAATAATTTGAGGCATATGGTGAGAGGAATTAGAAGGTCACATTTGTGGGTGGTATCGGGACATTGGTAAGGGTCTATCACCGATGTTCGTACTAGTAGGGCCACCAGGGTAGGAATTTGAATAACTAGAAAAATGAGGATCTTAGTGGAGGAATTAACCCTGGTTGGTCTCCTAGAGAATTCCTTAAACCATGTGTGGAAGAGTGCAAGTTCCGTGACAGCAACAATAACGGGGACCGGCGGAAGACCGCCGCGCTCCTAATAACACCTTAAGTCCTTAGGGTCGTTCTAAAGTAATACGAGAGTTGGGGTAAAAATCCAAGGTAGACACCAATAAAAGTAATTATCCTTGAGAAAGGGAACTTTGGGCGTAATCCCATCGTAGTTCCTAGTGCCCCCGAGAGCCCTTCACCAGGTATACCCTGGGCAGTCCTGGGATTAACCTTAAATCACTAAGTATAATAACCCATAGACAAGAGTAGTCTAATAGGTTAAGACATTGTGGTTCATTCTCACCCATATTGGGTTGGAGGGAGACTTATGTAACATGCGCACCCGTGTAAGGTTTGAGGGATTTGGAATAAAGGCACTATTGTGCGTTCTCACCCGTGTAGGGTTTGAGGGATTGTGATAGATACTCACCCGTGTAGGGTTTGAGGGATTCAGGACGGGTTGGTCCTGCGAGCTGAAGGCTTGGGATGAAATACTTGCATGGGCATAAATTTAGTAGTGGGTCATGCGGTACTGGCCGTTCGTCACACCGATTGCAGTACGGTGCACCAGGCGGTTGTGAGGGTTAGATGGGCGAGTGGGTTGTTTTACACTGCGGTCTGGAGGACGATCCCCGATAACGCACATCCGACCCAACAAGACTGACGGGTTGTCAGCAAAGTACGTACGTAGAGACTCTAGAGTGCACCTTGGACGTGTATAGAGGTGTATCAGAGGGATCTAAGGTTTGGTAGTGTCCATACCGGACTAGAAGTGGATACACCCGCTCCGCTGCTGCCATAGCCACAGCGGTGGTACCCGAGAGTGATGCTAGCTCTCAAAAAGTGGGAACTAAAGGTCTGTGATCACAGAGTCGTTGTGTGTGAGTTGCACTTGCTTGTGCATAAATTACATCATAACATTCATTCATATTAGGTCATACACTTCATAGATCCTTATCATATAAAATAGTATGGGCCCTTTTAGATGAGAAGTTAAATTTCCTGGAAACCTTAACTTATAAATTTGTATGGGCATTTTTATAAGTTAAGGTACTTTTGTGATGGTAGTATAGTGGTAGCCTAGTTTTATTTTCCTGCTCTTACTTTATGTTCTTTACTTCCTTTATTAGTGCTGCACTTTACTTACTTGTACTATATACTTAGAACTGCTAGAGTAGAATTATAATATCTATTACAACCGCTAGTTAGTTCTTGTCACCTGCTTCCACTTTTACTACCCCTTGTTGTCCTCCGCTTCATCCTTCCGCTCGGTGCTTAGGAGCTGCGGGGCGAGGTGCGGAGGAAGAAAATTAGTCTTTTTGACTAATGGTCAGTGACCATATTATTTTAGGAGCTCGTGAAGATGGAGCACCAGCATGACGAGGAGGCAGGACTTGAGGAGCAGATACCGCTATCGCAGACTACTACTACTACTGCGTGTCCTCAGGTGGGACGAGTTTTGATGTATTAGATTAGCTTCCGCTTTGATTTGAGAGAGAGAGTTGATATGATGTACTGGGCATAAGCCCATATTACTCTTTCCATTTATACTCACTGTGGACTATGTTTCTGTACACTTCATTTATATATATGATATGTACTCTGTGACGTGTGTACTAGTGGATTTGATATATTGTTATACTTCTATTTCTCATATTGGCCTACAAGTTATATGATCGTATTAGCCGGCAGAATCGGCGTATTGCGGTGTCGACTAACCCGTGCATTAGTGTCACCGTAAGATGGTGGTTCTGGGCATAAGACCCGGTAGCCCTCCTTGGTAATGGGGATGGGGGTCTTACATGCTGGACTTGTCACAGAATGTGACCAAGTCCAGTAAAAAACCAAGTGACTGGTGCGAGCACGGCGAACAAGGCCTAGTCCGTATGCCCCAAAGGCAGATTACCAACACTCCACCAAAATACGGCAGAGCCCGCAAGTCCCTACTCGCACAGATGCAAGACAACGGATAACTGCCTGACTAGACACCAGTCCGCACAGTCCTCCACAGAGCAGCTAACGCCTGCTGCAATGCCGGAGAAGTCAGCAAGGATCAAAGCCGATCTCCAAGGCTAGTCCGCAATAGTGGACATCGTGGACTCACACTCCAATCCGCCTGGTTACATAAGAGCTTGCTAATCTGTAAGGACGCAGATTAAGATGAGCACCGCCAACAGTCCACAAACCCCAGTTCCCTCAGGCCGCTCCTCAAGAACAGCCACGTCACTAAGACCAAGCCATGGTCACCCAGGCCGAAACCAACAGTCCGCCCATGCCGCAGACTCGGACCGCTCAGGCCACCCACACCGCTTAGGCCGCACACCAGGTCGCACAGGCCGCTCCTCAAGAACAGTCACGCCACCAAGACCAAGCCACGGTCACACAGGCCGCAAACAGTTGTCAGCCCAGGTCGCGGACTCAGACCGCTCAGGCCGCCCATACCGCCCGGCCTACCCATCACCCTCTTTCACTTCACAAACTTCAATAGAAAATACCCGATCTGGGTAGTTTCTCTATTCCTTTTTTATTTGGCGATTTATTAGTAACATGTGCATTAGCCGATCTAGGCGCCTCAATTAATTTAATTCCTTATTCTTTAGTGAAGAAATTGGGATTAGGAGAGCCTAAACCAACAAGAATGTGCATTCAATTATCGGATCGGTCTGTCGAACTCCTTATGGGGATTATTGAGGATGTGCTTGTCAAAGTTGACAAATTTATCTTTCTGGTAGATTTCTTCATCTTTGACATCGAGGCGGACACCGAGATACCACTCATTCTCAGTCATCCTTTTCTCGCCACCGCACGCGCCACTATAGATGTTAGTAATGGTAAACTTCTCCTTAGAGTCAGAGATGAAGAAGTTACCTTTACTATTGACTCGCCTATGCAAAATTTGCTCTCAAATGACGACTCATGTTACTATTTGGAGGCATCTCCCGAAGAAGACTCCATCTTATTTTCTGAAATATTTTATGAGCCTATTTTTCATGATGAATATTTCTCTAATTTAAGTTCTCATGAAATTAGTGAAACCATTTGGTCACACGTGCACCTATTTTGGAAACTATTGGATTAGGTAGTGACCCCTTAAGCACTTCATTTGAGGAACCTCCAACTTTAGAACTTGAACACGTGTTAGATCATTTACAAAACTTATCTCTAGCGGAGGGTTCCAAACTTCCCATTCATGCTTCGGCTTATCTTTCTAAAAAGTCCATAACGCAGCGCGCGTCACTATGGTCGAGCTCAATGACCATAAACAAAGCGCTCGTGGGAGGCATCCCATGGTTATCTTTCTTTGTTTTTTTATTAAAATTTTCTATCTAAGTTTTTGCAGGTTTGAAGGACATCGTTGCATGATGATCGGACGGGGTCGAGCGTCAGGTCTACGTAATTCTTCAAGTCGGTAACTTTTGTTTTATTGTAATTTATCTGAATCTTAAAAAAAGAATAAAACCTCAAAAAAAACCAAAAAGTCAAAAAAACAATTTCTGTTCGTACACGCCTCTGTCACGGCCGTGACCTATGGGACACGGGCATGACATAGCCGTGTTTAGTTTGTCCTACGAAACCCGAGAATGGTTTCGTCGAGCGCATGTTTTTCATTCGTCCCCCGTACAAGTCACGGGCGTGACCATCAATGGTCACGGGCGTAACTACTGCGGCATCCAGTTCGACGAAATGGACTAAGAAAAATGAATTTTTCTCCCTAGTCACGCTCGTGGAAATTAGTGTCACGCCCGTGACATATGAAAGTCACGGTCGTGACTGACCCGGGAATCCCCAAGCCCCAATGAAAAAAAACAAATGTTTTTTTTCGTTTTCTGGTGCACGTCGCAGGGTCACGCCCGTGACCCTGAGCCGTGTCCATCGAATCCAAGGCATTGACTTGATCAATGCCTCGGATGCTTTCCAACCCGCATTATTTTATGTGACATGCCCCAGAGACACGGGCGTGTCTCAGGGGCGGGTCCCGCGAATCCGATGATGGGAGCATCGGATTCCTGGGCCATTTCTTTCTTTTTTTAAGAACACGCCCCATGTCACGGGCGTGACATGGGGCGTGACCAGCGAATCCGAGGCAGGGCACCTCGGATCCTTTTTTTCTGTATTTCTTTAAGTACACGCCCCCTTTCACGCCCGTGACAGGGGGGTGTGACCTACCCAAAAATCCTATAAATAGGATTTCACCCCCCTCTCATTCCTCCACACCTTCCAGCCCTCCTCTCTTCCCTTAGCCAACCCGCAAACCCCTTTTTCTTCGCTCCTTCCACAATACCTCGCCACCACCCTCGCCCACCGCTTCCTCCTCCGAGCACCTCATGGTTCCCGCCGCGGCGGAAGCCATACATCTATTTCAAAACCAAACCCAGTAGGACGGCAACGATCGCCTATGCGCCAAACCCCTTGGCGTATTCCGCATCTTGGATTAGGCGATCCTCGCCACATTTAGAGCGGTGGATTTTGTTAGGGAATTTCTATCCACTCCTGGATGGAGTTCCCTCTTCTCCATTTCGGAGCACGCCTTCCTTGAACTCACCATCGAGTTCTTGGCATCATTTTAGTTCCGTTTGGCGGCAAATGACGATTTCATCATCTTTTGCATGGGTGGGGTGATGCATCAGCTCACCATCCGCCAACTCAAAGTCGCCATGGGCTTTTTCTTGGAGGCCTTCTCCCAATCTCCAGCTTACCTCTGTCTCCTTACTGATTTCCCTCCCGATGTCAACCTTCTCACCTTTTGGGCGGAACTCAGTAATGACACCGCACCCTACACCCCCAAGAAATCTAAAGGCAGCCACCTCATTTCCCCTGCCTTGCGCATTCTCCACAACCTCCTATCCTTTACTCTTTTTGCTCGCAGCGACAGCCATGGACTGGTGACTTGGGTAGATTTACTATATTTATATAGTATGTTTTACCGGGTCCCGCTAAATCTTGGTTATATGCTCGCCATTTTCTTTCGGCACCAAGCCGAAAATGTGAGGTTGGGAGCGGTGCGCGGTGGGAACTTCATCACTTTTCTCGCCAAGCAGATCGGTCTTTGGGATGCTCTTCCACGACTGAGCTTCATTCAGATGCCGCAAGTCATTCAGTTCCAGACCCTCCAGGCCCTTGGCCTTGCGCGGCGATGAGATGGAGAATTTGAGGCCATCCCCCTAGCAGTCAGTGGCGGGGATCTTGATCTTCATTTCGGTGCTGGTCCCAGCGGTGCTCCTCACTCTCCCCCGATTCCGCCACCTCCTATGCCCTCTACCCCAGCACCCGGCCCTCAAAACTATTGGGATCATCAATTTGGGTTGATTCACACTCGCCTAAATCAGATGCAAACCAATTTTGACAGCCGTTTTACTAATTTTGATGCACGTTTTGTCGCACTGCAGCAGAGCCATACATCTTCTGTGGCTCATATTACACGTGAGTTCACAAATCTGCGAACTCATTATCCGTCATGGGGGATGCTAGCGATGAGGAATAGTTCTTATCTTTGGGGTTGTAGTCGGTTATCATGTATCTTTTCTTTTAGTATTTTCTTTTCACTTGCCCTATATCTTTTAATTTTATTAAAAAATATCAAAAATACGTTTTGCTTCAGTCATGTCTTACAGGCACCCTTTGGTGTTGATTTGCTCACTTCAGGGAAGTCTCTTTTTTCTTTTCTTTACTTATTTTTCGATTGGGGACAATGTATTGTTTAAGTATGGGGGGATATTTCTCAAGCAATATATTCAAAAAAAATCATAAAACTTTTTCACAAAAATCATAAAAAAATTTAATTTTCAAATTTTATTTTTACTTCTCAAAAATACAAAAATATCAAAAAATTCAAAAAAATAGAAAATTGAAATTTAATTTCTTAGAAAGGGACTTTTGGGATATTACCCCATCTTATCTCCTAGTACCGGTGAGAGCCCTTCACAGGGTATACCTCGGGAAGTCTAAGAAATAATAAAAAAATTAGGGTTAATTTTTAATTAGAGAAATATTTATTTCTATATTTATTCACATGCAACATCCATAGTATTCAACTTTTACATAGTGTTTAGAAGATTTGATGCTTTAATTTAATTTTGAATTTTGGAGTAGAACTGTTGGCCATGTTATGTTTCTAGTCAAGTGCACATGTTTGTAGAATTTAAGTAGAATTAAATGTTCAGCATACAATTAGATTTTTTTTTCTAAATGCGTAGAAATTGTTTATTTTACTTTTACTTTGAAACCGGTAAAATCTAAGAATATTTTAGGAGAGTGTGTAGAAGATTACTAGAGAGATATTTCGTGGATCAAGAAAAAGGTATTCTTTCTCGATGTCTTGAACTTGTCCTCTAGCTATTCTCAATATTTGCATAGGTTAAACTTATTAGCATAAAAATGATTTAGGCACTTATTTTGGTAAGTTTGAGCCATTGCACCCTTACCTAACATTTTATCTTTGCTAAGCCAATTTGAACCTATATCCTTCCTTTTGTTTTAGCTCCACCAACACTTTACCAAAGCCTAAAAAGCATCCTAATTACACACATATGACCTAGCTTGAAATTATATATATAACCGGTTTATGAGTGATTAGGAGCCATTTTATTTTGGTGGCTAGTTGAGAAAAAAAGGGGTTGTTTTATTTTTCATTCCTCCTCTAAAAAAAGAAAAGAGAAAAAATATATATGTAAAAAAAATGAAAATAAATAGTGCAAGTTGAAAAAAATTTCAACATGTTAAAAAAAATAAACAAAGGAATTTAGGAATTGGCGGAGTTCTTCAATTTATTTCTTTTGTGCAAGCTGTCATTTTTGGTGTCTTTACCCATCGTTTTTATCTTTGATTTTCCAAACCCAAAACCTAATCCTACATTATAACCTAGTTAAGCCCTACTGATTTGTGCTTATAAGTTAAACTAGTGTCGTGGCGAGAGTGTGAAAGGGCAAGCCTATGGCCATCGACATTGATGGATTTCTTTGGAGGGTATCCTGATCTTCGATTTGTGCAATATTATCTTAGTAAGCACGCTACTTTCTCCCTAAACGTGATTTTAATATTTACCGGGTTTTATTTTCGAAGTAAAAATAATAAGTGAAAACACATTTTAGAAAAATTAAAAACTAATTTGTATGCTGAGTAGGTTTTTCTACAAAAATAACTACGCGCATAGGCATAAGACTTCGCATTGTACTCCTTAGGTTCAATTTTTGTTTCTAGCGTTAAACTTTTTCTACTCTCCATGAAAAGTTGTATGCTCGGGACGAGCAAACGAGTAAGTATGGGGGTATTTGATAACTCTAATTTTATCTATATTTATATATAATTTTTATTTAATAATTAATTAGTTTATAAATATATTTTATGATTCTATTAACTAATTTCTTTAATTTCTTATTTTAGGGTCAATCTGGGCTGCGAATTTCAATTTGGAGTTTACAGGATTGATCAGGAGACAAAGCTGGACAAAGCTGTGAGAATTGTAAAGTACACGCCCCGGACATGGGCGTGACCACCAGGTCATGGGAGTGACATCCTGGCGTAACCCTGGCACGTGCTCCAGAGCTCACTGCCATGTCATTTAAAAATACACTCCCAATGGTCACGGGCATGACCATGCTGACTCGGGCATGTCAGCCAGGCGTGACACACTGATGATGATCCAGGACGCCAATCCGGGTCAGATTAAAGTTACACGCCCAAACATGGGCGTGACATATTGGTCACGGGCATGACTATGAGCCGTGACATCCCGGCGTGCCAAGTTAATGCAGCAGTTTCAAGAACTGGCGATTTTGCAAGACACTCCCTTGGTCACGGGCGTAACCACGGACGTGACCCTTCCAACAACGGCCGGAGTTATTCCCGCCATTTCTGCTTCCCGTAATTTTCAGCAACCGCCAAGACACGCCCTAGGTCACGGGCATGACCTAGGGGTGTGACCCGCCAATTAACGATTTTTGGCGGTTTCGCGCCAACGTTCCGAAGACTTGAAGATGACGGCTCCGAACCTAACACTCCCTAGGTCACGGTCGTGACCTAGGGGCGTGACCATCCAGCAAACTTGCCTATAAATTTCAGGCGATTCCAGAAGCTAATAAAGAGATTTTGGGAGCTTTTGTTCTGTTTTATTTACTGTATTTCTTGCATTTAAAATTCATAGTGTAGGTTTTATTTTTAAGTCTTTCTTTAATCATATCTCTCTTCAACCTTTTATGTAATTCTCCCATCATAATGAGTAGCTAATTTTCAATTAGCACAAGATCATGATGAACTTTGGAATGTAATAAATTTCTTCTTTTATCTCAAATTTTCAAGCTCTCTATTTTATGTACTTCGATTTATCTTTGAATTTAACTTCTTCAAATTCATAAGTTGCAAATTTTGTTTATTCGATTTTAGATCTGTATCCTAGATTTACCGAGAGGTTGTTGATACTAGTAGATCACTCAAGGATAAAGAGAGTTTCATGCAACCCTCAAGAGAGGAAGGCAAAATTCTTCCGTATTGGAGTCAATTCCATTAGTGAGGTTCACCGCCTAAAGCAAGCTTAGGTTTTTCGACTTGCCGAGAGGTATTAATCGATCAACCTAAGGTTAGTCGAATGCGTATTCTCGAGAGAGGCGCTTCGTAGCTATGGAACCTCCGCGGTCAAATTTATAATTTAGAAGCTTGTAATTATTTTCATTTCATGGAAATTTATTCTAACCAAAAGGGATTCTAGATCAAGTGCTAGCTTTCCTATCATCGTATTTCTCATCTTAGTTTAAATGTTTTCTTTTCGCAAAACCAATTTCCGATCGATAAAATAATAGCTCTTCCTTGTGAGTAGGAGTACTCAACAGTCCCCGAGTTTAAATACGACAATTCTTATACTAAATTTTGATAGGTGCACTTGCCTAGTTTGAGATTTTAGTTTGGATATAATTTAAAACTTTATAAAATCTTCATTAGTGAGCTACACGAGCAGGCCCACCCAGCCCGCATCTGCCTGGAGTTTGACGAACTGAGCCTGGATTTCGTCAAACTAAGCCTGATTTGAGATCAGAGTTTGTCGAATGGAGCTCTCCCATAGGCGATCGGGTCGACAACCTGCCTTAGAACATGGGCCTCGCGGACTGCGGTGGCTTGTCCCATGCTCGCCCAAGGTTGACAGGCGAGCTGCGGGAGCCAGTTCGCGTCTGCCCAGCAAGGTGGCGAACTTGTGGCGAGCTAACCTCCCAATCCTTTGAACCTTCCCAGTGGCGCCCCGAGGCAAAATTACCTGGATACCCTTGTTGGGGGTCAAATAGATTGTTAGAACAACGTAGTTAAGCTATTACTAGACCCACTTTTGGATGCATATAGCTATTTAGAACATCGTAGGTTGGCTATTTGCAGGCCGTCTTCAGAAATCTATAAACAGAACCAAGGGGGTACCTCAGAAGGAATGTTCTCATTACTGTCCCGGTCCTCTAGCGCCTTCTGAGGTAGCCTTAGCTCGACATTTGGGTAAGGAGGGGAAGCACTCTCAAATCTTCCATGTGTGTGGTGGGACGTCCACACCGAGCCCTTGGGTTTGTTCCTTGTTCCATTTCCTCAGAAATTTGGCTCGTCGGGGAGGTGTAAGTGCGCAATCACCCCTTCCCCAAGAGTGAACTCCACAGATACCGAATTTTCGGTTTCAACAGTCCTGTATCATGCTAGGCCCCTCACACGTATTCTGGGTTAAGTGAGTTTATTCTGGCTCGGGAAGCGTCGAGCGAGTCGAGTGTACTCGACAGATAGAGCCATTTTTACTTATAATGTTTTCTAGACTCGGCGCGTTGAGTGCACTCAACGCGATGTTGAGTGCATTGAGTGCACTCAATGCCATTCGATGAACTAAGCTGGGGCATTGAGTGGACTCAACACTACTCAATGCTATTTCACTTAGGAAGATTTTTGGCTCGGGGCGCTGAGTGCACTCATTGCGGCGTTTTGTGCGTTGAGTGTACTCAACAACATTCGTCGAACTGAGAACTAATCGAACTGACTCAACGCCACTCGTCGAAATGAGGTTAATTCGTCGAATGCTAATTCGTCGAACTGAGGTTAATTCGTCGAACTGAGGTTAATTCGTAGAGCTGAGTAATTTCATCGAATGATTACTTTGTCGAAATGAGGTTAATTTGAATTGAGGTTAATTCGTCGAACTAGCTCAATGCCATTTGACTTGGAAAATATCTGGCAGGATTGGCGTCGATTGTGTTGAGTGCACTCGACGCCAATTAATGCTTTTACTTACGATTATTCTGAGAACTAATGCATCTAGTGTGTTGAGTGCACTCGATGCTACTCGAATATTCGTTGAGTAAATAAGTACACTCGACGATTTTAACTTGCATACAACATTTAGTTGTGTCGACGAATCTCGACGATTCGTTGAGTAAGAATATTATACTCGACGAATTGTACTTGGGAACTGCTGGACTATTTATGGCTTTGAGTAGACTCGACGAATCACGACGATTCATCGAGTAAGACTATAATACTCGATGATACATCGAGTAAGTGTTGCTAACTCGACGAGTTTGACTTAACAGATTATCTGATGCTGTCTGCTCACAAGCCGGTCTGGTCCGGATTTTCGGGAATTGCACCAGAACGATTATGTTAGACGCGTCTTTTCATTATGACATATTCAAAGCTATTAATAGGCGTCCAATAATAGGGTTCCACGTGGCAAGGCACTTAACCCAAATTTTTATTATAAAAGAGACTTGCGAAAAAGCCCGAGCCGTCACTTGTCATTTTTGCCGAGCCTCTTTCCTGTGCCGAAACAGATGGAAGAGGAGCAGATCACCGGTGCTGATCATCTTTCCCGTAAATAACAAACATCAACGAAGGAGAAGAAGAGGCCGCGAAAAAGGATGACTAGATCCATGGCCAGAAACCTCGTAACTGCTGGAAAATATGTGATCTTCCTACCCTCTCCCTTGGTGTTATATCTCTAGTTATTCCTAGGGGAGATATAGACTCAAAAGAGTCTTGATTCGTGAGAAAAAGTTTCTTAGGAGGATGCCATGCTAGGACTTGTATCCTAGAGATAAGATGTCTTCGACCATTCCTTCCTTCTATGTGAAGATGAGGACTTGGTTTCGTGAAGAAAGTTGGCTTTCAGGGTGAATAAGGGAGAAGGAATTTTGGAAGTGATTTGGGAATTTCGGTTGGAGGAGGAAGACGAACTGATAATGTTTGTTTCGTCTTAAGATGCGAGCAGAAATCTGTTTCATGTGCGCAACGATCTTGAAGGCCGTTTTAGGGCATGATACGGCTGGAACTGGGCTTTCGACTAAACACAAAAGTCATAGCCCTTGGAAATACCTTTCCAATGTATGGTTACAAGTCTTCATGCGAGGTCTGTATCCACAGGAAAGTTTGATCGAACTTGTTGGCTATAAACGTGCAGAAAACTATTTTTTTGAACGCAGCAAAGTTCGAGGCTGATCTCAAGTATGTTAGGTTCTGAACTGGGTTGCGGGCCGAATACAAAAGTTGTAGTCCTTGGAAATACATTTCCAACAGATGGTTATACTCCTTCATACGAGTTCCATAGACTAGGGAATGGACAGTCGAATTGGCTATACAGTCAAGTCCTTGTATTTGATACTCGCGGATTGGTATAGTGTTAGGCTTGGTCGAGTAAAGAAATGGTAAGAATAATTGTTGGGATTTTGAGTGAAATTGGCCCTATAAGAATGTATTAAACAAATGGCTTGGAAACACAATTGCGCATGATTACAAATGTACAATGGAACAGGTTTGGAAGATGTGACGCTTGAAAATAAACTATCCTTGTATGGATGTGATTACCACGATGAAAGCATAATGTTTGGTGGATGCTTGATCCTTGCAAGAAATCAGAAGGTTTTGTTGGATGGCATAACGTGTGTCAAATAAGGAAGTATAAACTGGTCCACTGCTGTGAAGTGTGTTACCTTACCTGAAGAAGTGTGGATTGTCTGTTTTATAAGGTCCTTTGCCACCTGTGTTGATGATGAACCCTTATGTGCCTTAGGGCACGAGAATGTGAAAGGGCGTAAGTGCAGGTGTTTGACCACACTGGATTGGTAATGATGAAAATAAATATGGGTCGGAAGGGCTTGGTCCTCGATGCTTACTTACCGAGGCACCCTCTGTGATAGTGGACGGTTTGTCTTGGTCCTCTGGTGATATGTTCATAGAGGCAACTTCCGTTCCATGTTGATGTCAAACATCATGTAGTGTGAGTCGACACGCAGTGTTGTAATCCTGTGTTAAGGACAGTGTGGTAGGTCTACGGGTTCGCAGTCGTCACAACGACGGGAGTCGACATATAAACTTGCGTGGTTGGGCCTTAGTCCTCGGTGCTTACTTCCCGAGGCACCCTCCGTGCTATTGGATGGTTGGCCTTGGTCTTCTAGTGATATTTCACAGAGGCACCTTCCATGCCACGATGATAGGACAGTTTGGGCTGTGTTCTTGGTGGACATCTACCCGAGAACCCTCTGAGTCGTAGTACGCATGTGAGCTCTATTGTTGTGTCCTTAGCATTGAGGCGTACGAAGGCGTAGGCTTGGTAGTGTAGATGCCCGCATAGTAGTGGAGAAGTCCGCTCCACTGTTACCGCCTGGCCATGACGGTTGATGCCCGAGAGGTTAGCTACCTGCTCGAAAAGTGGGAACTATAAGTCTGTATCGACATAGTAGTTGCATGTGCGTGAACATAGGTGAGTCATTGCATTGCATTTATATCAGCACAATACATTGCATACACAAGATCCTTATCGTATATGTTAGTATGGGAACTCTTATACAATGAGTTACTTTACTGTTGAGCCGATCCTCAACTTATATTTCTGTATGGTCATTCATATAAGTTGAGTTACTTTCTGTCGTACTTCTATATTTTATACTATTGTAGATGGTAGAACTACTAGAGTTGTATGTTTACTCACTTGTTGTTTTATTGATATGCTATGATATTGTTCACTCTTATACCACCTGTTTGTATTACTGCTCATTTATATATATATATATATATATATATATATATATATATATATATATATATATATATATATATATATATATATCTTTATATCTTATAATGAGTTACTTTCAAAAAATCAGGAGGATTGCACATTTGATCGCAGCCATTGAGTATAACCCAAGTTATAAATATGGGTCATTCATCCCCTTAAGATTTGAATTAGAATAAGGCCAAAATAGGAATCCAAGACAATAAAATTCAACTTGCCACAATATACTACCGCCCTCTTGCACACCCCGCATCAGCTTTATTTCACAATCATCGTGCCCCATCAACATCGCGGCCGGCAGTAACCCACACAATCTCGCGCCTATAATCCTCCCGCCGATGTGTTAATCGCATGCCTCTAACCCTCCCGCCTCTAGGTCATCCCACCATTGTGTTTGCTCTTCCGTCATCTCGTGTGAGTTCAGGGCTTCGTCCGACGGCGACTTTCCTCTTCCATGACAATCTTCCGCGGCCGGCCTTTGCAGGTAACCCTTCTTCTTACTCCATAGCTTCCCTTCCTCTTTTGCTATTAAGCTCTGTTTGTTCCCCGTCTGCTCTTCCCCTCTACAATTTACTCCACTCGTTGCTTCTAGCAAGATCGCTCACCTCCGCAGTTTGTTAACCACGCATTCTCCTATGGTTTGTTCACCACGCCACAATCTTATTTCTTTTTATATTCTTCATCCCGATTGGTGTTGCTGCTAGGTCATCCCAATCGCCACGGCAAGGATTCTTCGTCCTGATCGTTATTGCATCTAGGTCATCCCGCTACAGCAAGGCTTTGCACGGCTACATCCGACAGTTATTGTAACAGTGCAGCAATCGAGAATAGAGGTAAGCAATGCAGTGGAGCATGATTCTACCTTCTTTAGTTGTAGAGATTAAGAGCAAAAGAGGATGGGAAGCAAGCTTCAAGAAGAAGGTTTACCGTCATGGAGGATGAAAGGCGCCGTCTTCATGGAAGATCGAACTCGCCATAGAGAGAGGTAAGCAAGCTTCAGTAGTAGAAATTGGACCGATCCTTGGAAGATTGAATTGGAAGATCGTCATGGAAGGGGAAACTCGCCGTCGTGCAGTCAGTCAGCAGTCGAAGTTTAACGGAGAGGAAGAAAGTAACCGTCGGATGTAGCTGTGCAAAGCCTTGCAGCAGCGGGATGACCTAGAGAAAATAGTGATCGGTACGGAGAATCCTTGCCACAGCGATCAGGATGACCTAGCGGCAGCACCGATCGGGATAAAGAATATAAAAAGAAAGAAGATAGAGGAGTGGTGAACAAACCGTGGGAGAATGCGTGGTGAACAAATTGCGGAGGTGAGCGATCTTGCTTGAAGCAGCGAGTGGAGTAAAGTACAGAGGTGAAGAGCAGGCGGGGAACAAACAGAGCTTAAGAGCGAAAGAGGAAGGTAAGCTGTGGAGTAAGAAGAAGGGTTACCAGCAAAGGCCGGCCGCGGAAGATTGTCGTGGAAGAGGAAAGTCGCCGTCGAACGAAGCCCTGAACTCGTGCGAGATGACGGAAGAGCAAACACAATGGTGGGATGACCTAGCGGCTGGAGGGTTAGAGGCATGCGATTGACACAACGGCGGGAGGATTATAGGCGCGAGATTGTGTGGGTTACTGACGGCCGCGATGTTGATGGGGCACGATGATTGTGAAATAAAGTTGATGTGGGTGTGTAGGCAGGCAGCAGTACAGTGTGGCAAGTTGAATTTTATTATTTTGGAATCCGGTTTTGTCCTCATTCTAATTCAAATCTTAGTGGGATGAATGACCCAGATTTATAATTCGGGTTATATTCAATGGTTGCGATCAAATGTGCAATCCTCCTGATTTTTTGAAAGTACTTCTTTATAAGATATAAAGATATATAGTACCTTCTCGTTTTCTCTGCCCGGTGCCGAGGAGTCGCTGGGGAATCGGATGTGATAATCACTTAGTCTTTATGACTAACGGTTGCTATGTCTTCCTTTTTAGCAGGAAACCTCGCAGATAGAGTAGTAGCAGGCTATGCAGGAGGACAACCAAGCAAGGGCGACAGGGCCTGATGTGACGGTACGGTCGTTGCCGTCAGTGACTGATGTGAGTGTTTTGTAGCGAGACTCTTTGGTAGCCACTTCGGGCATGTACTCTGATATATTGGAAGCCTTGTCTGCTTCTTATTTCTATTGTACTTATGGACTTATATACTAGTTTGTATTTTGACTTCTGTTTTTATATTCTTTATGTTTGGTTGGCATGGATGATATGATTAGCTGATAGGATAGGCTTTTTGTAGTACAGGTTAGCACGTGCGCTAGCACTACTGCAAGGCGGCTATTCTAGGCATAAGACTCCACTCGTGCCGTGTTTTTTATTCCAGGAGTGGGGTGTTACAGGCCATGCACAGTAACCTTTAGTGTTCCATTTTTGGAATTCATTTATAGCCGTTGCTTTAATTCTCTCTATAAATATGTTAGGATGAATTTTGAAAATACAAATCTTGCAAATTGTAATTTCGAAATCACATGGTTTTCCTAAATTGTAACCGACGGCTTGACATCTCTGATTTCACAATTCTTCCCGTTCGGTTGCCAACGAAGTGCAAGATTTATCATCTTCGACTTTCACAACTGGATTGCTTCTTCTCTCAAGATCTATACTCCTCTAGATTAATCGTTTGGAGATTGAAGGTTCATGATTAAAAGTCTTCAAAGCTTTTCCACTTTCTGAGTTCTTCAAATCTCAAGATCTACTATTTCAAAGAATTTTTGAGCAAAGACTTGTGATCATCATTGCTGGATTATAATAAACATTTACTATTCTAGGAGATTGTTTCACTGAGTTTGTAGATTTGTTTGTGGATCGATTTTATAGATCCGTTTGTGTATCAAGTTTATAGATCTGGTTGTAGATCGAGTTTGAAGATCCTTGAGTGGATCGAGTTGTAGGATAGTTTTTTCTCCGAGGTGTAAGATTGTTGATAATCTGAGAAAGGTGAAGTAGCTGAAACTAACCATTCCTAGTAGATAGGCGAGACGGGGCAGTGGATGTACCCAATATGGGGAACCACTATAGATCTCTGTGTTTTTTTTGGTTTTTTTTTTCGTATTTTTTAATCCGCAAAAAGACACAGACATCAACTATTCACCCCCTCTAGGTGATTTAGGTAGACAGTAGATACTTTCAGGGAAGAAGAATGATATAGCCAAGCATGTGTATGGGTGTTTTACTTACAAGCATGTTAAGGCAGATCATGGACGGCCTGGTGTCAAGCTGATGTCTTTGGATATTCCAAGTTGGAAGTGGAAGAGTTTTTCTATGGGCTTTATTACTGGTTTGCCGAGATCTCCTCGAGGACATGATTTTTTGTGGATCATAGTGGATAGATTGATGAAGTGTGCTCACTTCATGTCGTTCATGATTGATTACTCCATGAAGAAGATAGTGAAGTTGTATTTGGAAGAGATCATTAGATTTCATGGAGTACCTGTAAGTATCGAGTCAAATAGAGATTCCAGGTTTACGCCTCGCTTTTCGAAAAGTTTGAAGGAAGGGTTGGGTACCGATCTCAGGTATTCCACTACTTATCATCCGCAGATCAATGGTCAGACTGAGAGCGTTAATCAAATATTGGAGGATATGATCAGATGTTACATCTTGGACCATGGAGGAGTGCGGGACGAGCGTCATAGATTGATGGAATTTTCCTATAATAATATTTATCAAGAGAGTTCGCAGATGGCTCCTTTTGAGGCTTTTTATGGGAGGCGTTGTCTAACCCCCTTGTTTTGGGTTGAAGTTGGTGAAGGACTGTTGTTGGGACCAAAATCTTTGGAAGAGATGAGTACTTCTGTGACACATATTCCATAGAAGCTTTGGATTGCTCAGGTGTATTATGAGAAGAACACTAATCAATGAAGGGTTGACTTGGAGTTTGCAGTTGTGGACATGGTTTTCTCAAAGTTTCTCTGATGTCGGGTGTTAAGAGGTTTGGAAGGAACCATAAGTTGGATACCAGGTACATGGGAACATTCTAAGTTGTTGAACGCATCGGACTGTCAACTTGTAGGCTAGATTTGCACTCCAATTTTCTTGTGTGCACGATGTGTTTCATGGGAGCAGTTACGGAAATGTGTGCTTAGAGACCAGCATGTCCTTGACTCGGTGCCCCATGTTGCAACCTAATATTTCTTATGTTGTGGTGCATGTTCATATTCTAGAGACTCGGGATCGGGAATTGTGAAGGAAGACAATACCTATTGTCAAATTTCTTTGGCAAAACCGAGACGTTGAGAGCGCGACTTGGGAGTTGGATTTATCTATGAGAGAGGCTCTGTAACATCCCGATTATTGCTAGACCCCTCGCAAGTGTTTTGAGTCAGGAAAGTTGACTCAGGCTCGGGTTACACTGGTAACAGGCGTCGAGTGATACTCGACTAATAGGGCAAATTTCACTTAGAATTATCTTGGTTGCAGTAGGCGTCGATTTCGTTGAGTGGTCTCAACGCCATTCGACGAGGCGTTATGCGATACTCAATGCACAAGGAGAAAATGGACTTAGAATAATTCTGGATTTTGGAAGCGTCAAGGCGTTGAGTGGTCTTGATGTCATTGGACAAATTGTCAAGTATGCTCGACGACTTTAACTTGAAATTATTCTAGACTTTGTAGGCGTTGAGTGGTCTTGAAGCCACTCGATGAACCATCGAGTGCATTGAGTAAACTCGACGTCATTCCACAAATTGTCAAGTATGCTCGGCAATTTTAACTTGAAATTCTTCTGGACTTTGCAGGCATCGAGTGGTCTCAACACCACTCGACAAAGGGTCGAGTGTGTTGAGTAAACTCGACGTCATTCGACAAATTGTCAAGTAATACTCGACGAATGAGAAATTGACTTAGAAAACTATGCTGGACTTTATAAGCATAGAGTGAGTGTATGTATACTCGACGATTTTGACTTGGGTATTTTTCGGCACAGACTGTTTTTGAATTCCTATACATGGGCTAAGCGGAGTTTCCGGGAAACGTGCCATATGACTTATTTGGACATGGTCTTTTCGACAAGACTTAATTTAAATAAAACTGGGTGGTCCAATACTAGGGTGACAAGTGGAAGGCAGTCTAACCCTAATTCCTCTTATAAAAGGAGATTTACGTGAAAATCCTAGCAGTCACTTCATCCCCTTGTCGAGTCGTTACCTGTGCCGAAACCGTCGGAATTGAAGAAGTTGCCAGAGTCGATTTTCTGAAAGAAGAGCTGATCTACATTTTGGGAAGAACAATACCAACAAGGAGGAAGATGTCAAGCAGGATAACGAGATCCATGGCCAGAAATGAGGCGAGCTTCCTACCATCTCCCTTGGTTCTAGATCTCTTGTTTTTATGTCTAGGAATGATGTCGTGTAAGACCCCATTTTTTTGGAAAACCAACAAGATCTTATGCCCAGAACTGCCACTATGCAGAGACACTAACACGCCCGGGAAGGTCATCACTACAAACACCGATGCTACCAACCATACCGATCGTAGAAGAGAAGAGTAAGTACAAGAGTAAAATGAAACTCAAATGCGGGTGCACCAGAAATCACATGAATATAAAATAAATCTCCACGAAGGGGGATTCCACAGTAACGATAAATGAAAGTACTAATAAAAAGGGCTCCTGCCTGATACATCATGATCCTCACTACAAGTCACTCATCGCAGAAGCAAATCTATAGTAACAACTAATGATTGGGACTCACTATCCCTGCTGCATGAACTCCCATGCTAGACTGTCCCGTCTCCAAGCGCACCGACTTCTATGGCTGCATCTCCTGGTTCGGCTCCACAAACCCCTAAAATGATTTGATCAATGACCATTAGTCTAATAGACTAAGTCCTATCATCCCCCACCCCTCCCCCATGGCTCCTAGGAACCGAGCAGGGAGAAGGAAAGGGAACGTATTTAAGGTGGAGAGTAACAAAAGTAAGCAGTTGACAGCGGAACTTAGTCTATCATGATTATATAATCATAGCAAGTATGAGTAGGCAAATAATAGGTAAGCACTATAAGATTACGCATTAAAAAGGTGAGAAAGCAAAGGTACAAGAAGGTAAACTAAGTAACCATGAACTATAGGAATGCCCATACAAACCTATAGACCAAGGGGTTATTTTGCAAGGCCTATTGTATAAGGAGTCTCATACCAATTTATACAATAAGTGTCAAGGGTTATTTTCGATGAATATGTTATGACATGCAAGTACGCTATGGTAAGAAAATGCAAGTACAACACACACACACGACTCTGTGCACACAGACCTTTTGTAACGCCTCCATTCGTCACGTGTAATATAACAGTGTGTCCGGTCGGGGACCCACGCCATATTTCACAGACAAACGGCGGAGTCACGTAGGGATATCAAAATCTCATTCTACTCGTAGCCTAATTCAATACATTCTAGCACAGAATTTTATGTTAGATGAACTCAGCACAGCGAATGTCCACTAATATATAAATTCCACATTTATATATGTATATTAGGAATGTTTACAAGACATACACGCTCATGGACTTAAGGCCTTACAGGTTGCTCTTTACAAACATATACAATTTCATACATCGGCACGCAGGCCGGCCACACATGAAATCCAAACATTCTTCGCACGACCTACGAGGGCCTTCGCAGCAAGCCATTATTCCGCTCAATTCAATTCACTCCACCAGCACCTCCAAATAATCATCCACCCAAGAGCGTTAAACAAAGCAACGGTCAGTATTAGCTGACCAATTATAACGACACTACCCATTACCCGGGGCAGTGGTTCCTTCCCTGTATGCATTGTCATCATAATATCTATCAAGCTACCAATCACAACCATGTCACAAATGTCGGTATCCACCTGACGCTCTGTGCACTCAGGGCACCTTATTGGTGTACCGGATATACCCGTCGTCCACCACCGATCAGAGGTTTTTAACTTGTTGGTTGGTCGGTCCTAGTCCACCAGTCCCGCAGGCTGGCGACATTCCGTCCATCCCACTCAGAGGTACTAACCTCACAGCAAACATGAGCAGATCGACCCACCCTAGTGGTGTAGCAAGCCGGGTTTATCTATGCTCCCCAGGCATTACCACCAATCGGCCTCCCATCCTAATACAGATCGACCCACCCTAGTGGAGTAGCAAGCCGTGTTTAACTCGGCTCCCCAGGCATTGCCACCAATCGACCCCTCCACTAATACAGATCAACCCACAGTAGTGGTGTAGCAATCCGGGTTTATCTTGCACCCCCAGGCGTTGCTACCAATTAATATCTCACGACAACCAATAGCTTTCTCAAAGCATCCAAGATAAACATCCATACATCCATACATCCAAACAACAGAGGCTACACGCATATATCTTACACAACATCAAATCTACGGAGTCTTCTCCGGTTTACCCAGATTCATCACCAATCCAGACTAACCGTCTAGGTGGGCTTCACACAGCATTCCTATGACGTGCCACACACTCCGGCTCTAGATGTAGACTCAACCAAGGAATCACTTACGATATCCACCTCTTGGTTGAGGATTCCATGCATATGCATAAATACAGGACTTCGATGTCCAAAAAGGAGATCGTTACCCTTGCAGATCGCTTTGGAGCCATGACCTAGCCGGATGGAAATCACCGCCTCGGCTTTGCCTTCACGAATCCAAACTTGGATCTTGATTCTGTACTCTACAGCTCCTCCAGCAGCTAGTTTTCTCCTTCCTCCTTTCCTTCCCTTGCCCTCTCTCTCTCTCTTGGAGAAGAAGAAGAAGGATGAAATGAAGGAGTTTATCCCTCATTTCTCGGCCTTTTATCCACAGGGAAGTGGCCTGGACCCTTTGATCCAGGATAGGGAATCGAACTGCTCTGATTTGCCCAAAAATAGGCTGAACATGGCCTGACACGCCCTGTGACACGCCCGTGTCACAGGCCGTATCCCTTAAGCGGCACACCACCGACTCAAATCCAAACAGTACACGGCCGTGTGACACGCCCGTGTCACACCCTACACCCCCGTGTCATGGTCGACATGCCCGTGTGTGGCAGCTGTGTACTTCACCCAGCACAACATCAACTCACCCGAGCGGGACACGGCTATGGGACACAACCGTGTCTCAGGCCTTGTACCTCAAGACGAACCTATGTACCTCAACAGACGCAACCCTGGCAAAAACCCGCAAAGGACACACCCAGTGACACGCCCGTGTCACAGGCCGTGTACTCCCCTTTGATTGCCGCTCGATGATTGTCGAGCGCATTTCATCGATCCACGAACGACACGCCATGGGCACGCCCGTATCTCAGGCCGTGTCACCCAACCTGAACCCAACTTTGGCTTTGGGGTGTTACAATCCTCCCCTCCTTCAAAAAAACTTCATCCCAAAATTTGGCTCGATTACAGACATTCACCGAACCACTCTTTGTTGCACCATCAGTAACCGATCACCCGAATAAGGCGAGCCAGGTTAGAGCTCAGAGGCCATAGCTTGTTTCGCCCCAAGGCATCACACAAAACAAACATCACATTCAGAACATACACACATACATATCTCTCACATTTGCACATCCATCCACAATTATTCAATACAACATATAACATATATGTACACAACCATCTAATTATTTGTGCCTTATATACAACAATGTTCACATCACCAAATTGATACAGGTCACTATTCTCTGTTTACTTCCGCTCAGCCGCCTGATTTTGGAGATATCGTTTCATAGGCTCTTGAAGTTCCAAATTAAACACACGAGGTTGAACTTCACCAATTGAGCTTTGCGGCTCTTGCACTTCCAAATTATGTAGTCGAGCTTGCGTTCGGGATGCAGATGACTTGGCCACTTCTTTGCCCTTTTCTTCATAAGACGCACCTGTTCTTTTCTCACTCTTTGACGGGGTATTCCAACAATAATGGGCTATATGTCCTTGCTTCCCGCAGTTAAAACATGTGCGTGTATCAACACGTCCTTGCCCACATGTTCCCCCGAAGAGACAGTCGATGGAGTTGATTCATCTGTCCTGAACCTTTTCGTATCTCGTTTCTTAAACTCCAACTATTTCGACTACGGAACTTTAAATTCCGGCTTCGCCTCCTCCAGGTTCCTCTTCTCGTGTACCCGTTTCAAATCCTTCTCCAGCACGCGGGCTGTATCTACCAACGCTTGAAAGCCTTGGTTCACCGAACTAGGGAGTGTTAACCTTAACTCGTCACGCAGTCCCTCGTAAAAGAGATTCGTTTTCCGAGCCTCTTCAGTGAAAGTAGACCCCGCATAGTGCCCCACACTCGTAAACTCATGCTGGTATGTATCAATGTCAGTCTCGCCCTGCACCAGACGTTGAAATTCGTTATCCATCGCAATTCCCTGCGACAATGGCAAATACTTGGCTAGAAACAATCGTGAGAATTCATCAATTGAGACCTCCTCTAATCCTCGACCCGCCAAGTGATGCACTTCCACGTCATCACACCATAGTCTCGCATCTCCTTCTAGCAAAAAAGTGGCTAAGGTCACTTTCTGCTCCTCCGCAGTCCTGATTGCAGTCAGGATCCTCTTCACTCTTGCAAGCCAATCCTCCGCCTGCGTTGGGGAAATCGCCCCACCAAACATAGGTGGATGAAACTCCATAAACCTTTTCAACTCCTCCATTGCTTGCTCGTCCACCACAACTTCAGCGCGCTCTCGCTTTACATCGGGTCATACTGGCACCCCTGCAGGCCTTGCGTGCCCAGTAGGCTGTGCTTGTAACACTGCGAGCACCGTCTCAGTCACCACATGTATGGTCTCCGTCGAGGGAGGTGTAGGCGCATCAACTGGTGTCGCACTCTTGTCCGAATGCTGGGGCTCAGACTGCCCAGCACCACTCCTCGCCACCTATCAATGTACAAAAACACCATTAATCATCCATGTCATAATGGCAACTATACATTGACGTCACATTCACACTCCTCACATGCATGTATAACATTCCTAGTGGACATTCGTGAATTCCAATATGTTCTCCCTCCCAAAAATCTCAAACCTGCCTCTGATACCACTTTGTAATGCCTCCATTCATCACGTGGAATATAACAGTGGGTCCAGCCGCGGCCTCACGCCATATTTCATAGGCAAACGGCGGTGTACCGTGGGGATATCAAAATCTAATTCTACTCGTAGCCTAACTCAAAGCATTCTAGCGCAGCATTTTATGTTAGATGAGCTCAGCACAGCGAATGCCCACTAATATATAAATTCCACATTTATATATGTATATCAGGAAAGTTTACAACACAAACACGCTCACGGCCTTAAGGCCTTACAGTTTGCTCTTAACAAACATATACAATTTCATACATCGACACGCAGGCCGACCACACATGAAATACAAACATTCTTCGCACGGCCTTCGAGGGCCTTCGCAGCAAGCCATTATTCCGCTCAATTCAATTCACTCCACCAGCACCTGCAAATAATCATTCACCCAAGAGAGGTAAACAAAGCAACGGTCAGCATTAGCTTGTTGAATTTTCTCAAGGTGGTCAGCAAGATAGCCTAAAGCCAAATTAATATTCTCAGAACTATCCAGTTAACACATTGATCATGTGAAAGCCCAAAGTGCAAGCTTAACACCAAACACAAATGAAAGAATAAGCAGGTCTTATATTCATTCACACTTCTTTACAAGGAAAGGTATACATAGCGAGACATGATTTCGCTAGAACACAAGCTACAAACAGAAAGCTCAACACAAGCCGAGCGGACAGCACTAGAGACCTTCGAGACCGCCCAGTCCGCCAATGTCACCGAAGCTACCCGAACTGCTACTGCTACAAGCCGAATAGCACACGGAGTCCGCCGAGACAGCGAGGTCGCGCCAACATACCATTATTTGCTGCCTGCTGATGAACTGAAGAACAGACCGCCTACCCGCCTAAGACCGACGCACAAGTTATTGGAACTTGGAAACACTGAAGTAGAGAACCACTGACAAGCCGTAGAAGCGACCAGCTGATACCGCAGAGACCGCACACTTCAAAGCCAAACTCCTGGTTCCTTGAAGCTAGTCGCGCAACCTGCATATCACAAATAGTCAGCTCTACTCAAACCGCGCGGACAAGAAAATCCAGACCGCAATAATTTGCCCAAGCCCCACTTACTGTTCACTCAGTTACTGTAAACGTGTCGGGGGGTCTATTTATAGGCGAGGTGAGGAGTGTGGTCACAACCCTAGTGAATATAGTCACCACCCTAGCTCGCACACTAGCAAAGACCCGTCCGCTAAGTTCGCATGGACTTAGCCGGATTCTAAGAAATACTCGCACAACTGCCCAAACGGTCAACTGTCGGACTTCGACACCAGTCCGCGCAGTCCTCCACAGCAGCTAACACCCGCTGCAACACCAGAGCTCGGCAAGGGCCACAGCCTATCTCCAAGGCCAGCCCGCAACAGCGGACACCGCAGACTCGCCAGTCGCAAAGCCTCTTGCGGATTCAATCTCAAACCCGCCTGGCTACACAAAAGCTTGCAAAACCTCAAGGCCGCTAATCAACAAGTACTGCCAACAGCCCACAAACCGCAGTCTGCTCAGTCCGCTTCACAAGAAGCCCACCATCCTTGGCCATAGAACAACCGGGCCGCATAGCAGACCGCTCAGTCCGCACACTAGGCTGCTCAATAGCCAAGCCACCAAGACAACCACCACCCAGGCCGTAACTAGTAGTCCGCCCAGGCCGCGGACTTAGTCCGCACAGGCCACTCAGTCTGCCCGGCATGCATATCACCCACTTCCACTTCACAAATTTCAACACTCCCCCTTGAAGTGAGAAGTGGTGATCAAGCCTAGCAAGCTACGTAACCGCTGAAATGGCCCCTTCGACAGCGGCTTCGTGAAGATGTTAGCAAGAATATCTTCACTCCGAACAAGCCCGACCAGAAGCGATCCCTCCAACACCTTCTCTCTTAAGAAGTGGTGCTCGATCTCAATATGTTTGGTCCTTGCGTGACACACTGGATTGTTTACCAGTTTGAGAGCACTCTCATTGTCACCCTGGAGTAAAGTAGGCCCTTGCACTTCTTCATGAACATCCTCTAGAAGCCTCCTTAACTAGATGGCTTCCCGAGCAGCCAAGGCCGAAGCCTTATACTCAGCTTCCGTAGTAGACACGGACACATAATCCTGCTTCTTACTACACCACGAAATGCAAGCTGATCCACAAGTGAACACATAACCCGAAGTTGATCTTCGATCATCCGAGTCACCATAATAATTAGCATCTGTGTACCCAAGCAAGGAAAAGTCTGCATCCCTACTATAGAGGAGTCCTATATCAGAAGTTGTCTTGATATACTTCAAGATGTTCTTTACTGCTACCAGATGAGACTTCCTTATTTCGGCCATAAACAGACTTACTCGGCCAACAGCATAAGCAAAGTTTGGCATTGTAATCGTCAGGTAGATCAAACTCCCTACAAGAGCCCTGAACACCAAGGGATCAAGAAGAATCCTTCCTTCACCTCGTCGAAGCTTCAGCCCATGTTCTAGTGGAGTAGAGCAACTCTTCCCTTCGCCCATGCCGAATCGACTTACAATGCGATCCACATATCCCTTCTGGCAAATGAGAATCATCCACGCCTTCCTCTCCACTTCAAGACCGAGAAAGTGATGAAGCTCTCCCAAGTCTTTCATCTCGAAGCGTATATCAAGCTCAGCTCTGAGCCTTGCTACATCCTCCTCTGAATTCCCTGTGATGATCATATCATCCACATATAGCAGGACCAAGAATTGAATCTCCACCTTCTTCTTGACGAACAAGCTAGAATTCGAGTTGGAAGCAAGATAACCGCAGAATTGTAGATACCGCTATCTTCCCAAACCAAGCTCTAGGAGCTTGCTTCAACCCGTAGAGAGCCTTCCTGAGCTTGTCGACATAGTCCGGATGATATTCAGAAACAAATCCAAGTGGTTGATCCATGAAGATGTCCTTATCAATTTCTCCGTAAAGAAACGCATTCTTCACATCAAGCTGCTACATCCTCCATCCCTTGCAAGCAGCAAAGGCGATCACCACTCTAACTGAAGTCATCTTTGCAACCGGACTAAATGTCTCCGCATAGTCTTCTCCATACTACTGTGAGAATCCTCGAGCAACCAGGCTAGCCTTGAACCTATCAATGCTCCCATCAGCCTTCTTCTTCAACTTATTTACCCACTTGCAAGTTACCGGAGTAATGTCATCAACCTTGGGCACAGGTCCCAGGTTTCATTCTTCTTGAGAGCAGCAATCTCTTCCTTCATGGCATCATCCCACTCCTTAACTCCAGTGGCCTCATTGAAGTTTGCAGGCTCTCGCTCATCCAGAGGACCTGCAAAGAAGCAGGAGACAAAACTCACTGTATTTCCATCACAGTACCGAGTAGGTGGCTTCACAACCCTCTTTGATCTCCGAAGAGGTTGTTCCTTGATCACTACCTATGTTGCTTCTTCAGGCTCAACTCCACCTTCAGGGAAGCTTTGAGCAATGCTCCCCCTGCTTCCTGATCCAGAAACCTCAGCACCAGAACTTGAAGCAAGAGGAGCTGGTGGTGATACAACAAGCTCCTCTTCCAGAACTTCATCAGCCACCTTCTGCTCTCCATCAACCTTACTTTCTGTTAGCTCAACTGAGCCACCTCCATACGACGTCAGTTAGTCAAAGACCATGTCTCTTGAGACAACAGACTTCTTTGTCGCAGGATCCAAGCATTTCCATCCCTTCTTCCGCTCATCATAGCCAACAAAGAGAAGCTTCCTTGCCTTTGCATCAAGCTTTGTCTGTGAAGCATCCGGGACATGCACATAGCAAGTTGTTACGAACACACGAAATTGTTCCACACTGGGCTTCTCATTCAGCAACATCTTAAAAGGATTCTTCATGTTGATCGGGCTGACCGGCATCCGATTGATGATATAAGAAGCACAAGACATCCCCTCTGCCCAGAAGGACCTAGAAATGTCTTTCGTATGAAGCCAGCATTTGCAAGTCTCCGTCAAATGACGAATCTTCCGTTTTGTTGTGGATTATGAGCACAAGTGAGCTCTCGTTGGATCCCGTGCTTCCTGCATAAGTTATAAAACTCGGAGGAGACAAACTCACCACCGTTGTCAGTTCTAAGCTTCTTGATCCGCAAGCCAAGTTGACCCTCCACCAACTCCTTGAACTCCACAAACAATCGGAAGGCTTCATACTTCTCCTTCAAGAAATATTCCCAAGTGTATCTTGAGTAGTCATCAATCAACACAAGCATGTATTTGTTCCCACCAAGGCTAACAGTGGTGGTTGGTCCCATCAAGTCTCCATGGATGCACTCCAATGGTCTCTTGCTTCTCATTCGTGATTTATCAAACGGAAGGCGATGAGCCTTGTCGTACTGACATTCCACGCAAACGTGACCGTCGCCAAATGAATATATCTTAGGCAAGCCTCTTACAAGGATTTTGTTAGCCATAGCCTTCAGCTTATCCATTCCTACATGCCCCAGCCTTTCATGCCATATAGCAACGCTATCGTTTGCTCTCATTCGATCAACATAAGAGTTAGTTGCAAGAACAAACAAGTTCTTAACTCTCCTCCCAACATGAGCAACATCAGCCTTAACCGCTGATACGTTGCGAAGAAACTTCACTTCTATTGGCCCAAACAGAACGTGATAACCAGCGTCTACCGCGTTGGTCACAGAGAAGAGGTTCTTCTTCATGCCTGGTACGTGATACACACTCCTTAACATGAGTGGCCCCATATAACTAACCAAATACACAACCCTCTCCTTCTCTACGACATAAACAGTATTATCAGTAGTTATGATAGCTTCAATACTTGAGTAAGCTTGCAAGGAAGAGAACTTCGACTTGTCTCGGGTGAGGTGATGACCACACCCAGAGTCCACGATCCAATCGTCGTTGAAGTCGACAGTGGACAAAGCACGGACACAAGTGTCCGTCATGAAAGCTCTGCCCCATCCAGCTTCCTCACTCTTAGAGCAAGCTTCCTCCTTACCAGCAGCATGCACAGGCTGCAGTTTGATATTGCAATAATGCTTAAAGTGTCCCCACTGATGACACATGTAGCACTTCAAGTTCTTCTTCCAATCCTTCTTAGGAGCAGTGTTCCTCTCTGGTTGATAAGAAGTTAAAGGCTCATTTTCAGCAGCAGTCTTCTTCTTCTTCCCTTCCCATCCCTTCTACTTCTTACTCGTGAAGAGTGCTAAAATGTTCTTCTCAGAGACGATGACTCCAGCCATCCACCTTGCCAAGCTTTCCAGTGAAGCAAGAAGATTCTCAAGCTCCAGCAAAGATGGTTGAGTAGCCCAGCCTTAAACTGATATCACAAAGGCAGCATACTCCTTCCGCAAGCCGTGGATTATGTGCCTTTTCAACTTGGCCTCAGAGATAGGCTCATCAGGGTCAAACGCTGATATCTCTACACACATACTCTTCATCTTCAGAAAAAACTTTGAGATGGTCAGGTCTCCTTAAGTTGCCCTTGCCAACTCATTCTACAGGAACTGAAGCCTTGCCACATTCTTCCTATTGAACAACTCATTAATAGTTGTCCAAATATCAGCAGCAGACTCACATCCAATGATGTGATCAAACAGTTCTGGTGAAACAGCCCCTTTGAGAACAAACTCCACTTTTGCATTTGTTTTTCTCCAGAGCCTCACCTGCTCAGCAGTCCCAAAAGCAGTAGTGACTTCTTGTCTATCGTCACCACCGACGACCTCCCATAGCTCCTCGGCAAGAATAAAACTCTTCATACACGACTTCCACTTCTTGAAGTTAGTCGTGGTCAAGATCTCAATACCCAGAACTCTTACATAGCTCCCTTCCATTGCAACAACCTTTGGTTAAGCTTCCAGCAAGCACAGAGCACCAACACAGGTTGATCACCGCTCAAGCACAGAGCAACAACACAGGTTGAACACCGCTCACGCAACTAAACCTAGCTCTGATACCATGTTGAATTTTCTTAAGGTGGTCAGCAAGATAGCCTAAAGCCAAATTAATATTCTTAGGACTATCCAGTTAACACCTTGATCATGCGGAAGACCAAAGAGCAAACTTAACACCAAACACAAATGGAAGAATAAGCAGGTCTTATATTCATTCACACTTCTTTACAAGGCAAGGTATACATAGCGAGATTTGATTTCGCTAGTACAAAAGCTACAAATAGAAAGCACAACACAAGCCGGGCGGACAACACTGGAGACCGTCGAGACCGCACAGTCCGCCAAGGTCGCCAAAGCCGCCTGAACTGCTGCTGCTACAAGCCGAATAACAAATGGAGTCCGCCGAGACTGCGAGGTCGCGCGAACACACCGTTATTCGCTTCCTGCTGATGAACTAAAGAACACACCACCTACCCACCTGAGACTGGCGGATAGGTTATTGGAACTTGGAAATGCTGAAGTAGAGAACCACTTACAAGCCGCAGAAGAGACCAGCTGAGACCGCAGAGACCGCACACTTCAAAGCCAAACTCCTGGATCCTTGAAGCTAGCCACGCGACTTGCACACAACAAACCGTCAGCTCTACTCAACCTGTGCGGATAGGAAAATCCAGACCGCAATAATTTGCCCAAGCCCCACTTACTGTTCACTCAGTTACTGTAGATGTGCCGGGGGGTTTATTTATAAGCGAGGTGAGGAGTGTGGTCACCACCCTAGTGAATAGAGTCACCACCCCAGCTCGCGCACTAGCAAAGACCCATCCGCTGAGTATGCATGGACTTAGCCGGATTCCAAGAAAATCGCCAGGAGCAAGACACATATGTTCACAACCAGGCGGACTTATACCTGTCCACTCACACTATGCAGACAAGGTACAGTCCGCACAGTCTGCAAAGTCCGCGAGCATCATCACACAAGGACAACCACAACCCCTTCAGCGATAGTCCACACACGAAGGTGGCAGTGCGCACAGTACAAGACCAAAGCCTCCATCCTCCATAAGTCCACAACCAAAAGGCAGTCCGCCCGGTCAACAACGGACTTGGCGGATACTGCGGACACACTGGACTTGTCACAGAATGTGACCAAGTCCAGAAAATCACCAAAGGCCTAGCGCGAGCTCGGCGAATAAGGTCCAGTCCACCAACACCCAAAGCAAATCGCTAACACTACACCAGAGTAAGGCAGAGTCTGCAAGCTATACTCGCACAGCTGCCCAAAAAGCCAACTGCCGGACTCCGACACTAGTCCACGCAATCCTCCACAGCAGCTAACACCCGCTGCAACACTAGAGCTCGGCAAGGGCCACAACCGATCTCCAAGGCCAGCCTGCAACAGCGGACACCGTGGACTCGCCAGTCCGCAAAGCCTCCCGCGGATTAAATCTCCAACCTGCCTGGCTACACAAGAGCTTACAAAACCTCAAGGCTGCTGATCAACAAGCACTGCCAACAGCCAGCAAACCGCAGTCCGCTCAGTCCGCTTCACAAGAAGCCCACCATCCTTGGCCATAGACCAACAAGTTCGCACAGCAGACCGCTCAGTATGCACACCAGGCCGATCAGGCTGCACAGGCTGCTCAACAGCCATGCCACCAAGACAGCCACCACCTAGGCCGTAACTAGCAGTCCACCCAGGCCGTAGACTTAGTCCGCATAGACTGCTCAGTCCACCCGGCCTGCACATCACCCACTTCCACTTTACAAATTTCAACATAGCTAACCAATTATAATGACCCGAACCCTTACCCGGGGTAGTGGTTCCTTCCCTGTATGCATTGCCATCATAATATCTATCAAACTACCAATCACAACCATGTCACAAACGCCGGTATCCAACTGACGCTCCGTGCACTCAGGGCACCTTATCGGTGTACCATATATACCCGTCGTCCACCGCCGATCAGAGGTTTTTAACTTGTTGGTTGGCCGGTCCTAGTCAACCAGTCCCACAGGCTGGAGACATTCCATCCATCCCACTCAGAGGTACTAACCTCATAGCAAACATGAGCTGATCGATCCACCCTAGTGGTGTAGTAAGCTGGGTTTATCTGTGCTCCCCAGGCATTACCACCAATCAACCTCCCATCCTAATACAGATCGACCCACCCTAGTGGAGTAGCAAGTCAGGTTTAATTTGGCTCCCCAGGTATTGCAACCAATCGACCTCTCCACTAATATAGATCAACCCACCATAGTCGTGTCACAAGCTGGGTTTATCTCATGCTCCCCAAGCGTTGCTACCAATTGACCTCTCATGACAACCAGTAGCTTTCACAAAGCATCGAAGATCAACATCCATACATCCATACAATAGAGGCTACACACATATATCTTACACAACATCAAATCCATGGAGTCTTCTCCGGTTTACCCAGAATCATCACCAATCCAGACTAACCGTCCAGATGGGCTTCACACAGCATACCAATGTCGTACCACACACTTCCAGCTCTAGATGCAGAATCAACCAAGGAATCACTTACGATATCCACCTCTTAGTGGATGATTCCATGCATATGCATAAAGAAAGGACTTCGATGTCCAAGAAGGAGATCGTTACCCTTGCAGATGGCTTTAGAGCCATGCCCAGCAGGATGGAAATCACCGCATCGGCCTTGGCTTCACGAATCAAACTCGGATCTTGATTCCGTACTCCGCAACTCCTCCAGCAGCTGGTTTTCTCCTTCCTCCTTTCCTTCCCTTGCCCTCTCTCTCTCTTGGAGAAGAAGAAGAAGGATGAAATGAAGGAGTTTATCCCTCATTTCTCGGCCTTTTATCCACATGGAAGAGGCCTGGACTCTTTGATCCAGGATAGGGAATCGAACTGCTCTGATTTTCCCAAAAAAAGGCTGAACACGGCCTGACACGCCCTGTGGTATGCCCGTGTCACAGGCCGTGTCCCTTAAGTGGCAAACCACCGACTCAAATCCAAACAGTACATGGCCATGTGACATGCCCGTGTCACACCCTACACGCCCATGTCATGGTCGACACGCCCATGTATAGTAGTCGTGTACGTCACCCAGCACAACATCAACTCACCCAAGCGGGACACGGCCATGGGACACGCCTGTGTCTCAGGCCATATACCCTAAGACACACCCATGTCTCTCAACACATGCAACCCTGGCTAAAACCCGCAAAGGACATGCCCTGTGACACGCCCGTGTCACAGGCCGTGTACTCCCCTTTGCTTGCCACTCGATGATTGTCAAGCGCAGTTCGTCGACCCGAGCATGACATGTCGTGGGACACGTCCGTTCCCCAGGCCGTGTCACCCAACCTGAACCCAACTTGGGATTTGGGGTGTTACACCTTTAGTTCCCCCTTTCTAGAGCCTAACCTCCCAGGATACCTCTGTAGTGGAAAATGAAAGAGGTACGGTGGGCCTCGCCAACCTCTAAACCGGTATGGGCATTAACTGTCAAACCTATCGTACACCTCAATGCTGGTGCACTAAGCGGAGCTCCAAAGTACTCTTGCCCACTGAGGCACCAGACTTTATTTGGCAAAGTGCTAAACAACACTACCAAGTCAATGTATGTGTGTTGATGCGACGGCCCTCCAATAACGAAGACCCACCAACTTATACTTATGCATATGCAACATTAATGTATTCCCCACCGAGCCAAAGCTCCCCAGACTATCCCGTCCATCACAATTATCAACTGAGCCATCGGCTCACCGGGCTAACCTGCCCATCACCAAGACCACCAAGCCTACCGCTTGTGAGACCCAACCTAACTCCCACAACACCGGAGAGTGTGAGTGTAATTGTAATTCTAGTGTATTTCTAATTACTCTTGTAATCCATTAAGTCTTACGGCTTACATTAACCTTGGACTGCCCAAGGCATTCCCTGTGAAGGTCTCCCGAGGGCACTAGGAACTATGATGGGCTGAAGCTCAAAGTTCCCTTTTGTAAGTTACTTAATATTATTGGTATCTACCCATAATAAACCCCATTTAAAGTTTTATTTAATCTAACCATAGTGTGTTTTGACCCTCTTCTCCTACCACAGGAAGGACGATATTTTGTCGATCCCGAGCACCATTTAATACCAGTCAACACAATACTTCCACATCATGACTCCTAATGATGAACTCATTTTCACTTCACCAAAAATTAGTAAACAATTAGCCCTAACTCCCTATGTCTATTCCTTAGGTTATCACAATTTTCGCAGTTTTACTAAATGCGGACCAGTCTAAGCTCTATGATGCACATGACAGGAGGTACTCCAAATTTTCAATCAAAAGCACTAAGATATTTATTATGGGCCTATGATGACACATTTAGCCTAAATGCAGAAACTTGTAATTTTCCTAATTAATTTTGCATTTATTAAATTCTCACAAATGTTAGGCCATGGGTAATTTGAACATGAAGTATTAGATTTCCTTACGTTATCATCACCCAAAAATTATGAACAATATATGATAGCAAAATATCAGTGAATAACAAATTTCATATATTTTTATATATTTAATAACCTCTAAATAATTAATTCAATGTAAATCAAATAATTAGAGTTAATGAAGGGAGTACCACAAATCCTAGTCCAAAAATTATATAAAATTTACCAGAGCTTTATAATGTTCATAAAACATTACTGACTAAATTTCATGCAATTCAAATGAAAGAAAACGGTTGTCAACCTAAATGACCTAGAGGGGGGTGAATAGGTGAGGTGTGCGTCTTTTGAGGAATAAAAAATATTTAGAGCACAGCACAGAACTATCTACCAATATCACAGACGACATAAGATTTATAGTAGTTCCCCGACCTTGGGTACATCCACTTTCCCTCACCGATCTAGCAATCAACTAGACTCGGCTACTCCACTATCTCGGATCGAAAAACCGATCCTACCCTCGGAACAAAGTTCCTACAAACTGGATCCAAACAACGGGATCTACACCTCGGAAGATAACACTTCCTACAAACTCGGAGTGAAAAACTCCTACACTCGGAGAAACTTTCTCCTACAATATTAATAAAGTTTTAGAAAAGTTATACAAACAGTAAATCCAATCAGATCTGATGAAACGGACAAAATCTTCTTCTTATGAACTTTACAGCACTTTCAGAAATCGGTGAAGAAAATCTCGGCCCAGATCTGGATCTTCTTTGCTTTTATAGAATCAGAGAGAGAAGACGAGCAGTGATGTCAATCTGGATCTATAACTTTCTTCAGAATGAATCCTCTGAAATTAGAAGCAGTGGCCGGAGAAGATGGCGGCGACGGTGGATTCTGTTTCGTGAAAACAGAGAGGAGTCGGCTGAAAAACTTTCTTAAAGTAGATTGACAATGAAAGCTTAGAGAATACTTAGGGTTTGTCATTTTCTGATAAGACTTTATATAGGAGAGAATAACAGTCATAATCGGTCATAATGATGTACACGTGGACCAATCATGTCGCTTGATTTGAAAATCCCATCAGAAAAAGACTTAGGTAAAATTTCAGGAAAGTTCAGCCATATACACGAGTAAGAGAAGAGCTACTCGAGTAGTTGAATAACTACTCGAGTATATGAAGGAGAACATACTCGGGTATATAAAGATAGACTATTCGAGTAGGTAGAAATCTACTACTCGAGTAAGCAGATAGAACTACTCGAGTATGTATAGTGACTTACTCGAGTACATGAAACATCTACTCGAGAATAAGAAAGACTACTCAAGTATATTACATAAACTACTCGAGTACATGAAGGACAACTCGAGTGGAATACTTGGAATAATTTCAGAAGACGTCAGCAAGCAGCTACTCGAGTACTTGAACTAAACTACTCGAGAGGAAGTGATCTACTCGAGTATGTGAAAGTTCTACTCGAGTAAAAGACTTAGAAAATTCTGGAGTTAGGAAAATTACAAAGTACACGAGTGATACACGATCTACTCGAGTAGGTATAATGAACTACTCGAGTATGTTTCTATCTACTCGAGTATGTGAGTATACTTACTCGAGTATATGAGTGTATTTACTCGATTCCATGACTTAGAAGAATTTTGACGAGTGAAGCATTTAATACTCGGGTATAATGAATGATCTACTCGAGTATATAAACATGCTACTCGTGTATATGACTAAGTCTACTCGAGTACATGACTTAGCTACACAAGAGATACACTTAAGTACTCGAGTATAAAGCTTCTTTACTCGAGTAAATTATAACCAATCTACTCGAGTAGTTATGGACCTACTCAAGTAAAAGACTTAGAGAATTTTGTTGGTGGAAACTCTTTCTTCTAATGTAGTCAACTTCCAATTCTTTTCCCAAGGTCCAATAGCTTGAATATGAAGTGTATCCCAATGGAGAGACCACAAATGAGTCAATACCTTGGAACATGCAATGAGGGATTACATTGCACAGTTCCTGTGTTTGGTGACCCACTGTGGACTGACATTGGTCTACACTTCCCAGTGAAATTCCTGCAAACATATAACTCAACTCAAGCATCAAATACAGCTTAATTCATCTTAGTTCCATGGTGACTTCATCAAATCTGGGTTAGTGTGGATGTAATACCCAATAATCTCACTCTATTTGTTGAAGTCACCCTTTACACTAATGTGAATTATAGACATAAAAGAAACTAAGTAGAAAAACATGAGCAGGTAAGCAATAGACAATGAAAAAGATAATTAGACAGAAATTTAGAATTGTATATATGTAAATTTCCAAAAACATCAAGTCTACAACTTGTCATTTCAATCTCTCAACATCTTTTAGGTTTAAGCTTAGGTTTGCTGCTTTTCCATATTTTCTTGTTGTCTTCTTAGATAGCTGAAAGGCTTAGGGAAATATTAGGAGGCCTTGGAGGAGCGGCAGGATTATTTCTCCCAAACTCTCTGTCATGGATCTTCCTTTTTAACATTGATTTCTCATATAACTCCCATTCCTGGGAACTGTAATGAATGTTCATGTTCTCATGAAGATCCATAACTAGTCTAAGTGTGTCCAAAATTAGAGACTTGGAAGTTGGAGACCAAGCTTCAGCATGTTCAGTGGCTTTGGAAGGAGCAGTCCTGCTAGCAGAGGGGCCTTCACCATACTTCCTTTTCTACTTGTAGGTTCTAATCTCTGGAGGATCTTGAAGGAAGATATCAGTAGGGTATTCTTCCCAGCCTGGAACATAAGTATCTGGAGGAGCAACCGAGTCTCCAGGCCTGGGAGAGAGAGTGGGTTACAGAGGAACAACTGGGCCAGTGACATTTGTAGCTAGAGGGTTGAGATGATGGGGAATGATGTTGGGGTCAACTGCAAGGTCTGGCAGAATATGATTGTGCATCCAGACAACAGTGTCATAGGTGTGAAATTTGACACTCTGTATCTGGGCTAGCACATCATCATGAATGGTCTTCACATGAGCTTCCCATACATCTGACTTCTAAGCAGTAGATTTTTCTAACTGTTCTTTGAGTTCTTTGAACAATCCCTCCCCCTTTCTGATTTCAACAGATAGTTTCTCTATGGTGTTTTCTATGAAAATGCCAAATTCTTCACAGATTTTCATTTTGTTAGCTTCATTTTTCTTGTCTAGCTCTATCTGATTGTTTGCAAGGGTGACACCTTGTTCCATAACATTGCCAATACTAGTGATAGTGTGGTCAAGGGTTTTGCCACCAAGTTGAAATAAATACTTGAGCTTTTCAGTGTTATGCTGAATTTCAGCAAAGCCTCTGCTCATCTCAGTCTCAAGAGTAGTTACCTTGTCAATTACTATCTTTAGAGAAGAGTCAAAATAATTTCTTTGTTCTTGAAGAAGAATTGTAATATGTTGTAGCAAATTTGAGGAGGAAGAGACTGTAACAGCATCAGTAAAGGGAGCAGCAGTAGGGAGAGAAGGAGTTACCCAAGGAGCTATTTCTTCAATTATCACAGAGCTGTGAGCTCTGGTGGTAGGAATGAGAGCAACCCCTTCTTTTGTATCCTGATGAAGAGAGAATTCCAGATTTCTGAGAGTGGCCTCAGCTGGCTCAGGAGAGGGCTCATCAGAAATAAGAATGGTGTCTTGCTGGTCTTGGGGGCATCTGGAGATTTGGCTGTAGTTCTGGCTGGAGAATGTACAGGAGACTGTGCTGGAGTGGAGTCCTTATGACATTTAGAGGATGGAGCTGGAGGAGATAGAGGATGAATGGGCAATACTTCTTCAATGAGCTCTGCAATCATAGCATCTATAGCAGCAGCTGTGGACAGAAGAGAGTCTTGAGGTATTTGATCTGAAGGAGTGGCTGGACTCTGTGGAGTATGAGGTAGGGAAGGAATTTCTGGCTTAGGAGAGGGCTGCCTGACTTGGCTAGAAGGAGCAGGCCCCCCCTCACTTGGTGCACCAGAGGAGCTGGCCACATGATGAGGAGAGGGAGATGGAGTCCTGTCCTCTATAGCTGGAACCTCTGGAACTTCTGAAATCTTTGCGGCTTGAGCAGAATTCTATAGCCTGAGATCCCATCTCTGAATGGAAGAGATGGAGACCTTCTTCATGTGGTGAAGAGGAGTCCCTTTGGAGAAGTTGAAGACCTCAGGATTTGTTTCATGAAGGAGCAGAGAGATAATTCTGGCGTAGTTGGGAGATTTTAAACTGTCCTTGATTTTATCCAGAATCAGCATACCAAATTGGTATTTCTTGCGGCAGACAATTGCTTGCATTATGTCGAAGAAATATGATGGAATGTCTCTGATGGAGTGTGTCTTGCACAGTAAAATTTTCCTAATAACATAAACCAAAAGTTTTCCTTCTGCATTCATGTCTGACCTTTTGAAGTACTGAGCATCAGTTGAAAAGCCACAGAATAGGGCTGTTCTGTCAGAGTCTTCAACAACTAAGTGATCTTCTTCATCGACAAGCGGCAATCGGAGAAGATGAGAGACAGAGGTCTTGGTGAACTTAATTTTCAAACCCTTCACTTTGGATTTCAGGACTTTTCCATTCCTTTTGACCTTTAGATTGGAAAAGAATTCGGCAACTTCTGGGAATAAAATTCGGCAGGGTTCCTGGAGGATGAAGGAGAGGCCGGCGGTGTCGAGAAGGATGAGAAGGTTGTGGAAGTCATTTGAGAGCTCTGCAATACCTGCGGTAACGAGTTCTGATCTGATGCCTATCTTGGAATAAGCGGCCATGGCTGCGGTTGACTGAAGTGGTGAGGAGGGAAGCGGCTCTGCAATAGCGGCGGAGGAGGTGAAACGACAAAGGGTACTCGAGAGAACGAAATAATTTCGTGTATGTTTCGGTTTTCGGAATTTCATATATAACCCTAAATTACATCTAATTAATTTAAAGGAAATTATCTAAATAGAGGGAAGAGGCGACATTTAGCCTTGGGTGGCGAATAGAACAAATTTAAAAATCTGGCAAACATTACACGAGAGATATATAGACTACTCGAGTAGGTAAGTAGTTACTCGAGTAGGTCTTCAGAAATTAGTCGAGTAGGTCTTCAAAAAGTACTCGAGTAAGTCTTCAGAATTCATTTCATTGAGTCTGATACAGAAGTGGATGAGACAGTCTCAGAGAAAATAGACAATGCTGGTGATTATATAATAAATCCCACAGTTGATCTTTTAAATCTGTTAAGCATTTTTGATACAGTTCATTTGAACTTTCTGCCAGAGCACATCATAAAGCCATCTTTGGCTATAGTCCCATATACCACTCCCATAAGTACCAAGGTTGCCAAGAAACTAATGGCTAGTTTTTCTATAACAGAGGTTCCAGCTATTCCATCTCCACCAAAAGCTGCTTCCCCCAGTATCTCATCCCCTCCCAGAGACATTTCTGTTCCAACTTTTGTTATGGATGACTCCCCAATGCCTGATCTTGATGCATTGATAATGGATGATATAGAAGAAGAAAATAAAATAGTTGCTTAAAGCACTGTTGAGTATAGCTCCCCTGCTTCAGCTCCAGTTCTTTCTCCAACTCCTACTCAGGCTGAAAAGCTTATTGATAAATCTGCACTAAAAGCCATTGATGCTTTATATGATACTCCTTAAAGATCTTTTGATGAGGATGATGATGAAGAGGACTCTGATGATGAGCCTAAGAAGAAAGTCTCCAAGAAAAGGAAAGCTCCTCCACCTCCTGCCCCAAAACTAAATCCAACAAATGATACTCCCTATAATATACTGCAGAAAATCACACCATACAAGGGCATGCCAGCATGGATGTGGCTGTCCAAGAACCAACAAAAAGAAAGAAAGAAAAGAGGAGATACTCACCTCCTCCTCCAAGATTCAGAAAGGACCCTCCTCCTCCTCCAGTTGTTGCTGGTACTTCAGGTTCTTCAACTCAGAGGACTACCCAGTATCAAATATATCAAAGACATCAGGGTAGGTCCTCCTCTTCTTTAGGAAGCAGCCAGTAGAGGCAATATTCATCTAGCAAACAGCATCAACAATAGCATCGTCATCATCAACTACAACAACAAATCATTGAACATTAGAAAGCTGAAATCTCAAAGAGACCTGCCTCCCCTCCTGTACCTTTTGAAGATCCAGAAACAGCTACAATAACAAGGATGGCCAGGTTCCAGGAATTGGCTGGCCTATTGATAAGTTGTAAATATACCTATTTTTCTGTACATTAATTTAGTCGTTTTCCTTTCTTTTTGTCGTTTTTACTTATTTTTATTCAATAAAATGCTCCTATTTTTGTAAATATTATACTAACTTAGTTTATTTTATTTTTCAGGAAAAATTGAAAATCTGCCAAAAAATTGACATGTCACGCCCGTGATATATTGGTCACGCCCGTGACCAGGGCGTGACACGTCAAAATCCCGTGAATCAGCAATTTTTGAAGACCAAAGCCTGACACGCCCGGGGTCACGCCCGTGTCACCCGACACGGGGCGTGACCCAAGCCCGTGACACTCCACTCGACGATTTCATCTCGACGATCGTCGAGTGTCGACACTAGCAGTCACGCCTAGAGTCACGCCCGTGACCTAGGGCGTGACACCTCTTTCCGCTCGACGATTTTCAACTCGACACTTTCAGCTCGACATTCGTCGAGTGTCGACACCAGCTGACACGCCCAGAGTCACGCCCGTGACCTGGGGCGTGACCACTGCGCCTGGCCGACAAGACCTGCCCAAAGACTTTCGGCGCACACCGCGCCCAGATCCACCTACCTGTCACGCCCCCTGTCACGCCCGTGACCAAGGGCGTGACCACTGCGAGACCGCCACGTGTCCAGCCCGAAGTCAACTTTCCCGTCAAATCGCAGGCCGCCTTCCAAATAGTACTGTCACGCCCCCTGTCACGCCCGTGACCAAGGGCGTGACCCTTGTAAATTTTTTCTATAAATTCAGAGCTGCTGCTTAGGATTTCTGTTCCCTTTTGGGCACCATTTGCTTAGGTGTTATGCTGTCGGGATGCCTCCAAAGTCTATGTAAGGGATATTTTTCCCCTCTCCTTAGCTTTTACTTTCATGTCTTTGTAACCCGTGTTTTTAGTTAATAAAATTTGTCTCCATTTTCTTCTCTTATTATAGCTTTGGAATGGATCTTTACAATCTCCCCTATGCAATCTTATCTTTTTTTCATTTTGTCTTAACTTAGTTTTTTTCGTTCTTATTTATATGTGTGTGTGTGTGTATGAGTGTAGTTCTTTACTTTTATGTTTTCATTATTTCGTTTACTTAGCTTAGTTTAGTGTTAGGATTTTTCTGCACTTTCATATCCATCCTTATAAACTATAAAAATGGTTATAAAGATAGTTTTTGATCTTTCTTACTTAACCTTTTCGTTATTTTTGTAAAACTTTTCATGCTTTTAACTTTTCTTCCACTTTTTAGGCATTTTTATAGCATTATAAGAATGGATAAGTTGTTATTTTGCTTTTTCGAACACTTGCATTTTCAATTTTGTTTTTATTTCAAAAACTTTTTCCTTATTTAATTTTTTCGCTCTCTTTTTATGCATTTCTACCGCATTTTAGCGGTAGAAATGTATTCGTTTTTATTTTTCAAGCACTTTCATTTTTCATTTTTATTTGCAAATCTTTTTGCCCGTTTAATTTTTATTTCATTTTTTTATGCATTTCTACCGCATTCTAGCGGTAGAAATACAGTCGTTTTCAATTTTAGATAACTTAGTTCTTTACATTTTGTGTGTGCGCATTTATTTCCGCCTACTCGTTAAGAGTTAAATGACGCTTGCTTATTTTACTTTCAGTAGAGTGCGTGTGTTTGTAATTTTCCTTTTTTTCCGCCTACTCACTTGAGTTTAATGGCTGGATTTTATTTCAGTAGAGTGCGTGCGTTTTCATTTATGTCGAGAGAGAGTGTGTGTGCGTTGCATTTATTTTGTCCTACTCGGTTGAGTAGGACCCGCATTTATTTTCTCCTACTCATTTGAGTAGGACTTGCATGTGTGTGTTTTACTGCTTTCATTTCTCCCGCCCACGCAGTTGCGCCGGGACTCGCAATTTACAGCTTTCTTCAGTCCTACTCGTTTGAGTAGGACTTGCACTTTTCAGCTTTCATTTACTGCTTTATTTCCTGCTTTCATTTACTGCTTTCTTTATCGCTTTATTTTCTGCTTTTCCCGCAAATCGTCCCCATTCCGATGAGTGGCTAACCATTCTTAGCCCTCGGCATCGAAGAGCATTGGGACAGATAAAATAGCTTAAAATAACTAAAGGTCTAATTTTTCTAATTAATTAAAAGCACTTAAGGTTTGCCCGGGGTTTACGACGCGTAGGACCACATATCGATGTGTGGGCCCTATTTCCGTAGTCCATATGCTAGCCAGCCGAGAGGCCGTGCATATGGACCGATCACCCCTTGGCAAAGAGAGTTCCGCACTAACCCTCGAGAGAGGAGGCGCGCCAACTCTACCGGATTGGGTTCCCCACCCAATAGCGGGGTTCTTAGCGTAATGCGGGCGTTAAGAGGAATCCTTCGTCGGACTAGCGTTCGGTCGAATAGTCTTAGCGTTCAGGTGAGCGATAGTCCTAGAGATAGGTGAGCTCATTTTAGTGGAACCTCCACGGCCAAGTCTCCGCCTTAATTAATTAGAAATTTAGGAGCTCTTTTTATTTAAAGTCTATTTTAGTTCAATTGTTTTTTCGGTGCCATCGAGCTAAGCTCTTCATCGGCACCACCTTATTGCTTTCTTTTCATGCTTTCATTTTCTTTCTGCCTTTTTATTACTGCCTTTTTATTATATATAAAATAACCCGACAAGTTAATTATCGGTAAAATAATAGTCCCCTCCAGGGAAGAGTAGAAATAATCGAACCGGACCCGAGAACAATACGACCTCGATATTCCACCCGGAATATCCTGTACTACTCACGATAGGTGCACTTGCCTACCCGAGCAAGCCCGCGGCGATCGACTCACCGAACCAACCACAGTAAGAGTCTGTTCGCGGGGACATCAAGTTTTTGGCGCCGTTGCCGGGGAATTTTAGGTTCGTTATTTTAAACCCTGGAAATCTATTAATTTTACCTATATCTATATATAACAAAAATTAAAAATGGCCAACAAAAATATAATAATAATAATAATAAAAATAATAATAAACAAAATAATAATTACAAAATTATAAAACCAAAAAAAAAATATGAAAAACTTATAAAACTAAAAAAAAAATTTTGCAAAACCTTAAAAACTTCAAAAAAAAAACTATAAAACTAAAAAAAAAAAAACTAAACTAAAAACAAAAAAAACACTAAAAATCCAAAAAATGAAAAAAAAAAAACTTAACAAAAAAATATTTTTATTTTCATTCTTGTTTTTGAAAAAAAAAAAAAAAAAAAAAAAAAAAAAAATTGAAAAAATGAAAAACTTAAAAATATATTTTCCTTATAAAAAAAAAAAAAAAAAAAACAAACCCAAAAAAAAAAACGTAAGTATATATTTTATTTAATTTAACTTATTTTATTTTGATTCGGCGCGGTCCTCACTCTTGTGCGCGCTAGGGGATCACATTTTATCACGTAGTGGTCGCTAAGGCCTTAGCTACCTCCCGAGTCACCCACGCACTTGCCCCCCCCTACCGCCCGCGATCTTTAGGCCGAGTTTATCTTTTTTGTTTTTTCTGTCATTTTTCTTTTCTTTTCTTTTCTAAATAATGCAGGGTTTCCACTTGGGCCTCCCGGACTCGTCTTAGGGAAGCTCCTGCCCTCCCTTTTTATTTTTGTACTTATTATATTTTGTATCTTATCTGTTCCGCATACTTAGATTGCAACATTGGGGACAATGTTGGGTTTAAGTATGGGGGTGTTTTCCTATTCTGCACTTTTTATATTCGGTACTTAACAAAAAATACAAAAAAAAATGCAAAAATCAAAAACTTAAAAAAAAAAATTCTCATTATTCTAATAATAATTAAACAAAAAAATCAAAAAAATTTTACTTTTAAATATGTTTTAAAAATAATAATTCTCTCTTCCCCTCTCTTCTTCTCTTTCTTGTAAAAACTTGCGTCTTGCCTGCCCGCGACGGTCGACTCATCGAACCAACCATTCAAATAAGAGTTTGTTCGCGGGGCCGCAATCGAGTTTTACTTTGCCTTTTTTTGTAAATATCTCTCTTTCCCCCCTATCTTCTTTGTAAATAACACTTCTTTCTCTACTCTTTCTTGTAAATAACTTATCAAAATAACTCTAAAAATCAAAAAATTAGAAAACCCAAAAACCCTAAAAAGATAAAAAATCTAAAAAATCCTAAAAAGATAATAATTAAAACACAAAAAAATGATAAAAACTCTAAAAATTCAAAAAAAAAAAAAATGTTTTGATAAATTATGTAACAAAATAATTCGAATATATCATATCTTAACTCTTTTTGCTTTCCACAAATCTAGTTTCGAGTTAATTTATATGCGAATTTTAGTTATTCTTTGCTTACTATTCGTTTATTAATTAAGGTTCGATAGATTTAAGTGTCTGGGGTTAAGTCTTAAAGAATTTTTTATGTCTTTTCCTTATAATAGGGAACTTGTTTTTCACCACCACTTCTAATTTTATAAATAGAAGCTCGTTTTTTATGTTAGAAAATAACATCCATGGATTTCAATTATTTCAACTTCATGCTTTTAGAAACATTGGAACGTTCATTTTAAAAAGGTTGCTCTCAAAACTTTTTGATTAAAAGCTAGTTTTATTTTTGAAAAACTAAACCCACTTCCATTTTTTTTCGTGTCTTAATTGACATGATTCCCCCCTATCCCTTAAAAGATCCTATGTCAATGGGAATAAGATTTCGTTCCGTAAACATAGGCACCCAATAATTTAAAAAGATTATATATGGAGTAAGAGGATAAAATTCATTACTCCTACAAATATACATTGGGTTAATTTTATTCTTATGAAGAAAGAAAAAAAATTATTATGTGTTAGGAAAATAAGATTTCGTTTTCCTAACTATCCAAAAAGAAAAAAAATTGGAGGTTCGAGAAAAAATTACCTCACCTCAATATTCAAGCCTTCTTCATAATCCACCAAACCACTTATCTCATTTCAATGATTCTAGACTTAATTTAAAATTTTTTTTGAGAGCATAATTTTTAAATTGCATTATTTCCTTTTAACTTCTTTTAAGCTAAAGTTTTTTTGTATAAATCCAATCCATCTTTGTTAAACTAACAAAAATAAATTTTTGCTTTCTATTTTATTTTTTCTAGAAGTCTTTTTGAAACTGTTCCTCTATTCATAACATTTCATAAATTACGATTTAATTCTTTAACCCCAGATGTTTATTTTGATCTTCCTTTTAATTAAGTCAAGCGGTAGCTAAACTTAGGATTTCTTTTATTCCTTATAAGTTCATCTCCAACTTTTGCTCTGGAATAGCAAAAGCCTAAGTATGGGGGTATTTGATAAGTTGTAAATATACCTATTTTTCTGTACATTAATTTAGTCGTTTTCCTTTCTTTTTGTCGTTTTTACTTATTTTTATTCAATAAAATGCTCCTATTTTTGTAAATATTATACTAACTTAGTTTATTTTATTTTTCAGGAAAAATTGAAAATCTGCCAAAAAATTGACATGTCACGCCCGTGACATATTGGTCACGCCCGTGACCAGGGCGTGACACGTCAAAATCCCGTGAATCAGCAATTTTTGAAGACCAAAGCCTGACACGCCCGGGGTCACGCCCGTGTCACCCGACACGGGGCGTGACCCAAGCCCGTGACACTCCACTCGACGATTTCATCTCGACGATCGTCGAGTGTCGACACTAGCAGTCACGCCTAGAGTCACGCCCGTGACCTAGGGCGTGACACCTCTTTCCGCTCGACGATTTTCAACTCGACACTTTCAGCTCGACATTCGTCGAGTGTCGACACCAGCTGACACGCCCAGAGTCACGCCCGTGACCTGGGGCGTGACCACTGCGCCTGGCCGACAAGACCTGCCCAAAGACTTTCGGCGCGCACCGCGCCCAGATCCACCTACCTGTCACGCCCCCTGTCACGCCCGTGACTAAGGGCGTGACCACTGCGAGACCGCCACGTGTCCAGCCCGAAGTCAACTTTCCCGTCAAATCGCCGGCCGCCTTCCAAATAGTACTGTCACGCCCCCTGTCACGCCCGTGACCAAGGGCGTGACCCTTGTAAATTTTTTCTATAAATTCAGAGCTGCTGCTTAGGATTTCTGTTCCCTTTTGGGCACCATTTTGCTTAGGTGTTATGCTGTCGGGATGCCTCCAAAGTCTATGTAAGGGATATTTTTCCCCCTCTCCTTAGCTTTTACTTTCATGTCTTTGTAACCCGTGTTTTTAGTTAATAAAATTTGTCTCCATTTTCTTCTCTTATTATAGCTTTGGAATGGATCTTTACAATCTCCCCTATGCAATCTTATCTTTTTTTCATTTTGTCTTAACTTAGTTTTTTTTCGTTCTTATTTATATGTGTGTGTGTGTGTATGAGTGTAGTTCTTTACTTTTATGTTTTCATTATTTCGTTTACTTAGCTTAGTTTAGTGTTAGGATTTTTCTGCACTTTCATATCCATCCTTATAAACTATAAAAATGGTTATAAAGATAGTTTTTGATCTTTCTTACTTAACCTTTTCGTTATTTTTGTAAAACTTTTCATGCTTTTAACTTTTCTTCCACTTTTTAGGCATTTTTATAGCATTATAAGAATGGATAAGTTGTTATTTTGCTTTTTCGAACACTTGCATTTTCAATTTTGTTTTTATTTCAAAAACTTTTTCCTTATTTAATTTTTTCGCTCTCTTTTTATGCATTTCTACCGCATTTTAGCGGTAGAAATGTATTCGTTTTTATTTTTCAAGCACTTTCATTTTTCATTTTTATTTGCAAATCTTTTTGCCCGTTTAATTTTTATTTCATCTTTTTATGCATTTCTACCGCATTCTAGCGGTAGAAATGCAGTCGTTTTCAATTTTAGATAACTTAGTTCTTTACATTTTGTGTGTGCGCATTTATTTCCGCCTACTCGTTAAGAGTTAAATGGCGCTTGCTTATTTTACTTTCAGTAGAGTGCGTGTGTTTGTAATTTTCCTTTTTTTCCGCCTACTCACTTGAGTTTAATGGCTGGATTTTATTTCAGTAGAGTGCGTGCGTTTTCATTTATGTCGAGAGAGAGTGTGTGTGCGTTGCATTTATTTTGTCCTACTCGGTTGAGTAGGACCCGCATTTATTTTCTCCTACTCATTTGAGTAGGACTTGCGTGTGTGCGTTTTACTGCTTTCATTTCTCCCGCCCACGCAGTTGCGCCGGGACTCGCAATTTACAGCTTTCTTCAGTCCTACTCGTTTGAGTAGGACTTGCACTTTTCAGCTTTCATTTACTGCTTTATTTCCTACTTTCATTTACTGCTTTCTTTATCGCTTTATTTTCTGCTTTTCCCGCAAATCGTCCCCATTCCGATGAGTGGCTAACCATTCTTAGCCCTCGGCATCGAAGAGCATTGGGACAGATAAAATAGCTTAAAATAACTAAAGGTCTAATTTTTCTAATTAATTAAAAGCACTTAAGGTTTGCCCGGGGTTTACGACGCGTAGGACCACATATCGATGTGTGGGCCCTATTTCCGTAGTCCATATGCTAGCAAGCCGAGAGGCCGTGCATATGGACCGATCACCCCTTGGCAAAGAGAGTTCCGCACTAACCCTCGAGAGAGGAGGCGCGCCAACTCTACCGGATTGGGTTCCCCACCCAATAGCGGGGTTCTTAGCGTAATGCGGGCGTTAAGAGGAATCCTTCGTCGGACTAGCGTTCGGTCGAATAGTCTTAGCGTTCAGGTGAGCGATAGTCCTAGAGATAGGTGAGCTCATTTTAGTGGAACCTCCACGGCCAAGTCTCCGCCTTAATTAATTAGAAATTTAGGAGCTCTTTTTATTTAAAGTCTATTTTAGTTCAATTGTTTTTTCGGTGCCATCGAGCTAAGCTCTTCATCGGCACCACCTTATTGCTTTCTTTTCATGCTTTCATTTTCTTTCTGCCTTTTTATTACTGCCTTTTTATTATATATAAAATAACCCGACAAGTTAATTATCGGTAAAATAATAGTCCCCTCCAGGGAAGAGTAGAAATAATCGAACCGGACCCGAGAACAATACGACCTCGATATTCCACCCGGAATATCCTGTACTACTCACGATAGGTGCACTTGCCTCCTTTCGTTAAAACTCGATTTCTAAACCTTTTTTATATCCAAAATAAATAAATAAATACGCGCGCCCCGTTTTCTTAAATAAATTCACTTCCGCCTTTTTCTCAAATAAAACCGCCGGGTCGCCGCGTGACCGCAAATAATTTTGGAGTTTTAACCACCACCTATCCATGATCAACAAGGCAAGAGCTGAAGGAAAGGATCTTTCTCAATACTCAATCTTGTCCAAATACAGGAAGGAGGAACTCAACAGGTTTGTTAAAGCTAACAAATTCTTTAATGTTGATGATTATATGAAACTGCATCCAGAAGCTGTAGTGCCAAGAGCTACTTCCTTGAATTTAAATGGAGCAGCTGATATGATAATGACAAAGGCTCAAGCATCAAATCCAAATATGGAAATCAAATTCACACAGCCAGGAGAAAAAGCTAAAGAGGAGAAGCACAAGGTGCAAAAGAAGAATAAATGAATTTGAACACTTTTAGTCTTTTTGTTATTCTTAAAACTGCTTATTCAATTCCTGATACAAATCTCTCTGTACATATATATTTACTGCATAGTTTAAAAATTTCCTGCCAGATATATTTTTCTTGCTTTGTGAATATTTGTGTCTGTGTTTAGTGACCTCACCCAAATAGGGGGAGATTGTTGGATCCCTAGTTGGATTTGGGCTAGGTTCACTAAACTAGGATGTTTGACCCAACTTGTATAACCCGGGTCATGTCTGTGTCTTAGAGTCTAGGTCATGTCTTTAGAGTCAACACTACATGGACCAGCCATCAACAGACTACAGAAGACTTAAGACTTAGAGAAATTTCAAAGACTCGGAAAATGAGTTCGACGTTTGTCGAACTCAGGTCGACGAAAGTCGTGCTCAGCTCGACGAACTCAGAGACAATTCTCTGAGTTGAGCTCGATGATCTCTGGACATTACACTTCAATACACCAAGTCCAAAATTCCTTTCTCTGAACTCTAGTCGACGAAGTCAAAATATCAGCTCGACGAATTTGGTTCTCAGTTCTACGATCTCTGGATGGTGTACCTCAACTTTCTAAGTCCAGAAACATCTAAATATTCTAAGTCCAGAATCATACTCCAGTTGACGAATTCATGTTCTCAGCTCGACGAACGTAGACCACAGTATTGGCAAGTTTATCAAGTAGTTGTTAGCAGTCCTCAGGTCGATGAACTTAATTCTCTGGTCAACGATTTCTGGACACTCTACTTCAACATTCTAAAGACAAAGAACTATTTCTCTGAACACTAGTCGACGAACTTATATTCTCAGCTCGACAATCTTGATACACAGAATTGGCAAGGATCTGGATAAAGCAATTATCTGTTCTTGGTTCGACGATCTTGGATCTCAGCTCGACGAATAAAGATTATCCAGTCGATGAACATAACTTCTCAGCTCGACAAACTATGGACACAGGTCGACGAATTCTGTTCTCTGCTCGATGATTTCTGTGCAGTTCCAGACTTGGAAATTTACCTCCCTCTATCCATATTTTATTGCAATAATTACTGAGTAATCAATGCTTAATATTCTCTGAATATTACCATTAGAAGCAAGCATTGATTATGGTCTTCATCAGGATTATTACTTTCCCCTTTTCAATGGAACAGTTGGGAAAATCATTTAATGCAGACATTCTACAGGCCATCAGCAATCAATGCTGAAGGAATTCAAAAATTCAGAAGGAAGTTGTTATAAGAAAAATAATAGAATTTTTTTCTTTTCCTTCTCAACACAGACGATATACTGAATAGAGTGAACACAGAGAACAAGATACACAGGACAATAGAACAGTAAAGAAGATAAGCCCTAGTCCAGAAAAATAATACCAGATACAGAAGAAGAAGAACATCAATCAAAAATCAAGAGTCTTCTTCTCTCTTCATTCCATGATTCTTTAGAGGACAACAAATACTCTATCAGTCAAGAAGTTCTTGGATACCTTCTAGTCAAGGCTGAAATATTGAAGACCCACTCACCCTGTAGCAAAGTTCCAACCTTCCTGAACAAATCAATATCTCAGGGGGAGCTTTGTAAACATCAAATGATCCACTAAAGTCTTCTCAGTTGTATTTGAGAAAGAGAAGACAATAACACTCTCTCATCCCCCCACTATAAAAAGGGTTCTTTAACTCCCTTCAAAAGTTATTCCTGGTTGCAAGTCACCTGACCAAAAGACTTGGGATTGGTTTTTGAGCACCTGATCAAAAGCTTATTGGTGGCAGTCATATGATCAAAAACCTGAGTGGATTCCTACCAGGGTGGTAGAAGAGTGGATGTACCTAAGTTGGGGAACCACTATAAAATTCTTGTGTCGTCTGGTTGTCATCTTTTTCTTTTGTTCTTACTATGGATGTGCTAGTTAGGTTTGCTGTATTTGAGATTAATTTGTTTATATTTTTTTGTGCCTGTGGTAGGGTATTTTATCTTAGGACTGTTCTGTTAGTTACAACATATTTTGGTGTCAAATAGCTTTCTTACATAGTAGATTTTATTAAAAAGCAAAAGGCCTTCAAAGTTTTAGATACTCTATTCACTTCGCCCCCCTCAAGAGTATATCAGATCTAACCCTAACTTTTAGGTAAGACTCCCTATCAATTACTTAAAGGCAAGCAACCTAACGTAGATTACTTCAAAGTATTTGGACGCAAATGTTATATTCACAATAATAATAAGAAACACCTAAGAAAATTTGAAGCCAAGGTTGCAGAGGGAATTTTCCTTAGATAATCCCAAGTCAGCAAAGCTTATAGGGTATTTAATAAATCAACATTAAAAATGGAAGAATCTGTACATATATCGTTTGATGAAGCTAACATGTTTTACAAGATGGATTCTTCTACCATAGACACTGTGCGGTGCCCTATTTTTGTGAGAAGTTGGATGACTTAAACCTTACCCAAGAGGTTACATTGCATCCTTCTCCACAAATTGATGAAGAAAGTAAAGAAGAAAGTGTTGAAGCAGTTGAACCAACAACATCAAATGTAATTCCACAAGTGGAATTAATTACACAAGTGTAATTAATTACACAAGCTGTTGATGAAACAACTCCTCCTGCTGATCTTGTCACACTTAAAGATCATACCATATCTCATGTGATTCGAGACATATCAGCTGGTGTGCAAATAAGGCATCAAATCAACAAATATCTGATGCATGCTTGCTTCATTTCTCAAATTGATCCTCAATCCATAAAAGATGCAAAGCAAGATCCCCACTAGATTAATGTAATGCTAGAGGAACTCAATCAATTTGAGAGGTATAGAGTTTGGGATTTAGTCCCAAGACCCAAAGACTACCCAGTCATTGGAACTAAATGTGTGTTCAGGAAGAAATTGGATAAACAAAGATTAATTGTGAGGAACAAAGCAAGATTGGTAGCCCAAGGGTATTCACAAGAAGAATGCATTGATTATGATCAAACCTTTGCTTCTGTTACAAGACTTGAAGCCATCATGATATTTTTTGCATATGCTGCATATCAGAAGTTCAAAGTATATCAAATAGATGCCAAAAGTGCATTCGTCAATGGAGAACTAAAAGAGGAAGTTTATGTTGAATAACCTACAGGTTTTATCTCTTCAACTCATCCCTCTTATGTTTTTAAACTTCATAAAGCTCTTTATGGTCAAAACCAAGCTCCAAGAGCTTTGTATGAAATCTTATCTAGATTTCTTTTAGAGCATAAGTTCATTAGAGGCATTGTAGATAGGACCTTATTTATTGGACATCATAAGTCAAAAAATTTGCTAGTCCAAATCTATGTAGATAATATAATATTTGGCTCTACTGATTCCAAACTTTGCAAAAGGTTTTCAGACCTGATGCATTCAAAGTTTGAAATGAGTAGTATGGGTGAACTATCCTACTTCCTTGGTCTTCAAGTAAAGCAAACCCCTGATGTATCCTTATATCCCAGTCAAAATATGCTAAAGAGCTACTCAAAATATTTGGGATGACAGATGCCTCAGCCAAGAAAACACCCATGTCATCTAAAGTTGTAGTTGATTTTGATGAACAGGGAAAACCAGTTGATCAAAAAATATATAGGTCTATTGTTGGATCCTTATTATATCATACAGCTAGTAGGCCTGATATTATGTTTGCTACGTACATTTGTGCCAGATTTCAAGTCAATCCTAAAGAATCACATCTTATTTTATTAAAAAGGATATTAAGATATATAAAGGGTTGTCCGAATTTAGGACAATGGTATCCTAATGAGTCCGAATTTGAATTATCTAGATCCTTAGATACTGACTTTGCTGGATGTAGAGTTGCAGGAAAAGTTAATCAAGTACTTATTACTTCCATGGTGATAGGCTTGTATCCTTGTTTTGCAAAAAGCAAACTTCTGTGTCCACATCAACTGCTGAAGCTGAATACATAGCAGCAGGTAGTTGCTGTTCAAAAAATTTATGGATTCAAAATCAGCTCCTGGATTATGGTTTCAACTTAAATCATTCAACTATCTTTTGTGATAATACTAGTGCAATTTATTTTGCACAAAATCCAGTGCATCATAGTAGGACAAAACATATATAGATTAGACATCATTTCATTAGAGATTGTGTGGAAAAAATTAAAATTAAACTTGTCTTTATCTCTACTTATTTACAAAGAGCAAATATTTTCACAAAACCTTTAGATGAAAAGAAACATCAGTTCTTCCTAAATCAGTTGGTGATGAGCTTTGTTGAGGGAAGCTTATCAAGGGGGTTGCGGGTTCGATACCTGGCCTCAACAATGAACCGCTGCTGAGAAACAGGCGCAGAGAGGCTTTGGGGTGCTTGGGCTACAGCCCGGTGACGGTGCTGTGCTAATCCTAGTGGGCTTTAAGCGCCACGGACGGTAAGGCCAGGCTTTTACAGAGTGTTCGTCGAACGGAGATTGATGAACCTTCTTTTGTGAAACTATTCGTCGAACGAAGATCGACGAATTTGTTTCAGAAAATTTTTTGTCGAACGGAGATCGACGAATTTTGTTTAAGCAATTTTTTCGTCGAACGGAGAACGACAAACTATTTTCCGCCTCTTCAGACTTAGATCGACGCTATTATTTCTCTATGAGATTTTTCGTCGAACTGAGTTTGAAGTTTTAAATTTTTCGTCGGACGGAGTTCGTCTTTTCATCTTCTTAAAACTTATAATAGGGTTTTCATCGAACTCCATCCCACGCTTTCCAGTTCTTGTGCACTTGATCTTTTGTTTTTTGTAGGCATGGAGATTTCGACGGCGACCCTTTCTGGCATGAAATTTGATGCTGAGTTTGATATCGTCATCGATTCATTCATCCATTCTGATCAATTCTTCAAGAACATCCTTCAGTTGTTTGAGTCTCCACAGTTGAGAAATTTCATGACCTTAAGGATCAAACTTCCAGTGCAGGAAATCAAGGAATGGGTATTCACATCAACCTTTCTAGATCAAACATCCATTTCTGGATCAATTTTTGGACACCAGGTTTCTCTTTCCCCTATTATTCTAACTGAAAGTTTTGGATTTATCAATGGAGAAGATGATATTGAACTATCTTACAATGAGTTTGATGATATGCTAGTGATAATGGGTCACTCCCAGGGATACCATAACAAATTATTGAAAAAGAACATGTCTGTTGAATACAAGTTCCCTGCAGATATTGTTGGTAAGGTGATCTTCGGCAAACACTCTACCCATGACTACCTAACCAGGAAACAATTCCTTCTGATGAGTGCCATGGTTAATCAAAAATCATAGAATTGGTGTGAAATTCTGTTTGATTTGATTAAGAAGAAGATTAGTTAGAATGATGTCAGTTTTGGTAGAGTTCTGGAAATCTTCTTACAAACAAAGGTTCCAGACCTTTTGGTATCCCAGGACATTTAATGCCTCTAAGAGGCTTACCTCTGCCCTCTTTGGCAAATGGAAGAAGGTTATCTCAAAGTCCTTCAGGGCTTCCTCTTCCAGGATAGCTTCAGAGGACACAAGGGCTGCAATATCCACTTCACCAACCCCTGAAGAAGCACCTGCTCCTCATATTGCCTCCCCCCACCTCCATCTCCACATCATTCAATATTTCCTTAATTAACTCCCCTTATTGATGTTACTACACTTCAACAACCATCCACTATCATTACAGACACACATTCTACTCTCGTCCCTTCTGTCTCACCATCTATACCACCATCTCCACCACACTCACCAATTCACATTCCTGAGGAAACACCATCTCCACCTCCTCAATCACCTCTACCATAACATCTACCATCACATATTGATAATACAGATCTACTACTTTCTTCTCCAACATTTGACTACTTTCATCTCCATCTCCACAACACACTCCACCTCAATCACCTCAAACTCATACATACCCACATCATTCACATATTCAGGAAGATAATATCCTCCCTGATGTCTCAACCTCCAACATTCCAACTGACAATCAGACACAATACATTCCATAAGCATTCACCATCTGTCCCACCTGCTCCATGCCATCCTATTCTATATCATCCAACATTCTTGAGCTTATTACACCTACACTCAAGAAACTCATAGATGAGGCAATTGCTCCACTTGCTGCTTCCATCACTACACTCTCTTCACATATAGCTTCTTACTCCACAGTCCCTTCTTCTGGGGGCCTGGGTTCAGGTATCTCTAAATCCAGATATGGGGAGATGTCCAATGAAGAAGCTCCAGCAATTCATGAAGAAGCTCCAACAGCAACTCCAGCAGCAACAGTAATTTCAGCAGAAATAGATACAAAAATGCTTCTAATTTGAACAGAAGAAGAAGCAATAGATTTTTCCATTCCAGAAATCATCATTGTTGGTGATTTTATCGTTAATCCCACAGTTGACATTTCTTCCTTACTTTATTCTTTTGATACAGTTTACAGTAGCAATTTACAAGTTTTTGATAATTCTTCTAAAGCTATAGTCTGCTACACAGCACCAGTAAGTCTTGTAGTTTTGGAACAACTAAGGACAAGTTTTGCACTTAAAGATAATATTACAAAGCAAATAACAAACAAGGAGCCAAAGGCTTTCTCTCCTCCAACGTTTGCCTGGCCTGAATCCCCCATGCCTAATCTTGATGAATTCATGTTTGAAGATATAGATATAGAAATTATAGAGCCATAAGTTCAAGCACAGCCTCAGCCTGAAAAGGATGATATAGCTCAACAGCCACATGCTGAGATAATAGATACAAATATACTGCCATAGACTCATCAAGTACTCTTTGCTGAAATACTTAAACAGATTAATGCCCTTTATAATAATCCTGCCAATGAATCTGATGATGATGTAGAGTCAGATGACTCAGAAGAATATAGTTCTAAAAAGAGAAAGCATAAGAAGAAGGTTCCACCCCGGGCTGCTCTTAAACCCTCTCCTACTATTGACACCACCTACTACATTCTGCACAACATTTCTCTCACTCCATACACTCCTCATTGGATGAGGTATTCAAAGAATGATATGAAAGCAAGGAAAAAGAGTAGGAGATACACTCCACCACCATAATTTAGGAGAGGTCCTCCTCCTCCTGCTCGTGCAACAGGATCAGCAGGAAATATCTCTTAAGTTCAAAGGTCTACAACTTCTTATCATTCCAAACAATCTTACAGCAGCAGAGACAGCAACACAGATCCCAAAGCAGCAAACAACAACAACATAAGAGGAAAAGCAGTCAATAGCAGATATCTGAAGAAAGTCGGTAAGAAAAATCAAGTCCAGATAGGCCATAATATCCAGTACATGATCCTAAAATGGATCCTAATTTTAGAATGGCCAGATTCAAGGAGATCATAACACTTTCGCAGATCAGGAAAGCTTGGGAAGAAGGAAAAGACACTTCTCAGCATTCAACCATGTATTCTTATAGAAAGAAAGAGATAGAAAGGTATGAAAAGAAAATTCTCTTTAATGTTGATACTTATATGTGTCTTCATCCAGAGGCTATAGTGCCTAGAGCTGCATTAGTAAAGATTTCGGGTGCTGACAACATGAAGATGACTCAGAGAGAAGCAAAGGATCCTAAAAGAATAATGGTCTTATAAAAACCTGCACCTTCTTCAGATGCTTCAAAGAAACATTCATAACTTTCTGATTATGTGTTTTGAATTTCTTTATTGTTGTATATATTCACAAGGCACATCTGTTCATATCTGCTGAATGATTTAAAATTCTATCAGATATTTTAATTGCTTTGTGATTTTCTTTATTTTTATTTTGTATAGTGAGCTCACCCAAATTGTAACATCCCATGTTACTTCTAGACCTCTTAACTTAGATTGGGTTAGGCATGGGGTGGGTTTTAAGGAAATTAGCTAGTTTTGACCCTAGGTAGTGGGTTGTAGCCATGTGGGGCCCACTATAGGACCAAGTCAAACTAGGTCAAACTAGCCTAAATAAGGACCCTAGCCACACCATGACCCCGCCACATTGCCCTAACCCTAAAAACAATCTAAGTGGACCCTAGGGCATGTCACTAGGTCAACACTTTGACCCCAGTTGACCAAAGTCAACCTTGGGCCTAATTTGGTCAAACCCACACTCATAAGCCCAATTAGCCTAAGTTGGGCACCCCCTTGACCCAACCCAAGTTGGGTGGTGCCACTAAGCTCATGACCATCAAATGGGGTCAGCCCACTCACTTTGGTTGACAAAGTCAACTGGAGTCAACCAAGTCAACCCATTTAGCCTAAAAGAGAAAATGCAGGCCAAGCACATTCCTATTGGGCTAAGTCCATCCAAATCAGCCCAAGCCCAACCCAAGTGGTCAAAGACAACTTCTAACCCCCAAAATCAGGAGAGAGAATGCATGCAAAGGGGTAGAAATGGGATTTTAAGAGAAAGAGGAGAGATAAATGGGGATGAAGAGGAAGGGTGGCCACATGGCCACCCCTTCAGCTGCAATCCTCTGCCCAACACCTGCTGGCCGGACTCCTCTGATATTCCAGGGAATTTTGGTAGCATGCTGGCCACATGGCACCCATGGTGACACAACCAAAGCTCAATCCGAGCTCACATTGGGCTTATCTCCCCATATACACCATCTCAGCCCCAATTAACCCCTCCAGCAGCTTCAGAGAGAGAGAAAGAAGGAATCGAAATCGAGTGTTGGAGCATGGAAAATGGTGGAGAATCAAGAAATTGGGGAGGAGCTCGCCGGCGCACCACCACCATGGAAAACCGCCGCCTGACCCGCCGCCAAGCTCCAATCCAATTCCGTTTCTCTGCCCCTCTACCTGTACTAGAAGTCTACATCCATTAAGGGAGATATCGGGCTCAATTGAGCCCGATGCCATGAGAGGAAAATGAGAAATTCTGGGCTTTTTCTTCTTGCTCGGGTTCACCGGAGGAGCCAACTCCGGCGGCCCCACCGTCGGGAAACGCTAGCCCCCACCTTAGCGAAGGTGGTGGCGACATCCGCCGGCGGTGGTGGTGGCTCAGCTGGCCGGAAAAGGCCAGCAAAGTTGCTCCAGGTCGGCTCGATCTCAGCCGTTGGCTGGAGGTAGGAGATAAACCGATCCCGTCCATTCCTGCTTTAGGATTCGTGCAGATGATACAATATGATTTAAATTTAAATGTGATGAATAGTGTAATTCTGTCACAAATATACAGTCACATTGCATGACATATTTAGGCCTCTTAGAGGCATTTCTAGAACTTGGACCCTGAACGAAAAATGTAGCCTTACATGTTAGCTTTAATTTGACACCTTAATCATCAATTTTGGTCGGAGCATGGAAAACGGTGGAGAATCAAGAAATCGGGGAGGAGCTCGTCGGCGCACCACCACCATGGAAAACTGCCGCCTGACCCACCGCCAACCCGCAATCCAGTTCCGTTTCGCAGCCCCTCTGCCTGTACTAGAAGTCTAGATCCATTAAGGGAGATATCAGGCTCAATTGAGCCCGATGCCATGAGAGGAAAATGAGAAATTCCGGGTTTTTTTCCTCTTGCTCAGGTTCGACGGAGGAGCCAACTCCGGCGGCCCCACCACCGGGAAACGCTAGCCCCCACCTTAGCGAAGGTGGTGGCGACATCCGCTGGCAGTGGAGGTGGCTCAGCTGGCCGGAAAAGGCCAGCAAAGTTGCTCCAGGTCGGCTCGATCTCAGCCGTTGGCTGGAGGTAGGAGATAAACCGATCCTGTCCATTCCTGCTTTAGGATTCATGCAGATGATATAATATGATTTAAATTTAAATGTGATGAATAGTGTAATTCTATCACAAATATACAATCACATTTCATGACATATTTAGGCCTCTTAGAGGCATTTATAGAACTTTGACCCTGAATGAAAAATGTAGCCTTACCTGTTAACTTTAATTGGATACCTTAATCGTCAATTTTGGTCCAGTGGTCTGGCCTGTATGCATTTTTCCTAGGACAGGTCCTAGGCAAGGGCAGAACTTCATTTGGATGCCCAAGTCAAACCAGCAATCAACATGGCCCAAAATTTTGGGTACATGCATAATTAGGGCAATTTCTAGCCCCTGCCAAAAATTGGGAATTATTGAAACACCTTTTTCTATAGTTTTGGTCATAATATCAAAAACTAAATAAATGAAATATTTGAAGTTATATGACTCCTCATGTCCCCAAATTTTGGTGGTAGGTCCTTGGGGACATCATTGGTGCATGATAAAAATTTCAACAGATTTGGATCACTGCATGTTGGGAAATCCACTTGCATGTGTTGTTTTATATATTGCCTTGGGGTGCCAATAGCAATAATTTAAATATTGTGCATTCAGCCTAATTGAGGCACTCAAAAATCATGGATTTTATTCCAGTGGTTCATTAGGGTAAAGTTCACCCCTCAGATCAATTATGAGATTTTTGGAATCAAAAATCCCATTAATTGGAATTTTTGAAAATATAGCTCCTTTTGAAAATAAATTGGAAAAAATAGGTTTTCCTCAAGTAAAAGTCCTCAAAACTTGCCAAGTTCAAAATAAGGTTATATTTGACTTATGAAAATTTGATCTTTCCGTTTGAAGAACTTTTGGAGTAAAATACCTTGAAATGTCCATTTTATCCCGTTTTGCATTTATTCTTGAATTGATGGAAATACAGCTCAGAACAATTTGACAATATTGCTAGTGATGTATATTTGTATTATTAGACTTGCATAATTATTTCAGAATTTATGGATGTATTGATAATTTTTAAATTAATATAATGACACTTTGTTGAATATTTAATAATGGGATTTGTTAGGCCATTACCCTATAGAGGTTGCTGAAACTCTACCAATAGTCTTAAATTAATGTTTTATATATTCTGTAATTTTCCTGGAATTTTGGATTATATATTACTTGTACTTCATTTGGAAAATGGAAATTATGTAGATTTAGTATTAAATAAGGAATTTGTATAAATATTCAAAGACAAATTATGAAACCATGTAGACAGAAATATTTTATCAATATACAACTCAGGAAAAATTGCCTAGGTCAGTGGATTTTAAATTATACTACTTCATTTGTAAAGTGACTTAGGAATTAATTTAAAAGATTTAATTAAGGGATTAATTGACCAAGAAAAATTACGAGAATCCATATGATAGTTCCATTAGTCCATACCACCCTAGGATAAATAATTAGGGGCAAGAGGCCCTAAGAATTGGAAGATTCCATTTTCGAGGTAACAATAAGACATGGTCTGCATATAGCATAAATAGGCCATGCTTTGGGGGATTACCAGAGGATTGATTATCGGAAGAATAGGGGAGTGCAATAAGAATAATCCCTGGTGGGTAGTATTGTCTTAGTGATGGGACCAAAAAGCGCAAGTCTTTAGGTAGAAACCGGAGTGGAGGTCTACGGAAGACCGTCGATTTCCCGGTAATATCTTAAGTCACTAGGATTATTCCAGAGCAACAATGAGAGCTGGGGTGAAATATGGGTAGTCATCAACTAAAGTAAATATCCTTGCGAAAGGGAACTTTTGGCGTAATCCCATCGTAGTTCCTAGTGCCCCCGAGAGCCCTTCACCGGGTATACCCTGGGTAGTCCTGGGATTAACCTTAAATCACTAAGTATAATAACCCGTAGACAAGAGTAGTCTAATAGATTAAGATATTTGTTGTACCTTCTCACCTGTGTAGGGTTGGAGAGATTCATGATATATGCTCACCCGTGTAGGGTTTGAGGGAATTTGTATAAAGGCACTATTGTGCGTTCTCACCCGGGTTGGGTTTGAGGGTTTCAGGACGGGTTTGGCCCTGCGAGCGGAAGGCTCGGAATGAAATATTTGCATGTGCATAAATATAGTGGCGGGGCATGCGGTACTGGCCGTTCGTCACACCGATGGCAGTACGGTGCACCAGGCGGTTGTGAGGGTTAGAGGGGCCAGTGGGTTGTTTTACACTGCGGTCTGGAGGACGATCCCCGATAACGCACATCCGACCCAACAAGACTGACGGGTTGTCAGCAAAGTACGTACGCGAGACTCTAGAGTGCACCTTGGACGTGTACAGAGGCGTATGAGAGAGGTCTAAGGCTTGGTAGTGTGCATACCGGCCTAGAAGTGGAGACGCCCGCTCCGCTGCTGCCGTAGCCACAACGGTGGTACCCGAGAGTGATGCTAGCTCTCAAAAAGTGGGAACTAAAGGTCTGTGATCACAGAGTCGTTGTGTGTGAGTTGCACTTGCCTGTGCATTAAATTGCATCAAAACATTCATTCATATTAGGTCATACGCTTCATAGATCCTTATCATATAAATTAGTATGGGCTCTTTTATATGATAAGTTAAATTTCATGGAAATCCTAACTTATATATTTATATGGGCATTTATATAAGTTAGGGTACTTTTGTGATGGTAGTATAGTGGTAGAATAGTTTTATTTACATGCTCTTACCTTCTGTTATTTACTTCCTTTACTAGTACTGCTTTTTCTTACTTGTACTATATACTTAGAACTGCTAGAGTAGAACTTATAATATCCATTATAACTGCTAGTTAGACCTGTCACTTGTTTCTACCTTTGCTACCCCTTGTTGTCCTCCGCTTCATCCTCCCGCTCGGTGCCTAGGAGTTGCGGGAAGAGGTGCGGAGGAAACGACTTAGTCTTTTTGACTAATGGTCGGTGACCATACTATTTTTAGGAGCCCGTGGAGATGGAGCACCAGCATGTCGAGGAGACAGGACTTAAGGAGCAGATATCGCTACAGCAGGCTACTACCACTACTGTGCGTCCTCAGGTGGGACGAGTTCTGATGTATTAGTATAGCTTCTGCTTTTATTTGAGAGAGAGAGTGGATTTTATGTACTGATCATAAGCCCTTATTACTCTTTCGTTTTATACTCTTTTGTGGACTATGTTGATGTACTTTTCATTTCATTCATATGATATGTACTATGTGACTTGTGGGCTAGTGGATTGATATACTGCTTTACTTCTTCTTCTCATATTGGCCTACAGGTTAAATGATCGTATTAGCCGACATGATCGGCATGTTGCGGTGTCGACTAACCCGTGCGTTAGTGCCACCGTAAGACGGCGGTTCTGGGCATAAGACCCGGTAGCCCTCCTTGTTAAGGGGGAGGGGGGGTCTTACAAACTGGTATCACTTGAACAACGATCATATGAGAAAGAAGTCCACAACACGGGACCACCCGCGCCCGAGCATTAGTTTGCAGACAAACTATGCAGCAGAAGCAGTGGTGTGCCCATGTGTAAAAGTCACATAAAATGCTCCACGAAGTACAATGAGTTAGGCCAGTTATGTTTTAACCTTACCTTTATACAACCTCCACAGGTCGCCGCGCCCCAAAATGTGGCTCCTCCCCCTCCAGCTGCCACTCCATTCCTACATACGGAGATGGGGCAGACTTTGACGGCGATTTTGGATGCCTTCAAATCCCAGCAAGTCCCGGCTCCACAGCCAAATCCGGGGTTGAGCTGGTTGAGTGCCTTCAAGAGCCTGTCCCCACCGATGTACCGTGGGACAAAGGATGCGGTAAAGACGGAGGAATGGATGGAGGCCATACACGAGATTTTAGCAGGCATCAGATGCCCGGTCGGCGAGGCAGTACCTCTAGCCACCTCTGCACTAGATGCTCATGTGAAGAGATGGTGGAAATCAGTGCGGGAGTCTACATATGCGGACTGGGAGCTGTCAGAGATATCATGGGAGGAGTTTAGCGATGTATTTCGGGATCACTTCGTCTCTACTACGGACAGAGATGCCTTGGAGGAGAGGTTTTTGAACCTCAGGCAGGGGACTAGATCGGTGATCGAGTATCAGCGAGAGTTCTCTCATTTGGCCAGGTTCGTAGAGATTCAGGATACCGATGATAGGAGGTATGCCAAGAGGTTCTACCGGGGCCTCAGGGACTATTTGAGGCAGGCCTTGCTGTTCATTTCTCATGGCACCTCTAGGCAGATCATCGAGATGGCAAAGAAGCTGGAGGCTGACCAGCTAATGGTGCAAGGCAGAGGAAAGAGACCGTTTGATGGGTCAACATCAGGAGAGAGCAGCAGGGGCTCTTAGAGAGGCAGGACTATCGGATACAAGAAGGGTGGGGGACGTCGTCGTCCCAACTTCAGGCAGGAGCAGGGGCCTCCTCCAGCATTGGCTCCCCCACCTCTACAGGTGCATGATCCGAGGAGATAAGATGACCATGGCCACTGACAGGTAGTTTGTTACAGATGCCGCCAGCCCGGGCACATTAGGTCGGAGTGCCCGCATCGATTCCATTCTCCTCCTCCTCCCCCTCCAGTGGCCCTAGTACAGTAGGGTCGAGGCCGAGGCCGGGGCCGGGGACGAGGCCGAGGCGGGGGATATCATGGCAGGAGACGCGAGCAGGAGCAGATATACGCTTTGGACCTCACGGAGCAGAGGAACCCCGAGGAGATTATCACTGGTACTTAAGGTTAATTATTAAATTCCTTGAGTTTCAATTATATAGTACCTGGAACTATAGGGTAACGATTAATTTTAACTTAAACAAACCTCAGGCATAGTTATGATCAGCGGCAAGCCCGCACATACTCTCTTCGACACGGGTGCATCACACTCGTTCGTATCTGAGGCCTTCATAGATGGACTTGAAGGCGTGCAAAGATTTCCGGGACTAGAGATGAGGGTGCGTCTACCCGATGGGTCAGAACTGCGGACCACTGCCCATTGTGATATGGAGGCCGAGATTGGCGGCAAGGCATTTGAGGCGCCAACAACTATTCTGAAGCTGCAGGACTTCGACTTGATTTTGGGCATGACATGGTTACATCGGAACCATGCTCAGATAGATTGCCCATCAAGGAGGATCACACTAAGGCATGGCGACTCCCATATTATCATCGAAGGTATTCAGCCTATCTGCCACATATTGTTATCTTCTATACAAGATGTGAAAGCCCACGAGCAGGGAGAAGAAGTTTACCTTATCTGCTTTGAGATGGTGGGTGCAGAGACTTCTATTTCACATATTCCGGTGGTCCGGGATTTCTCCGACGTATTTCCGGAGAAATTGCCCGGGCTACCACCAGCCAGAGAATTGGATTTCAGGATTCAGCTAGTACCGGGAGCGAGGCGGTGTCCCGGGCACCTTACAGGATGGCTCCCAGGGAGTTAGCAGAGTTCAGGACTCAACTTCAGGAGCTAGTCGTGTCGGGATTTGTGCGGCCCAGTTCATCACCGTGGGGAGCGCCAGTTCTCTTTGTGAAGAAGAAGGACGGGTCATTGCGACTATGCATAGATTACCGGGAGCTGAACCGGTTAACGGTCCGCAATACTTATCCACTGCCTCGGATAGATGAGCTATTTGATCAGTTGCATGGAGCCTTCTGGTTCTCTAAGCTAGATTTGCGATCCGGCTACTACCAGCTCCGCATTCGGGAAGAGGACATACCGAAGACGACATTCAGTTCACGTTATGGTTTATATGAGTTCACGGTGATGCCTTTTGTGCTCACAAATGCCCCTACCGCATTCATGAGTCTAATGAACCGTGTATTCGAGCCCTTCTTAGACCGCTACGTGACTATATTCATCGATGACATTTTGATATATTCCCGGACTCAGGAAGAGCATACAGAGCATTTGACGCTGGTCTTGCAGAGGCTGAGGGAGTCCCAGATGTACGCAAAGTTTTCAAAGTGCCAGTTCTGGCTGCAGGTGGTGGATTTCCTGGGACACACGATCAGTGGGGCTGGATTAGCAGTGGACCCAACCAAGATAGAGACAGTGAGGGATTGGCCACGGCCGAAGACCGCATCCGATTTCGCAGTTTCTTGGGGCTAGCAGGGTATTATCGTAAGTTCGTGGAGGGGTTCTCGAGGATAGCACTCCCCCTCACGTCTTTGACGAAGAAGGATGCAGATTTTGTTTGGTTAGAGCAGTGCGGGACGGCTTTTCAGGAGCTGAAGGACCGACTCATCTCATCCCCCATTCTTGCGCTTCCATCCGGGAGTGAAGGATTCTAGATCTACACAGATGCCTCTTATCAGGGGATGGGTGCTGTCCTGATGCAGCATGGACATGTTATTGCTTATGCTTCAAGACAGTTGAAGAAGCATGAGCATAACTATCCAGTACATGACTTAGAGCTTGGGGCTGTGGTATTCGCCCTAAAAATGTGGAGGCATTACTTATACGGGATTCATTGTGACATCTATTCAGATCACAAGGATCTTAAATATATCGATACACAGAAGGACTTAAACCTGCGATAGAGGAGATGGCTGGAATTCCTCTGCGACTATGATTATAAGATCCACTACCATCCGGGGAAAGCGAACACGGTAGTAGATGCTTTGAGCAGGAGGGCCGGCACTTCTGGACCGGAGACTCGGTTGATGTCTATAGAGCTGCTACGGATGATGGAAGACAAGCACATTACCATGGTATCTGAGGCCGAACCAGTGGTGTATCGAGAGTATTTAATCTCAGTGATCAGTAGTGATGATATACGGTAGCGCATCCGAACACATCAGAGGCTGGATGCTGCATTACAGCCGATTTTTAGTGCCCTGGAAAGGGGCAAGGTTGAGGACTACAAGCTACAGGAAGATCTTCTTTGATTCCATGGATGCATTTACATACCAGCAGGGGGCAGTATCCGGGATGACATACTCAGAGAGGCTCATTGCTCCAGATATTCAGTACATCCCGACATCACCAAGATGTGGGCAGATTTGTGGACGTCTCTGTATTGGCCTGGGATGAAGAGGGAGATCACAGATTTTGTGAACGATTGCGAGACCTGCCAGCGTGTGAAAGCAGAATGTAAGAGCCCAGGAGGTTTGCTACAACCACTGCTAGTCCCAGTGTGGAAGTTCGAGGACATTGCTATGGATTTTGTGCACGGACTACCTCGCTCCCACTCTGCGCATGATTCTATATGGGTCATAGTAGACAGACTGACCAAGGTAGCACGCTTTATTCCAGTTCGGAAGGATGCCCCAGTTGCGGTTCTGGTGAGATTATTTGTGGAGCAGTTCGTCAGATACCATGGCATTCCCAGGACGATTGTTTCGGACCGTGATGGTCGGTTCACTTCGAGCGAGGGGAGGGCCGTGCATGCTTACTTGGGCTCTCGGCTTACTTTTAGTACTACCTTCCATCCGCAGACCGATGGACAGACCGAGCGGACCGTGCGGACCATGGAGCATGTACTCCGACTGTGCATATTGGATACAGGGAAGCCTTTAGAAAGGCTACTACCACTGATTGAGTTCTCGTACAATAACAACCACCAGGCTAGCATCGGGATGGCTCCATATGAGGCACTTTATGGGAGGAGATGCCGGACACCGCTATCATGTGTCCAGGATGTGGATACCAAGTCTCTTGGATCTGATTATATAGAGGATACTGAGGTTCAGATTCGTTTGATCAAGTATCGGCTACTAGAGGCCCAGAGCAGGCAGGCAAAGTATTATGATGCTCGGCAGCGGAAGGTGGAGTTCCGGGTTGGAGACATAGTTTTCTTGAAGATACGTCCAGTACAAAGTATCTCTCGGGTGCGGAGGCACAAGAAGCTCAGTCCACGATACATGGGGCCATACTTGATCCTGGAGCGGATTGGGCCCTTAGCTTACCGACTGTAGCTGCCATCGGAGTTGGGTGCCTTACATGACGTCTTCCATGTCTCTTCCTTGAAAAGAGTTCTCCTTCGGCCAGAGCAGCACATTACTACTACAGCCGGACCGGTAGAGCCTGAAAGATCAGTTAGATTGGAGCCGATCCGGATTGACGATACGGCCGTCCGAGTGTTGCGGAAGAATAAGGTCCCTCTCGTGAACGTGTTGTGGTCCAACCATGGATGGGAGGAGCACACCTGGGAGCTGAGTGATCTGATGCTGGAGCAACACCCGGAGCTATTTGCATCAGGTACTTTTAATTTTATGTTTTAAAGTTTCTTAAAATTCTTGTAAGTAGAACCCCGTAGACCCGAACTTAAATTTCGGTGACGAAAATATTTTTTTTATTTATAGGATTTGTAACATCCCATGTTACTTATAGACCTCTTAACTTAGATTGGGTTAGGCATGGGGTGAGTTTTAAGGAAATTAGCTAGGTTTAACCCTAGGTAGTGGGTTGTAGCCATGTGGGGCCCACTATAGGACCAAGTCAAACTAGGTCAAAACTAGCCTAAATAAGGACCCTCGCCACACCATGACCCCACCACATTGCCCTAACTGTAAAAACAATCTAAGTGGACCCTAGGGCATGTCACTAGGTCAACACTTTGACCCCATTTGACCAAAGTCAACCTTGGGCCTAATTTGGTCAAACCCACACTCATAAGCCCAATTAGCCTAAGTAGGGCACCCCTTCACCCAACCCAAATTGGGTGGTGCCACTAAGGTCATGACCATCAAATGGGGTCAGCCCACTCACTTTGGTTGACCAAGTCAACTCGAGTCAACCAAGTCAACCCATTTAGCCTAAAAGAGAAAATGGAGGCCAAGCCCATTCCCATTGGGCTAAGTCCATCCAAATCATCCCAAGCCCAACCCAAGTGGTCAAAGACAACTTCTAACCCCCAAAATTAGGAGAGAGAATGCATGCAAAGGGGTAAAAATGGGATTTTAAGAGAAAGAGGGGAGAGAAATGGGGATGAAGAGGAAGGGTGGCCACATGACCACCCCTTCAGCTGCAATCCTCTGCCCAACACCTGCTTATCGGCCTCCTCTGATATTCCAGGGAATTTTGGTAGCATGCTGGCCACATGGCACCCATGGTGACACAACCAAAGCTCAAACCGAGCTCACATTGGGCTTATCTCCCCATATACACCATCTCAGCCCCAATTAACCCCTCCATCAGCTTCAGAGAGAGAGAAGGAATCGAAATCGAGTGCTGGAGCATGGAAAACGGTGGATAATCAAGAAATCGGGGAGGAGCACTCCGGCGCACCACCACCATGGAAAACCACCGCCTGACCCGCCGCCAAGCCCCAATCCAGGTCCGTTTCGCCGCCCCTCTACCTGTACTAGAAGTCTAGATCCATTAAGGGAGATATCGGGCTCAATTGAGCAAGATGACATGAGAGGAAAATGAGAAATTCCGGGCTTTTTCTTCTTGCTCGGGTTCGCCGGAGGAGCCTACTCCGGTGGCCCCACCGCCGGGAAACGCTAGCCCCCACCTTAGCGAAGGTGGTGGCGACATCCGTCGGCGGTGGTCGTGGCTCAGCTGGCCGGAAAAGGCCAGCAAAGTTGCACCAGGTCGGCTCAATCTCAGCCGTTGGCTAGCGGTATGAGATAAACCGATCCCGTCCATTCCTGCTTTAGGATTCGTGCAGATGATATAATATGATTTAAATTTAAATGTGATGAATAGTGTAATTCTGTCACAAATATACAGTCACATTGCATGACATATTTAGGCCTCTTATAGGCATTTCCAGAACTTCGACCCTGAATAAAAAATGTAGCCTTACCTGTTAGCTTTAATTTGACACCTTAATCATCATTTTTGGTCGAGTGGTCTGGCCTGTAGGGAATTTTGCCTAGGACTGCTCCTAGGAAATGGCAGAAATTCATTTGGATGCCCAAGTCAAACCAGCAATCAACATGGCCCAAACTTTTTGGTACATGCATGATTAGGGCAACGCTAGCCCCTACCAAAAATGGGAATTTTTGAAACACATTTTTCTATATTTTTGGTCATAATATCAAAAATTAAATAAATGAAATATTTGGAGTTATATGACTCCTCATGGCCCCAAATATTGTTGCTAGGTCCTTGGGGACATCATTGGTGCATGATAAAAATTTCAGCACATTTGGATCACTGCATGTTGGGAAATCCACTTGCATGTGTTGGTTTATATATTGTCTTGGGGTGATAATAGTAATAATTTAAATATTGTGCATTCAGCCTAATTGAGGCACTCAAAAATCATGGATTTTATTCCAGTGGTTCATTAGGGTAAAGTTCACCCCTCAGATTAATTATGGGATTTTTGAAATCAAAAATCCCATTAATTGGAATTTTTGAAAATATAGTTTCTTTTGAAAATAAATTGGAAAAAATAGGTTTTCCTCAAGTAAAAGTCCTCAAACCTTGGCAAGTTAAAAATAAGGTTATATTTGACTTAGGAAAATTTGATATTTCTGTTTGAAGAACTTTTGGAGTAAAATACCTTGAAATGTCCATTTTACCCCTTTTTGCATTTATTCTTGAATTGACGGCAATACACCTGAAACAAATTTGAAAATATTGCTAGTGATGTATATTTGTATGATTAGACTTGCATAATTATTTCAGAATTTATGGATGTACTGATAATATTTAAATTAATATAATGTCACTTTGGTGAATATTTAATAATGGGATTTGTTAGGTCATTACCCTATAGAGGTTGCTGAAACTCTGCCAATAGTCTTAAATTAATATTTTATATGTTCTGTAATGTTCCTGGAATTTTGGATTATATATTCCTTGTACTTCATTTGGAAAATAGAAATTATGTAGATTTAGTATTAAATAAGGAATTGTTATAAATATTCAAAGGAAAATTATGAAACCTGTAGATAGAAATATTTTATCAATATACAACTCAGGAAAAATTGCCTAGGTCAGTGGATTTTAAATTATACTACTTCATGTGTAAAGTGATCTAGGAATTAATTTAAAAGATTTAATTAAGGGATTAATTGACCAATAAAAATTATGAGAATCCATATGATAGTTCCATTAGTCCATACCACCCTAGGATAAATAATTAGGGGCAAGAGGCCCTAAGAATTAGAAGATTCCATTTTCGGGGTAACAATAGGACATGGTCTGCATATAGCATAAATATGCCATGCTTTGGGGGATTACTAGAGGATTGATTATCGGAAGAATAGGGGACTGCAATAAGAATAATCCCTGGTGGGTAGTATTGTCTTAGTGATGGGAGCAAAAAGTGCAAGTCTTTAGGTAGCAACCGGAGTGGAGGTCGACGGAAGACCGTCGATTTCCCGGTAATATCTTAAGTCACTAGGATTATTCCAGAGCAACAATGAGAGCTGGGGTGAAATATGGGTAGTCATCAACTAAAGTAAATATTCTTGCAAAAGGGAACTTTGGGCGTAATCCCATCGTAGTTCCTAGTGCCCCCGAGAGCTCTTCACTGGGTATACCCTGGGCAGTCCTGGGATTAACCTTAAATCACTAAGTATAATAACCCATAGACAAGAGTAGTCTAATATATTAAGACATTTCTTGTACCTTCTCACCCGTGTAGGGTTGGAGAGATTCATGATATATGCTCACCCGTGTAGGGTTTGAGGGAATTGGAATAAAGGCACTATTGTGCGTTCTCACCCGGGTTGGGTTTGAGGGTTTCAGGGCGGGTTTGGTCCTGCGAGCGGAAGGCTCGAAATGAAATACTTGCATGTGCATAAATATAGTGGCGGGGCATGCGGTACTGGCCATTCGTCACATCAATGGCAGTACGGTGCACCAGGCGGTTGTGAGGGTTAGAGGGGTCAGTGGGTTGTTTTACACTACGGTCTGGAGGACGATCCCCGATAACGCACATCCGACCCAACAAGACTGACGGGTTGTTAGCAAAGTACGTACGCGAGACTCTAGAGTGCACCTTGGACGTGTACAGAGGCGTATGAGAGGGGTCTAAGGCTTGGTAGTGTGCATAACGGCCTAGAAGTGCAGACGACCGCTCCACTGCTGCCGTAGCCACAACGGTGGTACCCGAGAGTGATGCTAGCTCTCTAAAAGTATGAACTAAAGGTCTGTGATCACAGAGTCGTTGTGTGTGAGTTGCACTTGTCTGTGCATAAAATTGCATCAAAACATTCATTCATATTAGGTCATTCGCTTCATAGATCCTTATCATATAAATTAGTATGGGCTCTTTTATATGATAAGTTAAATTTTCTTGAAACCCTGACTTATATATTTGTATGGGCATTTATATAAGTTAGGGTACTTTTGTGATGGTAGTATAGTGGTAGAATAGTTTTATTTACATGCTCTTACCTTCGGTTCTTTACTTCCTTTACTAGTACTGCTTTTTCTTTACTTGTACTATATACTTAGAACTGGTAGAGTAGAACTTATAATATCCATTATAACTGCTAGTTAGACCTGACACCTGTTTCCACCTTTGCTAGCCCTTATTGTCCTCCGCGTCGTCCTCCCACTCGGTGCCTAGGAGTTGCGGGGCGAGGTGCAGAGGAAACGACTTAGTCTTTTTGACTAATGGTCGGTGACCATACTATTTTTAGGAGCCCGTGGAGATGGAGCACCAGCACGTCGAGGAGACAGGACTTGAGGAGCAGATACCGCTACAGCAGGCTACTACTACTACTGTGCGTCCTCAGGTGGGACGAGTTCTGATGTATTAGTATAGCTGCCGCTATTATTTGAGAGAGAGAGTGGATTTGATGTAATGGGCATAAGCCCTTATTACTCTTTCGTTTTGTACTCTTTTGTGGACTATGTTGATGTACTTTTCATTTCATTCATATTATATGTACTATGTGACTTGTGGGCTAGTGGATTGATATACTGCTTTACTTCTTCTTCTCATATTGGCCTACAGGTTAAATGATCGTATTAGCCGGCAGGATCGGCGTGTTGCGGTGTCGACTAACCTGTGCGTTAGTGCCACCGTAAGATGGCGGTTCTGGGCATAAGACCCGGTAGCCCTCCTTGTTAAGGGGGAGGGGGGGTCTTACACAAATAGGGGGAGATTGTTGGAACCCTACTTGTGATTTGGGCTAGGTTCACTATTAGGATTGATGACCCAACATGTATAGTCTAGGGTCATAAGTTAGTTCCAAGGTTAAGGTCAGTCACATTAGGCTAGATTGTTTGAAATCTACCTTTAGAAGATTTTAGAGATAGAAGACCTTAGAGACAAGGCAGTTTTAAAATTGCAGAAAAAGGTGTTCGATGATAGCTGAAATCAGCTCAACCATCATCGATCTCAGATCGATGAACTCAGAGTTCCTTCTCTGAGTTGAGCTCGATGAAAGTCCAGCTGAGATCGACGAACTGTGAGCTTATATCAGAATTTCCACTCGACGAAATTCCTTCTTAGTTCGATGAACTTTGATCTCAGATTGGCAACTATATTTTCTGTTCAACGGTCTTGGAGCTCAGCTCGACGAAGGAGAATTTTCAGTTCGACGAACTTGGAGCTCAAATTGATGAAATCTTTGCTGAGTTAGACTAACTCCTTCCAGGTTCTGTTCGACTAAACTTCTCTACGGTTTCTCAGATCGACTAAAGCAGTTTGATTACAAATATTAAGAAAGTGATACTTTGTTAATTAATGCTCAATATTCTCAAGAATATAGCCGTTTTCTGTCAGCATTAATTATGGATTTCAAAAATATTACTCTAACATATTTTCTGGGACAGTAGTGGAAATACATTCAAGACAAAAATCAGTCGTTCCAATTCCCAGAAAATATACAGAAGATTTCAAGGAATTTGAAATTCAAATGTGCAATCAATATATAAAGAAAATTTTCAGAAGATTGTCAGAAGTGAGGGAATGAGAAAAAAGAGAAAATCTGAAAATAGAGAACAAGAGACAGAGAAAAAGAAACATCTTGTTCATCATCTTCTTCAAGCTTTTCTTCCAGCACACACATTTAATCTGAGACACAAAAATTTAATCTCTCAGAATCATTCACTAGAAGAAGTTCTCTTTGAAGTCTTACACCCTGAAGCAAAGTTTCCTCTCCTGATCAGATTCTATAACTCAGGGGGAGCTTTGACAACATCAACAAAATCTACTAGTCTTCTCAGAGAATTGAGATAGAGAAGAATATATCGTTTTATTTTCTTTCACTATGTATAGGGTTATAACTCTCTTCAAAAGTTAAACTCTTTGGTTATCAAGTGACCTGATCAAAAGACTTGGTTTGGTTTTTGGGCACATGATCAAAAGCATAAAAGGTTGCTAGATCTCTCTTAGAAAATAGATCTTGTGGTGACAGGGCAACTGATCAAAAACCTGTGGTGACAGGGCAACTAATCAAAAACCTGTGGTGGTAGGGCACCTGATGAAAAACATGTAGTGGATTCCTACTAGAGTGGTAGAAGAGTGGATGTAAACAGGTTTATTGGAGAACCACTATAAACTCCTTGTGTCGTCTGGTTGTAGTTTACTTTTTTATTTTTTGCTCTGTGATATTTCTTTTCTTATATATATATATATATATATATATCACCTATTTTAATCCACTGTAAAAACAAACTTAGAGTTTTTAATATACTCTATTCACCCCCATAGATTTAGTTTGATCAATCCTTCACTTTCACTGAGGTAGGTACCTGAATAGGTACTGAGTTGTAGGAGTGCTGCAGCACTCTGAGAGTAGGTCTTTGTGCCTAAAGTTGTGTGGCTAAAAAGCCTGACCTGTTGGCCATAGAGATAAGGCTGAGGTAGGTGGTCAGTGCACCACTGAGCTGTAGAAGATCTGCAGGGTTATGAGGTAGGAACCCTTGTGGTTCTGAGATTGGGTTCTGAAGAGAACCTGTGTGCAAGGCTGAGGTCCTGAGGTGTAAGCTCTGAGGAGCATATTGGTGGAGTTCGTGCCTACTCCAACAAAATAGTTGGATAGGTGGGAGGGAAAGTGGATGTACCCAATTGGGTAACCACTATAAACACTTGTGTGATTGGCTGTATTGTTTGTTTTCTTTCATATTACAGCACCTAAGGAAAAGCTCTAGTTCACATAAGAAGGAAAACAACATAAAGACTAACAAAATTTCAAAGACATATTAACCCCCCCCCCTCTAGTTGACTAGCTAACCTTAAGTAAATAACTTTCAAGTGATATCAGAGGGAGGTTGCTCAAAAAGGATATAAAAATCTGAGTATACCTCCGAGGTTAGCTGTAAGAAATAAGAATGGGCTCTGGTGTAAACTACAAGGAACTGGGAGCCATGAAACTACCTATCTGCAGAAAGGAAGGCTTTGGCCTTTGAAAGGAAAGGGTCAGACTATTCATGCAAGCTGCTGACCCTGGGATTTACATTACAGTTAAAGAAGTACCCTTCATCCCTATGAAGACCTCAGTTCTAGATGCTAACATCCAGACACCTAAATCCTATGAGGAAATGAACAAAGATAAGCTCCTACTTGCCTACATGGACAAGAGAGCTCAAAACAACATTGTCAGTGCAATAGATGATTCAACCTTCCAGAATCTGGTGCACTGCAAGACTTCCAAGAAGATGTCGGACACCCTAGTTGTGTTCATGAAGGGATCAGAGGAGGTGATGGATGACATAAAATCCATGCTTAACCAGGAGTATGAGGCCTTCAGACAAGGAAAGTCTGAGGGCATTGCTGAAAGCTTTGAGAGATTTTTCAGAATTGTGAATGAACTGAGAACATATGGAAGAGCCTTCAGCACCTATGAGCTGAATGACAAATTTCTCAGGACCCTCTCAAAGGATTGGGACACAAAGATTTGCACCATTAGGGAAATGGGCAAGTTAGCCGACACTCCTCCTCGAACTCTATTTGGAAAGTTGTTGTCATATGAGATGCAGCTTGCAGCAAGAAAGGAAGAAGAAAAGAGCAGTAAGTTACAGGCCAAGGAGAAGCCTGTGGCATTAAAACCTGAAACACCATCCAGGAGCAGAAGGAAGAACTATCCACTCAGGAAAACTCCTAAATATAATTCTGAGAGCAGAAGGACCAGCACTTCAGATAGCCATACATTTGATGAGGACCTTGCTGCCTTCTCCAGGCAATTTTAGAAGTTCATGAAGAAGGGGCACTGGAAGAACAAAAGGCCATACTCTTCCTCACAGCATAGAAGAAAATCCTCTAAGGAGAACAGGTGTACTCCTAACTCTAGCAAACAAACTAATTCTAATATTATTTGTTTTTGCTGCAGCAAACCTGGGCATGTGGTTGCTGACTGCCCAGTGAAGAGGAAAGAAGGAGTGAAGAAGCACCACAAGAGAATGAAGAAAGAGAAGTACCTTGTGGACAAGAAGGTAAAGACCTAGTCTGAATCATCCTCTGGGTCAGATAGTGAAGAAGAAGAAACCTACATTGGGCTGATAGATGTTACTGAAGGAGAACCTGAGGAATATCTTGCTGCCAGGATTTTGATCAGGGCCCCTCTGCCACATTTAGGTAGTGACTCAGAGGTGGGTGAAGATGAAAAAGGAGATGGTCGATGCCATGTACTAATGTCAATTACTAATGATGAGAGTAGCCAGGATCAGCCTAGACAAGCTCAGGTAAATTCAAAATCTCTACATACTATTTCAAGTAATAAGGCCAGCACAGATTCTGAAGCTCAATCATCAAGAGAAGAAGAGGATTCAAACTCTGAGGATGATGTCAATTCTTTAATTGGCAAGTATGAAGAACTTCTTGAAGCATTCAAGAGGTGCAAGCTCCTTGCCAAGAGACAAGCAGAAGAACTTCTCAGTCTTAAGAGCAAGTGTGAAAGCCAAGAGAAATCTCTCACTGACATGGCTGCACAATCAGCCCAACTAGAGGAGACCATTGCCATGCAGTCTGTGGCAAGACTCTCAAATGAGAAACTTATCCAGAAACTCGAAAACGATCTCCTAAATGAGAAATTACTAGTGACCAAATTTTCAAAGCCAAACACTGTGCTTCCCTTAATTGACACCCACCTTACCTAAGTGGGTAAGAAAGGGTTAGGATTCAAGGGACCTGCTAGACCTCCCAATCCAAAAGGAAAGGGGAGGGAAACAGTAGTGCCTTTAGCCTCATTGCCTCAAATTCCTTTTCAGAGAGTCTTGTTGCCATCAAACAGGTATGACCATGAAAGTTGTTATGGTCACTAGGAAAATTGTAGATCCACTAGTATGTACCAATGTGGCCCTAGCCAAGGTGGAAGATACAACCATGTGAGGGCCTTTAAGGCTGTCCATAAGGAAATTCAAATGGCCCATCCTGGACAATTTTCTTTGGTGCCCCAACCGTAAAACTCAAGGATAATGCTTCTGCAGGAAATCTAAGTCATCCAGCAAAAGTGGAGACTCATGTTATCAGATAACATGATTCTCCACTGTATACTGACGTCGACGTTAATGTTGATTTGCATCGAATCTGAACTTTGTTGACTTATTGAATTTACTGAGTCAACATCATTCTAGACTTAGCCAAAATCAACTGACTTATCTGAAATCCTACGTTCGACGAACTTCAAGCTTAGCTCGACAAAATCTGAACTCATCTCGACGAAATAGTGAAGCTGAGATCAACGAAATCTCCCAGCCCAGTTTTTTCTTCAAGTGAAGGCTGAGTTCGACGAATTCTCTAAAATCTGGTCGATGAAATCTAAACTCCGGTTGATGATTCTGTTAGCTGAGCCCTTCTTATAGGTAAAAGCTGAAATCAACGAACTCTGAACTCTGGTCAATGAAAACTAAGATCAGCTCGACGAATGGTACACTCAGCGATTATGGACTTAGAAAGTTCTTTAGCTTTGCATGAAGGCATTGGGAGTGTTGAGTGAAAATCCCTCACTCAATGCTTTTTCCCTTAGCCATATTCTTCAGCTTTCCTTCTAATGGCGTCGAGAGCATTGTGTGTATAAGCTTCACTAAATGCATCTGGACTTAGTCAATTTTCTGCAATCTTGCCTTCTTGTTGAAATTTGGCATTGACAGAATCAGCATGGCGTTGACTGATGAAGCTTCATTAAATGCTTCTGGACTTAGTCGATTTTCTGGATTCTTCACAGTAAGGCTATGATAGGATAACCTTGACTCAATGCTTATAGTTGTATGGAGTTGAGTGAATTGAGCTCACTCAATGCTTCTGGACTTTGTCCGATTTCTGCCTTCACTCAATGCTTCTAATTGTATGGCGTTGAGTGAGTTGAGCTCACTCAATGCTTCTGGACTTAGCTCGATTTTTGTCTTTGCAATACTGTCAGTTTTGACTGCCTGCCTTCTCTCAGCACTATTAGCTGAATGGCGTTGAGTGAGCTTACCTCACTCAATGATTTTGGACTTAGCCCGATTTTCCTGCCTGCCATCTCTCAGCGCTATTTGCTGAATGGCATTGAGTGAGCTTGCCTCAATATACGCTTCTAGACTTAGGCAATTTTCTGAGTTTCTAACTCCACCTTAAGTCCACCTGTCATTGTCTATTGAACTAGCTGTCCAAACATTTTGACAAAGACTAACCTGTATGTATGAACTTAACCATGCATTAAATACAACTATGTCTATCTCATTGACATGGTTGACATCATCAAATCAAGGCCATTGGGATCAATGGACCCAACATCAACCCTCTAAAGTGTGTCTTCGGGGCCAACAGGGGAAAAATCTTAGTACATCTCCTAACTCAATCAGGAGTGGAGCCCAATCAAGATAAGGTAAGGGCAATCCTAGAATTAGAATCTCCGAAGAACGCTAAGTAAGTCCAACATCTCACCGACAAGATGGCCGGATTAAGCAGGTTCCTTTCCCGGACTGGGGAGAATTGCTCACCTTTTTTTAGAGCACTAAGAGGGGCAAGAAATTTGAATGGACCACTGAATGCGAAGAAGCTTTTCAAGCTCTAAAACAATAACTCACCCAGACACTGCTACTCCAAGGGCCAAGAGAAGGTGAGAGTTTGTTCTTGTACCTAGGAGTGGTGGCTGGAGCAGTGAGTTTTGTTCTTGTACGAGAAGAAGGAAAAAGGCACTTCCTGATCTATAACGTGAACAAGGTCCTGAAGAAGGCGAAACTCAGATACCCTATCCTTGAGAAGCTGGCATTCGCTATCATCATATAAGCCATGTAGCTCAGGCCATAATTCCAGGCCCACTCAATTCAGTTGGTAACGGATCATCCTCTCCACCGTACCCTAGATGGGGTGGAGCATACTGGGAGTTTGGCCAAATGGTCGATAGACCTCGGCAAATTTAACCTTGCTTTTACTCCTCGTCTGTCCATCAAAGCGCAAGCGGTTGCGGATTTCCTTGCAGATTACGTGGTTGAGGTCGGAGAAGCTGTAGCACCTCTTCGAGTTGCTTGGGAGATGCTAGTAGATGGAGCATCTAGAAAAAGTTCTTTTGGAGGAGGGATGATCTTGGTGAGTCGCGAAGGGACCAAAATTGAGCAGGCTCTGAAGATTCACTTCACAATCACTAACAATCAAGCAGAATATGAGGCGATTATCGCAGGGCTCACGCTAGTTCGAGGGCTGGGCATACCGGACAATAAAGTCTCTACAGACTCTATGCTGGCAGCATAATAAATCAAAGGAGAATTTGAAGCAAGGGAACCCACCCTCCAGTTGTATCAGATGAAGTTCAAAGGCATCATCAGGCAGTTCCGTAGCTTTTCAATTCAACACATCCCCAGAGGGGAAAGTGCTCAGGCTGACCTACTAGCCAAGTATGGCCCTCGGGCCTGAGGAACAGTGACGGAACTGTTCAGGCCATCCATAGAAGAAGGAGAATTGATGGAAGTGGACCAACAAGGGTCTTGTATGGACCCGTTCATCATCTTTTTGACCTCGGGACATCTTCCCGAGAAGGACCTCATAAAGAAGCAGATCAAGTATAAATCAGTATATTACCTATTGAAGGATGGGACATTGTACCGAAAGACACTATCATGTTTGTTGGCTTGATGTGTATCTGAGGGAGAGATTCCAAGAGTTCTAGAAGGAATTTATTTGGGAGAATGTGGGAGTCACTTGGGAAGTCAGAGCTGGGAGGGGAGAGTGTTGAGGCAAGGCTACTTCTGGCCTACCCTCAGGAAGGATGCATATGTATTTGCGAAGAGATGTAAAAAGTTTTAGGAGTTCGCACCTCTCCAACTCCTTCCCACCCAAAGATTACTTACAATCACAACTACTAGCCCTTTGCAATATGGGGACTAGATATGGTGGGTCTTTTTTCCCAAGCTATTGTCCAAAGGAAGTTTCTGCTGGTCATGGTGGATTACTTTTCAAAGTGGCTAGAGGTGAAGGCATTGGCTAAGGTGACGTCACAAGTGGCCAAAAATTTTATATGGGGAGAGATCGTCTGCCGCCATGGGCTTCCGTTGGCCATCATCACTGATAATGGACCACAATTCACCAGCAAAAATTCGTGGACTTCTATGTCCATTTATGCATAGACCTCCATTTAGCCTAGGTTTATCATCCTTGAAGCAATGGAAAGGTGGAAGCAGCAAACAAGATTATCATGAATCTTTTAAAGAATAATGTGGTGAACTTGAGTGGAAGTTGGGTAGAACATCTCCCTTCAGTTCTCTAGGTTTTGAGGACCACGTCAAAAACCGCCATGAGAGAGACTCCATTTAAACTCTCCCATGGCTCGGAGGTCATTATACCTATAGAGTTCGAGGTCGAATCTCCAAGAGTAGCCGGTGCGAAGAAAGGTGACAAAGGATGCAGGTAGATAATAAGGAGCAAAAGCTATTTCTTGATCTAGTGGAATAGCTCAGGGAATTAACATCAATCCGGCAGGAAGAAGTCAAGCGCCGGATGGCGAGATATTTTGATAAACATATATGGGTCAGACAGTTCCAAAACGGCGACTTGGTCCTCAAAAAAGTAGACGCAGCAGGGAGAGGAGCCACAGTGGGAAAACTCAATCCCAACTAGGAAGGCCCCTTTGTGGTAAAGGAGGTCCTCAAGATGGTACCACCTCCAGGATGTGGACAGGGTACCCCTCGTTCGTGCCCGAAGCGGAGACGACTTAAAAAGATTGTTGGATCCCTAGTTTAATTTGAGCTAGGTTCACTAACTAGGATAATTGACCCACCATGTATAGCCAGGGTCATGTCTGTATCCTAGAGTTTAGGATAAATCCTTAGTTTTAAAATCACATGGACCAATCAATAGAAGATTGCAGAAGACTCAGACTTAGAAGAAAATCAGTTCAGAGTAATGAGTTCGACGTTCGTCGAACTCAGCTCGACGAAAGTCGTGCTCTGCTCGATGAACTCAGAGTAAATTCTCTTAGTTAAGCTCGATGATATTCGAGCTCAGGTCGACGAATTCTGGGAGATCAACTTCAACACTTTAAGTCCAAAATACTTTCTCTGAACTCTGATCGACGAAGTTATGTTATCAGCTCAACGAACTTAGACCGCAGAATTAAGAAGTTTCTCTCAGTAAGCAGTTAGCTGAACTCAGGTCGACGAACTTAGTTCTAAGGTCGATGAACAAGGATTCCCAGGTCGACGAACAAGATTTTTCAGCTGGACGATCTTCGATCTTAGGTCGACGAAATATGTTCTCTGGTCGACGATTGCTGTGCAATTCCAGACTTGGAATTTTCCCTATTTTTGTCCTTATTCTCATGCAGTAATTCCTGAATAATCAATGCTTATATTCTCTGAATCTAACCGTTAGTGGTTGTATTGATTATAGTCTTCATCAGGAATGTTACTTGTCGTTTTTAATAGGACAATTGGGAAATTCATTAATGCTATATTCTCTCCAGCCACATTTCCATTCTCTAGGAAATCAGCATTCAATGATAAAGGATTTCAAAATTTTAAAATGACAATTTATACAGATATATATAAAAAAGATATTTTCTCTCTCAGTCCACACAATAGCAAGAACATCAGAGACAAAACCACAGAAAATATTCAAGAAAAGGTTCTGTCTTCATCAAGTGTTCATCCTCCAGCAAGCTCCAAAGAGACAATCAACTTCTATCTGTCTACAGGTTTCTGGAGAATCTTTTCTTGAAGACCTACTCACCCTACAAAGCTCTCAATCTTCCTGGACTAATATTCAACTCAGGGGGAGCTTTGAAAACATCAAGAATACACAAGCCTTCTCTGTTTCTTTGAGAAAGAGAAAACAACATCTAGTTTATTTATTCTATCCAGTGTACACAGGGTTCTAGAACCCTTCAAAAGTTAACCACTTGGTTGCAAGTCTCCTGATCAAAAGACTTGATTTGGTTTTTAGGCACCTGATCAAAATCCTGAAGGGTTTCCTGATTTACCTAAAGCAGATCTTGTGGTGACATGCACCTGAGCAAAAACCTGATTGGTGACAGGGCACCTAATCAAAAACATGAGTGGATTCCTACCAGGGTGGTAGAAGAGTGGATGTACCCAAGTTTTAGGGGAACCACTATAAAATTCTTATGTCGTTTGTGATGCTACTTTATTTCTTTCTTTGTGATGATTGACGATTAGCTTAGTTTTATTTCTGCACCTTTCTGATTACACTTATTAGTATCACTATTTTAAACTCTGAAATAAAAATCTAAAGGATTTTAAAATACTCTATTCACCCCCCCCCCCTCTAGAGTGAAACAGTCTAACCCACTGGTGGTATCAGTGCATACCACCACTTTCAATTGGTATCAAAGCAGGTTATCTTTGGTTTCACAGATTCACATCTGAACCAAGATCCTTGTTAGGTTGTTTCTCTCTTCATTAGTGTTTTTTTTATTTTTACAGCAATGACACAAAATAAAGATTATGTTAGCACCAGACCTTCAGTATGTAACTTAAACAAATTTGCAATCTGGAAGGCAAGAATCAAGCTATACATGAATTCTATTGATGAGTATATTTCCAATTCCATTTTGACAGGTCCTCCTCAACAACCAACATCCACATCTACAGCAACTTCTAGCACTCATGAAATTCCACCACCTGAGTGGACTGATGCACAGATGAAAGCCAAAATAGCTGATGCTAAAGCTATGAATATATTGGCTCAAACCATGTCAGATGATATCATCCAGAAGGTGGCTGAGTGCACCTCTGCAAAATAAATCTGGGACTCCTTAAACCAGATGGTGGCAGTCTCAGCAGATGAAAGAAAGGATAGAAGATCCCTCCTGATATCCCAATATGAGAACTTCAAGAAAGAGTAATCTGAATCAGTGGCTGAGATGTATAACAGGCTCAATGTTACCATCAATAAACTGAAGACCCAGGACAAAGATATCTCCTTGACTGAGATCAATGATGTGATACTGATGTGCTTCCCCAACACTTGGGATTCCAGGATCTGGCAAATCAAAGAAGCCAGAAGCATGAATGAAATACCCACTGAGTCTCTCATGGGAAAGATCAAATCCTATGAGCAATTAATCAAGACCAGAGAGGCTGCTGAAATTAAGGCCTCACCCTCCTCAAGAAAGGAGCACAATCTTACTTTAAAAGCAACAGAAGAATCTGAAATCCTCTAAGCCAATGAAGAGTTGATGAGCTTGCTGACCAAAAGATTCTACAAACTGGCCAAGAAAGATTTCAGAAAAAGGCCATCCATAAATGATGATAAACCTAAGTATGACAGAACTCCTACCAAGGAGATTGTCTGCTTTGGATGCAGAAAGCCTGGGAACATTCTTCTTGAATGCCCAGAAGCTCAGAAAGGAGACACGAGAAAAGAAAAGAAGAATAAGAAGAACTCCAGCAGGCATTCAAACAAACACTCCTCCAGTAAATATAAAAGAAACGAAAAAGGTTTCATTACTGAAACTTGGAGTGATACTGATGAAGAGACCTCATCTTCCAGCTCCAGTGAATATGAAGAAAAAGCCAAGGCAAGAGAAGTTTGCCTTATGGCAATTAATGCCACATGCAGCAGGTCCAATGCTGAAGATCAAGCAGAAAGTCACTCTGACGAATCTGAAGAGGAATTTGAGACATAAGAGGATTTGGTAATCTCTTCCTTTGACTTTAATTCTATTGATTTTAAAAATGAATTCAAATCATTATGTAATGATCTAATAAAATCTGAAAAAGAAATAAAAATGTTGAGAGATAGATAAGCAGAATTTGATAATATACTTGCTGAAAACACTATGCTTAAAGATGATTTAGTTTTAGCAAATGAACAAATTATTTCCCTAAAAATAGAATTATGTGAGGCTAAGCAACTTGAGGAATCTCTCAATGGGAGAAGCCTTAAGCTGATGGACATCCCAAGTACAGTCAATGTCACACTAAATAACAAACTGGGCTTAGGTGCTTCATCAAGCTTAGCTCCCACACATAAGAAAAATACATTATCAAGACCTATAAAATTTGTTTCAGCTAAAGAAAAAGAAGTAATAAGCAATAAGCAACCCACAGAAGACTTGCATAAATCTAAAAACCAACAGAACAGAAAAAAGAAAACTCTAAATAAAAACAAAGTTCAACAGATTTCGTCGAACTCAGATCAACGAAATATGGCTAGTTCGTCGAACTCCGATCGACGATCTATGAACGCAAATATTAGCCATAATAATTTGCCTTACTGCGATCGACGAATCTTGTATGGTTCACCGAGCAAAGATCGATGAACTTGGGGCATAGAAAATGAATATATTCATTCTCTGAGCAGAGATCGACGATCTCATCCCACTTCGTCGAACTCTTGTCGACGAACTTACAACTTTTCATTGAACCTAGTCAGACATAACAAAAATCACAATTTTAACAAAAACTTTAATCAATCTACTAAACATTTTAATCCTTATGCTAATTGGGAAATTCCAACAAGGAGATACCATCCCTTAGGATATAAATCCCAACCTGAATTTTCAGTTATATCAAGTTTTTCTTATCAGAAAAATAAAAGACCCAAGGTAATCTTGGTCAAGAACAACTAATTGTTTTCTTTACATGTAAAGAGCTGTCCAGCTTTAAATCAACAATGATATCTGCATAGTGGATGCTCCAAACATATGACTGGCAGCACGGACAACTTAAATAATTACAAATCTAAACTGGGACCAAAGGTGATCTTTAGTGATTCAAACTGTGGTCAGTCTGAAGGCTTTGGAGAAGTTAAGATTGGAGCAGTGACATTCAAGAAGGTTATATATGTAAGGGGACTAAAATATAACCTATCTACATAAGTCAACTATGTGATGAAGGTTATCAGGTACACTTTAACTCTAGCTCGATCTTGTATTATTTCTGCTAAAGAAAACCAAATTATTTTAATTGAAAATAGACAAGGCAACATATATGTAGTTAATTTTCATTATGGAACATCAGATATATGTCTACTTAATCTTGTTAGCAATCAAAATGATTTATGGCATAAAGGATTAGGGCATGTTAATATGAAAACATTGCTAGGTTATCTAAAGACAACCTTGTTAGAGGATTTCCCTCTAGTCCCTACAAGAAGGAAGGCTTCTTTAGGGCTTGTTAATTAGGAAAGCAAACTAAATCTAGTTTTAAATCAGTTAATAAAAGTGATTCACCTAGGATCCTGTACTTGCTACACATGGACCTTTTTGGCCTTATTGTTGTACATAGCCTAGGAGGGAAATCTTACACTCTAGTTATTTTAGATGACTTCTCAAGATTCTTTTGGATGTTCTATTTGAGATCTAAGTTAGATACATTCAAGGTTCTTACAGATTTTCTCAAGATCATGCATATTGAGTACTCTACTCAAGTTGCATTGATCAGAAGTGATCATGGTACTGCGTTTGAGTCTCTTCTTATGCATGAGTTCTGTGAAAAGGAAGATATCATGCATTGTTTATCAGCCCCTAGAATTCCTCAACAAAATGGGATAGCTGAAAGGAAGAATAGAACCTTAATTGAAGCTACAGACACATTACTTGCAGATGCTTACATGCCCCTATCCTTTTAGGCAGAGGCTGTGAGCACAACAAACTATGTACTGAACATAAGTTTAATGTATAAACATAAGAATAAGACTCCCTATGAGTTTCTTAAAAGGAAGAAACCTAAACTCACCTATTTTAAAATATTTGGTTGTATATGCTATAGTCATATCAATGAAAATAAATATACTAGAAAGTTTGAAGCTAAGGCTGAAGAGGGAATTTTTCTAGGATATTCGCAAGACAGCAAAGCATATAGGGTGTTTTATAAATCTACCTTAAAAATTGAAGAATCTATTCATGTGACTTTTGATGAATCTAACATGTCTTATAAGGAGAAAGAGATTTCTACCAACAGCACTTTGCAAGTACCTCACTTGTATGTGAGATTGGTTGATCTAAGCCTCACCCAAGAGGTTCCAATACATCCTTCTCCACAAGTTGAAGAAGAAAGTGAAGAGGAAAGCATAGAGGTGACTGAACCCCTTCCAATAGCTAATGAAATTCCATAAGAGGAATTTATTCCCCAAGCTATTGCCCAACCAGCTCCACCCACTTATTTTGTCACACTTAGAGATCACTCTAGATCTCAAGTGATTGGAGACATTTCAGCTGGTGTTCAAATAAGACATCAACTCAACCCTGACTTGATGTTTACTTGTTTCCTCTCTCAACTTGAACCCCAAACCATTAAAGATGCAGAGCAAGATCCCACTGGATCATTGCAATGCAAGAGAAACCCAATCAATTTGAGAGATGTAGAGTTTGGGAATTGGTTTGTAGACCCAAAGACTATCCAGTCATTGGAACCAAATGAGTTTTCAGAAATAAATTCGATGCAAAAGGCAACATTATGAGAAACAAGGCAAGGCTAGTAGCTCAAGGCTATAGGCAAGAGAAAGGCATTGATTATGATCAAACATTTGCTCCTGTTGCAAGACTTGAGGCTATAAGAGTTTTCCTTACATATGCTACATTCAGGAAGTTCAAACTCTATCAAATGGATGTTAAATGGATATCTCAAAGAATAAGTATATGCGGAGCAACCACCAGGTTTTATCTCTCCAACCTATCCCTCTCATGTCTTTAGATTGCATAAATCTCTCTATGGTTTAAAGCAAGCTCCAAGAGCTTGGTATAAGACCTTAACTAGCGTCTTATTAGAGCATAAATTTTCTGGAGGTATTGTAGATAGGACTCTCTTTATTAAGCATCATAAAGATAAAATTTTATTAGTACAAATTTATGTTGATGATATTATCTACGGCTCAACTGATCCCAAACTATACAAAAGGTTCACTAACCTTATGCATTCAAAGTTTGAGATGAGTAGCATGGGTGAACTTTCCTATTTCCTTGGTCTCAAAGTGAAACAATCATCGGATGGTATCTTCATCTCCCAATCTAAATATACTAAAGAGCTTATTAAAAGATTTGGGACGTGTGATGCCCCAGCTATGAAGACACCCATGAATGCAAATACTGTGATAAATTGTGATGAGCATGGAAAACCTATTGATCAGAAGTTTTATAGAGCCATTGTTGGGTTCCTATTATATCTAATAGCAAGTAGGTCAGACAAAATGTTTGCTACATACATTTGTGCTAGGGTCCAAGTGAACCCTAAAGAATCTCACTATGTTTTGCTAAAAAGAATTTTGAGATATATAAAAGGTTGCCCAACTCTAGGAATTCTATATCCATCAGAGTCAGAATTTGACTTTACTGGATTTTCAGATGCTGGCTATGCTGGATGTAGAGTGGACAGAAAGAGCACCACAGGAACATGCCAGTTACTTGGTGATAGATTAGTGTCATGGTTCTGTAAAAAAGCAAACCTCTGTGTCCACATAAACTGCAGAAGCACAATATATAGCTGCTGGTAGTTGTTGCTCACAAGATTTTTTGGATACAAAACCAACTACTGGATTATGGATACAACTTAAATAATGCAACCATATATTGTGATAGTACCAGTGTTATATACATAACACAAAATCCAGTTCATCATAGTAGGACTAAGCATATAGAAATAAGGCATCATTTCTTTAGAGAATGTGTAGACAAAAAGAAAATTAATCTTGTCTTCATTTCCACTGACTTACAAAGGGCAGACATCTACCCAAGCCATTGAATGAGAAGAAACATATGTTCTTCTTAAATCAGTTAGGAATGATCAATGGAGATGAGTTAATTTAATTTCTGTCTGTGATTGATGATTTGTTGACTGTTCGCCGAATGGAGATCGACAATCTGTAAAATGCTCGTGAAGAGTTCGTCAAACGGAGTTCGACGATCACTTCTTAGTGAAACAGTTTTCGTCAAACGGAGATCGATGATCCCTGCTTCAGTGAATTTATCTTCGAACTTAGATCGACGATTTATTCGCCTTCTTCAAACTGAGATCGACGAACTCATTTTCTATTAAAATACATCGTCGAACTCAGATCGAAGATCTTTTCGTTTTTCGTCGAATGGAGATTGGCGGTTCATATTCTGAAAACCTTATATCTATGTTTTATTTGACCTCCGTCCCGCGCTTTCAGTTCCCTTGCACTTAATCTTTGTTTCTCTCTTGCAGGTGCATTCATGGCGTTTCCAGCGAGCGCTCTCTCCACCATGAAATTTGATATGGGTTTTGATATAGATTTCGACTCCTTCCAGTTTTCTGATGCAATCTTTGTGGAGATCCTGAAGCTGTATGAATATACAAAACTGAAGAAGTTCATGATAGTTAGAATAAAGATTACAATGACTGAAATTAAATAATGGGTTTTTACTTCCTCCATTACAGAAGATAACATGATAGATACAATCTCTGGTAATCAAGTCTGCCTCTCTCCTGATATACTAACTGAAATCTTCGGTCTATTAAATGGTGATGATGAAATAGAAATGATCTTAGAGGAGTATGATAATATGCTGACCAAGATGTGTCATTCTGGAGAGAACCCTAATAAACTGCTGAAAAAGAACTTGTTTGTTGAATACAAGTTCTTAGCCGATGTGGTCGGGACGGTGCTGTTAGGCAAGCATACAACACATGATTATATCACCAGGCACCAGTTCTTGGTGATGGTTGCCTTCGTTGATAAGAAGAGAATTAACTGGGGAAAATTATAGTTTGCTCTTGTTGGGTATTGTATCCACACTAACCCAGATTTGATGAAGTCACCCTTGAACTAAGATGAATTAAGTTGTATTTGATGCTTGGTTTGAGTTATGTGTTTGCAGGAATTCTTATGGGAAGTGTAGACCAACGTCAGTCTACAATGGGTCACCAAACACAGGACCATAAAATGTAATCCTCATTGTGTGCTCCAAGGTGTTGACTCATGTGTAGCATCTCTATTGGGATACACTTCATATTCAAGCTCTAGGACTATATGAAAAGACTTGATGCTGGTCATCCCTTAGAAGAAGAAACGTTTTGTCAAGAAAATTTTCCTAAGTAAAGTACTAGAGTAGTTCTTTACTTACTCGAGTAAGTTACTGAGTTCATACTCGAGTAATAATACTCCTACTCGAGTAGCTAAGATGTATCCCAAGTAGTCAATTATGCCTCTCGAGTAGTTAAGACAACTACTCGAGTAGTTTCTTTTTACCTCTCGGTTTTACAGAAATTATCTTCTCAAATTTTTCTAAGTTAAATACTCGAGTAGTCATCTTATATACTCGAGTAGTTCTATCTTCTGTCTCGAGTAGTTGAATTCTGACTCTCGTGTAGTTCTCACTTACTCGAGTAGTCTAAGTCATGTACTCAAGTAGTTCATCTACAACTCGTGTAGTCCAGTGTTTATACTCGTGTAATCCAGAATTCCATTTCAAAAAATTTCTCTAACTGAATTACTCGAGTAGTCATCTCTATATACTCGAGTAGTTCTATTTGTCTCGAGTAGTTCAACTTCTATACTCGAGTAGTTCAGTTTTCCTGTTCCAGAAATTTGCTAAGTCTATGACTCGAGTAGTTTCTTATATACTCGAGTAGTTCATTCTTATATACTAGAGTAGTATTTCTTTTACTCGAGTAATTTACTCCACCTCTCGTATAAGTACTTAAGTACTCGAGTATATTATTCTTGTTACTCGAGTAGCTGATTTCTTGAATTTTTATTTACTCGAGTAGTTGACTCCATGTACTCGAGTAATGATCTCATTCCCTCTCGAGTAGTTTTTCTCATGTACTCGAGTAGTCATCTTCTACCTACTCGAGTAGTGTTGTATGTACTCGAGTAATCTGTTATATCTCAAGTATTTTACTTTGACTTTTCCGAAAATTCGTTAAGTCCAGTCTAACGGTCTTATTCATAAACTTTGACGTGATTGGTCCACGTGTCTCTCATAATGACTCAATTATGGCTAATCTTCTCCTCTCCTATAAAAGGTCTTGTCTAAACTAACAAACCCTAATCTAAGAAAAAAAGATTATTCTAAGAAGTTTTTGCAGCCGCTTTCTGTCTCCTCTCTCTCTCTCCAAGAAACGAAAATCGCCGCCAACGCCGTCGCAGATTCCCGACCGGCTAGGATTTTTATTTTCAGAGGATTCAGATTAAGAAGATTTTACAGATCGAGATTTCCGCTCAACTCTTCATCCTCTATTCGATAGTGTAAAGTCAAGAAGATTCAGATCTGATTTTGCTGAGGTTTTCTTCACCTATCTGATAAAGCAGAAAAGTCTAGAAGAAGAAGATCCTGGCCGATTACTTACAGATCAGACAAGATTCATTGTTTGTATTTCTATACAATTTTATTTCATTATTGTAGGAGAAGTTTTCTCCGAGTGTAGGAGTTTTTCAACTCTGGGATTGTAGGAAGTTTCATCTTCCGAGTGTAGATCCGTTTTGTGGATCGAGATTGTAGGAACGTTGTTCCGAGGGTAGGATTGATTTTCAATCCGAGATAGTGGAGTAGTCGAGTCTAGTGTAATGCTAGATCGGTGAGGGAAAGTGGATGTACCCAAGGTTGGTGAACCACTATAAATCTTGCCTCGTCTGTGTTGGATTGGTAGATAGATCTGTACATTGATTTATAATTTTTTATTCCGCAAAAAGACGCACATCTCACCTATTCACCCCCTCTAGGTGATTTAGGTAGGCAACTATAAACTTTCGATTGATATCAGAGTGAGGTTGATCGTTAAAAGGTTAACACCTTGATCAGATCCTTCAATAGTGGTCCTTTGAGATCTACCAAAGATGGACAAGGCTAAAGATTTTGCCAAGCTTCCTTTGTGCACCAAAAATAATTTTCCCATGTGGAAATAGAGAATCAAGTTCTTTATGGAAGCTGTGGATCCAATGATCTTCATGATAGTTGAAGAAGGTCCTTACATTCCCATGACCATCTCCACTATAGATCCAACTAAGAAAGTCCCAAAGAAACTTATGGATCTAGATAAGAATAAGATTGCACTTGTCTTATTGGACAAAAAGGCAAAAAATATTATAGCAAGTGCAGTCGATGATTCAATGCTGCAAAACCTGATTCACTGCCAGTCTGCAAAAGAGATGTGGCAGTCACTAGTTACCTTAATGGAAGGTACCGAAGAAGTGAGGGACGATAGAAGATCCCTTCTTAATCAGAAGCATGAAGCTTTCCGACAAGGAAACAAAGATACCATTGCTGACACCTTTGAGAATATCTTCAAGATAGTGAATGGGCTAAGGGTCTATGGCAGAGTCTTCACTAATGGAGAATTAAATGATAATTTCTTGAGATCCCTAACTAAGGAATGGGATAACAAGGTCTGTGCCATAAGGGAGTTTGGAAAACTGGCTGAGAGAGACCCTCAGAATCTCTTCGGGAAGCTTATGTCGTATAAGCTTCAACTCAATACCAGAAAGGCTGAAGAAGAGAAGAGAAGGTCTGCATTCAAAGAGAAGTCTGTTGTTTTAAAGGTAGACACCTCTAAGAAGACAAAGGTTGTTTCGCCTACTCCAGCACCAGAAGTTAGTGAAGAAGAAACCTCAGAGCCAAGCACCTCAGGCTCTGAACTATCAGAAGGAGAGTTCTCACTAATCTCTTGACAGTTCAAGAAATTCTTGAACAAGAAGAAGCAATGGAAAGGCAAGGATGCCTCCTATAGAAGATCACGACACGATGGTGATTGTCAATGAAAAGGCTCAAGCAACCATGACAAGTATAATTCTAAACAGAACATACATGTTTCTACTGACATTATTTGTTATTGTTGTAATAAGCCAGGACACATCATCGCTGACTGCCCTCACAAGAAGAAGAAGGGTGGTAGAAGAGAGGAAAAGAAGTGCTTGTACAATGAGAAGAGGACAGAGAAGAGCTTGATGGCCAAAAAGGGCAAGACTCTTAGTGACTCTGACTCATCTGAGTCGAGTGAAGAAGAAGATGCCTATTTTGGGCTCATGGCTCAAAATGATGATGAACAAGAGCCCTAATTCACTGGGAAGGTAAACTCTCACACTCCTCTTTCAGATTCTGAAGTTTCTGAACATGAATGTGAGGATAACTCTTCTGACGATGAGTCAGAACTCATGACCCAATATAAGGAGTTAATCATGGCTTACGACAAATGTCGTCGAGTCGTGAAATCTCAGGCTAAAGAGATAAAGTCTCTCAAAGATGAAGAGAGCGCCTTGAGAGAGAAAGTCTCAAAGACTGACTCGCTCGAAGAGAACTTCAATAATACTATTGAAGAATATAAGAAGGCTCGAGAGAACCTTGATCTTAAAGAGAAAATCATCAAAGGGTTTGAAGAACAACTCGGCGCTGAAAAGAAACTTGTTGAAAGTTTCTCGAAGCCTAAGACTATTCATCCATTCGTTGCTGAATTCTTAGCTAAGGCCAAGGGTGCTAGACTAGGTCATGAAGAAGCTCCTAGTAAGTTTTCTAGGAGAAACAAGGCTCAACGAAAGAATAAGGCTGCCAAAAGGCCTTAGCCAAAGAGAAGGGGAAGCCCCTAAAGATCAGACCTCGTTCAAAAAGGTTATATTTCCTTAAAACGAGTTCGATCTCGACTCATCATACGGACACTTTACAAGGCCTACTTATGTAGAGCTAAAGTCCCGTTATCAAGGATGGACTTGACCCAGAAACTTTGGAGAATTTGTCTTTAAGGCAACTTATGAAGAAGTCATTCTTCAGAGCTATGACCCTTTCAATCATAGCCATAACTTCAAGAAGCCACCAAAGGCAAAGCCTGTTGTAGAAAACCAGTGAAGGAGAAGAAAACATGTGATTGCCATCATCATGAAACTTCCTCCTCCAAGAATGCTGCCCCTGCTAGACCACAATTCCAAAAGGTCAAGCAGGAGAACATAAGACAAATGTACAACAGATTTGACTGTTGTTGTTGTGGCAGAATTGGTCACTTTGCCATTGATTGTTGGTTTAATCCCAGAAATGCTGCAACTCCACATGTTGGCAATATGAGAAAGACGACTCCTAATGCTAATATTCGTAGGGTGAGTGTTCTAACCTGAGACCAAGGACCCAAACGTATTTGGGTTCCTAAGGCAAACTGATTGTGATTGCAGGTATGTCCAAAGGCCACCAAAACGCCAATCTGGTATTTGGACAGTGGATGCTCTCGGCATATGACCGGGACAAGAAGCCTAATTCAGAACTTTACTCCAGTCGTGAACGGACCGAAGGTTATCTTTGGACGTTCAGACCGTGGAATCACTAAAGGCTACGGTATGATTACGAACGGTAATGTATCATTCTCAAATGTGTCTTACGTTGATGGTTTGGAACATATCCTTATAAGCATAAGCCAACTCTGCGATAAAGCATACATAGTTGAGTTTAATGCTGATAAGTGCTTGATAAAATTTGTTGACAATATGGAAACGATTCTATCCGGCACTCGAAGCAGAAACATTTTTTGCTTGAATTTCATTTGTATAGATTCTTCGACACTAGTGTGCTTTTTAGCAAAAGATAGTGCGTCGCTTGGTGACCAATGGCACAAGAGACAAGCACATATTAATTTCAAAACTATTAATAAATTATTTTCAATGAACTTAGTACGTGATGCCCCAAATGTAAAGTACGTCAAAGATAGACCTTGTCATGCATGTGTAAAAGGCAAGCAAACAAGGGCTACCTTTAAGAGCGTTATTGGCAGGGATTCTAATAGATGTCTTCATCTACTGCATATAAACTTCTTTGGTCCACTGTAAATTAGAAGTTTGGGAGGAAAGGATTATACGTTGGTAATTGTTGATGATTACTCGCGCTTTGCGTGGGTGTTCTTTCTGAAACACAAGTCAGATACCTTCGACATCTTTACTAATTCTGTCAGGCAAGTCCAGAATGAATACAACTGCTCCATAGTCAAAATCAGAAGTGACAATGGAACAGAATTCAAATATAGGGCCATGACAGAATTTTGTGAAAGCCTGGATATCTTTCATGAGTTTTTCTCACTTCGCACTGTTAAATTTTCTCAACTTGGTCAGCAAGATAGCCCAAACGCCAAATGAATATCTTCGGAACTACCCAGTTCTCACGTTGAACCAGCGGAAACCAAGGAACAAAGGTTAATCCCAACAAACAATGGAAGCACAAGCAGGTCTTTTATTCATTCACTTCTTTACAAAACGAGGCATATATAGCGAGACATGATTTCGCTAGTATAACAGCTGTAAACAGAAAGCACCAAAACACAAGCCGGGCGGACAGCACCGGAGTCCGCCGAGACCACCGAGGTCGCCGAGGTCGCCGAGTCCGCTGAGATCGCCCGAACTTAGCTGCAATCCGCCGAATAGCACGGAGTCCGCCGAAGCCGCGAGGCCGCGCGGACACACCGTTATTCGTCTCCTGCTGAAGCTGAACTGAGGAACACCTCCTACCCGCCTGAAGCCGGCGGACAGGTTATTGAAGCTGGCAAAGATGAAACAGAACTGACAAGCTGTAGAGTGACCTCCTGTTGAGTCCGCAGAGACCGCACACTTCCAAGTACTTGACCGAAGTCACAACCAAACTCCTGGCTCCTTGAAGCAACCCGCGCGACCTGCACACAGCAAATGTCAGCACTGAAACAATCCGCGCGGACAGACAAACTCAGACCGCAGCTCCTTGCTCAACCCAACTTACTGTTCACTCAAGTTACTTAGGTTACTGTAGATGTGCCAGGGGGGTCCTATTTATAGGCAAGGTGAGGAGTGTGGTCACCGCACAAGAGATAGCGACACCGCCCAGCCCGCGCGATAGCAAAACTCCATCCACCGAGTCCGCAAGGACTTAGCCGGATACCAAGGAAAACCGCCAGGAGCAAGGCAAACATTGACGAACCCTCTCCAGTCCGCCCAAGCTATGCGGACAAGGCATCAGCCCGCAAGATTCCGACCACTGCAGGACAGCAATCCCCCTTCAATGGCAGTCCGCACCAACCCGAGGCAGTCCGCAAGACTTACACCTCAATCCGCCACAAGTCCACGACCAAAGGCAGATAGCAACAGTCCGCCCGGTCACAGCAGACTTGGCGGATACCGCGGACACCATGGCCTTGGCACAAAGTGTGACCAAGTCCAAAAAACCATGAAAGGCCAATGCGATCATGGCGGACACAAACACCCGTCCGCAAAACACCCTAGCACAGACCGCCATCAGTCCGCGAGCACCTCGCACTCCTGTCCAACGCAGCAGCCATCCCCGGACTCCAAAACACCAATCTGCCAAAGGCCTCTACAGCAAAGCACCTACTGTACCACCAGAGCTCGACAAGGCCTCAGCCAAGCTCTAAGCTCAGTCCGCAACAGCCCAAACCGCGGACATGCCAGTCCGCAAGCTTCCCGCGAACATGAGCCAACCCGCCTGTCAGCACAAGCTTGCACCCGCGGCCACTGAGCACTGCACCAGTCCGCAAGCCTCCATCCGCTCAGGCTGCTCCTTGGCAAAGCCAATCAGCAAACACCCTATCCGCAGAAACCAGGCCGCATAGTCCGCGGACTCCATGCAACAAGCCGCCCAGAAGACAGCCGGCTTTCCACTAGACCTTCCACCAGGCCGCACATGACAGTCTGCCCAGTCCGCCTAGTCCGCCAATGCTGTCCGCCCCAGGCCGCCCGGACTGTCCCGTCAACTACTTACACTTCACAAAATTCAACACTCCCCCTTGAAGTGGGAAGTGGTGACCAAGCCCAGCAAGCTGCGCAAGTGTTCAAAGGGCCCCTTCGACAGTGGCTTCGTGAAGATGTCAGCAAGATTATCTTCACTCCGAACATGCCCGACCAGCAGAGATCCTTCCAACACCTTCTCCCTGATGAAATGGTGATCAATCTCTATATGCTTGGTCTTGGCGTGACACACTGGATTGTTTACCAGTTTGAGAGCACTCTCATTGTCACCCCAGAGTAAAGTAGGCCCTTGCACTTCTTCATGAACATCCTCTATAAGCCTCCTCAACCAAACGGCTTCCCGAGCAGCCAAGGTCGAACCCTTATACTCTGCCTCCGTGGTTGAAACCGACATCGAGTCCTGCTTCTTGCTACACCACGAGATGCTAGCTGAACCGCAAGTGAACACATAACCTGAAGTAGACCTTCGATCATCTGAATCACCGCAATAGTCAGCATCCATGTACCCGAGCAACGCAAACTCCGAGTCCCTTCTATATAGGAGTCCCATGTCAGAAGAAGCCTTGACATACTTCAGAATACCCTTCGCCACCACTAAATAAGATTGCCTTGGTTCAGCCATATACTGACTTACTCGGCCAACAACATAAGCAATATCTGGCCATGTAATCGTCAGGTAAATCAAGCTCCCAACAAGAGCCCTGAACACCAAGGGATCATGAAGAACCCTTCCCTCATCTCGTCGAAGCTTCAGCCCAGATTCCAGTGGAGTATAGCACTTCTTCCCTTCGCCCATGCCGAACCGCTTCACAATGCGATCAGCATACCCTTTCTGGCAAATGAGAACCCCGCACTCCTTCCTCTCCACTTCAAGACCGAGAAAGTGATGCAACTCTCCCAAGTCTTTCATCTCGAAGCGTATAGCAAGCTCAGCCCTGAGCCTTGCTACTTCCCCCTCTGAGTTCCCTGTGATGATCATGTCATCCACATACAGCAGGACCAAGACTCGTAGCTCCCCCTTCTTCTTGACGAACAAGCTTGAATCCGAGTTAGAAGCAATATATCCACAGAATTGCAAGTACTCTGCAATCTTCCCATACCAAGCTCTAGGAGCTTGCTTCAACCCATAGAGAGCCTTCCTAAGTTTACAGACATAGTCCGGATGCTTTTCAGAGACAAAACCAAGCGGCTGATCCATGAAGATATCCTTATCAATCTCTCCGTAAAGAAAGGCATTCTTCACATCGAGTTGCCACAACCTCCATCCCTTGATAGCAGCCAAGGCGATCACCACTCTTACTGAAGTCATCTTTGCAACTGGACTGAATGTCTCCTCATAGTCTTCTCCATACTGCTGTGAGAATCCTCTAGCGACTAGGCGAGCCTTGAACCTATCAATGCTCCCATCAGCCTTCTTCTTCAACTTATACACCCACTTTCAAGTAACCGGAGTAATGCCATCAACCTTGGGCACAAGGTCCCAGGTTTCATTCTTCTTCAGAGCATCAATCTCTTCCTTCATGGCATCTTCCCACTCCTTCACTCCAGTGGTCTCGTTGAAGTTTGCAGGCTCTCGCTCATCCAGAGGACCTGCAAAGAAGAAGGAGACAAAGCTCACTGCATTCCCATCACAGTACCGAGCCGGTGGCTTAACCACCCTCTTCGATCTTCGAAGACTCGGCTCCTTGCTCACTTCTTCCGTTGCTTCTTCGGGCTCCACTCCTACCTGGGGCAAGCATTGAGCAGTGATCCCCCTGCTTCCTGAGCCAGAAGGCTCAGTCTCGGAGTTAGAAGCAACAGGAGCTGCTGGTGAAACCGCAAGCTCCTCTTCCAAGCCTTCAGCAGCCGCCACCGGTGCTTCATCAACCTTACTACTTCCGTTTAGCTCAACCGAGCCACCTCCATATGACGTCAGCTCGTCAAAGACAACGTCTCTTGATACCACGAACTTCTTCATCACAGGGTCCATGCATTTCCATCCCTTCTTCCGTTCATCATAGCCAACAAAGACAAGCTTCCATGCCTTCGCATCCAGCTTTGTCCGTGAAGCATCCGGGACATGCACGTAGCAAGTTGAACCGAACACCCGAAGGTGTCCCACACTCGGCTTCTCCTTTAGCAATAGCTCAATAGGAGTCTTCATGTTGATAGGGATGAGTGGCATCCGGTTGATAACATAAGCAGCACAAGACATCCCCTCCGCCCAAAAAGACCTTGGGATATCTTTCGCATGAAGCCAGCATTTGCAGGTCTCCGTCAGATGACGGATCTTCTGCTCCGCTACCCCATTTTGTTGTGGAGTGTGAGCACAAGTAAGCTCCCGTTGGATCCCGTGCTTCCTGCAGAAGTTAGAAAACTCGGAGGAAATAAATTCACCCCCGTTATCAGTTCTAAGCTTCTTAATCCGCAAGCCAAGCCGGCCTTCTACCAACTCCTTAAACTCCACAAACAAACGGAAGGCTTCCGACCTCTCCTTTAAGAAGTACACCCAAGTATACCTTGAGTAGTCATCAACCAAGACAAGCATGTATCTGCTTCCACCAAGGCTGGCAGTAACCGTCGGTCCCATCAGGTCGCCATGAATACACTCCAATGGTTTCTTGCTCCTTGTTTGTGATTTATCAAACGGAAGGCGATGTGCCTTACCATATTGACAACCCGCACAAACATGCCCATCACCAAAGGAGGACAACTTCGGCAACCCCCTCACCAAACTTCTACTAGCCATAGCCTTCAGCTTGTCCATGCCAACATGCCCCAGCCTCTCATGCCAAATAGCAGCGCTATCATTGGCTCTCATCTTATCAACATGAGCATTGGTGGAAAGAACAAACAAGTTCTTCACCCTCCTCCCAACATGAGCAACATCAGCCTTCACCGCTGATACGTTGCAAAGGAACCTCACGTCTGTTGGTCCAAACAGAACGTGATACCCAGCGTCCACCGCATAGGTCACCGAGAAGAGGTTCTTCTTCATGCCCGACACGTGATACACACTCCTTAACGTGAGTATCCCCTGATCACTACCCAAAGACACTACCCCCTCTTTCTCTACTGCATAAACAGTATTATCAGCAGTGATAATAGCTTCATTACCTGAGTAAGCCTGCATGGAGGTGAACTTCGATTTGTCTCCGGTGAGGTGATGCCCACACCCGGAGTCCACGATCCACTCGCTGTTGAAGTCCTCAGCAGACAAGGCCCGGATACAAGTGCCCGTCATAAAAGCTCCGCCCCATCCTGCTTCTTCACTTCTAGAGCAAGCTTCCTCCTTTCCCGCAGCATGCCCAGGCTGCAGTTTGACCTTGCAGTCCCGCTTAAAGTGCCCTCGCTGATGACACCGGTAGCACTTCAGATTCTTCTTCCAGTCCTTAGGATCATTGCTCCTCTCTGGCAGATATGAAGTTGAAGTCTCCTTCTCAACAGCGGCCTGCACCTTCTTCTTCTTCCTCTTCCCTTCCCATCCTTTCTTCTTGCCTGAGAAGAGAGCTTCGCTGCCTTCCTGATTCAGGTTCACTCCAGCCATCTGCCTTGCTAAGCTCTCCTGCGAGGCAAGCAGATTCTCCAGCTCCAGCAACGACGGCTGAGTAGCCCACCCTTGAACAGATGTGACAAAGGCCACATACTCCTTCCGCAAGCCGCGGATAATGTGCCTTTTCATCTTCACCTCAGAGATAGGCTCATCAGGATCCAGTGCTGACAGCTCAGAACATAATCTCTTCATCCTTAAGAAGTACTTGGAGATGGAAAGGTCTCCCTGAGTTACCCTGGCCAACTCATTCTACAGGAACTGAAGCCGCGCCACATTCTTTCTATTGAACAACTCATCAATGGTTGTCCAAATATCAACAGCCGACTCACACCCAACGATGTGATCAAACAGTTCCGGAGACACAGCTCTCTTCAGAATGAACTCCGCCTTAGCATTTGTTCTTCTCCAGAGCCTAACCTGCTCAGCAGTACCGAAAGCTGCAGTGACTTCCTGCCTGTCGTCACCACCGATGACTTCCCACAGCTCCTCGCCAAGAAGATAACTCTTCATGCACGACTTCCACTTCTTGAAGTTAGTCGGCATTAAGAGTTCAATGCCCAGACTTCTTGCAAAGCTCCCTTCCAATGCAACACCTATTGACAACCTTTCAGCAGTTCCGAGCAACAACACAGGTTGATCACCACTCAATCACTGAGTAACAACTCTGGTTGAATTCCGCTCACGCAACTGAACCTCAGAAACCTCCCTCTGATACCATGTTAAATTTTATCAATGTGGTCAGCAAGATAGCCCAAACGCCAAATGAATATCTTCGGAACTACCCAGTTCTCACGTTGAACCAGCGGAAACCAAGGAACAAAGGTTAATCCCAACACAAATGGAAGCACAAGCAAGTCTTTTATTCATTCACTTCTTTACAAAACGAGGCATACATAGAGAGACATGATTTCGCTAGTATAACAGCTGTAAACAAAAAGCACCAAAACACAAGCCGGGCGGATAGCACCGGAGTCCGCCGAGACCGCCGAGGTTGCCGAGGTCGCCGAGTCCGCTGAGATCGCCCGAACTTAGCTGCAATCCACCGAATAGCACGGAGTCCGCAGAAGCCGCGAGGCCGCGCGGACACACCGTTATTCGTCTCCTGCTGAAGCTGAACTGAGGAACACCTCCTACCCGCCTGAAGCCGGCGGACAGGTTATTGAAGCTGGCAAAGATGAAACAGAACTGACAAGCTGCAGAGCAACCTCCTGCTGAGTCCGCAGAGACCGCACATTTCCAAGTACTTGACCGATGTCACAGCCAAACTCCTGGCTCCTTGAAGCAACCCGCGCGACCTACACACAGCAAATGTCAGCATTGAAACAATCCGCGCGGACAGACAAACTCAGACCGCAGCTCCTTGCCCAACCCAACTTACTGTTCACTCAAGTTACTTAGGTTACTGTAGATGTGCCAGGGGGGGTCCTATTTATAGGCAAGGTGAGGAGTGGGGTCACCGCCCAAGAGATAGCAACACAGCCCCAGCCCGCGTGATAGCAAAACTCCGTCCGCCGAGTCCGCAAGGACTTAGCCGGATACCAAGGAAAACCGCCAGGAGCAAGGCAAGCATTGACGAACCCTCTCCAGTCCGCCCAAGCTATGCGGACAAGGCATCAGCCCGCAAGCTTCCGACCACTGCAGGACAACAATCCCCCTTCAATGGCTATTCGCACCAACCCGAGGCAGTCCGCAAGACTTACACCTTAATCCGCCACAAGTCCACGACCAAAGGCAGATAGCAATAGTCCGCCCGGTCACAGCGGACTTGGCGGATACCGCGGACACCATGGCCTTGGCACAAAGTGTGACCAAGTCCAAAAACCATCAAAGGACAATGCGATCATGGCGGACACAAACACCCGTCCACCAAACACCCTAGCACAGACCGCCATCAGTCCGCGAGCACCTCGCACTCCTGTCCAACGCAGCAGCCATCCCCGGACTCCAAAACACCAGTCCGCCAAAGGCCTCTGCAGCAAAGCACCTGCTGTACCACCAGAGCTCGACAAGGCCTCAGCCAAGCTCTAAGCTCAGTCCGCAACAGCCCAAACCGCGGACACGCCAGTCTGCAAGCTTCCCGCGAACATGAGCCAACCCGCCTGTCAGCACAAGCTTGCACCCGCGGCCACTGAGCAATGCACCAGTCCGCAAGCCTCCATCCGCTCAGGTCGCTCCTTGGCAAGGCTAATCAGCAAACACCCTATTCGCAGAAACCAGGCTGCATAGTCCGCGGAATCCATGCAACAAGCCGCTCAGAAGACAGTCGGCTTTCCACTAGACCTTCCACCAGGCCGCACATCACAGTCCGCCCAGTCCGCCTAGTCCGCCAATGCTGTCCGCCCCAGGCCGCCCGGCCTGTCCCGTCAACCACTTCCACTTCACAAAATTCAACACGCACTCCTCAACAAAATGGTGTGGATGAGAGAAGGAATAGAATACTCATAGAGGCCTGCAGGACCATGTTGAGTGATGCTTCACTTCCGGAGTAATTTTGGGCTGAAGCCGTCAACACTGCATGCCACGTGCAAAATCGAGCCCTAATAAACAAAAACCACGATAAGACACCTTACGAACTTCTGAAGGGAAGGAAACCGACAGTCTCATATTTTAGAATTTCTGGCTGTAAATGCTTCGTGCTCAACAATGGCAAGTATCATACTACTAAGTTTAGCGAAAAGAGTTTTGAAGATATTTTTGTTGGTTATAGTAGCCATAGTAAGGCATACATGATCTTTAATAGAAAAACCCTGGTTGTGGAAGAATCGATACGTGTTGTATTTGATGAGACGAGTTTGCTGCAAAGCAACTCATCTAGTGTGCTTATTGAAGATGCAGGTGCAAAGCTGAAAGAAATTAGCTTGGATGTACCGTCCGAAGACAAAGGTGAAAAGTTCATCAAAATCACCACTCCAACCCCTATTGGAGAAGCTGATGATCAAGATGAAGAAGTCATCCAAGATGAAAAAGTCACTCCGGTGATAGAAGATAATTCAGATGCAAGGACTCTAGAGCTCAGACATCTAAAGGATCACCGCATGGACCAGATCATAGGAGATCCCCGAGATGGTGTCAGAACTCGTAGAGGTACAACTAATGAGAATCTTTATTTAAGTTTTCTCTCGCAGGTTGAACCAAAGATGTTTGAGGAAGCAAACTTAGACGCATAGTGGATAATGGCGATGGAAGAAGAACTAAACTAGTTCAAACGCGGTAAAGTATGGAAACTTGTTCCAAGACCCAAAGGTAAGAACGTCATTGGGACAAAATGGGTCTACAGGAACAAGATGGACGAGGATGGAATGATAGTAAAGAACAAGGTCAAACTTGTCGCAAAAGGTTATTATCAAGAAGAAGGAATCGACTTCGACGAGACGTACGCTCCAGTGGCATGGCTGGAGGAAATAAGGTTATTCCTAGCATATGTTGCACTCAAAGTCTTCACTGTCTACCAAATGGACGTGAAGTCTGCCTTCCTTAATGGTGACATAAAGGAAGAGGTGTATGTGGAACAACCTCCAGGTTTCGTTGATTCTAACTTTCCTGATTATGTTTACTTACTGCATAAAGCGTTATATGGTCTAAAACAAGCTCCTAGAGCTTGGTTTGAGACGCTGTCTAGCTTTCTACTTGAGAACAAGTTCACAAGGGGAAAGACAGAGAAGACATTATTTCTTAGGGAAATAAAAGGAAAGATTTTGCTAGTGCAAATCTATGTTGATGACATTATTTTTGGCTCTACTGATGACAACCTCTGCAAGAAGTTTTCAAAACTTATGAAAGGGAAGTTTGAAATGAGCAGTATGGGCGAGCTGAAGTATTTCTTAGGGCTTCAAGTGAAATAGCCTGAAGATGGAATTTTCATCTCACGGACCAAGTTCACCAAAGAGCTGATTAAGAAATTCGAAATGGAGAATGCAACCTCGATGAGGACTCCAATGGGTTCAAATATGTCTCTAAACAATGATGAAAAAGGGAAACCTTTTGATGAAACCAAGTACAGAAGCATAATTGGATCCTTGCTCTACGTTACGGCAAGTAGACCTGACATAATGTTCTCAACTGTGTCTGTGCTAGATTTCAGGTGAACTCTAAGGAATCTCACTACGCTGCTGCAAAGCGGATTTTGAGATACCATAAAGGTACACCAAATCTTGGCTTATGGTACCCAAGAAGTAATGACAGCAAACTAATAGGTTTTTCAGATGTAGATTTTGTAGGGAGCAAAGATGATAGGAAAAGCACTTCCGGGACATGTCAATTCTTTGGAAGAAGACTTATCTCTTAGAGTAGCAAGAAGCAAAACTGTGTGGAGATCTCAACGGCTGAGTCAGAGTACATCTCTGCAGCCAGTTGCTGTGCACAGTTACTCTGGATAAAGAATCAGTTTGAAGACTACAACATGAAGTTTGAAAAGATTCCATTATTTGCGACTCTTCCAGCACAATAGCAATAGCCAACAACCCAGTCTCGTACAGCCAGAAAAAGCATATAGAGCTAAGGTATCACTTCATCCGGGAGCATGTGCAGCAAGGGGACATAGACCTTCAATATGTCTCTACAGATAGGCAAATTGCAGACATTTTCACGAAGCCATTGGACGTGACCAAGTTCTCATTCTTCAAAACAGAACTTGGGATGCTCAACAAAGAAGAATAAAAGAAGGTGGATTTTCAAGAAGGCTTAAGGCTCAAAGGTTAGTCAAATACTGAAATTTTTCAAAATTCTAACTCTTTGACTCGAGTAAGACACAACCTACTAGAGTAAGCATATGACCTACTCGAGTAGTAGAATGACCTACTCGAGTAGTCGACTTCACCTACTCGAGTAGTGGAATGGTATACTCGTGTAGTCTACTTGACCTACTCGAGTAGCAGATTGACATACTCGAGTAGTCAACTTCACATACTCGAGTACCTCACTAACCTACTCGAGTACTTATCTACATCTACTCGAGTACTTCTTTATCTCTACTCGAGTACCTCAATTTATCTACTCGAGAAATTTCCTCACTCGTGTATATGCCGAGTCATTTGTATTTTCAAATTTTCTTATGCGCAAACCAAGGCTTATGCCGCCTCTTTTATGGTTGAATTCTTCATTGTCATATAATTAGACCTAAAACTAGGGTTATATAAATAAGAAAATTCGGAAATTTCCCTACAAAAAATCATTTCCGCTCTCTCGTTTACCCGACTGCCTCTTCGCCTTCCTCAACTAGTTGCAGAGCCGTGCGATTTTCTTCACCCCGTCGAACCTGTCTAGGGTTTCTGCATCTCCAAGACTTCTGAATCATGGCCGCCTCCTCTAAAATCGGTGTGGGTTCGGAGTTAGTCACCGTCGGGATTGCAGAACTCTCCGACGACTTCCATAATCTAATGATTTTGCTCGACACCGTCAGATTAACCTTCATTCTTCAAGAACCCTGTCGAATTCTTTTTCCCGAAGTTGCAGAGTTTTTCAGGAACCTCAAGGTCAGGCGCAATGACACAGTTTTGAAGTCTACAGTTAAAGGTATCAACATCAAACTTACTCCAACCTCTGTTTCTCGACTTCTTCGGCTGCCAGTTACAGAAGTAGATGATTTTTTGGGTGATGAAGAATATGCCCGAACTTGTTTATTTTGTGGAATTTCTACAGATGAAAAATACATCAATAGGTCTGATATGAATGCTGAAGGAAAATTCTTGGTTGATGTCATTGGAAAAATTCTTCTATGCAAAACAAACTCCATCAGAGCAATACCCTTTACTTCTTTGACATTATGCAAGCAATAGTCTGTAGAAAGATATTTTAGTTTGGTTTGATGATCTTGGACAAGATTAAAGACAACATTAAATCTCCCAACTATGCCAGAATCATTTCCCTGCTTCCCCATGAGATAAATCCAGAGGTATTCAGTTTCTCCAAGGGGAGTATTATTCACCACATGAAGAAAGTATCCATTTCCTCCATACAGAGATGGGATTTAAAGTTGCAAAATCCTTGTCATGCTGCTAAGGTTACTGAAGTTATAGACACAGAGGACAGGACTCCATCTCCCTCTCCATCTCAGGTCCCCAACTCCTCTGGTGCACCTATTGAAGGGAGCTTGCTCCTTCTATTTCAGCCAGGATGCCTACTCCTCCAGCACCTAATCCTCCACCAATTACCCCAGAAGATATCCCTACAGATAAACAACTTCAAGAAATTCTCCTATCCATTGATGCTTCCATCAATGAGATGATAGAGGAATTAACTGCAGTTGAATCTCCACCACCTCCTCCTCTATCTCCAAAGCTCCATCCACTGATATACCCAAAGACCCCACTCCAGTGAAATCTCCATCACAGTCAAAAGCAAAGTCTCCAGAAATCTCTCCAGCAAGAACTCCAGCTCAATCTCACCAAGAACAGCCAAAAATAATCTTCATTTCTGATGAGCTCTCACCTGAGCTAGCTCAAGCTCCTCTCAGGAATTTAGATTTCTCTCTCCCTCAGATAATGGAAGAAGGAGATGGCCTCATACCTACTACAAGAGCTAAGAGTTCTGTGACCATTCAAGAAATAGCTCCATGGGCAGCTCCTCCTATTCCTTCTGCTCCATCTACTTTTGCTCCTCCTGCTGCTACAGCTCCTGCCTCCTCAGATTTGATGACTCAGATTATACTTCTCCTTTAAGAACAGAAATCATACTTTGATACTTGTATAAAGACTGTCACTGATAAGGTAACTACTATAAAAATTGAGATGAGTAGAGGATTTGCTGAGATCCAGCATAATACTGATCAGCTCAAATATCTTTTCCAAATTGGTGGCAAAGCCTTAGACCACACTATAATTATTGTTGGCCAAGTTATGGAACAGAGTGTTACCCTAGCTGGAAATCAGATGGAATTGGACAAAAGAGCTGAAGCAACCAAGATGAAAATCTGTGAAGAAGTTGGCACTTTCAAAGATGATGTCATCTCTCAGCTCTCTGTTAAAGTCAGAAAGAGGGAGAAGTTGGTGAAAGAATATTTAGAAAAATCAAATGCTGCCATGCAAGAGCTTTGGAAAGCAAAAGTGAAAGAGATCCATGATGATGTCCTAGCTCAAATAAAGAGTGTCAAATTCTAGACCAATGACATTACTATATGGATGCACAACAAAATTCATCCTGAATTTACTGTTGATCCAAACATTATCCCTCATCATTTGAACCCACTAGCTGCTGATGTTCCTGCTCAAGCTCCTCAACCCACATTCTCTCCTAGGCCTGGTGATTCTGTTGCTCCTCCTGATTCCTATACTCAGGGTTGGGATGAAGATCCTGCAGATATTTTCTTCAAAAGCTTCTCCTGAAATTCGGACTTACAAGAAGAAAAGAAAGTATGGTGAAGGTCCTTTTGCCAACAAGTCCATTCCTACTACAGCTCCTGAACATGCTGAGGTTTGGTCTCCCACGTCTAAGTCCGTCATTTTGTACACTCTCAAATTAGTTTTGGATTACCATGAGAGCAGAAATATTCACTATAGTTCCCAGGAATGGGAGTTGTATGATAAATCTATGACCAAAAGGAGGATATATGATAGAGAATATGGAAGAAACAATCACGCTGCTCCTACAAGACCACCCAAGTATTATCCAAAGCCTTTCCGCTACCAAAGGAGACCGCAGGAGAAACAGGAAAGACAACATCATCAGAACTAGCCAAAAGGACTTATGAGTTGTGGAAATGATTTTTGTTGTTAATGACATTTTTGAATAATCACACTTATATAATTCTAAGTTTTTGATCTTATTATCCTTTTCATAGTCTATTGCTTGCTTGCACTGCTTTAAATACTTAGCATTCTTTTTATGTTCATAATTCACCTTAGTGTAAAGGGTTCTGACTTCTATAAATAGGGGAGATTGTTGGGTATTGTATCCACGCTAACCCAGATTTGATGAAGTCACCTTAAACTAAGATGAATTAAGTTGTATTTGATACTTGGTTTGAGTTATGTGTTTGCAAGAATTCTTATGGGAAGTGTAGACCAATGTCAGTCTACAATAGGTCACCAAACACAGGACCATACAATATAATCCCTCATTATGTGCTCCAAGGTGTTGACTCATGTGTAGCCTCTCTATTGGGATACACTTTATATTCAAGCTTTAGGACTATGTGAAAAGACTTGATGCTGGTCATCCCTTAGAGGAAGAAAAATTCTGTCAAGAAAATTTTCCTAAGTAAAGTACTCGAGTAGTTCTTTACTTACTCGAGTAAGTTACTGAGTTCATACTCGAGTAATAATACTCCTACTCGAGTAGCTATGATGTATCCCGAGTAGTCAATTATGGCTCTCGAGTAGTTAAGACAACTACTCGAGTAGTTTCTTTTTACCTCTCGGTTTTATAGAAATTATCTTCTCAAATTTTTCTAAGTTAAATACTCGAGTAGTCATCTTATATACTCGAGTAGTTCTATCTTTTGTCTCGAGTAGTTGAATTCTGACTCTCGTGTAGTTCTAACTTACTCGAGTAGTCTAAGTCATGTACTCGAGTAGTTCATCTACTACTCGAGTAGTCCATTTTTTATACTCGTGTAATCCAAAATTCCATTTCAGAAAATTTCTCTAAGTGAATTACTCGTGTAGTCATCTCCATATACTCGAGTAGTTATATTTGTCTCGAGTAGTTCAACTTCTATACTCGAGTAGTTCAGTTTTCCTGTTCCAGAAATTTGCTAAGTCTATGACTTGAATAGTTTCTTATATACTCGAGTAGTTCATTCTTATATACTCGAGTAGTATTTCTTTTACTCGAGTAATTTACTCCACCTCTCGTGTAAGTACTTAAGTACTTGAGTATATTATTCTTGTTACTCGAGTAGCTGATTCCTTGAATTTTTATTTACTCGAGTAGTTGACTCCATGTACTCGAGTAATGATCTCATTCCCTCTCGAGTAGTTTTTCTCATGTACTCGAGTAGTCGTCTTCTACCTACTCGAGTAGTGCTGCATGCACTCAAGTAGTCTGTTATATCTTGAGTATTTTACTTTGACTTTTCCGAAAATTCATTAATTCCAGTCTAACGGTCTTATTCATAAACTTTGACGTGATTGGTCCACGTGTATCTCATAATGACTCAATTATGGCTAATCATCTCCTCTCCTATAAAAGGTCTTGTCTAAACCGACAAACCCTAATCAAAGAAAAAAAAGATTATTCTAATAAGTTTTTACAACCGCTTTCTCTCTCCTCTCTCTCTCTACAAGAAACGAAAACCGTCGCCATCGCCGCCGCAGACTCCCGACCGGCTAGGGTTTTCATTTTTAGAGGATTCAGATTAAGAAGATTTTACAGATCGAGATTTTCGCTCTCAACTCTTCATCCTCTATTCGATCGTGTAAAGTCAAGAAGATTCAGATCTGATTTTGCCGAGGTTTTCTTCACCTATCTGATAAAGCCGAAAAGTCTAGAAGAAGAAGATCCTGGCCGATTACTTGCAGATCTGACAAGATTCATTGTTAGTATTTCTATACAATTTTATTTCATTATTGTAGGAGAAGTTTTCTCCGAGTGTAGGAGTTTTTCAACTTTGAGATTGTAGGAAGTTTCATCTTCCGAGTGTAGATCCGTTTTTTGTGGATCGAGATTGTAGGAACGTTGTTCCGAGGGTAGGATTGATTTTCAATCCGAGATAGTGGAGTAGCCGAGTCTACTGTATTGCTAGATCGGTGAGGGAAGGTGGATGTACCCAAGGTTGGTGGGGAACCATTATAAATCTTGCCTCGTCTGTGTTGGATTGGTAGATAGATCTGTGCATTGGTTTGTAATTTTTTATTCCGCAAAAAGACGCATATCTCACCTATTCACCCCCCTCTAGGTGATTTAGGTAGGCAACTATAAACTTTCAGATCTTATTAAGAAGAATAATAAACAAGAAAGAATAGTGTTTTGGCCGGGTTCTGGGGATTTTTTCTATACAGAAGAAGAAGCGTCTGAACATCTGGTTTCTCCACCAGTGTTCATAAATTCCTCCAAGAGGCTCACCTCTGCCCTATTTGGCAGATGGGAGAGGAGGATCACCAAGCCATACAAGGCTTCCTCCTCCTCCAGGCCTTTTAAGGGCACAAGGGCTGATACAACCACTCCCCACCCTAGTTCTGAAGAAGCTCCTCCACCACTTCTTTCTTTAACCATATCCATTCCACCAATAACACCTCCATCTCCACAACAAATCACACCTCCTCAATCTCCTCTTCCATCCCACCTCCAAGACATCACCACACTGACACTTTTCTTGCCATCCCCCACATTCAATCTGCTCACATCATCTACAACTACTTCCCCTATCCATGATATTCCCAGTCCAACCCCATCCCCCAGATCATCTCCTCAGGATGACATCCTGCCTGATGTCATTCCTTCTGCTAATCCCTCTGTATCCACCAAAACCCCTCCTGATTTTATGGATACAATTTCTCCTTCCTTGTCTACCATCCTGGAACACATGACTCCAGTGATTTCGACACTTATAGCAGAGGCCATTACACCTCTTGCTAATTCAATTTCCTCCCTTGCTTCCTCCTCTATCCCTTCCTCTTCGCCTAGGTGCCTGATTCCAACTTCCGCAAAAATCAGGAAGGGGGAGATGATCAATGAAGAAGCTCTTCTAGTTTCAGCAGTAGCAGTAGCAAAATTCAGATATAGATACATATATGGTTCTAGATACAGATACAACTGTAGAGGATACAAATATTATAACTGTTGGTGATTGTTTTGTCCATCCCAAAGTGGATTTGCTCAATTTGTTGAATTCTTTTTGATACAGTTTATTTAAGTTCCCTTCCATCTGTCTGCCTAAAGCCATCTTTGGCTATTGTACCTTACACAACACCTATTAGTCCTACAATTGCTAAGCCACTCAAGGACAGTTTTGATGTTTTAGAGATTCAGACAATATCTGCTCCCAAAGATATCTCTTCTCTAGAGGCTGTCTCAGCTCCAATATACAAAATGGATGACAGCCAAATGCCAGATTTGGATGAAATGATCATGGCTGATATAGAGGCAGAAAACCTATTAGTTGCTGAACAGCCTTAGGCTCCAGAACCTCAAGCAGTTGCTCTAGCTGTAGCTCCAGCTCTAGTACCTCAAGAACAGCCTCATGCTAAAAACAAAGTTGACAAAGAACTAAACATTGATAAAGATCATCTGAAAGCTATTAATGCCTTATATGATGATCCTCAATGTTCCTCTGAGGATGATGACGATGATGACAATGATGATTCTGATGATAGCCCTACTGCAAAGAAGAAAGTTTCTAAGAAAAGGAAGGGTCCTCCAGTTGCTGCACCCAAGCCTAATCCTACTCATGATACTCTGTATTACATCTTATAGAAAATTACTCCTTACCCAGGGATACCAGCCTGGATGTGGCTGTCCAAAAATGAACAAAAGGCAAGAAAGAAAAGCAGGAGATATTCTCCTCCTCCTAAGAAGCACAGGAAAGGACCTCCTCCTCCTCCACCTGCTGCTGGTGCTTTAGGCATCTCATCTCAGAGGTCTACCTAATATACTCAAACATACTAAAGACAACATGGTTGACCCTCATCTTCTCAAGGAAGCAGCCAGCAGAGGTACCCTTCCACTAGGCATCAGCAACATCAACATCAGCAATAACAACAATATCCTCAGCAACAGCTACAACAAGTTCCTGAACCAGCAAAAGATGACAGTCCAAAAGGCCACAGTCTCCTGCCATTCCCTTTATGGATCCAGAGATAGAGACTACTGCTAGAATAGGTCAGGTTTCAGGAATTGGTTGGATTATCAATGATAAACCAAGCCAAATCTGAAGGAAAGGATCCATCTCAGTACTCTACTATATCCAAATACAGGAAAGCGAAAGCTGTCGCCGCCGATCTTCATCATTCATATCTGGCTAGGGTTTTCGATTTCAGAGGATTCAGATCAAGAAGGCTTATAGATTGAAATCGTCGCTCCACTCCTCATCTTCTATCTGATCGTGTGAAGCCAAGAAAGTCCAGATCTAGCTCTGCCGTGATTTTCTTCAACCACTCTGATAAAGCCACAAAGTCTAAAAGAGGAAGATCTAGGCTGATTGTTTGCAGATCTGATAAGGATTCACTGTTTGTAAGTTTACATTCATTCTATTTCATTCTTGTAGGAGAATTTTCTCCGAGTGTAGGAGCTTTTGTCTTCGAGATTGTAGGAAGTTTTACATTCTGAGTGTAGATCCGTTTTGTGGATCGAGATTGTAGGAACTTTGTTCTGAGGCGTAGGATTTGTTTTCAATCTGAGATAGTGGAGTAACCGTGTCTAGTGTATTGCTAGATCGGTGAGGGAAAGTGGATGTACCCAAGGTTGGTGAACCACTATAAATCTTGCTTCCTCTGTGATTGATTGGTAGATATTTCTGTACATAGATCTTAAATATTTTCCCCGCAAAAGAAGCACATCTCACCTATTCACCCCCTCTATGTGATTTAGGTAGGCAACTAAACACTTTCAATTGGTATCAGAGCCAGGTTGACCAATAAAAGGTTAACACCTTGATTAGATATGATTAATTGTCTTTTGTGATCTACCAAGCATGGACATGGCTAAAGATTTTGCCAAGCTTCCTTTGTGCACCAAGAACAACTTTCCCATGTGGAAAGAGAGAATCAAATTTTTCATTGAAGCTGTGGATCCGAGGATCTTCATGATAGTTGAAGAAGGTCCTTATATTCCCATGACAATCTCCACAATAGATCCAACTAAGAAAGTTCTGAAGAAATTAATGGATCTAGACAAAGACGAGATTGCACTTGTATCCTTAGATAAGAAGGCCGAAAATATAATTGCAAGTGTAGTCGATGACTCCATGCTGCAAAACTTCATCCACTGCCAGTCTGCAAAGGAGATGTGGCAGTCTCTAGTTACCTTGATGGAAGGTACAGAAGAAGTCAGGGATGATATAAGATCCCTTCTAAATCAAAAGTATGAAGCTTTCCGACAAGGAAACAAGGACATCATTGCGGACACATTTGAGAATTTTTTCAAGATAGTGAATGGCCTATGGGTCTACGGCAGAGTATTCACAAACAGAGAATTAAATGAAAAATTCTTGAGATCCCTAACTAAGGAATGGGATAACAAGGTCTGTACCATTAGGGAATTTGGAAAGCTAGCCGAGACAGACCCGCAGAATCTCTTCGGGAAGCTTATGTCATATGAGCTTCAACTCAACACCAGAAAGGCTGAAGAAGAGAAGAGTAGGTCTGCATTCAATGAGAAGTCTGTTGCGCTAAAGGCAGATACCTCAAAGAAGTCAAAGGTTGTTGCTCCTGCCCCAGCACAAGAAGTGAGTGAAGAAGAAATGTCAGAGCCAAGTACCTCAAGCTCTAAGCTATTTGAAGGAGAGTTCTCACTACTCTCATGTCAGTTCAAGAAATTCTTGAACAAAAAAAGCAATGGAAAGGCAAGGATGCCTCTTACAGAAGATCACGACATGATGGTGATCGTCAAAGAAAAGGCTCAAGTAGCCACGACAGGTATACTCCTAAACAGAATAAACATATTTCTACTGGCTTTATTTGTTACTGATGTAATAAGTCAGGACATGTCATTGCTGACTACCCCATAAGAAGAAGGAGGGTTGAAGAAGAGAGGAAAGAAGTCCTCATACAACAAGAAAAGGACAGAGAAGAGCCTAATAGCCAAAAGGGGCAAGACTCTTAGTGACTCCGACTCATCAGAGTAGAGTGAAGAAGAAGAAGCCTACTTGGGGCTTATGGCTCAGACAAATGACGAACAAGAGCCCCAGTTCACTGGGAAGGTAAACTCTCACACTCCTCTTTCAGAATTTGAAGCTTCTGAGCATGATCGTGAGGACAGATCTTCTGACGATAAGTCCGAACTCATGGCCCAGTACAAGGAGTTGATCATGGCTTATGACCAATGTAGCTGAGTCGTAAAAACTCAGGCTAAAGAGATAAAGTCTCTAAAAGCTGAAGAAAGCATCTTGAGAGAAGAAGTCGCCAAGACTAACTTACCCAAAGAGAACTTCAATAATGTTATGGAAGAATACAACAAGGCTCTTGATCACCTTGACCTAAAAGAGGAAATCATCAAAGAGTTGGAAGAACAATTCGCCGCTAAGAAGAAACTTGTTAAAAGTTTCTCGAAGCCTAAGACTGTTCTTCCATTCGTTGCTGAATTCTCAGCTAAGGCCAAGGGTGCTGGATTAGGCCATGAAGAAGCTCCTAGCAAATCTTTTATGAGGAATAAGGCTCAAAGAAAGAATAAGGGCGCCAAGAAGGCCTCGACCAAAGAGAAGGGGAAAGCCCATCAAGATCAGACTTCATTCAAGAAAGTCTTATTTCCAGCTAATGAGTTTGATCTTGACTCATCCTACGGTCACTTGACCAGGCCTACCTATGTAGAGCTAAAGTCTCGCTACCAAGGATGGACTTGCCCCAGAATCTTTGGTGAGAGTGCCTTTAAGGCACCATATGATGAAGTCATTCTTCAGATCTATGGCCCTTTCAATCATGGTCATAACTTCAAGAAAGCACTAAAGATAAAGCCCGATGTGGAAAAGACACAGAAGGAGAAGAAATCATGTGATTGCCATCATCATGAAGCTTCTTCCTCCGAGAATGCGTCCCCTACTAGACCACAATTGCAAAAGGTCAAGAAGGAGAACATAAGGTAAAGATACAATAGGTTTGACTATTGGTGCTGTGGCAGAATAGGTCACTTTGCCATCGATTGGTGGTTTAATCTCAGAAATGCTGTTACTCCCATTGTTGGCAATATGAGAAAGATCGATCATAATGCTAACACTCGTAGGGGGAGTGTTCTAACACGAGACCAAGGACCCAAACTTATTTGGGTTACTAAGGCAAACGTATTATGATTACAGGTATGTCCAAAGGCCACCAAAATGCCAATCTGGTATTTGGACAATGGATGCTCTCGGCATATGACCGGGACAAGAAGCCTACTTCAGAATTACTCTCCAGTCTTGAACGGACCAAAAGTCATCTTTGGAGGTTCAGACCGTGAAATCACTAAAGGTTATGGTATGATCACTAACTGTAGTGTATCTTTCTCAGATGTAGCTTATGTTGAAGGATTGAAACACAATCTTATAAGCATAAGCTAACTCAGCGATAAAGGATACATAGTTGAGTTTCATGCTCATAAGTGCTTGATAAAATCTTCTGACAATATGGAAACGATTTTATCTGGCACTCGACGCAGAAACATATTTTGTTTGAATTTTATTTGTATAGACTTTTCTACACCTGTGTGCTTTTCAGCAAAAGATAGTACATCTCTTGGTGACCAATGACACAAGAGATTAGCACATATTAATTCCAAAACTATTAATAAATTATTTTCAATGAACTTAGTACGTGAAGCTCCAAATGTCAAGTACGTCAAAGATAGACCTTGTCATGCATGTGTAAAAGGCATGCAAATAAGGGCTACCTTTAAAAGCATTATTGGCAAGGAATCTAATAGTTGTCTCCATCTAATTCATATGAACTTGTTTGGTCCACTGCAAATTTATAAGTTTGGGAGGTAAGGAATATACGTTAGTAATTGTTGATGATTACTCGCGCTTTGCGTGGGTGTTCTTTCTGAAACACAAGTCATATACCTTCGACATCTTTACTAATTTTGTCCGACAAGTCCAGAATGAATACAAACTGTTACATAGTCAAAATTAGGAGTGACAATAGAACAGAGTTCAAGTCTGGGGCCATAACAGAATTCTGTGAAAGTTTAGGTATCTTTCATGAGTTTTCCTCTCCTCATACTCCACAACAAAATGGAGTGGCCGAGAGAAGAAATAGAACACTCATAGAGGCCTGCAGGACCATGTTGAGTGTGATATTTCACTTCCGGAATACTTCTGGGCTGAAGACCGTCAACAATGCATGCCACGTGTAAAATCGAGCACTCAAACAAAAGCCATGATAAGACGCCTTACAAACTTTTAAAGGGCAGTAAACCAAATGTCTCATATTTTAGAATTTTTTGGTTGTAAGTGTTTCGTGCTTAACAATGGAAAGTATCATACTACCAAGTTTAGCAAAAAGTGTTTTGAATGTATTTTCGTAGGATATAATAGCCAGAGTAAGGCATAAAGGATATTTAAAAGAAAAACCATTGTCGTAGAAGAATCAATACACGTTGTATTTGATGAGACAAGCTTGCTGCAAGGTAACTCTTCTAATGTGTTTCATTGAATATATAGGTACAAAGCTGGAAGAAATTAGCTTGGATAAACCATCTGAAGATAAAGGTGAAAAGTTCATCAAGATCAGCACTCCAAACCCCTATTGGAGAGGTTGATGATCAAGATAAAGAAGTTGTCCAAGTGGATGAAGTCACTACGGTGATTGAAGATAATCAAGATGCAAGGACTCTAAAGCTCAGACATCTGAAGGATCACCCCATGGACCAGATCATAGGAGAACCGCGGGAAGATGTCAGAACTCGTAGAGGTACAACTAACGAAAATTTATATTTAAGTTTTCTCTCATAGGTTGAACCAAAGAAGTTTAAGGAAGTAAACTCTGACGCATCTTGGATTATGGAGATGGAAGAAGAACTAAATCAGTTCAAACGCTGCCGAGTATGGAAACTTGTTCGAAGACCCATAGGTAAGAATGTCATCTGGACAAAATGGGTCCACAAGAACAATATGGACGAGGATGGAACGATCGTAAAGAACAAAGCCAGACTCGTCGCCAAAGGATATCGTCAAGAAGAAGGAATCGACTTCGACCAGACGTACACTCCAGTGGCAAGGCTGGAGGCCATTAGGTTATTCCTAGCATATGCTGCACTCAAAGGCTTCACCGTCTATCAGATGGACGTGAAGTCTGCCTTCCTTAATGGAGACATAAAGGAAGAGGTGTATGTGGAACAACCTCCAGTTTTCGTTGATTCAAACTTTCCTGATTATGTTTATTTATTGCATAAAGCTTTATATGGTCTGAAACAAGCTCCTCGAGCTTGGTATGTGATGTCGTCTAGCTTTCTACTTGAGAATAAGTTCACAAGGGGAAAGATAGATAAGATATTATTTCTTAGGGAAATAAAAGGAAAGATTTTGCTAGTGCAAATATATGTCGACGACATCATTTTTAGCTCTACAGACGACAACCTCTGCAAGAAGTTTTCTAAACTTATGCAAGGGAAGTTTGAAATAAGCAGTATGGGCGAGCTGAAGTATTTCTTAGGGCTTCAGGTGAGATAATCTGAAGATGGAATTTTCATCTCGCAGACCAAGTTCACCAAAGAGCTAATTAAGAAATTTGGAATGGAGAACCCAACCTCGATGAGAACTCCAATGGGTTCAACTATGTCTCTGGACAAGGATGAAAAAGGTAAACCTTTTGATAAAATCAAGTACAGAAGCATAATTGGATCCTTGCTCTACATTACTGGCAGTAGATCTGACATAATGTTTTTAACTTGTGTATGTGCTAGATTCCAGGTGAACTCTAAGGAATCTCACTACGCTACTGCAAAGCGGATTATGAGATACCTTAAAGATACACCAAATCTTGGCTTATGGTACCCAAGAAGTAATGATAGCGAACTAATAGGTTTTTCAGATGCAGATTTTGCAGGGAGCAAAGAAGACAGGAAAAGCACTTCTAGGACTTTCCAATTCCTAGGAAGAAGGCTTATCTCCTGGAGTAGCAAAAAGCAGAACTGTGTAGCAATCTCAACAGCTGAGTCAGATTACATCTCTGCAGGCAGTTGCTGTGCACAGCTGCTATGGATAAAGAATCAATTTGAAGATTATAATATGAAGTTCTAGAACATTCCGTTGTTTTGCGACTCTTCCAACGCAATTGCAATAGCCAACAACCCAGTCTCGCATAGTCGGACAAAGCACATAGAGCTAAGGTATCATTTCATCCGGGAACATGTGGAGCATGGGGACATAGATCTCCAATATGTCTCTACAAACATGCAGATTGCAGTCATTTTCACAAAGAAGCTGGACGAGACCAAGTTCTTGTTCTTCAAAACAGAACTTGGAATGATCAACAAAGAAGATTAGAGAAGATAGACCCCCAAGAAGGCTCAGAGATCAAGAATCAGTCAAAAGTTGGAATTTTACAAGTTTTTAACTTTTTGACTCGAGTAAGAAGTAAAGTACACGAGTAAGAAAAATACCTACTCGAGTAATCCAGTTATATCTACTCGAGTAATCTATAAGCCACTCGAGTAACCTACCCGAGTAGCATAATGACTTACTCGAGTAGTCGACTCATTTACTCGAGTAATGAAACTTCACTCGAGTTCTTCGGTATAACCACTCGAGTACTTCCAGACATCACTCAAGTACTTCCAGCAATATCTACTCAAGTATCTCAACATCTTTACTCGAGTAATATCAAGTCTCTCGAGTATGTGCAGTTAACCTTTTCTCCTCAATTCAAATTTCCTTATTCGCAACCCGAGGATTATGCTGCCACTTCTAAGGAATGATTCCTTAGTTTATCTCTTAATTACACATAAACCTAGGGTTATATAAATAGGAAATTCCAAAATAATTCTACACGAAATCATTTTCTTTCTCGAGTAAGTCGTCATTCGGTTCATCTTCCGCCAAGAAATTGTAGAGCCGCGTCATCTTCCTCCCAGCAACCGTTTTTCCAAGACCGTCAGGATCATGGCCTCTTCTTCAAAGATTGGCATATCTTCCAAACTGGTTGCCGCTGGCATCGCAGACCTTTCAGATGATTTCCACAATCTTATGATACTTCTCAACACCGTCGGGCTCACCTTCATTCTCCAAGAGCCCTGTAAAATCCTCTTTCCAGATGTTGTCGAGTTTTTCAGAAATGTCAAGGTTAAGAGACATGACGCCGTTCTCAAATCGAAAGTTAGAGGTATCAAAATCAACCTTACAAAGACTTCTGTTTCTCAACTTCTTCGCATGCCGATTGTCGAAGAAGAAGATCATCTAGGGCCTGATGAGTCTGACAGAACATGTTTGTTCTATGGAATTTCCCCTGAGGAACAATACATCAAAAGGTCTCGGCTGAATCCTGAAGTAAAATTACTTGGTGGATATTATAGGGAAAGTCCTCCTCTACAAAACTAATTCTATCAAAGATATCTCTCTCTCATTCTTTGATATTATGCAAGCCATAGTCTGTAGGAAGAAATTCCAATTTGTTATGATGATCTTGGATAAGATCAGCGACAACATTAAAGCTCTAAATTATGCTAGAATTATCTCTCTCCTTCTCCAGCAAAAATATCCTGCTACACACCAAGAGTAGGGTTGAGACCATTTTCATCTCTAATGAGCAATCCCCTGAGCCAGTTGAAGCTCCTTTAAGAAAACTGGACTTCTCCATACACACAGTCACTGATGAAGGGGATGCCCTGATTCACACTACTAGAGCAAAGAGCTTTGTTTCCATTACAGAAATAGCTCCTTGGGTTGCTCCTCCTCCTCCTCCAGTTACCTCAACTAGTGCTGCCCTCCTGCTGCTACTGCTTCTTCATCCAATGATTTGATGAATCTGTTTGTTCTTATGCTTCAAGAGCAAAGAACCTACTTTGATACTTCACTTAAGGTTGTTTCTGACAAAGTCACTGCTCTAGAGACTGAAATGAGTAGGGGATTTGCAGAAATCCAGCACAATACTGATCAGCTAAGACACCTCTTCCAAATTGGTGGAAAGGCTCTAAATCACACTATTACTAGTGTTCGTCAGGTTATGGAACAAGGTGTGACTCTGGCAGGAAATCATATTGAATTGGATAAGAGAGCTGAAGCTACTAAGATGAAGATCTATGAAGTGGTTGGAACCTTAAGAGATGATGCCATCAATACAGTGACTGTAGAAGTCAGAAAGTGGGAGAGTTTATTGAAGGAATATCTAGAAAAATCAGATGCACTCAAGCTAGAGCTTCGGGAAGCCAAAATGAAAGAGATCCATGATGATGTCTTAGGACAAATTCAGAGTGTCAAATTCCATAAATATGACACTGCTGTCTGGATGCATAATTAAATCCTTCCTGAGTTTGCTACTGATCCAAATATCATTCCTCACCACCTAAACCCCTTAGCTACTGCTGCTCCTGCTCAAGCTCCTCAACCTACCTTCTCTCCAAAACCTAAAGGCCAAGAAGGCCCTCCTCCAGATTCTTATGCTCAACTTTGGGAGGGTGACCCTGTAGATATCTTTTTCCAAGCTCCTCCTGAGATCCAAACTTCTAAGATGAAAAAACAAATGGTGATGGTGCCTCTGCTAGCAGGTCTATCCTAGTCCAGATTCAGAAAAGAGAAAAGCTCCGGAATTTGCAGAGATCTTGTCTCCTACTTCTAAGGCCCTCATTTTGGATACTCTCAAACTTGTTATGGATTTCCATGAAAGCAGGAATATTCATTACAGCTCCCAGGAATGGGAATTATATGAGAAGTCTATGACTAAGAGGAGGTTGTATGACAGAGAATTTGGTAGGAACAACACTGCGGCTCCTCCAAGACCTCCTAAATACTACCCAAGCCATACAGCTACCGGAGGAGATAGCAAGAGAAGCAAGACAGGTCGCACCACCAAGTCTAAGCTACAAGGATATATGAGAACGTGGAAATGATTTTTATAGAAATGATACTTTGGAAAATCACATTTATATAATTCTATCTTTTGGTCATACAATCCTTTTTACAGTCTTATACTTGCTTTCAATGATTTATCTATTTAGAACTTTTTATGTCTATAATTCACCTTAGTGTAAAGGGTTCTGACTTCTACAAATAGGGGGAGATGGTTGGGTATTGTATCCACATTAACACAAATTTGATGAAGTCATCGTTGAACAAAGATGAATTAAGTTGTATTTGATGCCTTGTTTATGTTATGTGTTTGCATGATTCTAATGTCAAGTGTAGACCAATGTCAGTCTACAATGAGTCACCAAGCACAGGACCATACAATGTAATCCCTCATTGTGTGATTCAATGTGTTGACACATGTGTAGCCTCTCTATTGGGATACACTTCATATTCAAGCACTAGGACTAATTGGAAAAGACTTGTTGTTGAACTCAACATGGAGGAAAAGAATTCTGTTTAAAGAATTTCACTAAGTCCTTTACTCGATTAGATCCCTACAAACTCGAGTGAAATACTTAGTCTATACTCGAGTAAGAGTCTTTGTACTCGAGTAAGAAAGTTACCTCTCGAGTATTTATGTTATAGCTCTCGAGTAGCTAAGTTAACTACTCGAGTAGATTCCGTCTCATTCTCGAGTTAACAAAATTTCTTCTCCAGATATTTTCTAAGTAGATTACTTGAGTAGCCATATAAGTACTCGAGTAGTTTAAACTTTCTCTCTCGAGTTACAGAAGTCTGGGTCTCGTGTAACTTTTCTTCACTCGAGTAGTCTAAGTCATGTACTCGAGTAGTTCATCTACTACTCGAGTAGTCCAGAGCTTATACTCGAGTAACCATTTTTTCTTCTCTCTGAATTTTTCTAAGTATGATACTCGAGTAGCTATTTCCATATACTCGAGTAGTTCTTATTCACTCGAGTAGTTCTGTTCACCTTCTCGAGTAACCCAGGATTCTATTCCAGAAATTATTCTAAGTCCCTGACTCAAGTAGTTCCTCTACCTCTCGAGTAGTCAATTTCTTTTCACTCGAGTAAAATTTATTGTACTCAACTAGTCCAACACCACTTCTCGTGTAACTGTTTTAGCACTCGAGTATGTCTCTTTGTACTCGAGTAGTTGCTCTTCATTTCCAGATTTTCTCTAAGTATTTACTCGCGTAGTTATCTTCTGTTCACTTGAGTAGTTATATATAGTACTCGAGTAGTTGCTTCTTCACTCGAGTATATCAGTTTCACATTTTTTGAAATTTCATTAAGTCCATATTGAGACATTTCTTAATGAACCTCGATGTGATTGGTCCACGTGTACCTCATTAAGAATAAATTATGACTTTTATCGTAGATCCTATATAAGGTCTTGTCAAACCGACAAACTCTAAGAAGAAGTTAGGCAGTCAAATTATTTTCTAAGTTCTCTGATTCCCTTTCTCTCTCCAAGAAGCGAAAGTCATCGCCGCCGATCTTCATCGTTCACATCCGGCTAGGATTTTCGATTTCAGAGGATTCAGATCAAGAAGGCTTACAGATTGAGATCGTCAATCAACTCCTCATCTTCTATCCGATCGTGTGAAGCCAAGAAAGTCCAGATCTAGCATTGCCGAGATTTTATTCAACCACTCTGATAAAGCCGCAAAGTCTAAAAGAGGAAGATCCAGGCTGATTGTTTGCAGATCTGATAAGGATTCACTGTTTGTAATTTTACATTCGTTCTATTTCATTCTTGTAGGAGAATTTTCTCCGAGTGTAGGAGCTTTTGTCTCCGAGATTGTAGGAAGTTTTACCTTCCGAGTGTAGATCCGTTTTGTGGATCGAGATTGTAGGAACTTTGCTCTAAGGCATAGGATTGGTTTTCAATCTGAGATAGTGGAGTAGCCGAGTCTATTTTATTGCTAGATAGGTGAGGGAAAGTGGATATACCCAAGGTTGGGGAACCACTATTAATCTTGCTTCGTCTGTGATTGATTGGTAGATAGTTCTGTGCATAGATCTTAAATTTTTATTCCGCAAAAGAAGCACATCTCACCTATTCAACCCCCTCTATGTGATTTAGGTAGGCAACTAAACACTTTCAATGTGAGCCTTCTACAAAGATGGGGCTCAGGGTTCCTGACATCACTCTCCTCTCTTTCGGGACTATCACCTTTTTCCCTTTTGGGAATGCTACAAACTTCTTTATTTTCTTACTTAGGTTGTGCCGAGGATCAGTTGCATCATCTTCAGGTCTCTTCTTTGAGGTGGAGGCCAGCGACACTTTCGCCGCCTCGACCGCCATGCTGGCGAGTGCGAGAACTTTTGACGGCCTTTCGCTGCTCAAATAAGGAGGATGGGTTGGGATATTTTGCTTTTCTGAACAAGCAACTCGATGGTTAGAGATAATAAAATGAAGAGATGATAAACACAATGCAAAAGAAGCGCGAGTGTACCTTCGCCGGGAAACACGGGAGGTAGCGAGTCAAGGACCCACCTTAAGAAGGTGACCTCGAAATTCTTTCCTGCGAAGAACTCACAGAGGTCTTTATCCGCTCCTCTGACCTTGGGAGTCGCGTGGTACATTTTGGCGGGCTACAATGGTGCGAGTGGAACGCCTACCAGATTTACGTGGATGATGACGAAGCGGTGAGCCAGTGGTGATTCTTGTTGGGGATCTCGCACACCTTCAGTCCCTATCCCGTGAAGTACGAGATGTCGTCGTGGTTACCGTGGTAGATAAATATCTTGCAGAAGACGTTAAGGCTGAACTCAATGCGCGCGCGGTGCATGTAGCTGGCAAACACAACTAAAACCGAGATGGCGTTCGGTTTAGTTGCACGGGGACAACTCTAAAATATTTCAATACCTGTTTAACCTTTGGCCAGAGGAGAAGTCCCAACCTTGACTCGAAGTGCTATACGAGGAAGGAGAGTTTGCTGGGATAGAATGTGTTGATCGACTCGCCGACCATTGGAGGCTGCGACTCGAACCCCTCCACCATGAAATCACGGATGAAGCGGTTCTAGTCCTCCTCAGAGATCCTGTCGGGAGGAAAGTCATGGTCACCAAATCTTCTGCCACATTGGCTGCGTCCGTCACCCTCTTTCGTCTTTTTCTTTCCCATGATAGGCGAGACGATAAGGGCGAGAGGAGGTGGAGAAGTAATGTCAAGAGTAAACTGCGAAAGAAAGGAAGCGAGAACTCTGGATCTAAGAAGCAGCAAGAGAGGGCAGCACAGGCATAGGTCATTTCGATTTGGGGGGGAGGTATTTATAGCGATAGTGAAAGAAAAAAGATGGGTTAAAAAAATATGAAGGGGGAAGATGAAGAGATTGGCCGACGATTCGTTCTCTCTCCTGACCTCGAAGCACGATGCCCCGCGAGGATGTTTCCAACGAGACAGAACAAAAAAAGAGAGACAAAAATTAACATAGCTATAATATGCAAACCCAACATGAAAGAAGTGAGCAGAATATCATTATTCATTATCATTTCACGCGAGGCGAGCATCTTGTCCATAAGTTTAAATATCGACTTGAAAAAGACAGCAAATTACTAAAAGAAGCAGAATTATAAGGTATAACTAAACATGCGAGAGGAGGTGGAGGTTCTTCAGTTCTTTTGCCATTTACAACGTCGTCCACCGCGAGACCCCGAGCATGGGGGACGACCTAGAACATGAAAGGAGCGAGCAGCTACAAGACCGCAGCCCGCAAGACGAAGTTGTTGGTCGACCGCGTTTATGATGGCATGCGGGTCGGTCTCATCTATCTCAATTCCAGCATCGATCTTGGAGGAGAGGCGAGCACATTCAATCTCTATCCATTCATTGCGCTTGTCGGTGGCATGCTTGCCTAGTTCCATCTTGCGGATAATATGTGTGTACTTTCGAAACATTTCGGCCGTCCTGCACTTCATCTCCAACGGAACCATGGGATCGCCCAGATAGTCTTCTATCTCGTCTGGGTGAGGAGGAGGCGAGAAGGCGGGCAGCCTAGAGAAGTCCTCTGATGTAGAGTCGATCTGGGTACCTACACAGGAAGAAGCCACGGATCAGTATGATGGGTGTTCTCGCAAGAAGGCTTGGAAGCCGCGAGTTATACGGATAGAAGGTTTAGTCCAGTGGTCTCGAACACAGCAGGTAGGAGAATGAAATTCTATATGAAGCGAAAGAGCAAGATTAGTTCATTTACCAAGGTTGCGAGAGGTCCTAGCGAGTCGTAAGAGATCATCATTCTTCACAGCATGAGGGGTGGATCACTGAGGCGAGTCAGAGTCTTGATGATGGATGTTGGTAATATAAGGTGGATTCGTAGGCTGGAGGGATCAGCGAGATCTCCCTTAATAAGCATGAAGTGAATAGACGAGAAGATAGAAATAAGGAAAGATAGAGGAGGGGCAGGAGCCAAAAAATCACCTATCTCTCCTCGGAGGATGCCGAAGGAGGTGCATGGATGTCCAAGGATGCCGGAGTGGTCCCATCGACCGAGAAAGGGGGGGGAAGTGGTTTTCATCTTCTTCATGCAAGATGAGGAAGGTAAAGTGGTAGGGGTGCGAGCCAAAACTGGGGCCAGGGCAACAACATTAGCTTTGTTTTGTTTACGGAACATCGCAAGACGTTCGCGACAGCTCTGACTATAAGACATGATGACGGTGGAACAAGTGAAGAAAGAGATGAGAGAGGGGGCAATATCCATGCTAGGATAAGTGTCGCATATTTATAGGCCCCAGAGGGGGGGCCCGGAAAAGATTCTCTCATAAATAAATTTCGACATCACGAGCCTCAGTTGGACTTTCTTTTCGATCTTGAGGCAACGTCGAAAAGAGCGGGGATTGTGTACAACCTCGGGCTCGCAGGAGGCAACTCACAGAAAAGTGCTGAGTTAAGGGGCAAGAGGAATGCAGAGGCGAGTAGCACCATTGGGTTAACTCACTGGTACTCCAAAAAGGCAAAACATAATAGGAGAGATGGGAGCAGCGGAGCAGGAGAGAGGCCCCTTGCAGCGTATACTGACCTCTTATGGCAAGACGGCTCTCGTATCATATACTGACCTCTTGTGGTGAGACGGAGTACTCGCGAGGTGGAGCACTCGCGAGGCGAGCTGATAGTCTCCTCTCGCCCGCTCGATATTTTCTCACTCGCCATATGAGAAAAAGTAATTTTTACTTTCCTACCCCCAAGTGGGGGTTTTACTCTTTACCCTAGGTAATTTTACCCTTTTGCCCTTTTATGGTCTGCGTATAACCCTTCAGAACACCGGAGTTTGGCTGTTGGCAGACCCAGCCAGGGGTATTTTGTTAATTTTAGGCCAGTTCAGTTTGGTTATTGGCAGGTCAAAATTAGAGGCCTATTAATAGACCGATAAGGTGCCTGGAGGAGAAGAGGAGTGCAAGTTAACTTTTTTTTTTCTTCCTCCAAGGCACCTTGCTCAGCATTAGCTAGGGAGGGGAAGAATTTCTAATTCTTTCGGGTAAGAGTTAGGACCTCCAAGCTGAAGCCCATGGTCTATTTCTAGTTCCAAGACTCACTTTGAAAAAGGTGTTTGGGAAGAGTAAGTGTGAGCTGCAACCTTAGATTCGAACTCTAGCAGAAGTCTGGCATCTGGCTTCAATAGAGTTTGTCAAAGCCTCAATATTGGCAAGCAAAAAATTGACTAAATGTAGAAGCATTGAGTGAGGATAACTCATTCAACGACCAAACTAGAATGCATCGACAGAGTATTGATCAATCAAAGCCTAAGGAAAGATAGATAGAAAAATATGTCTAAGTCTATATGCATTGACTGAGGATAGCTCAGTGAATGCAAGCTCATTAAGAAGTTGTGGCTGAGTATAGAGGCGTTGAGTGAAGCCAGTTCACTCAACGCCTCATCAAAAAGGCAGATAAGACAGAAGCGTTGAGTGATAAAGCCTCACTCAACACATTCATAAAGAAAGTTGCAGCTAAGTACAGAAGTGTTGATTGAAGCCAGTTCACTCAATGGCTCAGCAAGAAGGCAGGCGTTCAGAGAAGCAGCTAAGTCTAGGGGCATTGTGTGATGAAGGTTCACTCAATGCACTCAATGCCTGGTAGTGCAGAAGAAATTGTCTAAGTCCAAAAGCATTGAGTGAAGGCTATTCGCTCAAAGCACTCAACGCCTAGCATGGCAGAATTTGGCTAAGTCAATTTGGTGTTGAGTGATGATGGCTCACTCAATGCACTCAATGCGTAATCAGTAGAAGGATTGTCTATGGACACAAGCGTTGAGTGAAAGCTATTCACTCAACGCCTGGAAGTGTAGTTTATTTGACTAAGTGTTTTTTGCACTGAGTGAAGGCTATTCACTCAATGCACGCAACACCTGGGATGAAACTAAGAATGTGGCTAAGTCCATAGATGCTGACATCAGCATGAGTCAGCAAAATTCAAAATTGTTGCGGGAAACCTACAGTACGCGACATGGCGGCACTTGGCTTCCATGCTGCATTTAATGCAAAAGCAAGAATGCAGCTTGCAAATCCAAGTGTGCCCATACGTCAAAGAGCCGTTATACGATATAGGATAAAAGGAATAAGATTGGCAGAAGAAAATAAACCTTTTGGGGTTTTATCTTTTCGCAAAGAGGCGAAACTTCATCTTCCTCCTCTAGACAAAATTGCAGAGCCTGAAGAACAAAGTTCACAGTGCTGATCTAAAATTCTCCCAGTTAGATGTAGCGATCTTCACCTGCTACAGCAAGTTCAGAAGGGATTTTTGAGAAACAAGAAGATGCATAGCATTCTGATTTATACAGTCAAGGTTGGCTGAGTGAAGAATACAAGAACTATCAAATCATCTGCCTTCAACAGTAAGATCAGAGACTTGAGTTTCTAAGTTACTTCTAGCACAAGCTGCAGTTTCCTGGATATCACATTTTTATTGATGAGAAGAAGTTAGGGCTGAGATTATCTCAGCTTAGGAAGAAGAAGACTCAGAGAATATTTCTCTGGTGTCAAATCAACAACCCTTTATTTTATGTAAGATCCTTTGTATTTGAGTTGTAGGGCTTTTTTATAAAGGCTGAGTGTAGGATCATTTGTTGATCTGATGTAGTGCATGTGTGCCTGAGGTAAGGGAGTTTTCTTGAGGTAGGAGAGTCATTCTCTATGAGTGGTAAGGCCATTTGTGCCTGAGTTGTAGGATCATCCTGTGGAAATGAGGTAGGGCCTTGTGTTTGAGCTGTACGAGAGTCATCCTCTCTAAGTAGTAGTGCTAACCTCCTAGCCTGAGTGTAGGACTTGTACTCAAGTATGAGATAGGTGATCTTTGATCATGATCAAGGTTGCTCTAAGTTAGTGATTTGTGCCCGAGCTATAGGTCTTGGAGGAGACTGAGAGATCCTACGGGATCTATGTTTTAAGCTCTTAGGAGCCGAGTTTTGGAGAAGTGCCTTATCTAACACAATGTTAGAAATATGGGAGGGAAAGTGGATGTACCCATAATCTCGAGAACCACTAAAACTCTGAGTGTCCTTTTTTGTGGCATGTCTTGAAAGCTGAAAACAACTAACTAATAACACACTTAAAGAAAGAAGATATAAAGAGACTGAAAAACCAATTCACGCCCCCTAGGTGTTTAGCTGCCCTTGAAAATAAAGACTTTCAAGTGGTATCAGAGGGAGGTTGCTCAATAAGGACTTAACAGTCTGAGTAGATCTCAAAGAGTTGCTGAATTGTAGTACTTATGGGTTCAGGAGAGAACCATAAAGAGCTGGGTTCCATGAAGCTTCCTATCTATAGGAAGGAAGGCTTTGGGATCTGGAAGGAGAGGGTCAGACTCTTCATGGAAGCATCTGACCCAAGGATCTTTGTTATAGTCAAAGAGGGACCTTTCATCCCTATGAATGTCTCAATTCTGGATGTAACACTTTAGACATTAATACATATTCAGAGATGTCCAAGGAAGAGGTCATTCTTTCCACCTTGGACAAGAGAGCTCAGAACATCATTGTATGTGCTATTGATGATTCTACCGTTCATAATCTGGTTCACTACAAGACCTCTAAGGAGATGTGGGACACTTTGGTTGTCTACATGGAAGGCACAGAGGAGGTCAGAGATGATAGGAAGTCCTTACTCAACCAAGAGTATGAGGCTTTCAGGTAGTCCAAAAAAGATAGCACATCTGAATGCTATGAAATATTTTTCAGAATAGTGAATGAGCTGGGGACCTATGGGAGGGTATTCATCCATTATGAGCTGAATGACAAATTTCTCAGGTCTCTAACTAGAGACTGGGATATAAATATCTTTGCCATCAGAGAGGTGGCAAAGCTGGCTGATACTCCACCTTATGCACTGTTCGGGAAGCTGCTCTCTTATGAGATGCTGCTGGCTGCCAGGAATGAGGAGGTGACCATCAGCAAATAATAGGCCAAGGAAAAGTCTTTGGCCTTCAAAGCTGAGAGCACCAAGAAAAATAAGGAGAGGATTGCCTCATCTCCAAGGAGGCCTGCTGATTTAGACAATATTGGTCCAAGCTTATCGGACAGCCGCATGTCTGATGAAGACTTTAATGCCTTCTCGAGGCAGTTTAGAAGTTGATGAAGAAGAAGCAGTGGAGGAGCAAACCTTCCTCCTCTCATCACAGGAAGAAACACTCCAAAAGAGACTAGTATGATTCCAAACCTGGTAAACATATTTCCTCAAAAGTTATTTGTTATTACCGCATCAAACCTGGGCATGTAATTTCAGACTGCCCAACAAAGAGAAAAAAGAATGATGAGAAAAAGATCCACCATCACAAGGGCAAGAAGGAAAGGACCTTCATTGCTAATAAGAAGAAGACTTGGAGTCAGTTTGACTCATCTTCCTCAAAGTCTGATGAAGAAGGAGAAACCCTCATTGGGCTACTAGTTGCAGTTGTATATGAAGCTAAAGAATGTCTTGATGCCAGGATAGGTAACAGGGCCTCTCTGTCACATTTAGATAGTGACTCAGAGTAGGATGATGAGGATGAATATGTCTACAGCTGCTGTAGGCTTATGGTAATATCAGATGAAGAATCCAGGTAGGATCAGCATGGTCTAGCAAAGGTACACTCTCTATCTAGCTCTTCATCTGAATCAGAATATGAGACAAGTCCAAATTCTAGTGCATCTACATCTAGTGCTGAAGTGTGATCAGAATCTGAGGAATATATCAATCAACTAATTGATAAGTATGGTTCCCTTCTGGATGCCTTCAAAAGATGCAAGAATCTGGCTAAGAAGCAAGTTAAGGAGATTACCTCCCTTCAGCTAACTGCTTCCCAGCAGGCTGAGACAACATCCTTACTGTATCAGAAGGCTAGGGAGGTTAGCCAACTGAAAAACATAACACTCATCCAAATTGGGATCATTAATTTCATGAATAGTCGCATTAGGGATCTTGAAGAGAAACTCTAGAGGGATAAAAGGATAATGTCTAATTACTCTAAGCCATGTTTGGTGTGGCCCTTGACAGGCTCCTTCTGCTCTCAAAAAGGTAAGAAAGGGTTGGGATTCAAGGGAAGCACAAGAGTTGCCTATTCCAAATGGAAAGACAAAGCTCTAGCTCAGCCTCTAGCATTCACGCCTCCCAATCCTTCTAAGAAAGTTTTGTTACCTTTAAACAGTTATGACCAAGAGAGCATCTATGGTCACTGAATGAATGGTAGATTCACTAGTGTGAACAAAGATGTTCACAACTATGGTGGAAGATACAGTAAGGGAATGAGTGACTTTAAGGCTACCCATGAGGAAATATAAATGGACCATCATGGACAATTTGCCTTTGGTACCCCAGCCCCCACTCTCAAGAACAAGGTAGTGTCCTTCACTCAAGATGCTCCAACAAAGACTCAGAGCAAGGGTAAGTCTATAAGTAGACCAGATCTGGGTGTCTATGATGCTATAAATAGCAAGTCCTCTGCATAGAAGACTGGTGTAAATGGCATTCAGAGCAAGCCAAGAAAGTCCGCTAAAAGACTCAACTTCATTCAGATCCTTGCTAAAAGGAACTTGAAGAAGGATGAAGCTCGATTCTCTTCCTTCTGTTCTGTCAGTAGTTAACCAAACTGCTAGACCTGCTTAGAAAAGAAGATATAATATTCATGAGAGTTGGTGTTGTGGGAAAGTGAGGTAATTTGCCCTAGATTGTTGGCACAATACAAGTGTGCCCAGAGCAAATATTAATCTTCTTGTCAGAAATTTTGCAGTAAGACCGTTTATATTTCAGGCTAATCAGAACCTAGGACCCAATAAATATTTGAGTCCTAAGGTAAGATAAATTATGTGTTGCAGGTTCGTCCAAGTGCTCATACCCCTATGTGGTACTTGGATAGTGGTTGTTCCTTGGTTGTTCCGGGCACATGACTGGAACAAGGAGCAATCTAAAGGAGTACACTTCAGTGAAGGATGGACCAGAATTTATCTTTGGTGGTTCAGATATAGGAGTGATAAGAGTCTATGGTATGATTACCAATGACATAGTCACTGTCTCAAAAAGTGGCTTATGTTGAAGGTTGCAATATAAACTGGTAAGCATAATCCAACTCTATAATCTTGGCCATGTCATTGTATTTCATATGGATCAGTTCCAGATTAAGAGGTCAAGTGACCAAAAGGTCATCTTGACAATCACTAGGTGTGGAAATGTTTATTGCTTAATATTTCTATGACTTAATAAAGACTCTCTTATATGTCTAGTTGGATATGAGAAAGTCTTATATTGTGTACAATGGCATAAGAGACAAGCTCATTTAAACTATAAGATCACTGGCAAGCTCTTTAGTAAAGAGCTAGGTAGGAAGGTCCCAAGATGAAATGCACCAAGGAAGGCATTTGTTCAGCATGCCAAAATGGCAAGCAGACCAAAGCTTCCTTTAAGGTCATTGAGACCAAAGATTTTGTGAGGTGTTTATACCTCCTGCATATGGACTTGTTTGGTCCTATGCCAGTTCATAGTCTAGGTAGGAAATTCTACACCCTTGTGGTGGTTGATGATTATTCTAGGTTTGCTTGGGTTTTCTTTCTTAAGAAAAATTTTGAAGCCCCTAATGTCTTCAAGACTTTTATCAAGAAGATTTAGAAAGAGTTAAACAGTACTGTGGTCAATATCAGAAGTGACAATAGGACTTTATTCTAGTTTGAAAGCAATATAATGTTCTATGAAGAGCAAGGGATTCATCAAGAATTTTCTTCTCTAAGAACCCTCCAGCAAAATGGGATTGTTGAGAGGAAGAATAGAACTCTCATAGAGACTCGAAGAACCTTGCTAAGTGACCAATCTCTCCCAAAATATTTTTGGGCTAAGACAGTTAATACTGCATGTCATGTCCTTAACAGAGCCACAAAAAGACTCCTTATGAGATTATGAAGGGAAAAAAACCCAACCTGGGCTATCTCAGGATCTTTGGTAGCAACTGCTATGTGCTCCATAATTTTAAGTCATATTTGACTAAGTTTGATGTCAAGTCATATGATGGGATTTTTGTTGGGTACAACAATCATAGTAAGGCGTATAGGATCTATAACTTGAAAAGTCAAGTTGTAGAAGAGTTTGTACATGTGGTATTTGATGAGTATACCATGATTAATAGTGAGCTTCCAAGCTCCTCTTCTAGTCATGTAGGTACAGAGCTGATGATGGATAAGCTAACCATCAATGATGCTACTCCATTTGTCCAAGATGGAGTTTATATTGCAAAAGAAGGGCAAGGCACACTTGAAGTGGATGAAGATCAGCAAGATACAACCACTGAAGCTGATGCTGAAGGAAGATTGCCTCCAACTGTCAGGCATCTAAGAGATCATGCAAGATACCAGATTATTGGTGATGCAAACTAAGGATTAGTGACAAGAAGCAAGAGCCTAAATACACCTTTGTATTCTTGTTTCCTGTCATAGGTTGAGCCCAAGAGATTTGAAGAGGCCAATATAGATCAATTTTGGATTGTAGCTATGTAAGAGGAATTGAACCAGTTTAAGAGATGTAAGGTTTGGAAGCTGGTTCCCAGACCACAAGGAAATAATATCATTGGAGTCAAGTGGATTTACATGAATAAACATGAGAAAAATGACATTATAATCAAGAATAAGTATAGTCTCGTAGCTAAGGGGTACAAACAAGGAGAAGGTATTGACTTTGATCAAACCTTTTCCCCTGTAGCAAAATTGGAATACATCAGACTCTTCCTTGCATATGATACATACAAATGATTTAATGTCTATTAGATGGATGTGAAGTCAGCCTTCCTGAATGGTGACTTAAAGGAAGAAGTCTATGTTGAACAACCTCCCAGATTTGTTGATTCTATAACGTCCCATTTCGTGCTAGACCCCTCGCGCTCATTTTGAATCAAGAAAGCTGACTCAATCTCGGGGTGCACTGGTAACAGGCGTCGATTGATACTCGACAAATAGGGCAAATATGACTTAGAATAATTATGGACTTGGCAAAGCGTCGAGTGAGTTGAGTGGTCTCAACGCCACTCGACGAATTTTAGCTTAGAATCATTCTGGATTGTATATGCGTTGAGTGAACTCGACGCCTTTTGACGAAGCGTCGAGTGTGTTGAGTGGTCTCAACGCCACTCGACGAATTTTGACTTAGTATTATTATGGATTCTATAGGCGTATAGTGAACTCGATGCCTTTCGACGAAGCGTTGAGTGCGTTGAGTGGTCTCAGCGCCACTCAGCAAATGTTTACTTTGTGTTATTTTGGATTCTATAGGCGTTAAGTGAACTCGACAGCATTCGACGAAGCATCGAATGCATTGAGTGGTATCAACGCCACTCGGCGAATTTTGACTTAGAATTATTCAGGATTTTATAGGCATCGAGTGATCACGATGAATCTCGATTATTCATTGAGTGAGTATATTTATACTCGACGATTTTGACATGAAATTATCCTGGACTGGTAGGCGTTGAGTGGTTTGACGCCATTCGACGAAGCGTCAAGTGCGTTGAGTAAACTCGACGCCATTCGACAAATCATCAAGTAATACTCGACGAATGACAAATTGACTTAGAAAACCATGCTGGAATTTATATGTGTCAAGTTGTCACAGTGAATCTTGAAGATTCGTCGAGTTAGTGTATGTACACTCGACGATTTTGACTTAGGGTATTTTTCGGCCCAGACTATTTTCTGATTCCTATACATGGGTTGAACCGGGTTTTCGGGAAACACACCATATGACTTATTTGTACACGGTCTATCCAATAGGACATTTAGAATAATAATAGGCGGTCCAATGTTAGAGTGACAAGTGGCAACACAATCTAACCCTAATTACTCTTATAAAAGGAGACTTTTGAAAAACCCAAGCCGTCACTTTGTTCTTGCCAAGCAGCTACTTGTCGAACCTGACGAAACAAAGAAGGTCGTCGGTGCCGGATTTTCGGGATGAAAGACTTCTCCTTTCCATGAAGAACAACACCAACGAGGAAGAAGATGCTGCCAAGAAGGATAACGAGATCCATGGTCGGAAATGAGGTGAGCTTCCTACCCCCTCCCTTGGTGTTATATCTTTAGTTATATTCTAGGAGAGATGTCGACTCAAAAGAGTTGGACTGTGCAAGATGAAGATGTAACATCTGCATCTGTTACATGACATATAGTAGGAGGTTCGGCCGGGGCCCCACACCATATGCCACAAACAGGCGGCAAAGGTATGGGTTAATATCAGAGTTGTGCATCCTATCATAGAGCATTCTGGCGGAAGATTTTAAATTATTTGAACTCAACTCATCTGAATGTCCATTATATATATAAACCAACAGTTATATATATCACATCACGAAGGAATGTCCCCCAAATACACAACAAGTCTGGCCTTATGGACTTACAGTAAAGCTTGATACATATGATTTCCATACATCGGCACGCAGGCCGACCACACATGAAAATACTATCATATGAAGTTCTTTGGCCTTCAAGGGCCAGTATAGCAGCAACAACAGTAGTAATGGCGTCAGCCCCCAATTTTCCGCTAGGCTCTCCTGCTCTTGCACGCGACAATCCACCGCACGGTGGTAAACAAGGCAACGGTTAGCATCCAGCTGACCAATTTATTACGACCCTACCCCTTACCCGGGGTAGTGGTATTCCTTCCCTACAGGCATAGCATTTCACAAACAGATATATCACATAATGTGCACTCACGCACCATCAACATATCACAAACATCGCCCACACGGCCCGATGCTCCGTGCACTCAGGGCAGATTCTGGGTGTACCTGATATACAAGTTGCCCACCTCCATTCAAGGCCCGAATCCCAACGACAAACTTGAGCATTTCGCTCCACAGCTTTCAGCCGGAGACTTTAGTCTTAGTGTAATGACCCTGGATTTGGCCCTTAGCCCCCTATGACATCGCTACCGGATGGCGCGTAGGTCTAAGACTCTCGCTATGCATTTTTGCTAAATGCGAGGCGCACAGGTACTCATGGCAGATAACCATAACGCGGATATAGTTCAGCTGTTTCCCGTTGCTCAATTCATTAGTTCAGTGACAAGACGAATGCGGGTTGGCATCCCCTTGTCCGTTCGGCACGAGGACTTTTGACGAGCTCATCAAGTTCATAAAAAGTCACACAGTCCCCGAAGGATTGGATTCACAATCATAGGTTAACTAAGGGCCATCGCCAGTGACACTCACTCTCGCACGACGTTAGCGACAGAACTGACTTTCAATCACTAGCCCTAACCTTATCTGAATCAAGCAATCCCTACAGTCATCTGCAGTACCAGGAACATTGGTCTTTCATAGCATACAACACAAGCACTTGCGGGCATTTTCTTGGACTTTCACTCCAGTACTTCGTGCTACTATCCTTCACAGGCACACCCCACTGAAGTCACAAGCATATTCCTTTATACGCTGAGTCTTCTTCGATGTGCAACATAAAACATCACCAATCCAGATAAACCTGTCTAGATGGGCTCCACACAGTATGCCTATTCCATACCTCACGTTTTCAGATGTACATGCAAGACATCTTTGGGATATCCAAAATCAACCCAAGGGAATCCCTGAATAAGCCACCTTTTGGTGGGGGAGACCCAGGCATATGCCAAATTAAGGAGTTCACATGTCCAAGGAAGAAAGATTGTTACCCTTGACGATCGCTTTGGAGCCATGGAAAACTAGCCTGATGAAAAGTACCGCAACGGCCTTGGCTCCATGAATCTGGACTCGGCACGTGGTTCGAGGCTTTAAAACTCCACAGGTAGTCGTATTCTTCCTCCTCCCTTGCTCTCCCCACTTTCCACTTCTTTCCAAAGAGAGAGAAAAGCCTTAGATAGTGAGAGAGTTATCCTCATCTCATGGACTTATAATAGCAGGGAGAACTCAGGGCCGTTGGATCCTAGTTGAAAGGAAAGGACGGCCACGAAAAGCCCTGAAAATCATTTTCCCAGGCTGAACCCGGCCTGTGACACACCCATGTCACATGCCGTATACCTTAAAAACAAAGAAAACGACTTAACCAGACTAGGACACGGCCGTGTGAGATGTCCATGTCACGGGCCGTGTAGTAGACACAACATCGGACACGCGAGTATTCAGCCCTCGTGAAAACATCGGGCGCATAGCAGGACTCGGCCCTGGACACGCCCGTATCATAGGCCATGTACCTCACTCGAGGATCATCGACTGCAATTTGTCAAGCTCACTTGATAACACCCTCTCAGCACTCAAGTGCAGGACATGGGCATGTACACTCCTGTGTCCCCGGCCGTGTACCTCGCACATAGTAGGACACGGCTTGGGGACACGCCCGTATCGCAGGCCGTGTTACCCACTCTCCTAAGCCCAGTTATCATTGAGATTTGAGGCATTACAATCCTCCCCTCCCTACAAGAAATTTCATCCCGAAATGTAAGACCCCTATTTTTTTCCTTAAAACACCGGGGTCTTAGGCCCAGAACCGCCGCTTTGCGGTGACACCTTCGCACTCGGGAAGGTCATCACTATAAAACGCCAATCCTGATGGACAAATCGATCACAACTGTAGCAAAATAGTAAAACATGTCCACAGAAATCACATAAATATGTAAATAATCTCCACGAAGGGAGTGTCCACAGATACACAAAAATATAAGATCTTGGGCTCATGCCCAGTACATCATGTCCTCACTACAAATCTCTCAACGCGAAAGCAAATACTATAACTAGTAATGATCAGGACTCACAATCCCTATCATCTGAACTCCGGTACTAGACTGGCCCATCCCTATGTGTGCCGACCTCCGGGGCTGCTCCTCCATGCTAGGCTCCACGGTCCCCTAAAATGATGTGGTTCGAAAACCGTTAGGCTAAAAGACTAAGTACTATCATCCCCTGCCCCTTCCCCCATGGCCCCTAGGCACCGAGCGGGGAGAAGGAAAGGAGAGGACATGAAGGTGGAGAGTAGCAAATAAGCAGGTGGCAGCGGAACTAATCTAGCAGCTCTACAGTATGTATGGAAGAAAAATAGGAATGAAAAACTGAATGAGAATGTAACCTTAACTTATATGAAAACACATAAGCTAAGGGATCTTTTGCAGGGCTCCTATCGTATAAAAAGTCCCATACCGATTTATACGATAGGGTGTCGGTTTTCTAGCAAGCATAAATATGTAATATCAAATAAAACCTTTAACTTATAAGCATGCTCGCACAAACTTATAAACTAAGGGGTCATTTTGCAGGGCTCCTATCGTATAAAAAGTCCCATACCGATTTATACGATATGGTGTTGGTTTTATAGCAAGCATTAATATATAATATCAAATAAAGCCTTTAACTTATAAGCACGCTCGCACGAACTTATAAACTAAGGGGTCGTTTTGCAGGGCCTATTGTATAGAGCGTCTCATACCACTTATACAATAGGTGTCTGGTTATATGCAATGATTATGCTATATAATACAATTATGCCATGATGTGAACATTCAAGTGCAACTCACCCACTCGACTCTGGGAACACAAACCTTTAGTTACCCCTTTTTGGAGCCGAACCTCCCAGGATACCTCCGTAGTGGAAAACAGAAGCGGTGGGTTGGGCCTCGCCCACCTCTAAACCGGTAATTGCACTACCAGTCAGACCTATCGTACGCCTCGACGCTGGTGCATAGAGCGGAGCGCCTGCGTACTCTTACTGGCTGGCGGACCGGACTTTATTTGGCCAAGTGCTAAACCACACTCGCCGAGTCAACGTGTTGGCGTCGGTGCATCGACCCTCCAACACCGAAGACCCACCACCTAATACCCACCACCTTGTCCTTTATGCACATGCAACCTTATGTATAAGCTACCGAGCCAAAGCTACCCGGACCATCCCATCCGTCATAAACAACAACCGAGCCAAAGCTTGCCGGGCCAACCTGCCCATCACAAACCATTACCAAGCCAAAGCTCGTCGGGCTAACCTGCCCTTTTACCAAACCACAAGCCTTACTGTCCGAGTGACCCAACCTATCTCCCTGAGTCATCAAGGTGTGATAAAGTGAAACCCTAGACTTACTAGCTACCCTTAAATGTTGTGTTGGATCTAACCCTACTGCATTTGACACTTCTTCCCTACGGGAAAGACGATATTTCGTCGATCCCGGGCACCGCCGAAGTTCTAGCCAATCCATCCCTCTACTTATCCTACTACCAATAATGAACTTATTTTTTATCTATACAAACCAGCAGACCACTAATCCCAAGACATGCATCAAATTATACTGCAACATAATTTCTGCAAGTTTTACTATATGCAGACCACTTAAGCTATATGACCCGTAAAATGGGAGGTACAATAAATAATCACCCAGTACTCCTTTAATAATAATTGGAGGGCTATTATGAGCTTTGTGGACTAAATCCAGAATTTCACAATTTTCCTATTTATCTGATAATTTATTTAATTAATTTAGTTGCCAAAAATCCCAAGTTTGAACATGAAGTACCAATTTCAGATAAGATAATATTCCACCAAATTGTTTTAAATACGATATGAATATATAACTCAAAATCCAAGGACTCAAAATTTTCCAGTAAGGTTTAACCCCTTAAGTTTAATTTCAAAAATATCCCATAATAATTCATTTTAAGAGAATTTACAGCATTAATAATTCCAAAAATTCAGAGACAATTCATGGATGATTGTAATGACATATAAGTACTATAGATCAAGTTTCACAATTTATCATTGAATAATAAAGTCTATATTTGATTTTCTCATAATATTCTAAGTTAAGGGTTTAATGAACAAAGTATAGCAATTATCCATCTAAAAATTCCAAATAACTTCCCATATGAGCATAATGAACTAGGAACATTAATTCTCAAGTTTCATAATGTTTCAACAAGTATTGAGCTCTGTAAGAATTATTTAGTAAGTTCCCAAATATTTACGATTGTGAAGTAGGTACCCTAATTATGTATCCAAAAATTCCATTAAAATTCTCATATGATTAATATCGTCTAAAACTACCTCTGCCATATTTTTATGATTGTTTTAAGAGTCTTGCTAACCTATTCTAGCTCCACAATATTTGTGCCCTAGGCTAGGGTTAGGGTTTTGTGGGCCCTAACCTTTCCAAAATTTCTTAAGATTTTTACCAGAGGGTTTAATCTATCCTAGCACCCTCCCTACAAAGTTACAAGATCATTCAAGGTGTTTTGGCCTCATACCGTTCACAAGGCACAAAAGCCCTTCCTTAGGGTATGGCCTTAGATCTTAGGGCAAACCAATTCCAATCTACCCCATCTTTCATGATAAGGTGAAAGAAGCCATTCCAAGTAAGTGTCCCCAATCCCCACCTCTGTTGAGCTGATTTGGACACTCAAAAACCAAAATACACCTTTTGACCAAAATACCCCTTTTAGGGCAAAGCTAGGGTTTGCATGATTTCTGTTCAAACCTCCTCCAAATGTGATAAAATTTTAACAATAGATTTATATTGACCCTAAACACCTCTTACCAAAATTTGGGTGAGTTTGGAGGTCAGTTGGCCCTTAAATTAATTAACCCTAGATATATTAAATATTTTCCAAAACTATAGAAACATTGTCGTCAAAACTTCCCATCTTTGGGAAGCCCTAGATATGGTCTAGGGGGATACCCTGCCAAAATTTCAATTAATTTGGAACAAAGATGAAGTGTGGGCAATCAGTTTAATATCTACCTAGCCCTAGGTGTAGGTCCCACCAAAATGGGTGCCCTGGTCAACCAATTCACCCAAATTGGTTCAAATCAATTTTGCTGTAAAGTAGACTCTCCAGGCTACACTTTTCAGGTTGATGACGTTTTATGAAATAGCCTCTATATATTTTTAAAAATTAAAAACATTAAATACATAAAGGTGTGACATAATTTAAATATCAGAATTATATATCCTATAGTTTGAAATCATTTCCCGCACGAGTCTTAGTGCAATTTGGATGGCATCCCTTCATATTCCACCTCTAGCCGACGATTCCGATTCATCCCGCCGTGAGCTTCTTCCAGCCACTGACGCAAGCGATCCGGCCACCTCCCCGGCCGGCCACCGCCACCACCACCTTTGTTGAGGTGGTGGCCGTCACCAAGCGGCGGCACAGCCGCCGGAGGGCCATTTTCTGGCGAACCCGACAAGCTAAAAATAACTGGAAAAACCAGAAATTTCTGATTTGGATTCGGTTCAAGTGAGCTCGAACCTTGGCCCTAACAATTGCTAAGAACAATCCAGGGAAGAAGGAGTGGAGGAGGACCTTGCTGGGCGGCTGTAGCCTTGCCGATCGCCGGGATGCCATTTTGGTGGTGGTGGTGGTCGAATTTCTGCAACTGCACTATGGAATTGCTTGGCTCCTTCAGGTAAGTGGTGGGACTGACTCCTTGGAGTACAGTGAAGTTTTTAAGAAGAAGAAAAGAGGGGGTTAGGTGGCTGTAGGCTGCTTGCCATTTTTGGCTCTTGGTCAAGGTTGGCGGCCATGGTAGGTAGGGGGAAAAACATGGCTCACACCAGTCAATGGGTAGCTAGTTGGATTGGGGATGTATTCCACGTCTTAAAGCAATGAATGGGAGGTTGGGGAAGGGGAAGGAGGAGCCCAAAGTCTTCCTCCATTATCTCTTTCACTTTCTCTCTCTTCCCTTAGGTGGATTTTTCTCTCTCCTTCATACCAAGCTGAATTGACTCCTACCTAACCCTATAGCAGCCCACATGTCCATTTCATCCATCAAAGCAGGGTTAGCCCAAGTGAATTGGGCTTGAGCTTGAGTTAGCCCATTTGGGCTAGCTTGACCCAAACCTAGGCTAGGATTGACCTTGGTCAATTGGGTCTTTGAGGTTGGCCCTAATGGGTCCTTGGTGACCCATTGGCCTCCCATATGGCCTAGGTAGGGTTGTCGTGGCCCTTGGAGGTCACTTGACCCTTGGGCAGGGCACTTTGATAATTTTAGGGCTAGAATTGACTTTTGTCAACTTAGCCTTTTTGGTTGACCCCAATGGGTCCTTGGTGACCCACTGGCCTCTCTCTAGGGTTATGAAGGTATGTGTGGCATCCACTTGTCTAAGGGAACTTCAATTGGCCCTTGTGCAGGTTAGTTTGACTTATTTAGGGTTAGGGTTGACTTAGGTCAACTTAACCCTTTGGACTGCCCTCCATGGGTCCTTAGTGACCCATTGATCCCACTTTAGGTCTAGAAAGTCCCTGGTAGGGTTAGTTGGGCTTTACCATGGCACACTGCCCTTAGTTAGGGCACCTTGCCCAATTTAGGCCTATAGTGGTTCTAAGTCAACTTGGGCACCCTGGGTTGACATCAATGGACCCTTAGGGCTCTAATGGACACTAAAATGGGTTGATGAGACCATGGTGGGGTCTTGGAGTCTTAGTGAAGCCCTAAGGTCAAACCCTAGGATTTGTGATGAGGTTGTGCCATAGGCAGACCAAGGTGATTCTCACCTTGGCCTTCTATCACTTGGCCCTTTTTAGCTTCCTAGGGTTTTGTCATGGCCAAAACCACTCTTAGGGGTCTAGTTGAAAATGGGATGTTACAAATCCCAATAAACAAAATAAAGATTTCATCCCCGAAATCAAGGTTAAGCCTACGAGAATTTCTATCGAAGAAAAGGAAACTTGTAACATCCCATAAGAAGTGAAAGATTACATCTCAATGCCATGTTTGCTAAGTGGGGTTTAAAGGAAAACCTAAATCTATGACCAATTCGCCCAATTGGCAAAGCCAAGATCCCAATAAACAAAAGATTAGCCTCTACTCTTCCTAGAGCAGCCCTACTAGTTTAAAAACAGGAGAGTAAATTGAACATCTTGAGAGGTTGTGAGGTATACCCGGCTGAACAGCTCTGGATATTTTTGTCGCATCAGGTCCTGCGGGGTTCCTACACTCTGCCTTCACCAACTGGCATGCCTCGCAATGGGTCACGAAGTGGGTTATATCCCTCTTCATGCCTGGACAGTACATAGTCTTCTTCAGATCTGCAGTCATCTTTGAAATCCCCGGGTGTACCGAATATGTTTGCAGTGGGCCTCCATCATAATATCCTCCCGGACCTGGCCTCCCTCTGGTATGTACACTCGTCCTTTGAAACATAATAGACCATCCCTTAACGTGTAATCCCCATTAGTGCTTGCTTCTAAGGCTTGGAATACCGGCTCTAGCTGGGCATCCTGCCTCTGCCCATCTCTGACTCGATCTCTAATATCATCTGGGGAAATCAACGACGCTAGGTACTCCCTGTACAGCTCAGGGTGATCCTCGGACACAAAGGACATCTACATCTTTTCTAATGTCTGGATCAACTCCAAAGCCATCAGTAAGTAATCGACTCTAACCTAATTAAAAGTGGATGATTTACATGTGATCCCCCATATGGGCACACCACTAATTCCGCTGCCTAGTTTTTTCACAAACTAAACCCGTGTGGGGGTGACCCAGGGGTTGTGGACTGCTACTTGTCGATCGAGGTTTTGCCTTTGATACCACTTGTAAGACCCCTTTTTTTTCTTAAAACCCCGGGGTCTTAGGCCCAGAACCGCCGCTTTGCGGTGACACCTTCGCACTCGGGAAGGTCATCACTACAAAAAACCAATCCTGCCTGCGAAATCGATCACAACAGTAGCAAAATAGTAAAACATGTCCACAGAAATCACATAAATATGTAAATAATCTCCACGAAGGGAGTGTCCACAGATACACACAAATATAAGATCTTGGGCTCATGCCCAGTACATCATGTCCTCAGTACAAATATCTCAATGCGGAAGAAAATTCTATAACTAATAATGATCAGGACTCATAGTCCCTGTCACATGAACTCCGGTTCTAGACTAGCCCATCCCTATGCGTGCCGACCTCCGGGGCTGCTCCTCCATGCTGGGCTCCACGGTCCCCTAAAATGATGCGGTTCGAAAACCGTTAGTCTAAAAGACTAAATCCTATCATCCCCCGCCCCTTCCCCCATGGCCCCTAGGCACCGAGTGGGGAGAAGGAAAGGAGAGGACATGAAGGTGGAGAGTAGCAAATAAGCAGGTGGCAGCGGAACTAATCTAGCAGCTCTACAGTATGTATTGCAGCAAAATAGGTATGTAAAACTGAATGAGAATGTAACCTTAACTTATATGAAAATACATAAGCTAAGGGATCTTTTGCAGGGCTCCTATCGTATAAAAAGTCTCATACTGATTTATACGATAGGGTGTCGGTTTTCTAACAAGCATAAATATGTAATATCAAATAAAACCTTTAACTTATAAGCACGCTCACACGAACTTATAAACTAAGGGGTCGTTTTGCAGGGCACCTATTGTATAAAAAGTCCCATACCGATTTATACGATAGGGTGTCGGTTTTCTAGCAAGCATAAATATGTAATATCAAATAAAACCTTTAACTTATAAGCAAGCTCGCACGAACTTATAAACTAAGGGGTTGCTTTGCAGGGCCTATTGTATAGAGCGTCCCATACCACTTATACAATAGGTGTCAGGTTATATGCAATGATTATGCTATGTAATACAATTATGCCATGATGTGAACATGCAAGTGCAACTCACCCACTCGACTCTGTGTATACAGACCTATAGTTACCCCTTTCTGGAGCCGAACCTCCCAGGATACGTCCGTAGTGGCAAACGGAAGCGGTGGGTTGGGCCTCGCCCACCTCTAAACCGGTAATTGCACTACCAGTCAGATCTATCGTACGCCTCGACGCTGGTGCACAGAGCGAAGCGCCTGCGTACTCTTGCCGGCTGGCGGACCGGACTTTATTTGGCCAAGTACTAAACCACACTCGCCGAGTCAACGTGTTGGCGTCGGTGCATCGACCCTCCAACACCGAAGACCCACCACCTTTTCCTTTATGCACATGCAACCTTATGTATCAGCTACCGATCCAAAGGTCCCCGGACCATCCCGTCCGTCATAAACAACAACCGAGACAAAGCTTGCCGGGCCAACCTACCCATCATAAATCATTACCGAGCCAAAGCTCGTCGGGCTAACCTGCCCTTTTACCAAACCACTAGTCTTACTGCCCGAGTGACCCAACCTATCTCCACGAGTCATCGAGGTGTGAGAAAGTGAAACCCTAGACTTACTAGCTACCCTTAAATATTGTGTTGGATCTAATCCTAGTGCAATTGACACTTCTTACATACGGGAAAGACGATCTTTCGTCGATCCCGGGCACCACCTAACTTCTAGCCAATTCATCCCTCTACTCATCCTATTACCAATAATGAACTTATTTTTTTTATCTATCCAAACCAGCAGACCACTAATCCCAAGACATGCATCAAATTATACTCCAATATAATTTCTACAATTTTTACTATATGCAGACCACTTAAGCTATATGACCCGTAAAATGGGAGGTACAACAAATAATCACTCAGTACTCCTATAATAATTATTGGAGGGCCATTATGAGCTTTGTATACTAAATCCAGAATTTCACAATTTTCTTATTTACCTGATAATTTATTTAATTAATTTAGTTGCCAAAAATCCCAAGTTTGAACACGAAGTACCAATTTCAGATAAGATAATATTCCACAAATTTTTTTTTAAATACAATAGGAATATCAAACTCGAAATCCAAGGCCTCAAAATTTTCCAATAAGGTTGAAGCCCTTAATTGTAATTTCAAATATATCCCATAATAATTCATTTTAAGAGAATTTACAGCATTAATAATTCCAAAACTTCAGAGAAAATTCATGGATGATTGTAAGGGCATATAAGTACTCTAGATCAAGTTTCATAATTTATCATTGAATAATAATGTCTATATTTGATTTTCTCATAATATTCCAAGTTAAGTGGTTAATGAACAAAGTATAGTAATTATCCATCTAAAAATTCCAAATAAATTCCCATATGATCATACTGCACTACAAACATTAATGCTCAAGTTTCATAATTTTTCAACACATATTGAGCTCTGTAAGAATTATTTAGCAAGTTCCTAAATATTTGAGGTTGTGAAGTAGGTACCCTAATTATATATCGAAAAATTCCATTAAAATTCTCATATGATTAATATGGTCTAAAACTACCTCTGCCAAAATTTCATGATTGGTTTAAGAGTCTTGCTAACCTATTCTAGCTCCACAATATTTGTGCCCTAGGCTAGGGTTAGGGTTTTGTGCGCCCTAACCTTTCCAAAATCCCATAAGATTTTTACCAGAGGGTTTAATCTATCCTAGAATACTCCCAACAAAGTTAGAAGATCATTCAAGGTGTTTTGGCCTCATACCCTTCACAAGGCACAAAAGCCCTTCCTTAGGGTATGTCCTTAGATCTTAGGGCAAACAAATTCCAATCTACCCCATCTTTCATGATAAGGTGAAAGAAGCCATGCAAAGCCAGTGGCCCCAATCCCCACCTCTTTTGAGGTGATTTGGACACTCAAAACCCAAAATACCCTTTTTAGGGCAAAGCTAGGGTTTGCATGATTTCTGTTCAAACCTCCTCCAAATGTGATCAAATTTTAACTATAGATTTATATTGACCCTAAACCCCTCTCACCAAAATTTGGGTGAGTTTGGAGGTCATTTGGCCCTTAAATTAATTAATAATAGATATATAAAATATTTTCTAAAACTATAGAAACATTGTCCTCAAAAATACCCATCTTTGGGCAGCCCTAGATATGGTCTTTGGGGACTCCCTGCCAAAATTTCAATTAATTTGGACCAAGGATTAAGTGTGGGCACTCAGTTTAATATCTACCTAGCCCTAGGTGTAGGTCCCACAAAAATGGGTGCCCTGGTCAAACCAGTAACCCAAATTGGTTCAAATCATTTTTGCTGTAAAGTAGACTCTCCAGGATACACTTTGCATGTTTATGACTTTTTATGAAATAGCTTATATATTTTTTAAAAAATTAAAAACATTAAATATAGTAAGGTGTGACATAATTTAAATATCAGAATTATATGTCCTATAGTTTGAAATCATTTCCCGCACGAATCTTGGCGCAATTTGGATGGCATCCCTTCATCTTCCACCTCTAGCCGACGGTTCCGATTCATCCAGCCTGGAGCTTCTTCCAGCCGCTGCAGCCGGCGATCCGGCCGGCCACCGCTACCACCACCTTTGTTGAGGTGGTGGCCATCGCCAGGCGGCGGCACAGCCACCGGAGGGACGTTTTCCGGCGAACTCGATAAGCTAAAAATAACGGGAAAAACCAGAAATTTCTGATTTTGATTCGTCTCAATTGAGCCCGAACCATGGCCCTAACGATTGCTAAGAACTATCCATGGAAGAAGGAGTGGAGGAGGACATTACTGGGCAGCTGTAGCCTTGCCGATCGCCGGGATGCCATTTTGGTGGTGGTGGTGGTCGGATTTTTGCAACTGCACTATAGAATTGCTTGGCTCCTTCAGGTAAGTGGTGGGACTGAGTCCTTGGAGTCCACTGAAGGTTTTAAGAAGAAGAAAAGAGGGGGTTAGGTGGATGTAGGCTGCTTGCCATTTTTGGCTCTTGGTCAAGGTTGGCGGCCATGGTATGTAGGGGGAAAACTTGGCTCAAACCAGTCAATGGGTAGCTGGTTGGATTGGGGATGCATTCCTGGTCTTAAAGCAATGAATGGGAGGTTGGGTAAGGGGAAGGAGGAGCCCAAAGTCTTCCTCCATTATCTCTTTCACTTTCTCTCTCTTCCCTAAGGTGGATTTTTCTCTCTCCTTCATACCAAGCTGAATTGACTCCTACGTAACCCTATGGTAGCTCAAATGTCCATTTCATCCATCAAAGCTAGGTTAGCGCAAGTGAATTGGGCTTGAGCTTGAGTTAGCCCATTTGGGCTAGCTTGACCCAAACCTAGGCTAGGGTTGACCTTGGTCAATTGGGTCTTTGAGGTTGGCCCTAATGGGTCCTTCGTGACCCATTGGCCTCCCTTATGGCCTAGGTAGGGTTATCTTGGCCCTTGGAGGTCACTTGACCCTTAGGCAGGGCACTTGACCATTTTAGAGATAGAGTTGACTTTGGTCAACTTAGCTGAAAGTGCAGGTTAGATCTGAAAAACTCTAGAGGGGGGGGGGTGAATAGAGTATTGTGATTATTTCAAACTCTTTATAACTTTTATTGTAAGCCTAGGTGAACAAGTCAGCAAATAAGGAAAACAAACACAACAACCTAAACAATCACAAAACAACACAGCCAAAACAAAAATAAAGGGCAACCAGACGACACAAGAAATTTTATAGTGGTTCCCCAACCTGGGTACATCCACTCTTCTACCACCATGGTAGGAATCCACTCAGGTTTTTGATCAGGTGCCTGACACCAATGAGTTTTTATTCAGGTGCTCAAAAACCAAAACCTCAAGTCTTTTTGAAGGAGACTTGTAACCAGAATAATTTTGAAGGGAATTAAAACCATGTACGAGAGTTGGAAGAGAGGTGATGGTGTCTTCTCTTTCTCAATAACAATTGAGAAGACTGGATTGATGTTAGTAGATTTGCTCCCCCTGAGATCTTGAGTGTATCAGGAAAACTGGAGCACTGCTTCAGGGTGACAGGTCTTGAAGGCTTGAGTGCCTAAGCCAGATATTGTTCAGGAACTTCTTTGACAGATATAGTTTTATTGTACTTTTGAAGTTGTCCTGGTGGATTGAAGGAAGAAGACTCTTGATCGTAATTGGTTGTTCTTCTTCTTCTTGATGAAGTTGTTCTCTGGCCAAGGCTAATTGCAGTAGAACTTTTGATTGTTGTATGATTGTTTTTCTGTGCAATCTGTCTGTGTGTCTGACTGACTATATGCAAGATTACTTTCTCTTTTGTATATCTGTATGTATCCTTCTGACTAAAGAATCCTTTTGAAATTCGAATGCTTGAGCAGTAATTGCAGTCGGCCTCGGAAGGAAGCGACAATCAATGATTTCCCTAACTGTCCCATGGAAAACGGCATGAGATAATCCAAGATTAATTGCACGTTCTAACGGTAACATTCTGAGAAGATCTGGCATTAATTGTTCAGGAATCATCGCCAAGGAACAAGACGGGAAACCAGAGAAGACCTAGTCTGGAATCATCGAATGAAGAACACAATTCGTCAAGCTGAGTTTGAGTTCGTCGAGCTGAGCTTGAGTTCGTCGAGCTGAGCTTGATGAGTTCGTTGACCAGACAATAACACTTAGTCTTCTAGGAAAGCCTGTCAATTCTTCTTCAACATTCATCGAACAGACAATCTGCATTCGTCGAGCTGAGAACCAAATTCGTCGAGCTGAGAAGTTGAGAACTTGAGGTCCAAGTTCGTCGAGCTCAGAATCTAGTTCGTCGACCGAAGCTTGAAGCTGGACTTAGAAAAATTCTGAAGTTATCATGACTTTAGCTTGTTGAATAATCTCAGTCTTCGTCGAACAGAGAACAAAGATCGTCGAGCTCAGCACTAAGAATTGTCTCACGATTGTCGACTGCCGAACAACTTTCGTCGAGCTGAGTTCGACGAACGTCGAACTCACTTTACTTAGTCTTGAAAACTTCTAAATCTTGAGTCTCTGATGGTCTTGTTGATAGCTGGTCCATCTGAAGTTGAACCTAAGGACTTGGCCTAGACTCTAGGACACAAATTTGACCCTGGCTATACAGGTTGGGTCACATCCTAATCTAATGAACCTAGCCTAAATCAACTAGGGATCCAACAATCTCCCCCTCTTTGGGTGAAGTCACTAAGAGACTCAAGGCATAAACAAACCGATAAACAAAGCAGGAAAAGAAATATATCTGGCAGAGAATTACCAACACATGCAACAGATATATATATACATGGCTTTGTTTAAACAAATAGCACAGTTTGAAAACTAATGCATAAAGAGACTGAAACAAAATAAGGATTACTTCTTTTGCCTTTTCTTCTTGGACCTGTCTATTGCAGTATGCTCTCCTGGATTTTTGAAGATGATTTCTCCCTTTGGATCTGAAGCGTGAGCATTTGTCATAGTCATATCAGCTGCCCCAATAATATTCAATGATGTAGCTCTGCGGACAACTGCTTTTGGATGGAGCTTCATATAGTTATCAGCATTAAACAGTTTATTGCCTTTGTCAAACCTTTTCAACTCTTCTTTTCTGTACTTTGACATTATTGTTAAACCTGATGTGTCTTTTCCTTTAGCTTTTGCTTTATTGATAAAAGATAGTCCAATTAGCTCCTGTAATCTGGCCATTTTCGCAGTATTAGCAGTTTCAGGATCTTCAAATGGAATTGGAGGAGAGTATGGCATTTTTGGACTGTCAGCTTTCTGTTCTTCAGAGGTATGTTGCTGCTACTGCTGATGTTGTTGATGCTGATTACCTGAGGATGGTTGCCTCTACTTGCTGCTTCCAGATGATCTCCCTGACTGTCTCTGATATGTTTGCATGGGGGTAGATCTCTAAGATCTAGAGGAGCCAGTGGCACCAGCTGCTGGAGGAGGAGGAGGAGGATCTTTTCTGTATCTATGCACTGGAGGAGGAGAATATCTCCTACTTCTTTTCCTTTCCTTCTGTTGGTTCTTGGATAGCCACATCCATGCAGGCATTCCCTTATATGGAGTTACATTATGCAAAATGTAATAAGGGGTGTCAGTAGTGGGATTAGGCTTAGGAGCTGGAGGAGGAGGAGCCTTCCTTTTCTTTGATAGCATCTTCTTTTTCTATGCAGCATATTCATTTGAATCATCTTCATCATCATCTTCTTCATTGTCAGAACCCTGAGGGTTATCATAAAGAGCATCCAAAGCTTTTAAAGCTTTATCAGAAATAATAGCTTTTGCTATAGGAGGGGAAGAAGTTGAGGTTACAAGAACTGGAATTTCAGCAACAGGTGAGGAGGGGACTGTACAGGAAACAGAAACAATGGGGACAGAGCTTTCATCTGCTGCCTTATTTTCCTCCTCAATGTCAGCCAGGATTAGCTCATCCAAATCAGGCATAGGAGAGTCATCCATAACAAAACTTGGGGCTGAGATATCTTCTGGAATAACTTCTAGACTAGCTGCAGAAATTGGAGCTAAAGCTGGAATAGCAAATCTATCACAGAGTTGCTTAGAAACTACTGGACTAACTGGAGAAGTATAGGGTACAATAGCCAAATGTGGCTTAGTAAAATCTGCTGGAAGAAACTGTATATGTACAGTATCAAAAAGTTGCAGTAATTCTGGTAGATTAACTGTGGGATTCATAATGAAATCACCAACAGTTTTTATTTGCTCAACTGACTCATCTAAGTCAATGTCAGTGTCCATAAAATGAATCAATTCAATCATCTCAAAATCAAATTCTGGCAAAATATCTGTATCTGTATCTGAAACTACTACTGCTGTTGCATCTACATCTGCTGCAACTTCATCACTGAGCATCTCCCCCTGCCTGGGTTCAGGAAAACCTGGAGCCAGGCCCCTGGATGAAGAGGAGGCAGCAAAAAGGGCAGAAATTTGAACAGATAAAGAATGAATAGAATTCACAAGAGGTGTAATGGCCTCTGTGATAAGGGATTTGATGAGAGGGGTAAGAATGGTGATGATAGATAAGATGGTAGTTGAGTCAAAGGAGGTAGGGGAAAAGGATGGAATAGAGGGTGGAATAACATGAGTGTGATGAGTGGATGGTGATGAAGATGGAATGGGGGCATCTGGCATGACAGAGTCTGTGGGTATGTTGTAAGAGGGAATGGAGGACAAATGAGGGGGAAGAGGAGATTGAGGAGGTGTAGGGATATGGTTGTCATGAGGTGAAGCTGTAGGTGTTGGGTGTTGATTAGCTTGCAGAGGGGAAGATGGGATGTTGGAGATCTCCAGAGGTGGAGACGGAGGTGGAGTAGGCACATGAGAAGGCTGCTTTGCTGGAAGGGGTGCTGGAAGAGATGGTGGAGATGGAAGGACCTCTTTAGTAGGGTGGGGAGTGGTCTTTACAGCCCTGATGCTCTCAGAAGTAGGGATGGAGGAGGAGGAAGCCTTGGAGGGCTTGGAGATTGTCTTCTCCCATCTGCCAAACAAGGCGCAGGTGAGGTGCTTGCTGGCATTGATGAAGATGGTCAGGGAGACCATGCATTCACCAGCCTTTTCCTTGAGGAAGATCCCCAGGATTCTTCCGAAGCAGACTTTCTTCTTACTATTCTTCTTCTTAATCAACTCAAAGAAAATCTTACTCCAATCAATATGACGATTATTCACCACCGCGCACATGATAAGAAATTGATGTCTTGTTATGTAGTCATGTGCGGTGTGCTTGCCCATCAGTATTTTTCCCACAATATCCGCCAAAAACTGATAAGCGGCAAAGAGTTGTTTCTTCAAAAATTGTCAGGGTTGCTTCCGGAAAACCCCATTAACTTCAGCATTTCACTAAATTCTTCAGAATCCATTTCCATATTATCTTCTCCATTGACCAAACCAAAAATTTCAGAGAGAACGCCGGGAGATAGGGAAACAGCGGTACTCCCGATGGTTCCTATCAATGTATCATCCTCAGAAGCAGTAGATGTGTATACCAATTCTTGAATTTCAGTTCCATGTAGTTTAATCCTTCTGGTCATGAAATCTTTGAGATGAAGTTCTTCTAGCAGTTCCAGGATATAGAGAAATATGGGGTCAGAGTGTTGGAAGGAATCAAAATCCATATCAAACCCGGTATCGAATTTCATTGCAGCTAAGGTGCTTGCTGGAATCGCCATTGATGACCTGCAAGAAAGACACAGAGAAAACATCGATCAAGAGCAAAGGAAGTAAAAGCGCGGGATGGAGGTCGAAGAAAACATAGATAAAAGTTTTCCAGAATATGAATCGACAATCTCCATTCCACGAAAAAGAAACAATTCTTCGAACTGAGGTCGACTAAATAAATTATAGGCAAATAGTTCGTCGATCTCATCCAGAAGAATCGAAAACAGTTCGTCGAACTCCGTTCGATGAAATATCTTCTGAAGCAAAGTCCGTCGATCTCCGGTCGACAAAAATTGTTTCCACACACAGAGAATTCGTCGATCTCCGTTCGACGAAAATCTCTCAAACTTTCCCTAATTCGTCAAACTCCGTTCGACGAACTCTGGAAAATTCGTCGAATGCAGACAGAAACTAATTTAACTCTTATCCATTAATCATTCCCAGTTGATTTATATAGAACAGATGAGTTTTCTCATCCAAGGGTTTGGTGAAAATGTCTGCTCTCTGTAAATCAGTAGGAATATGGATTAAGTTAATTTTCTTTTTGTCTACATTATCTCTAATGAAATGATGTCTTATTTCAATATTCTTAGTCCTAGAATGGTGAACTGGATTCTGTGCTATAGCAATAGCACTACTATTATCACAAAATAATGTTGAATTATTTAAGTTGACACCATAGTCTAGGAGTTGGTTTTGTATCCATAACATTTGTGAACAGTAGCTGCCAGCAGCCATGTATTCTGCTTTTCCAGTTGATGTTGACATAGATGTTTGATTTTTACAAAACAAGGAGACAAGGCTCATACTTAGGAACTGACAAGTTCCAGAGGCACTCTTCATGTCCACTCTACATCCAGCATAGTCAGCATCTGAGTATCTAGTTAACTCAAACTCTGACTCTGTAGGATACCAGAGTACTAGATTACGACAACTCTGTATATATATCAAAATCCTTTTTAAGAAAATAAGGTGAGATTCTTTACGGTTCACTTGGAACCTAGCACAAAGGCATGTGGCAAACATTATATCAGGTCTGCTAGCTGTTAGGTATAGTAGGGATCCAACAATTGCCCTATAATGTTTCTGGTCTACAGGTTTTCCTACTGCATCAGAATCCACAACAACATTAGTAGCCATAGGTGTTTTTATTCCTGAAGCATCATCCATCCCAAACTTCTTGATAAGCTCTTTAGCATACTTAGCTTGGGAGAGGAAGATACCATCAGGGAGCTGCTTCACTTGGACACCAAGGAAGTAGGAATGCTCAACCATGCTACTCATCTCAAATTTGGAATGCATGAGGTCAGCAAAACTCTTGCACAATTTGGGATCAGTAGACCCAAAAATGATGTCATCCAGATATATTTGTACTAACAAAATTTGGTCCTAATGAATTCTAGTGAAAAGAGTTTTATCTATGGTTCCTCTTGTAAATTTATGCTCTAAAAGAAAGCTTGCTAAGGTCTCATACCAAGCTCTTGGAGCTTGCTTTAAACCATAGAGAGCTTTATGTAATTTAAATATAAAAGAGGGTTGAGTTAGAGAGATAAAACCTGGAGGTTGTTCTACATAAACCTCTTCTTAAAGCACTCTATTCAGAAATGCACTTTTGACATCCATTTGGAACACCTTGAATCTCCTGTGAGCTACATAGGCTAGGAATATTCTTATGGCCTCTAACCTTGAAACATGGGCAAAGGTTTGGTCATAATCAATTCCTTCCTCTTGCCTGTAGACTTGAGCAACAAGTCTAGCCTTGTTTCTCACTATATTCCCTTGAGCATCTAACTTGTTCCTGTACACCCACTTGGTTCCAATAACTGGGTAGTTATGGGGTCTTGGAACCAAACCCCAAACTCTACATCTATCAAACTGATATAGTTCCTCTTGCATTGCAATGATCCAGTGGGGATCTTGCTCTGCTTCATGGATGGTGAGAGGTTCAATCTGAGAGAGAAAACAGGCATGCATCAAGTCTTGGTTAAGTTGATGCCTTGTCTGTACACCTACTGAAATGTCTCCAATCACTTGAGATCTGGGGTGATCTCTATGTGTGACAAGATCAGTTGGTGGAGTTTGTTCAGCAACAGCTTCTGTAATTAATTCCTCTTGAGGAATGGTACTAGCCGTTGAGGGAAGTTCAGCCACTTCCACTTGAAGTTCTTCTTCACTGTCTTCAGCAACCTGTGGAGTAGGATGGGTTGACACCTCTTGGGTAAGGTTTAGTCCATCCATAGACTCACACAGTTGTGGAACCCGCAAAAAGATATGTTACTTTCTTGAAAGTGACTGTCACAATCTTGACTGATCCATATCCTTCTGACTGGCCACTCTTTGAATCACCAAAGATCACCTTTGGTCCTAGCTTGGGCTTGTAATTGAATAGATTGCCCTTACTACCTGTCATGTGCTTAGAGCAACCACTATCCAAGTACCAGGTCTGACTCACCCTTGGACAGTTCTTCACCTGTACCTGTAATGAAAAACAAAGCTTAATTATTCTTGACCCAGGTTACCTTGGGTCCTTTATTTGGTTGAAAAGAGAAACTAGATATAACTGATAATGAAGGTTGAGATTTATAACCTAAGGGGTGATATCTCCTAGGTGGAATAACCCAATCAGCTACTGGATTGAATGACTTATTAGTTGGTTTAAAATTTCTGTTAGGGAAATGATTTCTGTTTGGTCCTTCTAGGTTCGACGAATTGTTGTAAGTTCGTCGACCAGAGTTCGACGAATAGGGCTGAGATCGTCGATCTCTGCTCAGAGAATGAAAGTAGTCATTTTCTGCGCCCCAAGTTCGTCGACCTCTGCTCGACGAACCATACAAAGTTCGTCAATCGCAGTTAGACGAATTGTTATAGCTAAATCACACAACCTCCTTGGTTGGTGTCTTGTCAAATCTGGGGTAATCATCCTACCTGGATGATTTCCTTCTGAAATCCAAGGAGGTTTGCCTAATGGCAATTGATGCCTCCAGGAGCAATTGAACCAATTCTGCACACAATCCTAGAGGCATCAATTGCCATTAGGCAAACCTCCTTGGATATTGCTTCTTCCTCTTCTTCACTTGAGCTAGAAGAGGATGATTCTTCCTCTGTATCACTCCATGTTTCAGCAACAAAGCCCTTGTCTTTCTTTTTGTATTTGCTGGAAGAGGGTCTGCTACTGTGTCTTCTCCTGGAGTCCTTTTCTCTGCTCTTGTCCTTCTTCTGGTTTTCTGGACATTCTGAGATGTAATGTCCCGGCTTTCTGCATCCAAAGCCCACAACCTCCTTGGTTGGTGTCTTGTCAAATCTGGGGTAATCATCCTACCTGGATGATTTCCTTCTGAAATCCTTCCTAGCTATTTTGTAGAATCTTTTTGCAAAGAGGCTCATCAGTTCCTCATTTAATGTTGAGGTTTCACTTTCCTCTAATGCTTTGAAGGCAATGCTGTGATCCTTTCTCACTAGAGTTGTTGCCTTCTGTTCTGCTACTTCTCTTGATTTTATCAGCTGCTCATAGGATTTTAATTTGCCTAGCAGAGTTTCAGTTGATATCTCATTTAGGCTTCTGACTTCTTTGATTGGCCAGATTCTGGAGTCCCAAGATCTAGGGAAGCACATCAATATCTTTTCATTCACCTCTGTTAGGGTGATGTCCTTATCCAAGGTTCTGAGCTCACTGATGATTGAGCTCAACCTATTATACATGTCAGCCACTGATTCAGCCTCATCCTTCTTGAAATTCTCATATAGGGATATGAGATTGGATCTCCTGTCTTTCCTTTCATCTGCTGAACCAACTACCATTTTGTTGAGGGAATCCCAAACGGCCATGGCTGAGGAGCACTCAACCACCTTTTGAAATATGTCATCTGACATAGTTTGAGCCAAGATGTTCATTGCCTTAGCATCTGCCATTTTGGCTTTCTTGTAGGCATCATTATTTTCAGGAGGAGGTACTGCAGTCATGTTGGTAGATGTGCTTGTAGAAGCTGCAGGTGGTGGAGGTACACCTGTTAAGATAACAGAAAAGATATCATCATCAATAGAATTCATGTATAACCTGATTCTTGCCTTCCAGATGACAAACTTGTTAAGATTGCACACTGGAGGTCTGATTCTTGCATAATCTTTGTTTTGGGCCATTTCTGTGAAGAAATAAATCTAATAACAAAAACAAACAAACAGATCTAACATGAGGGATCTTTGTGGTTCAGGTGTTAGCCTGTACAACCACTTAAGGTGTGGTATTTTAACCAACCTGGCTCTGATACCAATTGAAGTGCAGGTTAGATCTGAAATACTCTAGAGGGGGGGGGGGGGTGAATAGAGTATTGTGCTTACTTCAAACTTTTTACAACTTTTGTTTTAAGCCTAGGTGAACAAGTTAGCAAATAAGGAAAACAAACACAGCAACCTAAACAATCACAGAACAACACAGCCAAAACAAAAATAAAGGGCAACCAGACGACACAAGAAATTTTATAGTGGTTTCCCAACCTGGTACATCCACTCTTCTACCACGCTGGTAGGAATCCACTCAAGTTTTTGATCAGGTGCCTGACACCAATGAGCTTTTGTTCAGGTGCTCAAAAACCAAAACCTCAAGTCTTTTGGAAGGAGACTTGTAACCAGAATAATTTTGAAGGGAATTAAAACCCTGTACAAGAGTTGGAAGAGAGGTGATCGTGTATTCTCTTTCTCAATAACAACTGAGAAGACTGTGGATTGATGTTAGCAGATTTGCTCCCCCTGAGATCTTGAGTGTATCAGGAAAACTGGAGCACTGCTTCAGGGTGACAGGTCTTGAAGGCTTGAGTTCCTGAGCCAGAGATTGTTCAGGAACTTCTTTGACAGATTGAGTTTTGTTGTCCTTTTGAAGTTGTCCTGGAGGATTGAAGGAAGAAGACTCTTGATCATAATTGGTTGTTCTTCTTCTTCTTGATGAAGTTGTTCTCTGGCCAAGGCTAATTGAAGTCGAACTTTCGATTGTTGTATGATTGTTCTTTTGTGCAATCTGTCTGTGTGTCTGACTGACTGTATGCAAGATTACTTTCTCGTTTGTGTATCTGTATGTATCCTCCTGACTAAAGAATCCTTTTGAAATTCGAATGCTTGAGCAGTAATTGCAGTTGGCCTGGGAAGGAAGCGGCAATCAATGATTTCCCTAACTGTCCCATGAAAAAACGGCATGAGATAATCCAAGATTAATTTCACGTTCTAACGGTAACATTCCGAGAAGATCTAGCATTAATTGTTCAGGAATCATCGCCAAGGAACGGGACGGGAAACCAGAGAAGACCTAGTCTGGAATCATCGAACGAAGAACATATTTTGTCGAGCTGAGTTTGAGTTTGTCGAGCTGAGCTTGAGTTCGTCGAGCTGAGCTTGATGAGTTCGTGGACCAGACAATAACACTTAGTATTCTAGGAAAACCTGTCAATTCTTCTTCAACATTCGTCGAACAGACAATCTGCATTTGTCGAGCTGAGAACCAAATTCGTCGAGCTGAGAAGTTGAGAACTTGAGGTCCAAGTTCGTCGAGCTCAGAATCTAGTTCGTCGACCGAAGCTTGAAGCTGGACTTAGAAAAATTCTGAAGTTATCCTGACTTTAGCTTGTTGAAGAATCTCAGTCTTCGTCGAACAGAGAACAAAGATCGTCGAGCTCAGCACTAAGAATTGTCTCACGATCGTCGAGCGCCGAACACATTTCATCGAGATGAGTTCGACGAAAGTCAAACTCACTTTACTTAGTCTTGAAAACTTCTAAATCTTGAGTCTCTGATGGTCTTGTTGATAGCTGGTCCATCTGAAGTTTAACCTAAGGACTTGGCCTACACTCTAGGACACAAATTTGACCCTGGCTATACAGGTTGGGTCACATCCTAATCTAGTGAACCTAGCCCAAATCAACTAGGGATCGAACATTAGCCTTTTTGGTTGACCCCAATGGGTCCTTGGTGAACCATTGGCCTCTCTCTAGGGTTATGAAGGTATGTGTGTGGTCCACTTGGCTATGAGAACTTCAATTGGCCCTCGTGCAGGTTAGTTTGACCCATTTAGGGTTAGAGTTGACTTTGGTCAACTTAATCCTTTGGACTGCCCTCCATGGGTCCTTAGTGACCCATTGATTCCACTTTAGGTCTAGAAAGTCCCTGGTAGGGTTAGTTGGGCTTTACCATGGAACACTGCCCTTAGTTAGGGCACATTGCCCAATTTTGGCCTATGGTGGTTCTAGGTCAACTTGGGCACCCTGGGTTGACTTCAATGGACCCTTAGGGCTCTAATGGATCCTACAATAGGTTGATGAGACCATGGTGGTGTCTTGGAGTCTTAGTGAAGCCCTAAGATCAAACCTTAGGTTTTGTGATGAGGTTGTGTCATAGGCAGACCAAGGTGATTCTCACCTTGGTCTTCTATCACTTGGCCCTTTTTAGCTTCCTAGGGTTTTTTAATGACCTAGTCAAGGCCCAAACCACTCTTAGGGGTCTAGTTGGAAATGGGATGTTACACGAAATTTGCATAAAATACTCAGAAAACTCTTCAACAAAATGTATTACAACATTTTATGTACAACATAAATTATAATACAAGTTTAAACAAATAATTCAGGAAACTCAGCACGCATGGTCTGCTCCTGCTCCCATGTTAGGATCTCACGGCCATAGTTTTCCCATCGGACCTTACAACATCTCATGAAATCCACTCAATGCATCGGAAAGGGATAGATGATAGGTAACTTCGCCAACTTATTCCACCAATTCAAATGGACCAAGATATCGCGGACTTACCGGTTTCAAGGGTCGAATCCTGGACACGCCTTTGAAGGGTTTGATTTTCAAAAAGACCTAATCACCAATCGCAAACTCAATATTTCGGTGTTGGGCGTTGTAATATTTGGCTTGTCTATCTTTGGCTATCAGTAGCCTCGCCCGAACAGAGCGTATCATCGAATTTGCCTCTTCGACTTTCTTACATTTATTTAGTTTTGATTAGCCTGTTTCCGCCCATGCTAATGGTGTACGGTATTTTCGACCATACCGAGCTTCAAACGGTGCCATACCTATGCTCGCTTGGTTGCTATTAATGTAGGCAAACTCTATCATATAGAGATGATCTTCCCATCTCTTGCCAAAATCCAAGGCACACATGTGGAGCACGTCCTCCATCATTTTGTTTGTCCTGTCAGTCTGGCCATCAGTTTGGGGATGAAAGGTTGTACTGAACATTAAATTTGTTCCCAACAATTGATGGATCACCCTCCAATCATTCGAAGCAAATCACCTGTCACGATCACTTACGATGCTACGGGGAACACCGTGCAACCATAAGATTTGCTTAACATAGAGTTTCGCCAAGACTTCTACTGAATTGTCCCTCTTGTTCGGAAGAAGTGAGCCACCTACAGTGCTATGTCTTTCTTCATGCATGTCCACCAGAATAGCTTACCCATACTTTGAACGCACAACCGACCATCTTTTCGCAAAAGGCCGTCATCCCAGGAGAATTGGTCAGTTGGCCCACCCACTGCATAGCGTTGCAGACTTTCATCAAGTTCAGTTGCCCGCCGAACCCTGTCCGCAAGGTCACACTTTATCTCCGTCCAATGCAAGCACGCATTTGCTGTAGAATTCTTGTCAACATAAGAAATTTCTAAAGCTTCCAACTTCTGAATCAGACGCTCATCATGCATTTGCAACCAATTTTCCCTTGACGGAGCCCAATGACTCAAGGCATCTGCGACCACATTTCCCTTCTCGGCAGTGTAGTGAATATCAAAGTTGTAGTTCCTGATGAACTCCATCCACCTTGGTTGTCGCATATTGAGGTCCGTCTGATCCAATAAGTACTTTAGGCTCTTATGGTCCGTGAATATATCCACCTTCACACCATATAAATAGTGATGCCATAGTTTAAGTGCAAACATCACCGCTGCCAACTCCAAATCGTGAATGGGATAGTTTCATTCATGCCCTTTCAACCGGCGTGAGTCATAAGCAATCACCTTGCCAAATTAAAGAAGAATGCAGCCTAAGCTGCTCTGTGACGCATCACCAAAGCCGTCTGTACCACATGGCGACGTCAAAACAGGCGATGTGGTCAAATGATTCTTTAGCTCTTCAAAAGCTCGTGCGCACTCCGGCATCTAAACAAACTTCTAATCCTTCCTCGTCAACATGGTAAGAGACAAAGCGATCCATGAGAAGTTTTCTACAAAACGTCTGTAGTAGCCTGCCAGCCAAAGGAAACTCCTGACTTCAGCTACCGAACACAACACTGGCCACTCATGGATGGCTCTTATCATTGACGAATCCACCACAACGCCCTCTCCACTCACCACATGTCCAAGAAAAGCCACTGATGACAATCAAAACTCGCACTTTGAGAACTTGGTGTAGAGCTTGTGTCTGCTCAGGGTATGCAACACCAACCGTAAATGGTTCGCATGATCTTCTTCCGATCGATAGTACACCAAGATATCATCAATGAAGACAATCACAAACATATCCAAGTACTCTCAGAACGTTCGGTGCATTAGATCCATAAACATCGATGGCGCATTACATATTGCAAATGGAATTACAGTGAACTCGTAATGACTGTAGCGTGTTCCAAACGTTGTCTTGGGAATGTCACCTTCCCGAATTTGTAACTAGTAGTAGCCTGATTTCAAATCCAACTTTGAGTATACTGTCGACCCCGCCAATTGACCAAACAAATCATCTACCCGTGGAATAAGATATTTATTTTTCTCTGTTAACTTGTTCAATTCACGATAATCAATACACAATCGCAAGCTACCATCTTTTTTTAACAAAAAAAATAGGTGCGCTCCAAGGTGACATACTTGGGCGTATATATCCCTGTTCTAACAACTCTTGCAGTTGAACTTTCAGTTTGGCCATTTCCTTTGGCGCTACTCGACATGGCGAGCGGGCCACACGTTTTGCACTTGGCACCAGCTCAATCGAGAAATCAATCTGCCGATGTGGAGGTAATCCCGTAAGCTCCTTCGAAAATACATCAGCAAACTCCGAAACAATCAGAACATCACTCACACTAGCCTTTGGCTCAACAGCCTCAACAAGAGTGAAGAACAACTCCGCACCTTTCTGAACTGCCATAACCACTTGAAGAGCAGACATCAATGTCAAACTCGAACCTCGCATACCAGTGAACTTAGTTTCTCGTTCGGTATTCTGCTCCAGTATGACTTCCTTTGACTTGCAATCTATATAGGAACTCTGCTCCGAGAACTAGTCAATACCAAAGATCACATCAAACTCCGATATCGGCAGCACTGATGCTTTCATTCCGAAATCCCGAGTTCCTATTCGTACCTCCACAAAGCAAGACCTATTTGCATGCATTACACACCTATTTCGTAACAACACCTTCATACTATCTGCCACCCTACGAATCGGTACACCGATCCATGACACGAGGTCCATAGATAGAAATGAATGTGAAGCACCAGTATCAAATAGTTCTCTCGCCAGACAGTCTCGAATCAGGACAAAGCCTAATACAAACACATTATACTCAACCTATAGATAAGGTATGAAGTAGCAAAAGCAACAATCAAATATGGTACTGCATGCCTATGACAACGTCACTTTGATTTATGGCCTCCTGCTGGCCAAGATTATACACTCAGGGTTGCTCCTGGGCGGCAGTGGACTCCACCATGACCTTTCCCTTGTCAGCATATGACTCTCCTGTTTTCTTTTTAACATTTGGTTGACCAACCTGACAGTTACGGGCATTTATTTGATAACATCAACTTTCTATTCGTGTTCACGACTACCATGCAATCACGTTTATCCCAATCGTATATGTATTATGCCAATCTATGCACAAAAAAGAAAATTTGAAGCTTCCATTCAAAGACTAACGACATGTTAGTACACACAAAACATGCACAGTACAATAGTACAATTATCGATGTACATAAACAAAAACTTCCCTTCTTGTTTATTGTCATCTAAGGGCCACCTCGGCTATCTCGGGCTTTTATTTCCTTCTTTGCCACATGAGTAAGACATGTGTTGCTTCTTTGGCTTTTGGCCACCACCCCGACACTCGCGGGCAAGGTGTCCTTTCTTGCCACAAGTATAACAAGCATGTAAAGCTTGACTCTTCAACGCTTTAGTCTCGTGTTTCCGCCTCCTGCGGTGAGCAGACTTTCCAACCCTTAGAGAACTCAATTCCCAGATCTCAGTCATTTGGTGGGCTCTTGTCAAGTCCATCTCCAATAGTATAGCTGAATCCACCAATGTTTGGAAACCTAGTAACTTAGGACCTATCAATAAAAAACGTAGTTCCTTACGTAGCCCATCATAAAACATGTTGATCTTAGTCTCCTCAGTTTCAAAAACAAACTTTGGATGTTGTCTCAGCGCAACAAATGCATGAAAGTATTCCTCAACCGTGTACACTCCTTGGCTCAGCCACATGTTCAACGACGAAGCTGATGCTCTTCCCCTTGCAGTCTGCTCAAGCATACTGACCGGCATGGGATGCACCACCAGAACAGAGGGTTGTACCCGTCCCTCATGTTGGTCCTTGATCATTGCGAAGACCACATCAGCGATCAATCGCATCGTCTCTACCGAAGGAGGAGGTGTTCGTACCACAGTTGGTGTCATGTTTCCCATCAAATGCTGGGGTTCCTACTGCCCCGTATTTGCGCTAGTCGCCTATAGTCGTGAAACACAAAATTAAGCAACAAACATATTGCCAAAAGCAATACCTAAATGTAACACCTCCATCCGTAACATGACATATAATAGAAGGTCCAGCCGAGGCCCCACACCATATGCCACAAACAGGCGGCGAAGTTACAGGTTAATATCAGAGTTGCATATCCTATCACAGAGTATTCTTGCTGAAGCTTTGAAATTATTTTAACTCAACTTATCTGACCACTATATATAAACCAGCAGTTATATATATCACATCACGAAGGAATGTCCCCAAATACACAGCAAATCTGGCCATATGGCCTGAGAGTAAAGATTTATACATATGATTTCCATATATCGGCACGCAGGCCAGCCACACATGAAAATGCTATCATATGAAGTTCTTTGGCCTTCAAGGGCCAGCATAGCAGAAACAACAGCAGCAGCAGCAAGGGCGTCAGCCCCCTATTTTTCGCTCGGAACTCCTACACCTGCACGGGACAATCCACTACACGGTGGTAAACAAGGCAACGGTCACCATCCAGCTTACCAATTTATAACGACCCTACCCCTTACCCGGGGCATTGGTATTCCTTCCTTGCAGGCATAGCATTTCACAAGCAGATATATCACACAATGTGCACTCACGCACAATCAACATATCACAAACGTCGCCCACACGGCCCAATGCTCCGTGCACTCAGGGCACATTATTGGTGTACATGATGTACCAGTCGCCCACCACCATTCAAGGCCCGAAGCCCAACAACAAACTTTAGCATTTTGCTCCACAGCTTTCAGCCGGAGACTTTAGTCTTAGTGTAACGACCCGGGATTTGGCCCGTAGCCCCCCATGGCATCGCTACCGGATGGCGCATAGTTCTAAGATGTTGGGATTCTCTGTGAGGATGGCACAACGCTTGTGCACGCAGCGGAAAAATAAACATCAAGAAAAACCCAAAGAGATGTGGATCGGGCTATGAACGTTGAATCAAGAAGTTAGCAAAACTAGGCAAAAAATTACCTCGGTGGCGTTGAGTCACAACTCAACGAAGATGCTCCAAATTTCTTCTTCCTGCTAGCGGCGAGTTCTACGTGGAATAATGTCCACGTTTCTGCAGAAGTCCACACGAGCGGGAGAACGCCGGTCTTTCCGTCACACGGAAGATCGGGATGGAGAAGACCGCACCTTTGCTTTCCCACGGACTGCTAGGTCCGCACCAGGGATTGCAGCACCAGCGACAGTCGCCGGAGAAGAGGTGGTCGACGGAGCGAGCACGGCGGCGGAACTCTTCCGGCAGCGGGAATCGGGATCGACGGAGCGAACGAGCGGAACTTTTTCGGTCGCGGGTTTCGATCTGCTACAGGAGAAAATCGCGAGCTCAAAGCTTGAGTGCCGAGAAACCCTAAGTATCCCTTTTATACCAAAGGCATAAAAGACTTAAAAACTTCGCTATCCGCAGACCACCCCGAAATAGGGTTCAGAATCGGCGAGTATCAATCGGTGAGAATCAGCGACAATCGGCGAGAATCACTGAGCAGGTTCGGCGAGAATCAATCATCGAGCATCATAATGGATCGGCGAGAATCAGAGTGCAATACTCGACGATTCTCGCCGATCCTTGAGCATGACTTGATGATACACGACGAACTCGTCGATCGTCGAGCCGCGGTCGACGATACATGTCGAAGTCGTCGATCGTCGAGAATCAGCATGTTGATTCTCGACGATTCTCGTCGATCGGCGAGAATCAAAGAGATGATTCTCGTCGATCGGCGGGAATCAGAAAGACGATTCTCGACGAATGCTATCGACCCTCGGACGACAATCTAACCAGCCTTCCAAGGCAACATTTGCCCAACTCGACGATCCTTCAAGGCAACACTTTGCCCATGACCCCATTCAGGTCGGTGATTGGCAACCTTTACCAACACAGTCAATCGTCCAACTTCTCCACATCTCTTATGTGCGACCCTGCAGGCTCATATCGCGTTGGCAGTGAGATTACATGTTTGATCACTTCCAGATCATCATGGTAACTCCAACATAAGACTCTCGCTATGTGTTTCTGCCGAATGCCAGGTGCCCAAGTATTCATGGCAGATAACCATAACGCAGATACAGTTCAGCCGTTTTCCATTACTCAAATCGTTAATTCAGTGACCAGACTAATGCGGGTTGGCATCCCCTTGTCCATTCGGCATGAGGCCTTTTGACGAGCTAATTAAGCTCACAAATAGTCACACAGTCCCTGAAGGACTGGCTTCACAATCACAGGTTAACTAGGAGCCATCGCCAGTGACACTCACTTTCACCCGGCGTTAGCGACAAAACTCACTTTCCATCACTATCCCTAACCTTATCTGAATCAAGCAATCCCTGCAGTCATCTGTAGTGTCAGGAACACTGGTCTTCCATAGCATACAACACAAGCACTTGCAGGCATTTTCCTGGACTTTTACTCTAGTACTTCCTGCTACTATCCTTCACAGGCACAACCCACTGAAGTCACAAGCATATTCATTTATATGTGGAGTCTTATCCGGTGTGCAACATAAAACATCACCAATCCAGACCAACCTATCCAGATTGGCTTCACACAGTATGCCTATTCCATACTTCACGCTTCCGGATCTACATGCAAGACATCTTGGGGATATCCAAAATCAACCCAAGGGAATCCCTCAAAAGGCCACCTTTTTGTGGGGGATACCCATGCATATGCCAAATTAAGGACTTCACAAATCCAAGGGAGAAAGATCATTACCGTTGACTGTTGGAGTAACCATGGTGATCTAGAAGTGGTCAAACATGTAATCTCACTACCAACGCGATATGAGCCTGCAGGATCGCACATAAGAGATGTGGAGAAGTTGGATGATTGACTGTGTTGGTAAAGGTTACCAATCACCGACCTGAATGGGGTTATGGGCAAAGTGTTGCCTTAACGGATCATCGGGTTGGGCAAATGTTGCCTTGAAGTATTGGTAAGAATAGTCGTGTATCGTCAACCCACGTTCGGCGTGAATCGTTGAGTATTTTACTCTGATTCTCACCGATCCTAGGTGATACTCGCCGACTGATTCTCGCCGATCCTAGCTGATTCTCGCCGATCCTAGGTGATTCTCGCCGATTGATTCTCACCGAATCTGCTAGGTGATTCTCGCCGATCCTAGGTGATTCTCGCCGATTGATTCTCACCGAATCTGCTAGGTGATTCTCGTCGATTCTGGACCCCTAATTTTCTGGGTGGTCTGCGTATAGCGATATTCCTAAGTCTATTTATGCCTTTGGTATAAATAGATACTTAGGGTTTTTCGGGAGTTAGTTTTTAGCTGATCGAATCGACAGAAGTGTTCCGCGATTTCTTCGTTCGTTCCGCCGATCCCGAATCCGCCGATGGAAGTGTTCCGCCGCCGTGCTCGCTCCGTCGACCTCCTCCTCTCCGGCGATTGTCGCTGGTGTTGCTGTTCCTGGCGCAGACCTAGCAGTCCGTGGAAAAGCAAGGTGCGGTCACTCTCCTTCCCGATTATCCGTGCGACGGAAAAGTCGGTGTTCTCCCGCTCGTGTGGATTTCTGCAGAGACGTGGACATCATTCCGCGTAGAACTCGCCACCAGCAAGAGCACGAAGCTTGGAGCATCTCCGTTGAGTTGTGACTCAATGCCACCGAGGTAATTTTTTGCCTAGTTGTATGTTAACTTCTTGATTCAACTACCATGGCACGATCCCAACTCTTTTGGGTTTTCTTGATGTTTTTATTCTTCAGCTGCGTGCACAAGTGTTGTGCCATCCTTATAGAGAAAACCCAATAGTGGTATCAGAGCCAGGTTACGGCCATGATTGTTGTATTGGAAGTTTGTTATTCCAGTGCGTGCAAACCTAGGGATTTAGAAGTGTTCTAAATGTCTAGATTTAGTCTTGGTACCCCGCCAAGAACGTCTGGGATTTCGTGGAAATTTCTAATTGTTAGAAATTGTAGTCTCCTTAGTAGTAACCATCCCTCGAGTTTGTTTTGGATTTTGAATCCAACATAGAGAGATGAGCTTGTCTACAGCTTTAAGTTGAGTTGTCTTTGCTTTTGTCCAATGCATGTAAATCTGAGGATTTGGAAGTTTCCGAATGTTCAGATTTAGCCCTTCCTTCTATCAAATATTGATGGTGTCAGGTTGTGCACATAAGGGATGCATGTGGTTTTAGAAAAATTGTTTTTCTTTGGATGTGCACATTGATCAAATGTTGATCATGGTTAACTGTTAACCTATAATCAAAATCCCTTCATCAAATATTAAGTGTTTGGATGCCTTCCGATGGATGACACTCTTCCTGCCTCGATCGATGAAGTGTGGGCTTGCCAAAGCAAGGTGCATTAATCTATCTTGGTAAGGGTGCGAGCGGATAATTGTGATATCCCACTGTCGACATCGGGTCCAGCTTAGCTAGGTGACCTAAAAGGTTGAGTGCCTAGAGGCATAGGGTTGGCATGCACCATATTATGGATGCGAGTAAGGAGTTATTCATCATCCATACAAGAATTGCATGAGGATGCAATTGGCAAGCGTTGCCTACCTAAATAACCTCATCGTGAGAGTAAAGCCAAAGCTGACTCATTGTGTTGTTGAAATACGGATCTTGTCCACTAAGAGAGTAGCTCGCATGAACTCTCTGAATTGTTAGTGAGGGCTATCATTTCGAATAAAATAGTGGGAGTGTTTTAATTGAAATCCAAATTAAAATAAATTGTATTTGAAATTTTGGTACTGATTTTATTTTGCATAAATACTTGTAGAATTCATGGCAAGTGTTTCACACTCCACGTTGTCTCTGAGAGCCATCCTTGAGAAGGATAAGCTCAGTGGGACTAATTACATGGAATGGTACAGGAACCTGAGAATTGTTCTCAGGCAAGAGAGAAAGCTCTATGTCTTGGAAGAAGAAGCCCCCGAGGTGCCGACCGGGAACTCTTCCCGTGCTGAGAAGGATGCTTATAAGAAGTATACTGATGATGCTTTAGATGTCGAATGCCTTATGCTTGCCACTATGAACTCTGAGCTTCAGAAGCAACATGAGAACATGGGGTGCAAGGAGATTGACGAGCATCTCAAGAAAATGTTTCAAGGGTAGGCTCGTCAAGAGAGGTTCAAAGTCACAAAAGCATTGTTTTAGTGCAAGATGGGAGTTCGAGACTCAGTAGGGACTCACGTACTCAAGATGATTGGGTATATAGAGAACCTTGAAAGGCTGGATTTTCCTCTTGGTCAAGAGTTAGCCACAGATCTGATCCTGCAATCGTTGCCGGACAGTTATGAGTAGTTCGTCTTGAACTACAACATGAATGAAATAGATAAGACACTGCCCTAACTCCTAGGCATGTTGAGAACTGCCGAAATCAATATTAAGAAGGCCAAGCCTGCCAGCCCCATACTGATGGTGCATAAGGGCAAAGGCAAGGCCAAGGGCTCTAAGAAGACGAAGGTGGGACCTAAGTCATATCTTGAGCCCAAGTCTTCTGCACTGATGAAAAAGAAAAGCACGGTGAAGGAAAGGAAATGCCACCACTGTGGCAAGGCTGGTCATTGGAGGAGGAACTGTCCTTCGTACATTGAAGGTCTGCAGAAAATGAAGGGAGGTATGACTTCCGATTCAAATGTTCACGTTATAAAGATAAACCTTTCTGCTCCTTCATCTTGGGTATTGGATACCGGATGCGGTTCTCACATTTCTACAAATGTGCAGGAACTGGGAAGGAGAAGATTGTTGAGTAAAGGGGAGGTGGACCTCCTCGTCGGCAATGGAGCAAGAGTTGCTGCTGTAGCCGTAGGGTTTTACCGTCTTTCTTTGCCCAGTGGGCTTATAATAGAACTAGATAATTGTTATTTTGTTCCGGCCATAACTAGAAACATTATATCTATTTCATGTTTGGACATGATTGGATTTTCTTTTATAATTAAGAACAACTGTTGTTCTATATTTAAGAATGATGTTTGTTATGTTGTACCCCAATTGTTTAATGGTCTTTATGTTTTGAACTTGGACCATCTGATCTGTAATGTGGAAAATAATAAAAGACTAAGAACAAATGACTCGAACCCTACATTTCTCTGGCATTGTCGTTTGGTTCATATCAACGAAAAGCGCATATCCAAGCTCCATAGCGATGGACTTTTGGACTCATTTGATTATGAATCATTTGAGCGATGCGAATCTTGTTTGTTAGGCAAGATGACTAAAGCTCCTTTCACTGGTTATACTGAGAGGGCTGAGGATCTCTTGGGTGTTGTACATAGTGATGTATGCGGACCCATGAGTTCTATGGCTAGAGGTGGGTATTTCTACTTTGTTACATTTACTGATGATTTCAGTAGATACAGACATGTGTATCTTATGAAGTGCAAATCCGAGACCTTTGAAAAGTTCAAAGAGTTCAAGAATGAAGTAGAAAACCAGTTGGGTAAAAGGGTTAAAGCACTCCGATCTGATCGAGGTGGCGAATACCTGAGTCATGAGTTCCGTGATCATCTGAAAGAGTGTGGTATTATATCACAGCTCACTCCACCTAGAACACCACAACATAATGGTGTGTCTGAGAGGAGAAATCGTACTCTGTTATACATGGTACGTTCGATGATGAGTCATGCAGACTTGCCTATTTCCTTTTGGGGTTTTGCTTTAGAGACTGCTGCAATGACATTGAATCGCGCTCCAATGAAAACGGTTCTGAAGACACCATGTGAGATATGGACTGGGAAGCATCCTAGTATGTCGTTCATTAAAATTTGGGGTTGTGAGGCATACGTGAGACGTCAAATGCCTGACAAGCTGGAACCCAAATCGGATAAATGTTATCTGGTGGGATATCCTAAGGAAACGAAAGGGTATTACTTTTACCTACCATCTGAGGGCAAAGTGTTTGTCGCAAGGGCTAGTGTCTTCTTGCAGAAAGAGTTCTTATCAAGAAAGACTGAAAAGGTAGAGCTTGAAGAAGTTCAAGAATCACATGTAGTGAATGAACCGGAATTGGATTCTGAGACAGGACTACAAGATGTTGTAGCTAGAGAACCTGCTCAAGGAACACAAGTCCTACGTAGATCTGGTAGACCGAGGTTTGAGCCTGAGAGATATGGATTTCTCGTGTCTCAAATAGGTAATGTGTTGCTTATGGATCATGATGATGAACTAGCAACCTACCAAGATGCTATGAATGGACCGGACTCCGACAAATGGCTTGAGGCTATGAAATCCGAAATGGACTCCATGTATGTAAACCAAGTTTGGAACTTGGTGGAACCACCTGAAGGGGTACGACCCATAGGTTGCAAGTGGGTCTTCAAGAAGAAGACCGACATGGATGGGAATGTACAGACATTCAAAGGGCGACTGGTGGCTAAGGGTTTCAAGCAAATTCATGGTATTGACTATGATGAGACCTTTTCCCCTGTTGCCACGGTAAAGTCCATAAGGATATTGCTTGTTGTTGCTGCATATTATGAGTACGAGATCTGGCAGATGGATGTCAAAACGGCTTTCCTTAATGGAAACCTCCTTGAGGAAGTGTATATGACACAACCTGAAGGTTTTGTATCCCCAGATGAAGCCACTAAAATATGCAAGCTGAATAAGTCCATCTATAGACTGAAACAGGCCTCTCGAAGTTGGAATCTTCATTTTGATGAGAAAATCAAAGAGTTTGGTTTCATCAAGAATGAAGATGAGCCTTGTGTTTACAAGCGAATCAGTGGGAGCATTGTTGTCTTCCTGATATTGTATGTAGATGACATACTGTTGATTGGGAATGACATTCCTACCCTGAAAGTTGTTAAGAACAACCTAGGGAACTGCTTTTCAATGAAGGATTTGGGTGAAGCGACTTATATACTCGGTATTAAGATCTATAGAGATAGATCGAAGAAGTTGCTGGGTTTGACCCAGAGTACGTACATCGAAAAGGTGTTGATGCGGTTCAACATGCTTGAGTCCAAGAAAGGATTTTTGCCCATGTCTCATGGTGTGAATCGCTCTAAGGACCAGTGTCCAAAGTCTTGTGAAGATAAGGACTGCATGAAGTTGATTCCATATGCTTCGGCAATTGGATCAATCATGTACGCGATGTTATGTACTTGACCCGACGTCTCCTTTGCTTTGAGCATGACTAGAAGGTATCAGTCAGACCCCGGTGAGTGTCACTGGATTGCAGTCAAGAATGTCCTGAAGTACTTGAGAAGGACTAAGGATGTGTTCTTGGTGTATGGTGGAGAGGAAGAGCTCGTTGTAAGTGGTTACACGGATGCTAGCTTCCAAACTGATTGAGACGACTCCAAGTCTCAGTCAGGTTTTGTGTTTTGCCTGAATGGAGGAGCTGTGAGCTAGAAGAGTTCCAAGCAAGAGACAGTTGCTGATTATACAACAAAGCCGAGTATATTGCAGCAGCTAATGCGGCGAAGGAGGATGTATGGATTAGGAAATTCATCGGCGAGCTTGATGTAGTTCCTAGCATTGTTGGTCCCGTAGTTCTCTACTGTGATAACAATGGTGCAATTGTACAATTTAAGGAACCTAGATCCCATCAGCGCTCCAAGCACATACTTCGGCGGTTTCATCTTATTCGTGAGATTGTCGAACGAGGAGATGTGAACATTTGCAGAGTGCCGACTGAGGAGAATATTGCGGATCCACTGACAAAGCCTCTCGCGTAGGGAAATCATGATGGTCATACTAGATCGATGGGTATATGATACCTAAATGATCAACTCTAGTGAGAATCTTGTGGATTGCATGTAAACATGTATTTTGTTGGCCATTTGTTCATATAATGAGTAGTGTACCTAGTTTTTCTCTTACAATTAATGGCAAGTTCTTTTATTATGAGTTTTTCTATATGATAGTTAAATGTTAACATAATAGATACCCTTATAATGTTCGCTTCCATGGGACATCAAGTACGTGACTTGAATGTGAGAGCCTATGATTTATTTGAAGCTTCATTCTTAAAAGGTCCCTGGTCGAGTATCATCATAGAAGCTAAGGGTGATGATGGTACATGAAGTCTAGCACATGTGTTGACTGATGACCAGTTCTCACAGGTCATGATATTGTGATATCAAGTCATCACGTGGGTACTTGTTAGTGAACAAGTTGTACTGGAAAGACCCAACCAGAGACTACTCTGTGGATTTTCATCCAATCGTGTCACGAGTATGTCTCAATTGACAATGGTGTTGTGGTCCTTTGACCTGAAGTCACAGCATTCATCAAGTGAGGAAGAGCGTGTTTTGATGCCATCTAAAGTCTTCCTTGAGAAAGGTTGATGATAAGGGTGGTTGTTGGGCATGTTACGAATCATTTGGGTGTTTGTGTGTGAGCAGATATGAGATTTGTCCTCATGTATGACAGGAGTTGCATCCATGGGCCCCTTGATGGAACTGGACTGAGAAATGCATGGCCATGCTTGGTTGAGTCAATATGTGATATTGGACTCACCATTCTCTGGAAGTCCGTCCTGGATCAAGAAACTTAGATTGAGCTATTATGAGGGTGACACGGTCCATGCTTCTAGTTCTTTCCGGATGTAAGAGACAAAGACAATGCTGATACATTGGTCATAAAGGCTTATGAGTTATGAACTCTTATTGCTTGGGGAGCAATGATACATTGCTAGATGCCGCTCATTGTTTGTGAGGGTTTTGGTTTGATACTTTCAAGATCAAGTGGGAGACTGTTGGAGTTACCATGGTGATCTAGAAGTGGTCAAACATGTAATCTCACTGCCAACGCGATATGAGCCTGCAGGGTCGCACATAAGAGATGTGGAGAAGTTGAATGATTGACTGTGTTGGTAAAGGTTACCAATCACCGACCTGAATGAGGTTATGGGCAAAGTGTTGCCTTAAAGGATCGTCGGGTTGGGCAAATGTTGCCTTGAAGGATTGGTAAGAATAGTCGTGTATCGTCAACCCACGTTCGGCGTGAATCGTTGAGTATTGTACTCTGATTCTCGCCGATCCTAGGTGATACTCGCCGACTTATTCTCGCCGATCCTAGTTGATTCTCGCCGATCCTAGGTGATTCTCGCCGATTGATTCTCACCGAATCTGCTAGGTGATTCTCGCCGATCCTAGGTGATTCTCGCCGATTGATTCTCACTGAATCTGCTAGGTGATTCTCGCCGATTCTGGAACCCTAATTTTCTGGGTGGTCTGCGGATAGCGATATTCCTAAGTCTATTTATGCCTTTGGTATAAATAGATACTTAGTGTTTTTCGGGAGTTAGTTTTTAGCTGATCGAATCGACGGAAGGGTTCCGCAATTTCTTCGTTCGTTCCGCCAATCTTGAATCCGTCGACGGAAATGTTCCGCCGCCGTGGTCGCTCTGTCGACCTCCTCCTCTCCGGCGATTGTCGCTGGTGTTGTTGTTCCTGGCGCGGACCTAGCAGTCCGTGGAAAAGCAAGGTGCGGTCACTCTCCTTCCCGATTATCCGTGCGACGGAAACGACAGTGTACTCCCGCTCGTGTGGATTTTTGAAGAGACGTGGACATCATTCCACGTAGAACTCGCCACCAGCAAGAGCATGAAGCTTGGAGTATCTCCGTTGAGTTGTGACTCAACGCCACCGAGGTAATTTTTTGCCTAGTTGTATGTTAACTTCTTGATTCAACTACCATGGCCCGATCCCATCTCTTTTGGGTTTTCTTGATGTTTTTATTCTTCCGCTGCGTGCACAAGTGTTATGCCATCCTCATAGAGAAAACCCAACATTGACGATCTCTTTGGAGCCAAGGAAAACTTGCCGGATGAAAAGCACCGCAAAGGCCTTGCCTCTACGAATCTGGACCCAGCATGCGATTTGGGGCTCTAAAACTCCACCTACAACCGGATTCCTCCTCCTGCTCCCTTACTATCCCCACTTTTGACTTCTTTTCAGTGAGAGAGAAAAGCCTTAGATAATGAGAGAGTTATCCTCATCTTATGGACCTATAACAGCAGGGAGAACTCAAGGCCGTTGGATCCTAATTAAAAGGAATGGACGGCCACGAAAAGCCCTGAAAATCATTTTCCAAGCTGAACACGGCTTCTGACACGCCCATGTCACAGGCCATGTACCTTAATCGGCAAAGAAACCAACTTAACCAGACGAGGACATGGTCGTGTGACACGCCCGTGTCACATGCCGTGTGCCAGACACGGCGTCAGACACGCCCGTGTTTAGCTCTCGAGAAAACATCACGCGCATAGCAGGACATGGCCTTGGACACGCCTGTGTCACAGGCTGTGTACCTCACTTGAGGATCGTCGACTGTAATTCGTCGAGCTCACTCGAGAACACCCTGTCAGCAATAGAGTGCAGGACACGGCCATGGACACGCCTGTGTCCCCGGTAGTGTACCTCACACATATAACATCCCATGTGTAACATCTCATTTCCAACTAGACCCCCAAGTGTGGTTTTGGTCATGTCAAAACCCTAGGAAGCCTAATGGACCAAGTAATGAAGGCTAAGGTGAAAATCACCTTGGTCTGCCTATAGTTCAGCCTTATATCAGCAAAGGGAGATCTGAACCGTCAGATCCTCTAGGAATAAATAAACATCCACACAAATTCCCTGAAAACAACTCTTCCGGGTCTGACACGCCAGTGTCGGCCCAAACACGCCCGTGTCGCCAGGCGTGTCATCGGCCCGACGATCGTCGAGCTCAGATCAACGATCGTCGAGTTCATTTCATAGAATGGGGGAACACGCCCCCGACATGCCCGTGTCTCCAGGCGTGTCGTCAGCCCGACGATCGTCGAGCTCATTTCGTTGAGCTCAGCTCGACGATCGTCGAGTTCATTTTGTAGAACGGGGGAACATGCCCCTGACACACCCGTGTCTCTAGGCGTGTCATCAGCCTGACGATCGTCGAGCTCATTTCGTCGAGCTCAGCTCGACGATCATCGAGTTCATTTCACAGAATAGGGGGGAACATGCCCCCGACATGCCCGTGTCGCCAGGCGTGTTGTCAGCCCGACGATCGTCGAGTTCATTTCGTCGAGCTCAGCTCGACGATCGTCGATCTCATTTTGTCGAACAGAAGGGAACACGCCTACCCAACACGCCCGTGTCGGGTGATACACGCGCGTGTCACAACTGTGTCACCAGGCATGACATGGCGGTTCTGGGCAGAATCGCCGTGAGTAGGAGAGAGAAATGAGGAAGGAGAGGGAAGGAAACAGTTCGCCAAAAGCCACATTTAATGGCTGAATTCAATTTCCCAGGGAAGGGGAGAAGTTTCCAGCTGTTTCCCCTGGCCGTCAGACCTGATTCAGCCCCCCTTCTCCATGGCTGAGCCTAGCCATTAATGGATTTGAAGGACATTGATGATCCAGCCCCCTCTCTCCCAATCTAAGCCTTTAAACACCACCAGTGAGTTGAAAGGAGGCTTTCCCAATCCTTACCCGAAGAAACCGAGCCTCCCCACCTTACAATTGCAGAAGCCGAGCGACTCAACTTTCAGAAAATGGCTTCCTGGCGATCTTCCCGACTTCAGGCCGCTGGCAAGGTCCAATCCTTCTCCTCTCTATGCGTGCTAGATCTAGAATTGTTTAGGTTGAGAAGTTGGGCTCAAACGAGCCGGATCGGAGAGAATATTTCCTTGAAATTCCATGAAAAATGGTGGTGAGAGTTCGCTGGAAACCGCCGCCTTCGGCGGCATGGTCGCCGCCAAACGCTAGCCACCACCTCAATAGAGGTGGTGGTGGTCGTGGCCGGCCAGGGAGGTGGTCGTGGTGGCCAGAAAGTTGGCTGGAATAGGCTCCAGGTCGGGCCAATCTTGGCCCTTGGATGGAGGTTGAGGATGAACGGATGCCATCCGTTTTGATCAAAGCGATTCAAATGATATTAATGTTTTTGATTTTTCTGGAGATTATTAACAGTAGATATTTTTAATTATTAAAAATACTTAGATGCCACTACTATAAAAGTTGTCAACATATAAAATATAGCGCTTGTTGTCTAGTGTAATTTAAAATTGATTTCACCCAATGTTGAGTTTTGGTTAGACCACAACACTCATTTTGGTGAGGTCTATCCATAGGGCTGTCCAGAGCTTAATTTAAGTGCCCACTCCAAACCATACATCCAAATAATCTGAAATTTGGGGGAGGGGTTATTCTTAACTACATCTAGGACATATCCAAAAATCAGAATTTTTGGAAAAAATTTCATATAGTTTTTAGAAAAATTTAATAAACCAAGTATATATTAATTAGGTGTCATAAACACCTCAAAATCCCCCAAAATTTGGGTGGGTGGTCTTAGAGAGCATGTTAGGGATCTGGTAAAAATTCCATCTCCTTTAGAGATATTTTGATTTGGTTTTATCCAACCCTAGTTTTCCCCTTATAGGGTTAATTATGTCAAAACACCCCCTTTGGGTTTTGAGTGGTCAAATCACCTCAACAGAGGATGATATTTTGTCCACTGACTCTCTATGGTATGACACACCCTCTAATGGAATCTGGGGTGGTTACGAGTAGGATAGCCCTAGAACCCTAGGGTAGGTCCCTTAATGGGGATTTTTAGGGTTTGAAGGTCATGGGGTCAAATGACCTTAGAATGACTTCGAAATTGGTGGAGAGGTCCATAGGGTTAGTATAGTCCTCTGGTTAAAATTTTAGGGAATTTGGAAGTCTTAAACCCCCTAAAAACCCTAACCCTAGTTTAGGGCACCAAACCTAATTTGGAGTATTAGGCTATCAAATCACTTTAAAATCACTTGAAATTTGCGTAGAGTAGTGTTTAAAGTTAGTACAAGCTCTGAAGATTTTGTTATGAATTTAGGATTATTATTTTGGATACTTCATTAACACTTTAGTAATTTGTAATATTTGCTTAGAAATTTATTATGAAGGAACTACTTGCTGGAAATTGATGAACATTAGCCTAAGGACACCTTATTAAGTTTTAAAGCTCTGTGAATTTTTATGGGATTTTTGGAAGAATATTTCTAAGGGTTGCTTCATTAAATATTGTTTCCCATGAAAAATTAATTTAATTTATTTTGGAGTCTAGCCAGCCTCTAAAATTATGATTTTTCTACAATGATCTTTTCTGAACCATACTAGGATTCTGTAATTTTTATATAATTTTCTGATGAATAATTTTGGTACTTCTTTCTTTACATACGATTAAGGGAATTATTTGGATAAATTAATTGGAGGTCACATATTTTCTGAAAAATTATGGAAATTAGTATCTAGTAATATATCTTTGTTATTTAGTGATCAAAATTTTTGGGTGGCCATTACTTGAGTAGATCATATAGTTCATGTTCAAAATTGCCCATCGCCAAACATTTGGGAAAATTCAATAAATATCAAATTAATTAGAAAAATTATGATTCTCTGATTTTAGACTAAACTTGTTATGATAAACCTCTGGTAAATTTTATAGGAGATTTGGAAGAAAATCCGGAGTACCTCCTTTATACATCTCATATAGTATAGGGTGGTCTGCATATAATAACTGCAGAAACTGAAATAGAGTGGGTAATGAATTTGAAGAGTTGAATCCTTAGTAGGTTGCTGGTTTGGGTAAATAAATGAGAGATCTGATCAAGGGTAGAAATCAATAATATTAAGTGCCTTGCGAAAGAGAGCTTTGGGCGTAATCCCATCATAGTCCCTAGTGCCTTCGAGAGCCCTTCACGGGGAATACCTTATGCAGTCCTGGGCTAACGTAAACCTTAGGAATAATTTGGGCAAGAGTAACCCTAATAATAGTTTCACCTGTACACTTAGGGAGATGAATTGGTAGAGAAAGGATAGCATAGACCCGTGGCCTAAGGGCTTACTGGTAGAGTTAAATGGACTCAGTATTGATTTGGAAGTCCGGGGAGCTGGATGCTCGGGGACTTGGAAAAAAGGAGTCTTGATTAGTCCAGGGAGCCGTGGGCTCGGGAACATGGTGAACTAGTAGGCTCGGTAGTTTAAAGAGTTGGAGGCTCGGTACTATAATTAGATACAAACTATCATTGTTGCATGTGCATAATAGTGGTAGGTCCTCGGTATTAGATGATCGATCACACCGTCGTCGGTACGTTGTCTCGTGAGACTAGCTGGTTTGCTAGGAATAGTACGGAAACATACGTGAGGGGCTAGATGGGGTAGTGTGATTACCAGTCCAGGAGTGGAGAGGCCCAACCCACTGTCTCTGTTTTGCCACGGCGGAGGCTCCTGAGAGTTTAGCCTACTCCAAAAAGGGGAACTAAAGGTCTGTGTGCATAGAGTCGTGTGTGTGAGTTGCACTTGCATGTGCATACCTTAGCATACATGTATGTCATAGCATAATCATTGCATTTAGCCCCTGACACCTATCGTATAAAATGGTATGACACGTTTTATACGATAGGCCCCGCAAAACGACCCCGTGGTCTATAGGGGTAATCCTTATAAATCAACGGTTATATTTCTCGTTACTCTTACTTACTCTTCTTACTGCTTTTACTTGGTACTCCTTACTGTTTACTTCTGTTACATACTTGTTTGCTCATGTTTAATTAATGTGCTACCCTGTCATACTTTATTATTTTATTCCTTAGGGTAGATGTCACCTGCTTGATTACGCCCTGCTTTTGGTCCTCCTTTTCACTCCTTTCTGCCCGGTGCCTAAGAGCCACAGGTAGAGGGGTGGGGGATTGTTGATTGAGTCTAGTTTGACTGACGGTCGTTTGACGACCATATTTTAGGTACTCCGGATGGGAGACAGGGAACAGCCGCAGGAGACGCAACACCAGCAGGGTACGGTGCAGATGGAGATGGCCAGTGTAGCTTGGGTGGACAGGCATCCGGATCCGTGAGTGGAGCCGAGTATTGGTAGTTTTTCTTTTATGAGTGGATTGTAGTGAGGTTTTCATGTACCGGGCTTAAGCCCGTATTCACGTTCTGGTGTGGATTATTTATTTGCCATGTGATTTCCTCCTTTATACTATTGTGGACTTGGATGCTTACACTTTCATTCATTATACATTATATCGATGGTGATCGATTTGGCCGACAGGATCGGCGTTTTGTAGTGATGACCTTCCCGGGTGCGAAGGTGTCACCGCAAAGCGGCAGTTTTGGGCCTAAGACCCCGGTGGTTGTTGCAAAAAAATGGGGTCTTACACCATGTTACTTCTAAACCCCCTTACCTTAGATAGGGTTAGGCATGTGGTGGGTGTAAGGAAAAATTAGCTAGGTTTTACCCTAGGTAGTGGGTTGTAGTCATGTGGGGCCCACTATGGGGCCAAAGTCAAACTAGGTCAAACTAGCCTAAATAGGAAACATAGCCACACCATGACCCACCACATTGCCCTAACCCTAAAATAATCTAAGTGGACCCTAGGGCATGTCATTATGTCAACCCTTTGACCCTATTTGACCAAAGTCAACCATGGCCCTAATTTGGTCAAACATATACCTATAGGCCCAATTAGCCCAGGTAGGACACCACATTGACCCAACCCAAGTTGGGTGGTGCCATTAGGCCCATAACCTCCAAGTAGGGTCAACCCACTCATCATGGTTGACCAAGTCAACTCAAACTCAACCTAGTCAACATAATTGACCTAAAGAAGAAATTGAGGGCTAAGCCACTCTCCTTGGGTCAAGCCCACCAAACTTGGCCCATGGCCAGCCCAAGTGGACAAATACCAGCTCTACCCCTCTGGTTTTGGAGAGAGGACACATGCATGAGGGTAAAGTGGGAATTTTAGGAGAGAGAAGAGGAGTGAGAAGAGGAAAAGTGGTGGAGGCCACTTGGCCATGGCTCCTTCTGCCCAAAAAGGGTGCTGGCCGACCTCCTCAGGAAAATTCCAGTAGAATCGGCAGCATGGTGACCACTTGGCACCATTGGTGATACAACCAAAGCCCAAACCGAGCTCACCTTGGAGTTATCTCCACATACAGTCCTCCCCAGCTCAAACCAACCACACCATCAACTTCAATGAGTGGAATCGAGTGGAGAACGAGTCCTGTTGCAAAGCTTTTGGTGAAGAAATTAGATTTTGAGCAGGAGATCACCAGAGTAGCTCAACAATGGCCAATCGACGCCAACCTCGCTACCGTGCCGCCATTCGGGTCCATTTCGCCTCCCCTCTACTCGTACTATCTTTCTAGATCCTTAAGGAGAGACATCGGGCTCAATTTAACCTGATACCATCTGAGGAAAGGGAGAATTTTTCGAGCTTTTCTTCTTGCTCGGGTTCGCCGGAGGAGCCAATTCTGGCGGACTCATCGTCGGAAATCGCTAGCCACCAACTCAGCGAAGGTGGTGGCGACATCCTCCGGTGGTGGTGGTGGCTCAGCTTGCTGTAAATAGCCGGGAAAGTCGACCCAGCAAAAATGAGTCTGGGCCATTGGCTGATTGGGGATGACGACCAGATTCCTTCCATTCTTGGGTAAAGATTCGTGCAACCCGATATTTATTAAATTAAATAAACTATAGTATATATATATATATACATTCTGTCACACTTATACAGTAATATTGCATGTGTATTTTAGGCCTCTTAGAGGCATTCCCAGGACATGAACCCTAAATGAAATTTGTAGCTTAATGTCTTAAATTTGATTTGGCACCTTAAACATCAAATTTGGTACAGTATATTGGTTTGTAGGTCAGTTTTCCTAGGAGTGGTCCTAGGTAAGGGCAGAATTTCAAATTAATGCCCAAGTCAAACCATTAATCATAATGACCCCAAATTTGGGGTGCGTGCATGATTATAGCATATGTAGCCCCAGCCAAGAATTGAGAATTTTTGGGAATACATTTTCTATAGTTTTGCTTAAATATCAAAAAGTAAATAAATGAAATAATTGGAGTGTTATGACTCCAAATGCCCCCAAATTTTGGTGGCATGTCCTTGAGGACTATTTATGTGCAAGGTAGATATTGCAGCACATTTGGACCATTACATGTTGGGTAAACGCACTTGCATGTGTTAATTATATATAGGCTTGGGGTGCAAATAGCCAAATTTGAAATGTTGTGTATTAGATCTATTTGGAACATCCAAAAATAATGATATTGATTTCAGAGGCACATTGTGATGAATTATACGTCACATTGTAATAATGGGATTTTTGGAAGCAAAAATCTCATTATTTGGAATTTGTTTGGAATAATAGAACTTTTGAAAAATAAATGTAAAAATAGGTTCATCATTGAGATAAAATCCCCAATTTTTGTCAAGGTCAATATAATGTTAGATTTAACTCCTGAAAATTTTTATGTCTCTGTTTGAAGAATTTTGATAGGAGTTATGTGGAAATTAACTTTTTACCCTCATTTTACATAATTAGCAAATTGGTGAAAATACTTAATAGAAAATTTTGGAAAATTTCTTGGTGATATATCTGAGTATGAATAACCTTGAATATTTTTCTTAGCATTGTTGGATGCAACAGTAATTTTTAAAACCTTATAATGGGATTTTGGTAAATTATTAAGAATTGAAATTGGTAGGTCATTACATTATAGAGGTTGATAAAACTTTGTCGTTAGCCTTAAATTCATGATATATATGCTCTGTAAGTTTCCTATAAGTTTTAGTAATGTATTCCTTATACTTCATTTGGAAAATGACAATTGTGTGAATTTTGTATTAATTAAGGAATAAATAGAAATAATTAAAGGAAAATTATAAATTTTGGTAGACAGCTATATTTTACCAAGATGCAACTCAGTAAAAATTCCTTAGGTCCGTGGATTATGATTTGTAATACTTCATGTATTAAATGACCTTGGGGATTAATTAAATGATTTAATTAGAGGACTTAATGACTTAAGAAAATTACGAAAATCAATAGGCTCACTTCATTAGTCCATACCATCCTAGGATAAATAATTAGGGGCAGGTGGCCCAAGGAATTGGAAGTTCCATTTTAGGGTGGTATTAGGTCATGGGTTGCGCATAGTGTAAGTAGGTTATATTATAAGGATCACCGGGGGATAGATCAGCAGTTGCGCTAGAGGTTACAATTGGAGAATAACCTTGGTGGGTTGTGTTGTCTTATTGACGAGAGTAAAAGTGCAAACCCTTGGATAACAACTGGAGTGGAGGCCGGCAGAAGACCATCGCCATTCAGAGAACATCTTAAGTCATTAGGATCACTCAAGAGTAATAACGAGAGCTGGGGGTGATTTTTGGGTAGCCATCAACTAAAGTAAATATCCTTGAGAAAGGGAGCTTTGGTCTTAATCCCATCGTAGTTCCTAGTGCCCCAGAGAGCCTTCACCGGGTATACCCTGGGCAGTCCTGGGATTAACCTTAAATCACTAAGTATAATAACCCGTAGAAAAGAGTAGTCTAATAGGTTAAGACATTGTGGTTCATTCTCGCCCATGATGGGTTAGAGGGATTTTGAATAAAGGCACTATTGTTCGTTCTCACCCGAGATGGGTTGGAGGGATATAAGTCGCAGGCTCACCCGTGAAGGGTTTGAGGGATTCAGAACAGGTTGGTCCTGCGAGCTGAAGGCTCGGGATGAAATACTTGCATGTGCATAAATATAGTGGCGGGGCATACGGTACTGGCCGATCGTCACACCGATGGCAGTACGGTGAACCAGGCGGGTGTGAGGGTTTGAAGGGCTAGTGGGTTATTTTACACTGCGGTCTAGAGGACGATCCCCGATAACGCACACCCGACCTAACAAGACTGACGGGTTGTCAGCAAAGTACGTACGCATGGACTCTAGAGTGCACCTAGGACATGTACAGAGGCGTATGAGAGGGGTCTAAGGTTTGGTAGTGTGCATACCGGCCTAGAAGTGGGGATTCCTGCTCCGCTGCTGCCGTAGCCACAGCGGTGGTACCCGGGAGTGAAGCTAGCTCTCAAAAAGTGGGAACTAAAGGTCTGTGATCACATAGTCATTGTGTGTGAGTTGCACTTGCCTGTTGCATAAATTTGCATCATAAACATTCATTCATATTAGGTCATACACTTCGTAAATCTTTATCATGTAAATTAGTATGGGATCTTTTATATGATAAGTTAAATTTCCTGGAAACTTAACTTATAAATTTGTATGGGCATTTTTATAAGTTAAGGTACAATTTGTGATGGTATAGTAATGGTAACATATTTTTTACTTTCCTGCTCTTACTTTCAGTTCTTTACTAACTTTACCGTACTGCGTTTTACTTTACTTGTCTTACTTCAGTTTTATACTTTACTTACTACACTTGTACTTCTTACATAGAACTGCTAGAGTAGAACTACTATTACTCCTCATATACTTGTTAGTATAGTGCCACTGCCACCTGTTTACACTTGTTACCCCTTGTTGTCCGCTGCTTCATCCTCCCGCACGGTGCCTAGGAGTTGCGTGGCGAGGTGTGGAGGAAACGACTTAGTATTTTTTACTAATGGTCGGTGACCCAACTATTTTTAGGAGCTCGAGGAGATGGAGTACCAGCACGACCGGCAGGACGAGATGACAGGACGTGAGGAGCTGATACCACCACCTACTACCACTACTACTGCAGAGTTGCCTCAGGTGGGATGACTTTGTGATGATAGTTATCTTCCGCTATTCAGAGTTGAGAGAGAGAGATTTTGATATGATGTACTGGGCATAAGCCTTTTTTACTTCTGTACTCATATGGGCTCATGTATTTCCTTTTCATATATTTATATATATGTACTGTGACTGTGGACTAGTTGTGGTTTACTTTTACCGCTATACTTCTGTTTCTCATATTGGCCTACAGGGTATATGATCATACTAGCCGGCAAAATCGGCGTGTTGCAGTGTCGACTAACCCGTGCGTTAGTGCCACCGTAAGATGGCGGTTCTAGGCATAAGATCGGCAGCCTCCTTGGTAAGCGGGAGGGGTCTTAGAAACTGGTATCACTTGACCAAACGATCATATGAGAAAGAAGTCCACAACACTGGACCACCCCGCACGAGCATTAGTTTGCGGACAAACTATGTAGCGGAAGCAGTGGTGTGCCCATGTGCAAAAAGTCACATAAAACAGTCCATTAAGTACAATGAGTTAGGCCAGTTCTGTTTAAAACTTACCTTTATGCAACCTCCACAGGTCGCTGCGCCGCAAAATAAGGTTCCCCCCCTCCAGCTGCCACTCCATTTCTACGGACAGAGATGGGGCAGACTTTGACGACGATCTTGGAAGCCTTCAAAGCCCAGCAAGTCCCAGCTCCGTAGCCAAATCCGGGGTCAAGCTGGCTCAGTGCCTTCAATAGCCTGTCCCCGCTGATGTACCGTGGGACAAAGGATGCTGTGAAGATGGAGGAATCACTGGAGGCCATACATGAGATATTGGCAGGCATCAGCTGCCCGGTCGGCCAGGCAGTACATCTAGCCACCTCTGCATTAGAAGCTCATGCAAAGAGATGGTGGAAGTCCGTACGAGAGTCTACATATGCTGACTGGGAGTTGTCGGACATATCTTGGGAGGAGTTCGGTGAGGTATTTTTGGATCACTTCGTATCCAGCACAGACAGAGATGCATTGGAGGAGAGGTTTCTGAACCTCAGGCAGGGGAGCAGGTCGGTGATTGAATACCAGTGGGAGTTTTCCCACCTTGCCAGGTTCGCAAGGATACAAGATACAGACGACAAGAGATATGCCAAGAGATTCTACCGGGACCTTAGAGATAACTTGAGGCAGGCCCTATTATTCATTTCTCATGGCACATCAGCCCAAATCATCGAGATGGCAAATAAGCGGGAGGCCGACCAGCTGATGGTGCAAGGAAGAGGGAAGAGACCATACGATGGGTTGACACCAGGAGAGAGCAGCAAGGGTTCTCAGTGAGGCAGGACCATTGGATATAAGAGGGGTGGGGGACGTTGTCATCCCAACTTCAGGCAGGAGTAGGGGCCACCTCCATCATTAGCTCCCCCACCTCTACAGGTGCATGTTCCGAGGATGCAGGATGACCATGGCCACCAGCCGGTAGTGTGTTACGGATGACGCCAGCCCGGGCACATTATATCGGAGTGTTTGCATCGGTTCCATCCACCTCCTCCTTCTCGACCTCCAGTGGCCCCTCTAGTACAGCAGGGCCGAGGCCGAGGCCGAGGACGAGGTCGATGCCGAGGCCAGGGATATCATGGAAGAGGACGTAACCAGGAGCAGATGTACGCTTTGGACCTCACGGAGCAAAGGAACCCTGAGGAAGTGATTACAGGTACTTAAATTATTTTAATTTAGAAATTTCAACCTTAGTAGTACCTTGAAAACCATAGAAATAACCTCCATTTTAACTCAAAAAAAAATATCAGACATAGTTATGATCAGCGACAAGCTAGCTCATACCCTCTTCGACACGGGTGCTTCGCACTCATTCGTGTCGGACACTTTTATTGAAGGACTAGAGGGTGTGGAGAGATTCCCTGGCATAGAGATGAGGGTGCGTCTTCCTGATGGCTCGGAGCTACACACTACGGATAGCTGCAACATGGTGGCTGAGATAGGAGGCAAGGCATTCGAAGCTCCGGCGACGGTCTTGAGATTGCCGGACTTTGATTTGATTTTGGGCATGACCTCGCTTCGTTGGAACTATGCCCAGATCGACTGCCACTCGAAGAGTATTACACTCAGGCATGGAGACTCCTACGTCACTATTGAACGTATCCGACCTATCCCCCATCTTTCATTATTTTCTGTACAGGTTGTCAAGGCCTATGAGTAGGTGGAAGAGGTGTACCTTATCTACTTCGAGATGGTGGCAGCAGAGACTTCTATAGGTGATATCCCAGTGGTTCGGGATTTCTCTGATGTATTCCCGGAGAAATTGCCCGGACTACCACCAGCTTGGGACTTGGATTTCAGGATTCAGTTGGTGCCGGGGGCGTGGCCAGTGTCCCGAGCACCTTACAGGATGGCTCCCAGAGAGTTGGCAGAATTCAGGACTCAGCTTCAGGAGCTTGTGGAATCAGGATTTGTGTGGCAGAGCCCGTCACCGTGGGGAGCACTAGTTCTTTTTTTGAAGAAGAAAGACGGATCATTGCGGATGTGCATAGATTACAGGGAGCTGAACCGGTTGACAGTCCGGAATACCTATCAACTGCCTCAGATAGACTAGTTATTTGATCAGCTTCAGGGGGCGTTCTGGTTCTCTAAGCTGAATTTGAGATCCGTTTACTATCAGCTGCGCATCCGAGAGGAAGACATCCCGAAGACGGCTTTCAGCTCACAATACGGGTTATATGAGTTAACGGTGATGCCTTTTGGGCTCACAAATGCCCCTACCGCATTCATGAGTCTAATGAACCGTGTATTCGAACCCTTCTTGGACCGCTTCGTCATTGTATTCATCGACGATATTCTGATCTATTCCCGGACTCAAGAGGAGCACACAGAGCATTTGACACAGGTTTTGCAGAGGCTGCGGGAGTCCCAGATGTATGCGAAGTTTTCTAAGTGCCAGTTCTGACTACAGGATGTGGCCTTCTTGGAGCATACGATCAGTGGAGCTGGATTGGCGGTGGATCCAGCCAAGATAGAGACAGTGAGAGATTGGCCACGACCGAAGATAGCGTCAGACATTCGTAACTTCTTGGGATTAGCAGGTATTATCGTAAGTTCGTGGACGGGTTCTCGAGGATGGCACTCCCCCTCACATCCTTGACGAGGAAGGATGTAGAGTTTGCTTGGACAAAGCAGTGCGAGACAGCCTTTCAGGAGTTGAAGGACCGACTCACCTCATCCCCTATCCTTGTACTCCCATCTGGGAGTGAGGGATTTTAGATTTACACGGATGCCTCATACGAAGGGATGGGTGTTGTACTGGTGCAGCACGAACATGTTATCGCTTATGCTTTGAGACAGTTGAAGAAGCACGAGCATAACTATCCGGTACACGATTTGGAGCTCGGGGCTATTGTATTTGCGCTAAAGATATGGCGGAATTATCTGTATGGGGTTCATTATGACATTTTGTCAGATCACAAGAATCTCAAGTACATCGATACACATAAGGACATAAACCTGCGACAGAGGAGATGGCTAGAATTTCTCTGTGACTATAATTTCCAGATTCACTACCACCCGGGGAAGGCAAACACAGTAGCAGATGCATTGATCAGGAGGGCCGGCACCTCTGGGCCGGAGCCTCGGGTGATGGCTATGGAGCTAATATAGATGATGGATGACATGCATATTACTATGGTTTCTGAGGCTGAACCAGTAGGATACCGAGAGTACCTGAGCTCATTAATCAGAGATGATGACATTCGGGAGCACATTATGGTGCATCAGAGACTGGATGCTATATTGGAGCCGATTTTCAGTGCCCTGGAAAGGTGCAAGGTTGAGGATTACACGCTGCAGGATGATCTCCTTCGATTCCGTGGACGCATTTATATACCAGCAGGGGGCGGTATCCGGGATGATATACTTGAGAGGCACATTACTCGAGATATTCAGTGCATCCCGGCATCACCAAGATGTGGGCAGATTTACGGAGGACTATGTATTGGCCTGGGATGAAGAGGGAGATCACCCACTTTGTGACACATTGTGAGACATGCCAGCACGTTAAGGCAGAATGCAATGGCCCGAGAGGTTTATTACAGCAATTGCCAGTCCCAGAGTGGAAGTTCGAGGACATTGATATGGACTTTGTGCATGGACTACCTCTCTCCCACTCTGGGTATGATTCCATCTAGGTCATAGTAGACAGACTGTCCAACGCGGTACGCTTTATTCCAGTCAAGAAGGATGCTCTAGTTGCAGTTTTGCTGAGATTATTCGTGGAGCAGTTCGTCAGATACCATGGCATCCCCAGGATGATTGTTTCGGACCGTGTTGGTCGGTTCACTTCGAGAGAGTGCAGGGCTATGCAATCTTACTTGTGCTCTCGGCATACTTTTAGTACCGCTTTCCACCCACAGACCGACGGACAGACCGAGCGGACCATCCGGACCATGGAGGATCTACTCCGCCTATGCATATTGGATATGTGGAAGCCTTGGGAGAGGCTGCTACCATTGATTGAGTTCTCCTACAATAGCAGCCACCGGGCTAGCATCAGGATGGCTCCATATGAGGCACTTTACGGGAGGAAGTGCCAAACACCGCTATCATGGGTTCAGGATGTGGATACCAAGGCTCTTAGTTAGGATTATGTGAAGGATACAGAGGCTCAGGTTCATTTGATCAGGGATCGGCTGTTAGAGGCCCAGAGTAGACAGACGAAGTATTATGATGCTCGACACCGGAAGGTGGAGTTCCAGGTTGGAGACAGAGTTTTCTCGAAGATACGTCTGGTACACGACATCTCTCGGGTGCGGAGGCATAAGAAGCTCAGTCCTCTATACATGGGGCCATGCTTGATCCTGTAGCGAATTGGCCCCTTAGCTTATCGACTGCAGCTGCCACCAGAGTTGGGTACCCTACACGACATCTTCCATGTCTCTTCCTTGTGAAGAGCCCTCCTACGGCGGGAGCAGCACGTTACTACTATAGCTGTTTCGATAGCGCTAGACAGATCCGTCAGATTGGAGCCGATCCGGATTGATGATACAGATGTCCGTGTGTTGTAGAAGAAGAAGGTCCCGCTCGTGAAGGTGTTGTAGTCCAATCATGGATGGGAGGAGCACACCTGGGAACCAAGGGATCTGATTATGGAGCAACACTCGGAGCTATTCACTTCAGGTATACTTTAGTTTATGCATTTAGATTTCTTATAACTCTTGCAAGTAGAACCCCGTAGACCCGAACTTAAAGTTCGGGGACAAAATTGCTTTTTTGTTTATAGGTTTGTAACATCCTATGTTACTTCTAAACCCCCTTACCTTAGATTGGGTTAGGCATGGGGTGGGTGTAAGGAAAAATTAGCTAGGTTTGACCCTAGGTAGTGGGTTGTAGCCTTGTGGGGCCCACTAAGGGGCCAAAGTCAGACTAGTTAAACTAGACTAAATAGGAACCCTAGCCATACCATTACCCCACCACATTTCCTTAACCCTAAAATAAACTAAGTGGACCCTAGGGCATGTCATTAGGTCAACCCTTTGACCCTAGTTGACCAAAGTCAACCATGGCCCTAATTTGGTCAAACCTATACTATAGGCCCAATTAGCCCAAGTAGGACACCACATTGACCCAACCCAATTTGGGTGGTGCCACTAGACCCATGAACACCAAGTGGGGTCAGCCCACTCATCATGGTTGACCAAGTCAACTCAAAGTCAACCTAGTCAACATAATTGACCTAAAGAAGAAAATGAGGGTTAAGCCCACACTCCTTGGGCCAAACCCACCAAACTTGGCCCATGGCCAGCCCAAGTGGACAAAGACCAGCCCTACACCTCTGGTTTTGGAGAAAGGACACATGCATGTGAGAAAAGTGGGAATTTTAGGAGAGAGAAGAGGAGTGAGAAGAAGAAAAGAGGTGGAGGCCACTTGGCCTTGGCTCCTTCTGCCCAAAAAGGGTGCTGGCCGACCTCCTCAGGAAAATTCCAGCAGAATTGGTAGCATGGTGACCACTTGGCACCATTGGTGATACAACCAAAGCCCAAACCGAGCTCACCTTGGAGTTATCTCCACAAACAGTCCTCCCCAGCTCAAACCGACCACACCATCAGCTTCAGTGAGTGGAATCGTGTGGAGAACGAGTCCTGGAGCAAAGCTTTTGGTGAAGAAATGAGATTTTGAGCAGGAGATCGTCGGAGCAGCTCAACCATGGCCAACCGCCGCCAACCTCGCCGTCGTGCCGCCATTCGGGTCCGTTTCGCCTCCCCTCTACTCGTACTAGCTTTCTAAATCCTTTAGGAGAGACATCGGGCTCAATTGAGCCCGATACCATGTGAGGAAAGGGAGAATTTTTCGAGCTTTTCTTCTTGCTTGGGTTCGCTGGAGGAGCCAATTCCGGCGGCCTCATCGTCGGAAATAGCTAGCCACCACCTCAGTGAAGGTGGTGGCGACATTCGCCGGCGGTGGTGGTTGCTCAGCTAGCCAGAAATAGTCGGGCAAGTCGGCCCAGCGGAAATGAATCTGGGCCGTTGGCTGACTGGATACGACGACCAGATTCCGTCCATTCTTGCGTTAAGATTCATGCAACCCGATATTTATTAAATTAAATAAACTATAGTATATATACATTATGTCACACTTATACAGTAATATCGCATGGCTATGTTAGGACTCTTAGAGGCATTTCCAGGACATGAACAGTAAATGAAATTTGTAGCTTAATGTCTTAACTTTAATTTGGCACCTTAAACATCAAATATGGTAGAGTATATTGGGCTGTAGGTCAGTTTTCCTAGGACTGTTCCTAGGCAAGGGCATAATTTCAAATTAATGCCCAAGCCAAACCAGTAATCAAAATGACCCAAAATTTTGGGTGCATTCATAATGAGGGCATACGTAGCTCCTGCCAAAAATTGAGAATTTTGAGAATACATTTTCTATAGTGTTTGCTTAAATATCAAAAACTAAATAAATGAAATAATTGGAGTGTTATGACTCCAAATGGCTCAAAATTTTTGTGGAATATCCTTGAGGACTTTTCATGTGCATGGTAAATATTTCAGCACATTTGGAGCAGTGCATGTTGGGTAAAATCACTTACATGTGTTGATTATATATAGGCTTGGGGTGCAAATAGCCAAATTTGAAATGTTGTGTATTAGATCTATTTGGAACATCCAAAAATCATGGTATTGATTTCAGAGGCTCATTGTGATGAATTATACCCCACATTGTAATAATGTGATTTTTGGAAGCAAAAATCTCATTATTTGGAATTTTTTTTGGAATAATAGAACTTTTGAAAAATATATGTAAAAATAGGTTCATCATTGAGATAAAATCCCCAATTTTTGTCAAGGCCAATATAATGTTAGATTTAACTCCTGAAAATTTTTATGTCTCTGTTTGAAGAATTTTGATAGGGGTTATTTGGAAATTACCTTTTTACCCTCATTTTACTTAATTAGCAAATTGGTGCAAATACTTAGTAGACAATTTTGGAAAATTTCTTGGTGATATATCTGAGTATGAATAACCTTGTAAAATTTTCTCAGCATTTTTGGATGAATCAGTAATTTTTAAAACCTTATAATGGCATTTTGGTACATTATTAAGAATTGAAATTGGTAGGCCACTACATTATAGAGGATGATGAAACTCTGCCATTAGCCTTAAATTCATGATATATATGCTTTGTAATTTTCCTAGAATTATTAGTAATGTATTCCTTATACTTCATTTAGAAAATAATAATTGTGTGAATTTTGTATTAATTAAGGAATAAATAGAAATATTCAAAGGAAAATTATAAATTTTGGTAGACAGCTATATTTTATCAAGATGCAACTCAGTAAAAATTCCTTAGGTCAGTGGTTTCCAATTTGTAATACCTCATGTATTAAATGACTTAGGGGATTAATTAAATGATTTAATTAGAGGCCTTAATGACTTAATAAAATTACGAAAATCAATAGGCTCACTTTATTAGTCCATACCATCCTAGGATAAATAATTAGGGGTAGGTGGCCTAAGGACTTGGAAGTTCCATTTCAGGGTGTTATTAGGTCATGGGTTGCGCATAGTGTAAGTAGGTTATACTATAAGGACCACCGGGGGATAGATCAACGGTTGCGCTAGAGGTTACAATGGGAGAATAACCTTGGTGGGTAGTGTTTTCTTAGTGACGATAGTAAAAGTGCAAACCCTTAGATTGCAACTGGAGTGGAGGCCGGTGGAAGACCGTCGCCCTTCTGAGAACATCTTAAGTCATTAGGATCACTCAAGAGTAACAACGAGAGCTGGGGGTGAATTTTGGGTAGCTATCAACTAAAGTAAATATCCTTGAGAAAGGGAGCTCTGGCGTAATCCATCGTAGTTCCTAGTGCCCCGAGAGCCCTTCACTGGGTATACCCTGGGTAGTCCTGAGATTAACCTTAAATCACTAAGTATAATAACCCGTAGACAAGAGTAGTCTAATAGGTTAAGACATTGTGGTTCATTCTCGCCCGTGACGGGTTTGAGGGATTTTGAATAAAGGCACTATTGTGCGTTCTCACTCTAGATGGGTTGGAGGGATATAAGTTGCAGGCTCACCTGTGAAGGATTTGAGGGATTCAAGACAGGTTGGTCCTGCGAGCTGAAGGCTCGGGATGAAATACTGGCATATGCATAAATTTAGTGGCAGGTCATGCGGTACTGGCCGATCGTCACACCGATGGCAGTACGGTGAACCACGAGGGTATGAGGGTTTGAGGGGCTAGTGGGTTGTTTTACACTGCGGTCTGGAGGACGATCCCCGATAACGCACACCTGACCCTACAAGACTGACGAGTTGTCAGCAAAGTATGTACGCATGGACTCTAGATTGCACCTAGGACATGTTCAGAGGCATATGAGAGGGGTCTAAGGTTTGGTAGTCTGCATACCGGCCTAGAAGTGGAGATGTCTGCTCCGCTGCTGCCGTACAACGGTGGTACCCGAGAGTGATGCTAGCTCGCAAAAAGTGGGAACTAAAGGTCTGTGATCATAGAGTCATTGTGTGTGAGTTGCACTTGCATGTTGCATAAATTTGCATGATAAACATTCATTCATATTAGGTCATACGCTTCATAGATCCTTATCATATAAATTAGTATGGGCTCTTTTATATGATAAGTTAAATTTCCTAGAAACCTTAACGTTTAAATTTGTATGGGCATTTTTATAAGTTAAGGTACGATTTGTAATGGTAGAGTAGTGGTAGCATAGTTTTTACTCTCCTGCTCTTACTTTCAGTTCTTTACTTACTTTACCGTACTGCGTTTTACTTCACTTGTCTTACTTACTTCAGTTTTATACCGACCCAACAAGATTGATGGTTTGTCAGCAAAGTACGTACGCATGAACTCTAGAGTGCACCCAGGACGTGTACAGAGGCGTATGAGAGGGGTCTAAGGTTTGGTAGTGTGCACACCAACATAGAAGTGGAGATGCCCGCTTCGCTGCTGCCATAGCCACAGCGGTGGTACCCGAGAGTGAAGCTAGCTCGCAAAAAGTGGGAACTAAAGGTCTGTGATCACAAAGTCATTGTGTGTGAGTTGCACTTGCCTGTTGCATAAATTTGCATCATAAACATTCATTCAAATTAGGTCATATGCTTCATAGATCCTTATCATATAAATTAGTATGGGCTCTTTTATATGATAAGTTAAATTTCCTGGAAACCTTAACTTATAAATTTGTATGGGCATTTTTATAAGTTAAGGTACGATTTGTGATGGTAGAGTAGTGGTAGCATAGTTTTTACTTTCCTGCTCTTACTTTCAGTTCTTTACTTACTTTACCGTACTACGTTTTACTTCACTTATCTTACTTACTTCAGTTTTATACTTTACTTACTGCACTTGTACTTCTTATATAGAACTGCTAGAGTAGAACTACTATTACTCCTCATATACTTGTTAGTATAGTGCCACTGCCACCAGTTTACACTTTTTACCCCTTGTTGTCCTCCGCTTCGTCGTCCCACATGGTGCCTAGGAGTTGCGGGGCAAGGTGTGGAGTAAACGACTTAGTCTTTTTGACTAATGGTCGGCGACCAAAATATTTTTAGGAGCTAGAGGAGATGGATTACCAGAACTATCGGCAGGACGAGATGACAGGACATGAGGTGCTGATACCACCACCTACTACTACTACTACTGCAGAGTTGCCTCAGGTGGGATGACTTGGTGATGATAGTTATCTTCCGTTGTTCAGAGTTGAGAGAGAGAGATTTTGATATGATGTACTGGGCATAAGACCTTTTTACTTATGTATTCATATGGACTGATGTATTTCCTTTTCATATATTTATATATATGTACTGTGACTGTTGACTACTTGTAGTTTACTTTTACCGCTATACTTCTGTTTCTCATATTGGCCTACAGGTTATATCATCGTACTAGCTGGCAAAATCGGCGTGTTGCGGTGTCGACTAACCAGTGTGTTAGTGCCACCATAAGATGGCGGTTCTGGGCATAAGATCGGGAGCATCCTTGGTAAGGGGGAGGGGTCTTATAACACGGAGTAGGACATGGCTTGGGGACACGCCCATGTCCCAGGCCATGTTACCCACTCTCCTCAGCCTAGTCATGACTGAGATTTGGGGTGTTACAGAAGATCTCCTAGGAAGAGACCATGCTAGGACTCTTATCCCTGGGATTTATGTCTTCAACCTCTCCTCTCTTCATTGTGAAGAAGATGGACATGGTTTTGTGAAGATAAATGGTCTATTGAGGGTGAATAAGGGAGGAGGAAAATCTGTGAGTCGTTTTGAACATAAGACTAGAGGAAGAAGATGAACCGATGTCGTTCATTTTGTTTTAAGATGCGTGCAGAAATCTATTTTCTGTGCGTAGTGAACTTCGAGGCCATTTTTGGGTGTGATACGGCGGGATCTAGGTCTTGGGCTGAAAATGAAAGTTGTATTACTCAGAAAGGTATTTCCAACGGATGGTTACACGTTTTCATACAAGTCATGTAGCCTCGGGAAAGTCCAGTCGAAGTTGTTACACAATATCACATAAGTGCACATTATTTTCAGGTTAGTGTATAATCGGATCTAGACTAGGTAGAAGGTTGTAACAGGAAGATGTTGAGGTTTTGATGATCTTAGCTTATTTGTGATCATGATAAACAAATGGTTGTTATGTTCAGTTGTTAGATCCTTAAGTAAACAAATGGTTGGTGAAACTTGTTTGTAAAAACGGTTTTGAAAGATTTTAATAAATAAATGGTTAGGGAGTCATAGTGAACAAACGATTTGATAAATTTTGTTTGTATATGTAACACCACAGTTTTTCCAGATCTTGAGTTTGTGGAAGCCATCGCGCGGCGATAGGTAGCTATCGCCCAACGATAACCTTGTTTTTATGAAACCAGGTAATGAGAGCGTTGAGTGGTACCACGGGATGGTAGGATGCTACCGCATGGCGGTAGCTCGTGTAGCATTGAGTGAAGAGAAATGAGTATTAGTGCCCGACATTAGTAAGCTACCGCTCAGTGGTAGCTTGGCATTGAGTGCATTGAGAGGCTAGTGTTGAGTGGAGGCGTTGAGTGGTAGGCATTAAGTGAGCTACCGCAAAGAATTAGTACTACCGCCGGCGTTAGCGCCTCCTTATTTTTTGGTCGAGCGCTCGGGAAGATACCGCCCGACAATAGGTAGTCACCGCTCGACGATAGCGTGTGGAAGCAGTTTCGTCGTTTGGCTTTTTAGCAATCCGATTTCTCTTAGGATTTAATCCTAAGGCCCAAGACTCTCCCTCTAGAGAGCTTAAGTAGGGCTGAGGGGGATTTCTCCCTCATTTCTTCTCATTTTGGAGTTGACTTAGGTTTTGGAAGAGGGAGTTAGGAGGAGGAAGAAGAGAGCTTTCTTCTGCCATTGACGGAGCTTCGGAGCTCTGATCGTCGTTCCGAGTCCAGATCCGTTGAGAGGACTTGGAGGCGCACATTCTCATTCGTGCAAAGCAAGGTTTCATGGCAAGGAAGAGGAGTCGTAAGGTAACGACACTTATCCTCTTGATCTTTAGGATGCGTGCAAGGTATCTATTCTTTTCTTTCTTTCTTTCAAGCATTATAGGCACCGGATCTCTCAAATGAGAGGGATTCAAGTTGTCATGATTCAAGAGGAGCCACTGGGTCGATTGTGTGCGTCCACGACATGATATTGCACTAGAAATCCGCTCTGTTAGTGGATTAGGAATTGTGGGTGAAGCCGTAGTCGCGACTGTTAGTCCGACTCGGTGATGTTGCATAGCGAGCCTTAAGGATTTTGTTAGAAATCCTTTAGCGGCAAGATGTCATTTGTGATATTGTTTTCCCCCTCTTTCGTGTGAGTAAGTATAACCAGAATCGGATCAGGTGGAAATTAGATTACACGTTAGGGTGCGGGGACGGTACGGTACGAATGGTGGATTAGGGAGGGAAAGGCTTGGGATTGTGATGTGCTAAGGCGTGGTTTGTCTTTATGGTCGGTTGGCTAGCCCATGACGTGCAAGTCATGTGTGGAGAGTGTCCCGGCAAGTCAAGTCCCCTTCTGTGAAATTGACGAGAACGCCAAGCTTAGGACAAGCCCGAGCGATGAAGACCATGAGCGGGTGGGGTCCTGTAAGGGTTCTTATAATCAGTTTGTGTGAGAGACAGAATCCTGACGTAAGAAGTAAGAGCTTGCAAGCAAGCCCGGGTTTAAGATCCACGAGCGGGTGGGGCCTAAGCAAGCGTTCCGTGAAGAGGATTGAAAGTCTTGCGGAAATTGGAAGTACCCTTGTGTTTGCGGCTTCAACATCGATGGGCAAATTGGACGTGCCATTGTGTTTGCGGCTTGAAAGCCGATGGGGAAATTTTAAGTACCCGATTGATGATGTGTTAGAAGCATACGCTTTAGGGTGCCTTCGGTGAAACCCAGGATTACATACAAGCTGCATTGTAGGCCTCTTTATATTACATGCTCAACTTAGAAACATGTTTGTTGTATGAGACATCCAAACCTGTTTTATAGCTTTACATGTTTATGTATACTGCATACGAAGTGCTGACCTACAAGTTGGTTGTGTATCCTAGTTCCGCTAGGGTCAGCCGGGAGGAGATGTGTTGGTAACATAGTTGAGGTCAGCCCTTGCTGACCCACATTACCACAAATTTTTACAGGACAAGGATAGCAAGCAGGAGCAAGCTTGCCGGCCAAAAAGGCCTAAGCCTCATGAAGTGATTCATTTTGTGTAGTAGCTCAATTTTGTTGAATATTATGCTTAATTCACTATGTTTCCAGCTTGCATGCTGAGATAGCCTAGGAGTGGTTATGTACGTTGATGTTTAATGTTATTGTTCCTGTTTTGAACTCTTAATTGTTGTAATGCCTTAAGGTCGTGTTGATACTCATATGTTATTGGATAAATTCTAGACTTGTTTTTTTTGTTTCCGCTGTGTTTAGTCTGAATTTTGAGTCTGGTAGTTTATATCATCTTTTAATGCTCAATCTGTGGCGTATACATGTTGTGGGGCCCCCGATGTAATAACTCCATCCGTTCATATATTACATAATAGAAGGTCTGACCGGGGCCCCACACGATATACAAAAAAAACAGGCGGCGAAGTCACGGAGTGATATAAGAGTTGCGCATCCTAACTCATAACATTCTAGCGGAAGATTATAACACGAAACTGGACTCCAAACATGAATGTCCACCATATAAATATCCATATTGATATATATAAATAGGAATGTTCATCAAATACAAAGTCAGTAAGCCTTATGGCCTTACAGTTGTTCTTTACAAAAGTGTCTTCCAAACATCGGCGCGCAGGCCGACCACACATGAACAAAATATAGTAGTTTCATTTAGCCTTCAAGGGCTAGAAAAAGCAACAGCAGCAAGGACTTCAGCCTTTAAATGTCCCGCTCGGTGCTCCAGCACCTGTATAAGGACAACCCACCCTGTAACACCCCCTATCCGTCGCATAGCATATAGCAGTAGGTCCGGCCGGGGCCCGACGCCATATACCACAGACAGACCGGGTGGTTACGTATGGAAACCATCCAACCAATCTCAACGTCCTACACAGAGCATTCTAGCGGAAGCAGTTTATATAAGTTGTAAACAAGAACCCAGCATTAGAGCACGAATGTCCACTAGTACATAATTAGGAATGTATACAAAATACCCAAAATCGGCCTTAAGGCCTTACAGAATGTTTCACTTGAATAATACATGATTTACAAACCTCGGCACGCAGGCCGGTCATACATGAATAAAACAGAAAACATTTCCACTTGGGCCTTTGAGGGCCAGCTTCGCAAAAAGGGCTTTAGCCCGCTATTGACCGCTTGGTCCAGCTGCACCTGTAAGCAACAAACCACTGCACGGTGGCAAACAAGGCAACGATCAGTAATGCTGACCAAATTATAACTATCCCGCCCCCAACTCGGGGCGGCGATGCTCCTTCCCTGCATTTCATTAGCATAAGCGAGCCATACATATAACCATAGCCATTTCATCACAGACGTTGGCTCGTACGGCCACACGTCCCGTGCACTCAGGGCACATTCTCGGTGAACCGGTCGATGTTACGTCAATTAAAGCCATTAACATTCCGGACTCACCACCGCCACTTACACGGCCAAACATATGAGCAATTCGTCTTCCTGGCCTGGGTCACGTCAATTAAAGCCATAGACCGCCGAAGACTCCCATCTATGCCAACGGCGAGTGCCACGTAACCTTAGGTCTCTCTAACCGAACGACATAAAGCGGGTACGGCTCCATATAACCCGTACTCACTTCGCAACGATAATTTAAGCCATTTGCGCGGGTCAAACTTTCACCGAGTCCCATTCTACCGCAAGACACATAACCCAGTTATGTTCGAGTTGGCTCTCAGGCCACCAAGTTGGCAAGATCTCGTATCCGCCCAGTTTTCCGGGTGCACCTTTGGGTTAGTCCCCAAGGCTCCCTGCTGCAATCTACCGCGTAGAAAACCCGAAAAACAACCAATAGCACAGAGTCTTCTCCGGCCTTATGCAATGCAACATCACCGATCCAGACTAAAATGTCCGGGTAGGCTTCACACATCATGACTATGTCCGTTCTCGTATACGGACTCTAAACAACGGGGACTTTACATATCTACCCGAAGGAACGCCTCCAACTCTCCGCAAACTCGCGAGAGCGGGCTTCCTATGCTAAGAAAGAGAGCGACTCATGCTCAAGATGAGGATCGTTACCCTTGAGTTCCTCTTTGGCACCATCGAAAAGTAATCGGATAGAAATCACCGCACTTGAGTTGCCTCCGTGGATCCGGAGTCGGCTTGCGATTCGGAGCTCCGAAGCTCCTCCAATGGCGGATCTAGCTCTTCTTCTTCTTGCCTTAGCTCTCCTCTCTCCAAGGGTTTAGAAAGAGAACAAGTGAAGAAAGTGATGGATTTTCTAAGTCAAAACCCGGGTATATCCTCTCAGGAACAACCCCCAGCCGTTGGATCTCAACCTAAGAAAACGAACGGCTTTGATTCGGGGCTGAAATGCCCAATCTGGACCGAACACGGCCTGGCACACGCCCGTGTCCAGGGCCGTGTGCCGCATTCGCCGTCAAAATCGAATCTCCTGGACCCTCACACGGGTATCAAACACGCCCGTGTTCGAGCTGACACGCCCGTGTTCCAGCTGACACGGCCGTGTAGTCGGCCGTGTACCCCTTGATTTTCCCCCGTTTTCAACCCGAGCACTGTACGGGTCCTAGGACACGCCCGTGTTCTTGCCCGTGTCACCTTGACACGCCTGGGCCCCAGGCCGTGTACAAGGTCTCGACATTTCGTCGCGTGCAGTTCGACGACTGGATGACACGGCCTTGGACACGCCCGTGTCCTAGGCCGTGTGCCTTGTCTCGACGATCGTCGAGCGAATCTCGACGAATTCCCCGGGACGATCGTCGACACGGGTCGACACGCCCGGCGCCATGCCCGTGTCGCGGGCCGTGTGCCCATTCTCGACGAATCGTCGAGTATATCTCGACGATTTCTCGGCTAAGTGTCGACACGGGTCGACACGCCCTGCGACACGCCCGTGTTGCAGGCCGTGTGCCCACTCTCGACGAATCGTCGAGTATAACTCGACGACTTCGCGGCTAAGTGCCAACACGCGCTTGACACGCCCTGGGACATGCCCGTGTCCCAGGCCGTGTGCCTTCAGCCAGAAACCAAAACTGGCCCAAAACGTCCCCCTTCGCTCCTTTGAGTTTCGGGGCGTTACAACTCTCTCCCTCTTAAAAGAATTTCACCCACGAAATTACATAAAGGAAAGACATGTACAAAACCAAAATTTGTACCTGAGCGGAACAACTCCGGATATTCGTCAAGCATAGTCTGCTCTCTCTCCCAGGAGAGCTCCTCACGACCGCAATTGTCCCACCGGACCTTGACCATCCTGATCTCTTTATTGCGTAGCCGCTTGACCTCCGAGTCCTCAATCCGCACGGGATTGACCTTTGTCGTTAGCCCACTTTCCACCGGCACTTGATCGACCGTGATCACTTGCGTAGGCTCTTGCACCGCCTTCTGAAGCACCGAAATATGGAATACATCGTGTAAACCACTTAGCTCCACTGAAAGCTTCAATCTATAGGCCGCTTCTCCAACTCGCTCCAGAACCTCGAACGGTCCAAGGTACCTCGGGCTTAGCTTTTTCAATCGCCGCACCCGCGAGACACCCTTGAATGGCTTTATCTTCAAGTATACATAATCGCCCACAGCGAACTCCACGTTCCTGTGCTTGGCATTATAATACTTTGCTTGCCGGTCCTGAGCGATAAGCAACCTCTCCCGAATGGTTCTCACCAAAGAAGTAGCGTCCTCCACTTCCGATCGCTTATACAACTTTGACTCACCCGTTTCTAACCAAGACAACGGCGTGCAACATTTCCTACCATATAGGGCCTCGAAAGGCGCCATCTGAATACTCGCTTGGTAGCTGTTGTTGTATGCGAACTCCACCAAATAAAGGTGGTCTTCCCATTGCTTTCCGAAATCCAAGACACACATGAGAAGCATATCTTCTATGGTTCTATTGACCCTCTCGGTCTGCCCATCCGTTTGTGGGTGGAAGGCTGTGTTGAATTTCAACTTTGTTCCCAACATTTGTTGCACCAGCCTCCAATCATTGGACGTGAACCGCCCATCTCGGTCACTCACGATGCTGCGGGGCACACCATGAAGCCGTACTATATTATCCAAATAAAGCTTTGCCAGTTTCTCCACCAGATCGTCCTTCCTATGCGGAATAAAATGCGACACCTTCGTTAATCGATCCACGATCACCCAAATGGCGTCGTTCCCCTTTTGCGACCTTGGCAAACCGTGCACAAAGTCCATAGAGATGTCGTCAAATTTCCACTCCGGAATAGGCAAGGACTTAAGGAATCCTCCCGGCTTTTGGCACTCCGCCTTTACCAAGGCGCAGGTTTGGCACTTCGCTACGTATAGCGCCACATCCTTTTTCAAACCCGGCCACCAAAATAGTTTCTTGACGTCGCGGTACATCTTCGTGCTCCCCAGGTGAATCGAGTGCTTGGTATGGTGCGCCTCGTACAACAACTCCACCCGTAAATTTCCCACGCTTGGGACGCACAGACGACCGTCTTTCCAAAGCAATCCGTCCTCCACGACGAATTGGGAATTTGACCCATCCAGAGCCTCTATCATGAACTGCTTCATATGAGCATCCATATCCAATGCCTGCCGAATACGATCAGCCAGGTCATATTGGACTTCAGTCCAATTCAGAACTGCTTCAGCACTTGATTGTCTGTCCACACAAACAATCTCCAACGCCTCCAACTCCTGCACCAACCGGTCATCATGCACTGATAGCCAATTTGCTTGAGCTGGGGCTCGGCGACTCAACGCGTCCGCAACCGCATTCCCTTTGCCAGGCACGTAGTGGATCTTGAATGTATAGTCCCCCAAGAACTCCATCCACCTACGCTGCCGCATATTCAGATCCTTCTGATCTATCAGGTACTTTAGGCTCTTGTGATCGGTGTAGATATCAATCTTCACACCGTACAAATAGTGTCTCCACAGCTTCAAGGCAAAAATCACGGCCGCTAACTCCAAGTCATGGACCGGATAATTCCTCTCGTGCACTTTTAGCTGTCTCGAGCCACAAGCTATCACGCTTCCGTGCTGCAGTAGCACGCAACCCAAACCGCTGCCCGAAGCATCGCTATATATCTCATAGACTTCGGTTCCACATGGCAAACTCAGCACAGGCGCCGTGGTCAACTGACACTTCAATTCCTCAAAAGCTCGCGCGCACTCCGGCATCCAAACGAACTTATGCTCCTTCCTCGTCAAAGTAGTGAGAGGTAGCACTATCCGCGAGAAGTTCTCTACGAAGCGCCTATAATAACCGGCAAGCCCCAAAAAGCTCCGGACTTCTGCTACCGTAGCAAGCTCAGGCCACTCCCGTATCGCAACAATCTTCGCCGGATCCACCGCAATACCCTCTCCACTCACTATATGCCCGAGGAACGCCACTGAGGATAGCCAAAACTCGCACTTCGAGAACTTGGCATACAACTGATTTCTCCTTAGCGTCTCCAACACCAAATGAAGATGCTTGAAGTGATCTTCCTCACTTTGCGAGTACACCAAAATATCGTCGATGAAGACGATCACGAAATGGTCCAAGTACTCCCTGAACGTCCTGTTCATCAAATCCATGAATACTGACGGCGCATTAGTCAGCCCAAACGGCATGACCGTAAACTCATAATGCCCGTATCTCGTACTAAACGCTGTCTTCGGGATATCACTCTCCCTTATCCGCAGCTGATAGTACCCAGACTTGAGATCTAACTTCGAGTACACCGTCGACCCGACTAACTGATCAAAGAGATCATCAATCCTAGGGATCGGGTACTTGTTCTTCTCAGTCAGCTTGTTTAGCTCCCGATAATCAATACATATCCTCAAGCTTCCGTCCTTCTTCTTAACAAAGAGGACATGTGCGCTCCAAGGCGAAGAACTCGGGCGCACATACCCTTGCTCCAACAACTCTTGCAGTTGAACTTTCAGCTCCGTCATTTCCTTAGGCGCTAGCCGATACGGAGATCGTGACACAGGCTTTGCACCTGGCACTAGCTCGATCGTAAAATCTATCTCCCGCTGAGGCGGGGCTCCAGGAAGATCTGCGGGGAACAGATCAGGGTATTCCGATACCACTGAAATACAATACAACGCGGGCTTCGGCTTTACAACCTCCACTAGTGTACAGAACAGCTCTACACTAGCACAAACCGCCTTCACCACCTGAAGAGCGGCCATCATCGCCTTGCTCGACCTCTTTGAGCTCATAAGGGTCGTCTCACGACTTGCTCCCAAGTTGACTTCCTTAGTACCGCAGTCTATGGAGGCTTGCTGCTCCGAGAGCCAGTCCATGCCAAATATAACGTCAAACTCCACCAACGGAAGTAACGATGCTTGCAGATCGTACTCCTAATTCCCAAACCACAAACTAAGAGCAACAAATTCTACCCTCGCCGAATGAGCACCATTGGACTATAACGCATCCAATTTATCTCTTACCATCGAAGGAGGTACTCCAAGGCACAATAAAATTCCTAATAAAGGAACGCGAAGCTCCCTAAACGAACGGTGCTCTCGCAGATAAAGTAAAGTCGCAACAAAGCTTAGCACAGTAGTCCTAAGCTAATATGCATAACAAGTATTTAAAGCAAAACTATCTTTAAACCATACATGTTGTCACGACGACGGGCTTTCTCCAGGGATTTAGGCACTCACGAGCATAATGCCACGGCTCCCCACAGTTGTAACATGCTCCCGGGGTTTGGCTTGTAGTTGCCCCCGAAGCTCTGAAAGGAGGGACTAGACCCAAAGTCCTAGCCTTCTTGTACCACTTTCGATATACAGACTTTGAGGTGTTCGGCACTTTGAATGTCGTTTCCTTTGCACTGACATCCTTGACTGCTCCTGACATAGGTTTCTTACCCTTCCGAGCACCATTCCAACAGTCTCGGGCAAAGTGCCCTTTCTTTCCACAAGTATAACAAGTGTAAGAAGCTTTACTAGTCGATTTCATAGCCCCTTTCTCCAGCATTCTGCCGGATGCAGCTCTAATGGGGTTTGTATAGTTCGATACCATGGTCGCTGGCATCGGGAGGGTATTCCTCAACTCTGCCTCCAATGATCTAGCTGATTCCACCAAGGCTCGGAACCCCAATAACTTTGGTCCTAGTAGTAGAACTCGTAACTCGGCACGCAGGCCATTATAAAATCTATCGACTGTAGTTTGCTCGTTATCCAACTCGAAGCATGGGTAGCGACTTATCAGAAGAAATGCTTGCAAATATTCCTCAACCGTGTGCGCTCCCTGCACTAAATGCATATTGAGCTGCTGCCCCAAAGGTTTACCAAAGGTCATCTGCTGCGTCGCGCCCACCGGCGTTGAAGCCACAACAGGGGCGCAGGGTTGTACATTTCCTCCTAGCTGTGCACCCGTCACAGCGAACACCGCTTCTACAATCCTTCTAACGGTTTCATACGAAGGAGGAGGCTCAAACACCTCACCGGGTGCACTATGCTCCTCTGAAACCGGACATTCTGGCTGTCCAGCACCGCTTCCGGTCACCTATAGTGGTACAAAACACCGTCAAGCGACCAACTAAAATTGCGAACAGCAATTATAGGAACACGCAGGTTCCTCAAACACGAGTATTTTCATTCCTAAGTGGACATTCATGGGTTCTTTTACCATTATAACGATGACGCACACAATGTGCTCACCACCCCTTAAAAAGAATTCCCCCACGAATTCACTTTAAGCCCGACCAAAACCAGTACTCTGATACCAAATTGTAACACCCCCTATCCGTCGCATAGCATATAGCAGTAGGTCCGGCCGGGGCCCGACGCCATATACCACAGACAGACCGGGTGGTTACGTATGGAAACCATCCAACCAATCTCAACGTCCTACACAGAGCATTCTAGCGGAAGCAGTTTATATAAGTTGTAAACAAGAACCCAGCATTAGAGCACGAATGTCCACTAGTACATAATTAGGAATGTATACAAAATACCCAAAATCGGCCTTAAGGCCTTACAGAATGTTTCACTTGAATAATACATGATTTACAAACCTCGGCACACAGGCCGGTCATACATGAATAAAACAGAAAACATTTCCACTTGGGCCTTCGAGGGCCAGCTTCGCAAAAAGGGCTTTAGCCCGCTATTGACCGCTTGGTCCAGCTGCACCTGCAAGCAACAAACCACCGCACGGTGGCAAACAAGGCAACGGTCAGCAATGCTGACCAAATTATAACGATCCCGCCCCCAACTCGGGGCGGCGATGCTCCTTCCCTGCATTTCATTAGCATAAGCGAGCCATACATATAACCATAGCCATTTCATCACAGACGTTGGCTCGTACGGCCACACGTCCCGTGCACTCAGGGCACATTCTCGGTGAACCGGTCGATGTTACGTCAATTAAAGCCATTAACATTCCGGACTCACCACCGCCACTTAGACGGCCAAACCTATGAGCAATTCGTCTTCCTGGCCTGGGTCACGTCAATTAAAGCCATAGACCGCCGAAGACTCCCATCTATGCCAACGGCGAGTGCCACGTAACCTTAGGTCTCTCTAACCGAACGACATAAAGCGGGTACGGCTCCATCTAACCCGTGCTCACTTCGCAACGACAATTTAAGCCATTTGCGCGGGTCAAACTTTCACCGAGTCCCATTCTACCGCAAGACACATAACCCAGTTATGTTCGAGTTGGCTCTCAGGCCACCAAGTTGGCAAGATCTCGTATCCGCCCAGTTTTCCGGGTGCACCTTTGGGTTAGTCCCCAAGGCTCCCTGCTGCAATCTACCGCGTAGAAAACCCGAAAAACAACCAATAGCACGGAGTCTTCTCCGGCCTTATGCAATGCAACATCACCGATCCAGACTAAAATGTCCGGGTAGGCTTCACACATCATGCCTATGTCCGTTCTCGTATACGGACTCTAAACAACGGGGACTTTACATATCTACCGGAAGGAACGCCTCCAACTCTCCGCAAACTCGCGAGAGCGGGCTTCCTATGCTAAAAAAGAGAGCGACTCATGCTCAAGACGAGGATCGTTACCCTTGAGTTCCTCTTTGGCGCCATCGAAAAGTAATCGGATAGAAATCACCGCACTTGCGTTGCCTCCGTGGATCCGGAGTCGGCTTGCGATTCGGAGCTCCGAAGCTCCTCCAATGGCGGATCTAGCTCTTCTTCTTCTTGCCTTAGCTCTCCTCTCTCCAAGGGTTTATAAAGAGAACAAGTGAATAAAGTGATGGATTTTCTAAGTCAAAACCCGGGTATATCCTCTCAGGAACAACCCCCAGCCGTTGGATCTCAACCTAAGAAAACGAACGGCTTTGATTCGGGGCTGAAATGCCCAATCTGGACCGAACACGGCCTGGCACACGACCGTGTCCAGGGCCGTGTGCCGCATTCGCCATCAAAATCGAATCTCCTGGACCCTCACACGGGTATCGAACATGCCCGTGTTCGAGCTGACACGCCCGTGTTCCAGCTGACACGGCCGTGTAGTCGGCTGTGTACCCCATGATTTTCCCCCGTTTTCAACCCGAGCACTGCACGGGTCCTAGGACACGCCCGTGTCCTTGCCCGTGTCACATTGACACGCCTGGGCCCCAGGCCGTGTACAAGGTCTCGACATTTCGTCGAGTGTAGTTCGACGACTGGATGACACGGCCTTGGACACGTCCGTCTCCTAGGCCGTGTGCCTTGTCTCGACGATCGTCGAGCGAATCTCGACGAATTCCCCGGGACGATCGTCGACACGGGTCGACACGCCCGGCGCCACGCCCGTGTCGCGGGCCGTGTGCCCATTCTCGACGAATCGTCGAGTATATCTCGACGATTTCTCGGCTAAGTGTCGACACGGGTCGACACGCCCTGCGACACGCCCGTGTCGCAGGCCGTGTGCCCACTCTCGACGAATCGTCGAGTATAACTCGACGACTTCGCGGCTAAGTGCCGACACGCGCTTGACATGCCCTGGGACACGCCCGTGTCCCAGGCCGTGTGCCTTCAGCCAGAAACCAAAACTGGCCCAAAACATCCCCCTTCGCTCCTTTGAGTTTCGGGGCGTTACACACCCAGTGGTGGTAAACAAGGCAACGGTCAGCAATCAGCTGACCAATTTATAACGACCCTACACCTTTCCATGGGCAGTGGCATTCCTTCCCTGCAAGCATAGCAATTCATATGCAGATATAGATTCATCATATATTGTGCACTCATGCACAAACATTCCATCACAATCGTCAGCCACGCGGCCCGACGATCCGTGCACTCAGGGCACATTCTTGGTGTACCGGCGAAACAGGGTCCCACCACCGTATCAGGGCCGAAACCCAATGGTAAAAGTTGAGCATTTACTACATGGCGTGCAACCGGAGATTTTAGTCTTAATAACCAGGGAATGGCCCATAGCCCCTATGGTGTCGTGGCTCGAAGTCTAAGACTCTAGCTATGCGCTCCAACAGACCGCACTTTCAGGTCTCACATCGGACGAGCATAACGCAGGTCGGATCAACCACCCCCTGTTGCTCAAGTCGCCTTGCCATCACTGAGTATAGCGTACTCACGGGTAAGAAAAAGGCGCTGGTCGGTTTCACCTTACCTGTTTGGCATAAAGCCTGGGTGTTTTCCTAGGCACACAAGTACTTCCTATTACTACCCTTCACAAGCACCACCCATTAAGTATCACAAGCATCAGAGGGTCTTTCCTGGACTTCCATACCATTACTTCCTGGTACTACCGTTCACAGACACAACCCAGTAAACATCACAAGTATCAAGGGTATTTTTCCTAGATCTCAAATCCAGTACTTCCTGCTACTACCCTTCACAGGCACAACCTATGAACATCAAACATTACAAGGGTATTTCCTGGACTCCCAATCTAGTACTTCCTGCTACTACCCTTCACAGGTACAACCCATTCAACATCACAAGCATCATAAAGGTATTTTCCTGGACTACCACTCCAGTACTTCCGGCTACAACCCTTCATAGGTCTAACCCATGGACTCCAAAAACTATAGGTTTAATCACGGAGTCTTCTCCGATGCTTATATGCAACATCACCAATCCAGACCAACCTGTACAGATGGGCTTCACACAGCATGCATATTCCGTACTCCAGTTCCGGATCTATACGCCAATTCATCGGGGATTCCAAGAATCAACCCAAGGGACACCCTCTGGTGGGGGAATCCTATGCACATGTCAAAGAGGAAGCCTTCACATGGTTAAGAAGGAAGCCTTCACATGCCAAAGATTGTTACCCTTGAAGATCACTTTGTAGCCATGGACTTTTAGCCGGCTGAAAAGGACCGCAGCGGCTTTGCCTTCACAACGCTAGCCTCGGATCTCGAAACGGAACTCCGCAGCTCCACCGGTGGCCGGATCTCATCCTCCTCCTTCTTACTCTCTCTCTCTCTCTCTCTAGGTTTTTAGAAAGAGGATGGAAAAAATGCAAAATGAGGATTTCTTTCTCATCCTCGTCCTTAAGGAAACAGGGAGGACTCTGAGCTATCAGATCTTAGCTGAGAAAATGGACGACCACGAGTTTACCACAAAAGGCTAATTTTTGCCTGACACGGCCCATGACACGCCCGTGTCACAGGCCGTGTGCCTTAAGAAGCACACAACCGACTCATCCATACTAGTACATGGCCATGTGATACGCCAGTGTCACGGGCCGGGTCACCTAACACGCCTTTAGACACGCCCGTGTCTGTGGCCGTGTACTTTAGGCTGCACAGAACCAATTCAACCCGATCAGGACACCTCTAGTGACACGCCCGTGTCACAGACCGTGTACCCAAAACACGACCGTGTCCTGCCCGTGTTCACCAGGCCTCAAATGCCCTGGGCATGTCCAGCAAAGGACATGGCCTGTGACACGCTCGTGTCACAGGCCGTGTGCCCATACATGGAAGCAGGCACACATGTAACTCAACTTCATCGAACTGAATTTTTCGACCAGAGGAGGCCTCTGACACGCCCATATCAGAGGGCGTGTTCCCTCATTTGTCGTAGAAACGGATTTTTGTCGACCACTCGCCGGCTGCTCACCCGTGTAGGACATGACCTAGGACACACCCGTGTCCCACGTAGTGTCACCCAACTTTTTCCCAATCTTGGGATTTTGTGTGTTCCACCAGGCCAGACCCATATTATACGGTCTTTATCGGGGAGGTGATACAATTTTGTATCGAAGCAAGCTTTGTGTCCGAGGTAAGGTTTCATGGTCGAATGTCAAAATCAGATCACGTTAAGAAGTTATCCACATATGAGTATCGCGGGACCGTGAGTGTCCTTTTTTCTAAGTTTTGCGAGAGAAACTAATTCTCGTTTTACCTTGCTTTTGCTAAGGGGGTAAGAGGCGATGCAAAGATATCGAGGCCATGAGAGGAGCCTTTGGCGTGCAGTGCAGCTGCTCTAGGTCGGATGGGCATGGGTATAACCCCAACCGAATTTTGTCATATACTAGCAGAGGCAATGGTAGCAGCCCAAACTGCAGCTGCAGCACAAGTTGTGACTCTTATTGCACATGTAGCGACTCCTGTTACCCCGGATGTGGCACTAGTCGTACCGGGCGGAGGAGCCAGGCCAGCAGATCCATTGGCGGAAAGAGTGGTTGTTGGGCAGGGAGACCGACAGATTAAGTATTTCTTAAGCTTCCATCCTCCAACGTTTAAGGGATTCTGCACACCGACTGATGAGGAGGACTGGTGGGCGAGGATTCAAGAATTGCTAAGGGCGGCAGAGACGCCAGCGGAGAAGCAGTCCAAGTTTGTGACCTCTATACTGGAAGGTGACGCGAAGTTGTGGTGGGTGAGCTATAGCGGCCGCCAGTTTCATGGACACACCTCATCCATAGAAGTGTTCGGGAATGCATTTTTGAAGAAGTATATCCCTTCGTCGACAAGATTAGCCCTTTAGAGACAGTTTCTGCGCTTGGTGTAGCTGGACAAGACTGTGGATGAGTACGTCCAGGAGTTTACTCAATTAAGTCATTATGTTGGGACGACCATGGCAGGCGATGAGGAGAGGGACAACTCTTCTACCATGGATTGAGGAGAATATGAGACAACCCCTCATAGCTATGAAGAATGTGTGCTTCAACAATTTGATCGAGTCTGCTAGGACATTAGAGCGAGATATGGAGCGAACCCAACGTCGGAAGGGTTTTGCAGCCAAGCAGGTAGAAGGAAAGCCTTCTCAATCGCAAGGGAAATCTGAAGGGCATAAGTAGAAAAAGAAGCCACATCCCTACAAGTCTTGGGAGAAGAGTAGTACGACGTCTGGGGGTTCTCACTTCAAGGGACCACCATTGTGCTACAAGTGTGGCAAGCCGAGCCACATAGCTCGTTTTTGTACTGAAGGTAGCGCTAAGGAGGAGCCAAGGCAGGAGCAATCTGTGCGTTCTGGTCCTAGCCCATGCAGCCAAAGGCATAGAGCCTTGGGCAGCAGGAAGCCATCCGCCAACCTGATGTGGTGACAGGTATTGGAAAGTTTAAGTTCATTTATTTTCTTTATAATTTCGGGATCTTTTATGTGTGTCGCTTGTGTTTTAGGCATCATGCTAGTTTCGGGATACCCCGCTAGGGTATTGTTCGATACGTGAGTGTCGTACTACTTTCTTGCGAAAAGCTTTATCTGAAGAATTGGAGTCGAGTCCTTTTCGGCGGACGCAGAACTTAGGGTGAGCATGCCCAATGGGTCTTTCATGACTACCAGGACGAGATGGCATATTGGTTGTAGTCTGGACAGAATTGACTTCATGTTGGTAGAATCGATTCTTCTGTTAACCGAATTTGATTTGATCTTTGGGATGCATTGGCTTGCAAAGCATCGTGGCATAATTTACTGCGTATCTAAGGTGGTGACTTTGAGAAGCGTAGTAAAGGAAGAAGTTAAATTTGAAGGCCTTAGTGGAGTGGCATGTTCCCTGATTTTAGTCATGCAGTTGGTGTGGGCGGTTAACCAGAGATGAGTAGCTTTCGTAGCATTGCTAGAAGTTCAACTTTCCAAATTATCAATTGGAGAAGTGCCGGTAGTGGCAGAATTCGAGGATGTGTTTCCCGAGGAGCTACCTGGAGCACCTCCTCGACGGGAGATCGATTTTTTGATTGAGTTAGTGCCAGAAGGTAGTCCAGTGGCATGTCCTCCTTTTAGGATGGCACTGAAGTAGTTGGCTGAGCTCAAGGTACAGTTGCAGGAATTGTTAGAGCAAGGGTACATAACACCCGGCTCTTTGCCATGTTCCTTTCCCATGATGTTCATAAAGAATAAAGATGGTTGTATATGGTTGTGCATAAACTACCGGGAGTTGAATAAATTGACCATCAAGAATAAGTATCTGATTCCACGGATAGATGACCTGTTCGAAATGTTGGTAGGGTCAGTGGTGTACTATAAGTTGGACTAGAAGTCCGGATACTACCAATTACAGATTCGAGACGAAAACATACCCAAGACAGTGTTTCAAACAAGGTATGGTCACTTCGAGTTCTCGATGATGTCGTTCGGGTTTATGAACACACCATCAGTATTCATGGATTTGATGAACCGAATGTTTCGGTAGTATTTAGACTCATTTGTTGTGGTCTTCATCAATGATATTTTGGTATACCCCAAATCAGAGGCGGAGCATGAGGCTCATTTGAGAGTAGTCTTGCAGACTTTGAGAGAGATCCAGTTGTATACAATGTTCTCCAAATGTGAGTTCTGGTTAGAGAAGGTGACATTTTTGGGCCATGTAATTAGTGGTGATGGGGTGGCAGTGGATCCAGCAAAAGTTGAGGGCATCATAGATTGGCCAGTTCGGAGCACCGTGGCAGAAGTGAGGAGTTTTCTTGGACAAGCTGGGTACTATAAAAGATTTATGGAGAACTTTTTGCGGATAGCTCTGCCCCTCACTTCTCTGACTCGTAAGGACAAGAAGTTTATGTGGACTTAGGAGTGCAATTAAATATTTGACACCTTGAAGGAAAGACTAATGACAGCTCCAATCCTAAGTCTTCCGAAATGGACTGTATGATTTCAAATTTTCAGTGACGCATCAGGTTGCGGTTTGGGTTACATTTTAGTACAATATGGCAAGGTGATAGTCTTTGGGTCTATACAGTTGAAACCTCATAATAGGAATACCCCGTCCATGAATTTGAATTAGCGGTGGTAATTTTTGTGCGTTAAAGTTATGGCGACACTATTTATACGGTGCGAAGGTGGAGATCTTCACGTACCACAAAAGTCTGAAGTATCTCCTAGATCAAAAAGATTTTAACATGCGGCAGCACAGATGGGTTGAGCTCCTTCAAGACTATGACGTGAATATTCAGTATACGCTAGGCAAAGCCAACGTGGTGGCGGATACCTTGAGTATAAAATTTTCTGGACAAGGGAATTGGATTGAATCTCATGATGAGCTGTTGGTGCGAGACTTTGAGTCCCTCTACATCGTTTGTGTATCAAGAGGCGATTCTACTATGGCTCGATTGAAGTGGATAGAGTTGCAGAATGACTTGTCTGATCGTATTCGGGAAGAGACTAGTGTAGATGCAGAGTTTTAATCATTTGTGGTGGAAGCTCAAATGATTCGGGGAGAGTAGTGCCTGAGAGATGATTGATGGGATCTTAAGGAAGGATGAAAGGATATGGTACTGCAGTTCGGCAAGCTCCGTGAGGAGTTAATGTTTGAGTCTCTTTTCACGAAGTACTCCATTCATCCAAACAGTACAAAAATGTTGTTGGATGTGAAGAAATCCTTTTGGTGGCCTGGATTTAAGCAGGATGTTGCTTGTACATGAGTCGGTGCCAAATTTGTGCCTTAATGAAGGCTGAGTGTCAGAAGCCGAGCGGGTTTAAGAAGCATCTTCCTATTCTCGATTGGAAATTTGATTATATCTCTATGGACTTTGTGCATGACTTATTTCGGTCGCAGCAGGGAAATGATGCGATTTGGGTGATCGTGGATCGCTTGACCAAAGTGGCTCACTTCATCCCAAATCAGAAGGAGGACAACGTGGAAAAGTTGGTAGAACTTTATATTCACAACATTATGCGATTGCACCGGATTCCAAAGAGTATTGTTAGGGATCGCGATTGACGGTTCACGTCCAAAGACTGGAGGTTGGTACGGAAGAGCCTGGGAACAAGACTCATGTTTAGTACGTCGTTCCATCCTCAAACTGATAAACAAATAAAAAGGACGAACCGTACATTGGAGGATATGCTGAGAATGTGTATCCTTGACTTTGGTAGAAGTGGTAAGATCACCTCTTCATGGTGGAGTTCTCCTATAACAATTGTTTGTAGGAGAGTATAAAGATGGCACCATACGAGGCTTTGTATGGAAGGCGGTGTCGAACATCGATGTCTTGGACAGAGGCGGGAGACACCAAACTTTTGGAAAAGAAAGAAGTGACTGATGCTTATGAGTTGGTGCGAACCATTCAGGAGCGCATGAATATTGCTCAGGATCGGCAAGCGAAGAATTTTAATGCTCGCCACAGGAAGATTTAGTTCACGGTAGGAGACTGAGTATATCTAAAGATTAAGCAGTTCAAAGGCGTTTCACAGATTCACCGACTCAAAAAGTTATGTCCAAGGTTTTTGGGTTCGTTCGAATTTACAGAGCGCATTGGAGATGCTACTTACCAGTTAGCATTGTCTGCAGAGCTAACTGGATTACACGATGTCTTCTATATCTCAGAATTGAGGAAAGCCTTGATGGTGGCAAATGTTGTGGTCGAGTCAGCGGCAATGCCAATAGAAGAGGACTTGAGGACGTTAGTCTGTCCGGTTAGCATAGAGGATTCAGAAGCTCGGCAGTTGCGGAACAAAGAGGTTACGCTCGTAAGGGTGCGTTTGGACAACTGTGGGCGAGACGAGTTATCCTGGGAGCATGAAAAGGCAATGCGGGAGGACTTCCCAGAACTTTTTACATCGTGTATGCTTTTGTTTGAGTGCATGCTTAATTTCGAGGACAAAATTCTTCTAAGGGGGGAGGAGTTGTATGATGAGTCCATTTTTTATACCTATTTTCGGACTCATCTGGGCTAGTTTTCACGCGTTTGCACTTCACTTTTAGTTCGTTAGCGTATATATTTCATCTTATCTTTATTTCCATAGGAAGTGCACACTTAGGCCCGTGGTTGTGTATTTTTGTACTTTTAATATTTGTACTCCCTTTTTGTGCTCGTCTGGAATGTCTGCACATATCAGTGCTGGGTTTAGGGGTCGTGTGCATGTTCCGAGGACGTTTAGAAGCAGGAATACTGCGCACGATCATCAGATATAGTGTGCACGACCACTGGTCGTGCGCCGATGATCGTGCGCAATGTACCCTGATTTCCAAAATCTGTCTGGGGTAATCGCACGACCACTGGACATAGTGCGCACGCCCACAGGTCATGCGCCGCTGATCGTGTGCGTTGATTCCTCATTTCCTGGAGTCCTGTCTGGGGTAATCGCATGACCATTGAACTTAGTGCGCACGACCAGTGGTCGTGCGCTACTACTCGTGCGTGTTATCCCAGTTCTTCTTCCTAATATGCCATGCCAGTGCGCACGATCACTAGACACAGTGTGCACGCCCACTACTCGTGCACCCGTGATCGTGTGCATTGTTCAATTCTGCTTTGTATAAATATCACAGGTCTCGCCCTAATTCAGAATCGGGGGGGGGGGGGGGCATCGCTCGACATTTATCCGTAGTTTTTCGCCTTCTCTACCGTTTTTTCATCATCTTCCACCATAAGGAGGTGCTCCGGGCAAGCTTTCACTGCCAAATCCAAGCCGGAGCTTCCTCTCGACCTCCATCATCTCTTGGGTTCATTTCAAGCTTCAACTCCATAGACATCAAGCAAAGGGAAGTTTGAAACTTTCGTCCGCTATCGTGACACGAAGAAGACGGGCCATTGGAAGGTGGTGACAACCCTTCTCTACCCCGGACATAGTTGAGGACCGAGCTTGGATGCGGATTGACAACCCGACGATTCCAACCGTGAATTCTCAGCAAGACTTCGGATTCGGTCGATCTCTTGACTTGTTCTTCCTTTATTGTTGTATATGTGTGTTAAAAATTCATTTATATTGATGTTGTTGCACTTTAGATGTAAACTTTATTAGATTCATGTCTATGTGATTCTGTATTGTTTTACACTTTAGTTGCTTGAGGTGCGTCATATTTCATCGACCACCATCCACCCTTGCTGCACTAGCAATTGCTAGTGGCGTGCATAGCGAAGAGGTGCTCACGACCCTCATTCCTCCATTCTCATCACCTCATCCACAAGCCTACTCGCCCATCCACCTAGTGATTCGGTGCATAGCGGCCCGACTAGTCTTCCATCCCTCCTGGCGAAGCATCGCATAGCGGGTTGCATAGGAGTAGTTGTTAGATTTTTACTTTCTTTTTATCGCAACAATCAAAACCCCCTTAGTTAACTCCGACCTAAGGACTTCAATCTCAAGTCCTCGAAATTAACTCCACCTTACCATGTTCCTTGAGAGATCGATACTTGGGAAAACTAGCCCATTTTATATTACTTATACGACCGGTTCACTGCCGTGATCTTTAGTATCAAGTTTTTGGCATCGTTGCCGGGGAACACAGTTGTGTGAGTTTCTGGAGAGGGAGACGTGAGATTGCTTTCCTTTTCCTTTGTAAATCGCTTTTGTTTTGTTCTACTTCTGTTTTGCCTGCCTTTTTCTTTTTTGTTTAGGCAATTGTAGTAATATATTGTTGGATTTAGTAATTTGCACAATTTCTTTTGAATCTGCTATTTCGACACCATGTGGGGATATTCGTATGCCCAATGACGTTGGTGTGGAAAGCCTTCCCACACTAGTCATGAATGTCCTACGAGAGATATTGAGCATAAGCCTCAGCGCACAATGCATTAGATGTTGTATTCGTACAACTCTTAAAACACTGTGCCCTGAGATTATGGTCAATCGTACTTGCCACATACACCGCTCTCTTATTCCTCTCTGGCCCCACAAGGACCGTAGCGTAATGGGAGAAAGTGTTTGTATTGTCGTAGAACAGATCATGTCCTCAAGGATTGTGCCGAGTACCTCCGTGTTATTGAAGAGGATGATGAGGCGGACATCCGGATCATCCCGACTCCTACCCTCGGTGGCACACCTTCATCATCTGGTTATGTGTCCCTGTCACCTTCATTTGTTGAAGGGAATGATGTGGACACAACCACCAGATGTGTGGCTGATCTAGGCTTCGACGTGGCTGAGCCCATCTCTCCTGTGCATACATCTCCAAGCCTGGAGCCAATTCTTTGTGAGGAACCTACGCTTGACTTTTATCCACGCAGAGTTCTTCCGTCTTTTGTGCATTCTACTTCAATCGTCTCTGACGACATTTTCGACGATGAAACACAAGTTGAGGCTTGTGATACATGGATTATTTCCACTCCCATGGAGGAGGACAACCTTCCTGGTGTCGAGGATTCTCCCTCGATATCAAAGGAGGAAGTCCAAGTCTTGGTGGAGGCCTCTATGGATCCAGCCGAGCCTTGTAGCATTGTCGACAATGCTGATGATATGTTTTCTACCTCAGCCTTTGAGGAATGAAACCGGGATCACTCCCCCGATTATTTCTTTATGTTCTTCGTCTCTTTTATTTCTTTACCCCCCTTCCTTATCTGAGCCTGTGCAGGTTGAATCTCCAAGGGTAAGTTGGGTTGACGTTGAGCCTTGCACTCGGGCTGTCGATGAGTGCATCCTCTTATGTGAGGAGGTTCCTACCTCCTTCACAGTAGAAGACCCTGCCGTCACCTTCACCCCCAGCGAACTTGTGGTGGATGAAACCTTGCTAGGCAAGGATTTGTTTTGTGGTGAGATGAGTGAGGACCAGGCCTCCTCATCATCCTACTTTATATTTCCTCTGCCTGTGAGGAGCAGGTATGATTATTTAGGCAGAGGTATAACTATTCAATCGTCGTATCGGTACCCGTTACCACAACGGATAATGGAACAGTTGCTTGTGCATTTTTCTTTTCATAGACCCATTAGCTAGAACTGTATAGAATTGAATACGTCGTGCTGGGATGACAATAACCCCAGTACTTATCTTTCATTTCCTATATTTTTATTTTTCATGTCTAGCTTAGTTTTAGTATTTCTTTGTATTTTGTATATGTTTCTTTTGTTTTTGCGGAGCTCACCCCTGCAGATATTCATGGCAAATCGAATTGGCGGGGTTGTGATTCTTCGTATGGCGGGCCTTCTTCAGGTTTCCACGCGTCTTCTGGTATGCTCACTGGCTGAGCATTGGGTAACCTCTTCCCTTAGCTCTTTTTGATTTTAATTTCTCTATCATATGCTGTGTAGTTTAGTTTAAGCCTGGGGGAGAGCCAGTTTTGTTAACTTTTGCACGTGCACATCTCATGTGCATACTAGAAGCTTTTATAGTTTTATTTTGTTTAGTTCATTGCACTGCACACCACTGCACTCACTTGAGCGTGTGCTTAGTTGTTTGTGTGCCGCAAGTTAAACTCATTTCTTTGTTAGATTTGAGAAAATTATGGTGCTGGCTTATGATTGTGAGACAGAGTAAAATGTTGACCTTGTTGTGTTTCTAGTCAACTGCTCTCGTCTTGTGTAGAAATTCGAGTAGATTTAATTTTTCTGTATGCTTATGGTTTTATACTTTTCTATATGCGTAAAGATCTTTTTATTCTACTCAAAAAAGTTGGCGAATCTGGTGTGAATCCGATGGTAGCTTAGGGATGTGTGTAGACGGTCGTTAGGTTCGTATTGCTCCATTCAGGAGGATGGATAGTCTTTCTCGTTGGCTAAGAACTTGCCCCAAGCTATTCTTGAAGCATGGGTATAGGTTAGGTCACTCGAATGAGCGTGATGTAGGCTATCATTTAGTCCCGATTGAGATTTGTACAATTCCTAACGTCTTATCCTTGCTAGCCCCGTTGTGCCTTCCCCTCCTTTTGATTCAGCTCCACCATGATTTCATCAAAGCCTCATAGCCAATCCTAGTCGCACACCCAAGTTAAGCTTTAGAGTTTTACATTTTCATTCTTGGGTGTTGATGTGGTGCTTTTACATGTGAATATGTGGATGTGCTCCAAAGCTTATATTTGCTGAAATTGTTAAAAGAGAAGTAATTTGAAAAAGAAAAAGAAAAGTTTAAAAAATGATGTTAATTGTGAAAAAGTGAAAAGTAATAGTAAAATTGAAAATCCTATTTGAGATGTGAGTATTTTTGGAGTAGGCGGTGCACACACCCATATGTTAAAAGTTAAGTCTTGGGGTGTGGTGTACCCGCATATATTTTGGTTAGCTGATGGATTCTTTCTTTGATAGCTCATTTGGGTTAGGTGCATAGCCTTCCTGTTTATCTGTGTTTACCTCACTGAAACCCAATCCCCATCTCTTCACCTAAAGTCCTGCTGATTCGTATGTGAACCCAACCAGTGCCATGGAGAGAATGCGAAAGGGCAAGCATATGGTCACTGACATTGGTGGATTCCTTTGGAGGTTATCCCGAACCCCGATCTTTGGCAATGCTCGCCTAGCGATTAGTCTACTTTCTCCCTACGCGTGACCGAATGATTCCCCGTGATTCCATTTTTGATTAATAATAAAATGTTGATACGCATTGAGAAAAGTGTAAACTATTTTGTATACTTGGAAATTTCTTCTATTATATTTTTACGCGTGCGAGCATGCAACTTCGCATGGTACTCCGTATCCCAATTTCCTTGTTAGCTAAATCATTTTCCCTATCTGCTTAGATTTTTGTTTGCTCGGGACGCGCAAATAGTTAAGTCTGGGGTGTGTGATGAGTCCATTTTTATACCTATTTTCGGACTCATCTGGGCTAGTTTTCACGCGTTTGCACTTCACTTTTAGTTCGTTATCGTATATATTTCATCTTATCTTTATTTCCATAGGAAGTGCACACTTAGGCCCGTGGTTGTGTATTTTTGTACTTTTAATATTTGTACTCCCTTTTTGTGCTCGTCTGGAATGTCTGCACATATCAGTGTTGGGTTTAGGGGTCGTGTGCATGTTTCGGGGAAGTTTAGAAGCAGGAATACTGCGCACGATCATCGGATATAGTGCGCACGACCACTGGTCGTGCGCCGATGATCGTGCGCAATGTACCCTGATTTCCAAAATCTTCCTGGGGTAATCGCACGACCACTGGACATAGTGCGCATGACCACCGGTCATGCGGCACTGATCGTGTGCATTGATTCCTCTTTTCCTGGAGTCCTGTCTGGGGTAATCGCACGACCATTGAACTTAGTGCGCATGACCAGTGGTCGTGCACCACGTCTCGTGCCCGTTATCCCAGTTCTTCTTCCTAATCTGCCGTGCCAGTGCACACGATCACTGGACATAGTGCGCACGACCACTTGTCGTGCGCCCGTGATCGTGCGCATTGTTCAATTCTGCTTTGTATAAATATCGCAGGTCTCGCCCAAATTCAGAATCAGGGGAGGAGGGTGCGGATGGGATCGCTAGACATTTCTTCGCCGTTTTCCGCCTTCTCCACCGTTTTTTCATAATCTTCCACCCTAGGGAGGTGCTCCGGGCAAGCATTCACTGCCAAATCCAAGCCGGAGCTTCCTCTCGGCCTCCTCCATCATCTCATGGGTTCATTTCATGCTTCAACGCCATAGCCATCAAGCAAAGGGAAGCTTGCAACTTTCATCCGCTATCGTGACACGAAGAAGACGGGCCATTGGAAGGTGGTGACAGCCCTTCTCTACCTCGGACGCAGTTGAGGACCGAGCTTGGACGCGGATTGATAACCCGACGATTCCAACCGTGAATCCTCAGCAAAACTTCGGATTCGGTCAATCTCTTGACTTGTTCTTCCTTTATTGTTGTATATGTATGTTAAAAATTCATTTATATTGATGTTGTTGCACTTTAGATGTAAACTTTATTAGATTCATGTCTATGTGATTCTGTATTATTTTACACTTTAGTTGCTTGAGGTGCGTCATATTTCATCCACCGCCATCCACCCTTAACGCACTAGCAATTGCTAGTGGCGTGCGTAGCGAAGAGGTGTTCACGACCCTCATTCCGCCATTATCATCACCTCATCCGTAAGCCTACTCGCCCATCCGCCTAGTGATTCCGTGCATAGCGGCCCGACTAGTCTTCCATCCCGCCTGGCGAAGCATCGCATAGCGGCGTTGCATAGGAGTAGTTGTTAGATTTTTACTTTCTTTTTATCGCAACAATCAAAACCCCCTTAGTTAACTCTGTTGGGTACATTGGAAAATGTGTACCAGATTTGAAGAAGCCTCACCCTACTCAATGATATACATCAAGGTGTATTTGATGTGCTTTGAGTTTATATGTGCAGGTTAAGAGATTGCAGGAAATGCAGAAAAGTTTCTAAGTCCATCGGTCGACACCTAGAGATGCAGTGTCGACACTTATGAAGGCTTGTGTCGACACCTAGAGAAGCTTTGTCGATACTTGGAGTATTTGTGTCGACACCAGGAAAGGCAGAGTCGACACCAGAAGAAAAGTGTCGACACATACAGGCAGTATCGACACACTATGAAGAATACTCAACATATATCATGTCGACACTTAGAGGCATTGTCGACACCCAGAGAAGCTTAGTCGACATCCAATGTGTCGACACAAGGAAGCTGTGTCAACACATTGAAGGCATTGTCGACATCAACTATGTCGACACACAGGACTTGTGTCGACACACAGCAAGCTTCACCAAAGTTAAAGTAAAAGAAGTACTTGTGTCGATACAAAGGAGATGTGTCGACACTCAGCAAGTTTCAACGCAAGAAGGCATGTGTCGACACAAAGGAGATGTGTCGACACACAGCAGAATTCAACTAAGTGTTAAAGAAGAAGTACTTGTGTCGACACACAGAATCAGTGTCGACACATTCAACAGAAGGCTTGTGTCGACACACAGAATCAGTGTCGACACATTCTGAAGAAGCAGTGTCGAGAAGTTGTTACAACAACACAAGGAGTTGTGTCGACACCACCAAGACAAGTGTCGACACATAGTTCACTTGTGTCGACACTTAGTCTATTTGTGTCGATACATAATGAAGAACAGTCTCAACACTTTCATACAGAGACAGTGATTTCAAGAAGTGACTGGATGACTTGACAGCTGCCATTTCAGTCGGTCTACTGCAACTGTCAGAGGTGTCAGAAGTTCGTTAGAAACCGGATCAACCAGTTACCTTGGAGGAAGAGTATATAAAGGCCTTTCTCCTTCAATGATGAAAAATCGATCAATCAATCAAAAAATAAAATCGATCTATCTATCAACAAATAGAATCAATCAGAAGATTAAGAAGATCAATACAGATCCAGAGAAAACTATAAATCAGTATTTTGAAAAAATTTCAGATTTACTTGGAGAGAGAGAACTCCAGTATCTGAAATCAAGAAAGAGACTTGTTAATCAAATCTCTTAAGAAGCAGGTTCTGAACCAGACTACAAAGTAGGATCCAGATTTAATTCTCTATCCTAAGAAGGAAGTTTCCAGCCAGCCTACTTCAAGAAGATCATCTTTACTGAGTTCAGACTCAAGAAGCCTTGAAGAAAGTAAAGACAAAGTTGATCTCAGGAATCAGTGCTATCAAGAACTGATCAAGAAGGTTGCCCTCTTCATTCTCTCAAACAGAGTGGTGATCTAGGACTTGTTATTATTTTCCTTTTGTAGGATCCTAAGGGATCTGAGTTGTAAGCCTAAATTTATAAAGGCTGAGGTAGGGCTTTTGAGCCTGAGTGTAGGAGAATCAATTCTCTGAGTGTAGGCCTTGTTGAAGGCTGAGGTAGGGCTGTTTAGGCTGAGTGTAGGTCTTGTTGAAGACTGAGTTGTAGGGCTTTGTGCCTGAGTTGTAGGAGTGGGGACACTTTGAGTTGTAGGAACCTGTTTGGGGTTCTGAGCTGTAGGATCTGAGGATCTGAGGAGAAGTGCAGAAGTTAGGCCGAATCTAGTACACTACTAGATAGGAAATGGGGGAAAGTGGATGTACCCAGACCTTGGGGAACCACTATAAACACTGTGTGGACTCTATGAATGTTTGTTTCTGTGGTTGCTGTGTTGTGATAACTGTAGAATTTGCATTTGCTGCTTAAAGTACAAAACAGTTTGTCTGCCTTAAAGTAAAAAAGAAAAAGTACACCTATTCACCCCTCCCCCCTCTAGGTGGTTAGACACTATTTCTTTCAAGTGATATCAGAGCCAGGTTACTCAAAAATGGACTTAACAGTCTGAGTAAGATCCTGTAGGCAGTTTCAGAACAAACAAGAATCAAGAAAATGGGTTCTAGTGAGAATCACAAAGAGCTGGGGTCCATGAAATTGCCAATATGTAGAAAAGAGATATTTGGCATATGGAAAGAGAGGGTTAGACTCTTTATGGAAGCTTCTGACCCAAGGATATACATTACAGTCAAAGAAGGCCCATATGTGCCAATGAAGATATCCATTCTGGATGCAAATCAGAAAACTCCCAAGGACTTCTCTGAAATGACTAAAGATGAAATCATTCTGGCCACTATGGACAAGAGAGCCCAGAATATAATTGTTAGTGTCATTGATGATGCAACATTTCAAAACTTAATTCATTGTAAAACCTCTAAAGAAATGTGAGACACATTAATAGTTTATATGGAGGGATGATAAGAAGTAAGATAAGATAGGAAGTCCTTGTTAAATCAGGAATATGAAAGCTTCAGACAAGGAAAGTCTGATAGCATTACAGAATGTTACAAGAAGTTCTATAGGATTGTTAATGAATTGATGTCCTATGGAAGAGATTTCAACAACTATGAGCTGAATGACAAGTTCTTAAGATCTCTAACTAAGGACTGGGACACCAAGATTTGTGCCATTAGGGAAGTGGCCAAACTAGCTGATATACCTCCTCCAACTTTGTTTGGAAAACTGCTATCTTATGAGATGCAGTTAATGGCTAGAAAGGAGGAAGAGAAGAATACTAGAGTGGAGCACAAGGAAAAGACTGTGGCCTTCAAGACTGAAGCCACTAGGAAGTATAGAAGCAAGTCTCCATCTCCACCTCAAATAATTGCTGAGGCTGTGACAGATGATTCAGATAGCAAGAATTCAGATAGCAGTGAAAGTGATGAAGACTTTGCTGCTTTTACTAGGCATTTCCAAAAATTTCTGAAGAAGAAGCAGTGGAGATCTAAGCCTTCCACTTCTCAGCCAAAAGATGACTACTATCAGAAGAGAAAGTCATCCAGGAATGACAGAAGAAGGTCCAAGCAAAGCAAAGCTACATCCTCAAAGATTGTGTACTATTGCTGCAATAGACAGGGACATGTAGTGGCTGACTGTCTTGAAAAGTGGAAGGAGTCAGCTGACAAAAAGAAGACTCAGGTTAAGAGCAAAAAGGAAAAGTCCTTTGTTGCTAAGAAAGACAAGAGTCTGACAAATCAGTCATCTTCAGAAACAGAATCAGAAGCTGAAGCCTACATTGGATTATTTGCTGAAGAAGAAGAAGATGAGTTCATGCAGCTAATGAACTCAATTTATGAGCATGAGGACCATCAGTGCAAGGGACTGATGGCTTTATCTGAAGGAGACAAGATCCATGATCAGCCTGGACCAATTAAGGTACAAAGTTGTTCTTCTAGTTCAATTTATAGTACTGAATCAGAATCAGATACATCTGCATCAAGTGATGTGGGTGGGTCTGAATCTGAAGGAGATATTCATCAGTTAATTGATGAATATACGGACTTGTTGCAGGCCTTGAAGAAAAGTAAAACCTTGTCCAAAACTCAGGCAAAGGAGATTGCTAGTCTTAAATTGACTGCTGCTGATTCAGATAAGTTATTAGATCAGAAACTGAATGAGATTGCCAGATTGAAGAACATAACTGTTATTCAAATGGGCATAATCACATTCAAGAATGATCAGATTAGAAATCTGGAGGTTAGACTTCAGAAATAGAGAGAGATAATAGCAAGTTTTTCTAAACCTAAATCTGTTTTACCCTTGATAGATGAGTTTGTACCTCAAAAGGGTAAGGCTGGATTAGGATTTAAAAAACCTGCCTGTACTGCTAGGTCCAAATCTAAAGGTAAAACCCCAGCACAAAACATAAAGCCTGTTGTAGATACTTCAGCCAGGGTAGTACCTAAACAAAGGTAAAACATGTTTGAGTGATGGTGTTGTGGCAAGATAGGCCACTTTGCCTTAGATTGTTAACACAATTCAAGTGTCAAGGAGAGTACCAAACTGCCTGCTAGAAGAGCTACAGGTAGTTTTGTTAAAAGTCAGACTAACTTGCACCAAGGACCCAAGAGTTATTTGGGTTCTAAGGTTAAGTAATCTGTTTTGCAGGTGAGTCCAAGTGGCCATGCCCCTATATGGTACTTGGACAGTGGATGTTCCAGGCACATGACTGGAACCAGGGGGTTGCTGAAGGACTATACACCTATCAAGGATGGCCCTAAAGTTACCTTTGGTGGTTCAGAAAAGGGAATCATCAAAGGCTTTGGTAACATTTTTAGTAATCAGATTACTATCACTCAAGTGGCCTATGTGAAAGGTTTGAAACACAACCTTATAAGCATAAGTCAGCTGAGTGATTTAGGATATGACATCTCATTTGTCAAGAATGGTTGTCATATCAAAAGGTCAAGTGATCAAAAGATCATTTTGACAGGATATTGGAAGAGAAATGTTTATTGTCTTGACTTTGTATGTGAGAACAATGTTTCTCCTATTTATCTTGTAGCTGATGAGAGAGTCTCTCATTGTGTCAAATGGCACAAGAGGCTATCCCATCTAAATTACAAGACTATTGGCCAACTCTTTACCAAAGAGTTAGTGAGGAATGGTCCTCAAGTTAAGTGTATAAAGGATGTGATATGCTCAGCTTGTCAAAAAGGGAAGCAGACCAAATCCACCTCTCATATCATTGAGAACAAGGATTCTGTGAGGTGTCTATACCTCTTGCATATGGATCTTTTTGGTCCTATGCCAGTTCACAGTCTAGGTAAGAAAGTCTACACATTTGTGGTAGTAGATGACTATTCAAGATATTCCTGGGTGTTCTTCCTAAAAGAAAAATCTGAAACCCCAAGTATCTTATATAGTTTTATTAAACAAATTCAGAATGCGTTAGACAGTACAGTGGTCAAAATCAGAAGTGACCATGGCACTGAATTTCAGTCTGAAAGTATGACAAAACTGTGTGAAGAATTTGGGATTTTTCAGGAAATTTCCTCACCAAGAACACCTCAACAAAATGGTATTGCTGAAGGGAAGAATAGAACATTGATAGAGGCTGTTAGAAACCTATTGAGTGACACTTCTCTCCCAGAATATTTCTGGGCTGAGGCAGTAAACACTGCATGTCATGTAATCAATAGGGCTGCTATCACCAAGTGCCACAAAAAGACTCCCTATGAGATTGTGAAGGGCAGAAAACCAAATTTATCCTATTTCAGGATCTTTGGTTGCAAGTGCTATATACTAAACAATGGCAAGTCTTATCTAACCAAGTTTGCTGCTAAATCCCAAGAGGGGATCTTTGTTGGGTACAACAACAATAGTAAGGCTTATAGGGTTTACAACTTGATTACTCAAGTTGTAGAAGAGTCTATACATGTAGTCTTTGATGAACCAAGACTCATTAACAGTGAATTGTCAAGTAGTGTTTGCAGCTCTATAGGTGTAACTGAGAAGATGGACAAGCTTACCATTACAAAAGATTCTACTGCAACTCAGCAAGTGGAAAATGGTGGCTGCTGTCCAGGGGGAGTACATGACTCTCTAGATACAGAAGAAGACCAAGTGGTGCAGTTAAATGAAGAGGCTGGAGGAGTTCAACATGAAGACAGACTACCTCCAGCAAATAGACACTTAAAGGATCATCCAGCCAATCAAATAATTGGTGATCCCAGACAAGGAGTGCAAACAAGAAGCAGGAATCTAAGTACAGTTCTTTACTCCAGTTTCCTATCACAAGTAGAGCCAAAGAAATTTGAAGAAGGAGTTCTAGACCCTCATTGGTTTGATGTCATGCAAGAGGAGCTGAATAAGTTCAAAAGATGCAAGGTCTGGGAGCTAGTTCCTAAACCAAAAGACCATAACATCATTGGAACTAAGTGGATCTTTAGGAACAAGTTGGATGAGAATGAAATCATTATAAAAATAAAGCTAGACTTATTGCAAAAGGATATAGGCAGGAAGAAGGTATTGATTTTGATCAAACCTTTGCTCCAGTAGCAAGACTGGAAGCAATAAGGATGTTCCTTGCCTATGCAACATATTAAGGGTTCAAGGTATATCAAATGGATGTAAAGTCAGCTTTCCTGAATGCAAATCTAAAAGAAGAAGTCTATGTAGAGCAGCCATCAGGTTTTGTTGATTCTCTCAAACCTGATTATGTATATAGACTTAGGAAGGCTTTGTATGGGTTAAAACAAGCCCCAAGGGCTTGGTATGAAACCATGTCTAGTTTCCTCATTGAGAACAAATTCTCAAGGGGGAAAATAGACAAGACTCTATTCCTTAGGGAATCTAAAGACAAGATTATCTTAGTCCAAATATATGTAGATGACATAATATTTGGGTCTACTGAAAGTAATCTTTGCAGGAAGTTTGCAAAATTTATGCAAGGTAAATTTGAAATGAGCAGTATGTGGGAACTTAAGTTCTTCTTGGGTCCCCAAGTTAGACAGACTGAAGATGGCTTGTGCATATGCCAGTCTAAGTTCACCTTAGAGTTAATAAAGAAGTATGGTATGGAATCATCCACTACCATGAAAACTCCTATGGGGTCAAGTGTGTCTCTAAGCAAAGATGATGCAGGGAAACCTGTAGATGAACCTTTGTATAGAGGGATAGTTGGATCTCTATTATATTTGACTGCTAGTAGACCAGATATCATGTATGCTACATGTGTCTGTGCTAGGTACCAAGCATGCCCTAAAGATTCTCATTTGACTGCAGTCAAAAGGATTTTGAGATATCTTAAGGGCACACCTTATCTAGGCCTTTGGTACCCTAGGAATGGAGATTTTGTACTGACAGGTTATTCAGATGTAGATTTTACAGGCTGTAAGGAAGATAGGAAGAGTACTATAGGAACCTATCAATTTCTAGGTGGAAGGCTGGTGTCATGGAGCAGTAAAAAGCAGACCAGAATGGCAATCTCCATAGATGAGTCAGAGTATGTGGCAGCAGGAGTTTACTGTGCACAGTTATTATGGATTCAGCACCAGCTAGAAGACTATGGTATTCAAGTAAGTAGAACACCTTTGTTTTGTGATTCTACAAGTGTCATTTCTATTACAAATAATCCTGTCTCACATAGTAAGACAAAGCACATAGAAATTAAATATCATTTTCTTAGAGAACATGTAGAAAAAGAAGACATTTCACTAGAATATGTTAACACAGATAATCAGATTGCTGATATGTTTACTAAGCCCATAGATGAAACTAAATTCAATAATTTTAAAATTGAATTAGGAATGTTGAACTTAGAATATGTTCATAAAATTGGCTAAGTAAAATGGTGTCGACACATGAAGTTGTCTATGTCGACACATAGAAATGGTATCGACACTTCTAGAAAGTATGTGTCGACACTTCAGAGAATTAGTATCGACACATCCAGAGTAGGTGTCGACACATCCAGGGTGGTGTCGACACTTAGGACTAACACAGAGTTCATAGAGTGAAGTATCAACTAATCGTAGAGCGCAGATGTTTAAGTGTCGACACATATAATCTGTCGACTATATTTGTGTCGACACATAGTTGTCGAGACATTAGAAGTAAGTGTCGACACTTTTCAACAGTGTCGACACATTTCAAGTATTTCGACGCGCCTTTTCACCTTCGATTTTAGAAAGGTATAAATAGGTCTTCACCATTGTTTGTCGACACGCTCACCATAGTTTCGAGACCAAACTTGTGTGTCGACATCTCTCTTCTCTAAATTCAAAATTTCTCCAAACCCTAATGGCGCCCAAGCTAGAAGAGAACATCAATGAAGGTTATGAGCTAGTGCGACATGGCTTTGCCGACGCGGAACCAGAAATTCAAGGTGTTGTAACCCTAGTTGCAGAGACTGGGTTAGAGTATCTAGTTTTAAAGCCAATCAAGATTTAGAAGAAGGAGGTCCTCGAATTCTTTAGTGCAGCTACCCTTGATGAAACTGGTCTTAAGATTAAATCCAAAGTCCATGGAGTTAAGGTGAAAGTAACCCAAAAAAGTCTAAGAAAAGTTCTACATCTACCTAGAACTAAAGAAGAGGAAGATGTACCTGCATCGAAGATAAGGGAGGCACTACAATGGTGTGGACTTGATTCAAGCATGAAGATTGGATCAGTTTTTAATAGGAAAGACATGAACATGCAAGGTAAGTTCTTGTCTGAAATAGTAGGAAAGGTGATTCTGAGCAATCCAGGTGGGCATGATAGGATATCAGCTCACATGTTAAGTTTAATGACAAGGATCATTTTCAAACTAAAAACTGATTGGTCAGCTGTGATGTTTGACAAGATTAAGGAAAGTCTACAGAAGCCCAATCTGGGTAGGATTATGAGTTTGTACTTGGCTGGAAGTATTCCAGAGGTCATGAACCAAGCTGTTGGTTCTAAGATAAAGCACATGAGGAAAATGGACATTAGAATAATCTCAAGATGGGATAGAGTGTTAACTAAAGAAATGCCTACACCAGAGAAGGAAACACCTCAGAAGAAGAAGAAGAAAGCCATAGTGGCTCCTGAATCCTCCAGTAGCTCAGAAGAGCAAATAGTTTTTAGTTCTGATGATGGAGAGGCTGAAAATGCTGGACAGTCACCAGCAAGAAATGAAGATGCACTAAGGCAGGGGAGTAACCATCTGCTAGCCATATTCACCTAGATCCACTCCAAGGCGAGCCTCAACATGTGGATGAGCCAACTAACTTAGACAGTGAAAGGGCAACCCAAACAATTCTTGAGCCAACTCAGATACATAGTCAACCACAAGATGTTGTCATGGAAGACACATCAGTTGCAGATAATGCTCCTGAGATAAGAGATTCTCCAGTCCCTACTCAACAGGAGTTTACTCTAGAAGAGCTGTTCCCTGATCTATTACAGACTGATTTTGAGGGAGAGAAAGCAGCTTTTGAGGGGGAGTCAGCTAACCTTGAGGGGGAAAATGTCAGGTCACAGGAGGAGACTGCTAGAAAAGAGACTGAGGAGCAAAGGAGTGTTGAGGAGCTAACAAGAGCAGAGAATGTATTGCCACCTACTCCACAGGATAGAGTAGACATTGCTAGTACTTCTGATTTTGAAGATAAAGAGGCTTCTAGAGCCAAGAAAAGAAAGCTATAGGTCTTCAAAATGAGAAGCCAGACCTATAAGAAGGCTCTGCAAACAATTACTTCTCAGCCTGCTCCAACAGCTGATTACAGTTCTTTGTTGGTGGCTTTGTAGATCAAAATGGATGAGCAAAGAAAGGCTCTAGAAAAATATATGGATGAAGGACATAAATCACTTCAATTTGATCTGGCTCAAGACATCAAATCTATAAGATTTGAAGTTAATCTGAATAAGAAAGAAATGACTGATGGTTTCCACAAAGGAGGCAATGCAGTGGTATATCTGGCTACTCATCAAGAGAAGATAAAGACACAGGTTGATGACATAGTAGTTAAGTAGGGCTATGTCTTAGAAAATCAAATAAGAATGAATGAAAACTTGACTGAATCACATAATGTGATTGTCACTGAAATGAAAAATATAGCTACTACACAGACTGCAGTAAGTGCTACTGCCAAAGAAGCATTTGATAAGCAATTACAAGAAAGTCTAACTGCTGTTAAAACTGCCATTGAAGATTCTCAAAAGGCTATTGCTGAAAAGCTCCAAAAGTTAAAATCTTTTTATAAAGATGGTGTTAACTATCTGAATGCTTAGATCAGATTTCAGAAGGATGATCTTAGGGAACATATAGAAAGAGAAGTCATAAAGGGGGAGAGGGTATTAGTCAAAGCAGGCTCTGACCATGCTAAATGGAATTCAAACAGCATCAGAGCTACCCTTGGATATCCACCCTTATGTGATGATGATAATGTAGCAGAATCTGGGATAAATCCTGCATATTTTGGAGGTGAGCAAGCTGAAGTGGCTCAAGTGATCTACCCTCCAGCAGATTTTGAAATGATACATCAAGAGATACAATCTATGTATAACCCTCCAGAAGGTGCTCAAAATGTGAACATTGAGAAAGTAGTACAGCCTGTGCCATAGGCAGTATTAAAAGAGCAAGATGCTCAATTATACAAGAAGAGGTTCAGAGAACAGGCAGAGTTAAGGCCTGATTTTGAACAGTGGAGCCCAACTTTTAGAAATATTATTCTGACTGCTTGGAAGGCTGCAAAGGATAATTTCCTAGAGAGGGGTAAATGGTACTCTTACCAAGAATAGAGAAAACATGAAGCCAGACAAGAGGCTATTGTATAGTACAGAAGAAAGGCTAAACTAGGGAAGCTACCTCCTAATGCACAGGAGCCTTGTTGCGTATTGTACTCACGATTACCTAGATTTGAGGAAGCCACCTGTCAAGCTAAGATGAATTCACAATGTATTTGATGAAACATCTCAAATTGTGCTTGCAGTTCCTCCACGCTAAGGGCACACCAATGTCAGGGTGCAGTAGGTCAATATACACGGGTCTGCACGACGTAATCCCTCGTTGAGCAGATCAGTGTGTTGGCCTATGTGTACTCTCTCTATTGGAGTGCACTTATTTTCAAGTACAGGGCCGTTCATATGCAAGAGAAGACAAGGAGCATGGAGGATCAAGGAGCAGCTCCTGGGTGGAAGACGAAAATTCGTCCAAGGCAAATTCGACGAGAATCACCAAGTGATTCTCGCCGATTCGGCGAGAATCACTAGTGATTCTCGCCGAATCGACGAGAATCATTAGTGATTCTCGCCGACTCCTTCTGGCCACCTCTAAATGGTGCCAAGTAAGATTCGGCGAGAATCACTAGTGATTCTCGCCGAACCTGTGGCCAAGGAGCTCATGTATACCAAGGGAAATTCGTTGAGAATCAATAAGTGATTCGGCGAGAATCACTGACGATTCTCGACGAATCGTCGAGAATCACTTGGTGATTCTCGCCGATTCGTCGAGAATCGTATGCGATTCTCGCCGATTCTCCCTTGTCGTTTTCTCTGGAATTTCCTGAACCGGATTCTGCCTTCAGACTAGCTTGAACCGGACTTAGGGATTTCAAGTGTGGGTCCCACAAACGGTCATATTGGAAAGCATCTACAGTATATATACTCCAGTATTTTGAACAGTAAAGACGACGGAGAAAGAAAAAGAAAACTGAGCCGCAACAAAACCCTAAATCCGCGACTCCTCTCCGCCGCCGCCGTCACGCTCGGGAACATAGGTCGCCGCCACTGATCGCTCTTCTTCCCGATCTCCGGCGACAGAAGCTTAGCAAAGCTTGCGTCTCACGTGTCTATCCAGAGATCTCTTGTCTCTCGATTTGTTGACCGGGAAAAACTCCCCCGTCCGAATCGATCGAGACGACCGATCCTAGAGTGACCGTTGGTAGACCTAGTTTGCTTCGCAAAGAAGTTTGGATCTCAAAGCACTGCAGCAGCGCACCTTCGTTGCCGCCGACTCCGAACCAAGCCGCCGCTCGGATTGCCGCCACCGGTTCCGGGAGATCCTCTCCAAGAGAGACCAAGGTTGTAGACTCTTCATCGACTTCAAGAACACGTCGTCGAACAAAGAGGAACACCGTAGTCTCCAAAAGAAGTTTGTATCACGTGTACACTCTATATTTAATTTCGTTGTAAGGGAACTTTTGTTCCGTGTTGTAAGGGTTGGGTGCAACCCGTTTTGTGGGAGTGTTGACTCTCACGTGTGGAAGGGCTCCTTCCGTTAGTGAAGGGATTGGATTTCAATCCCGTTGGAGAAGTGACCGAGTCGTCCCTTGTTGGGGAGATAGGTCGAAAGGGGGAAAGTGGATGTACCCAAGTCGGGGAACCACTATAAACTTGCTGTGTATTCTGTGTGCTGTGCTCTTTAATTTTATTGTGCAGGTACATCCGTAAATTCCGCAAAAGAACCACACGTCACCTATTCCCCCCCCCCCATAGGTGCACATAGTTGACACTAGGTGGACTTTCAAGTGGTATCAGAGGCAGGTTTCTCATCAAAAAGGTTAACACCTTGAGTAGAATCCTGCCACCAGTGTCAGAAGCATGGATCTGGATTTTGAGATTCCGCCACTCAAACTCCCCGCATGCACAAAGGATTATTATCCCATCTGGAGAATGAGAGTATCCTTTCACCTTGATGCCATCGATCCTCGAGCATCCTTCATCCTGGAAGAGGGTCCGTTTATCCCCATGAAGACCTCCGACTCTGGGATCCTAGTGCCCATGGACGTTGCTGAGATGTCTGAGACGGAACTATCTCTATTTCTCTTGGACGAGAGGATTCGACAAATTATCATGGATGTCTGGTCCGGAGCCTCTCGCTCTAGATTGGAAAAATGTCGAACGGCTAAATCTCTGTGGATGATGATCTCAGAGCTGATGGGGGGGTCAGAGAAAGCTGAAATATGCTGTCAATCAGAGGATGAAGCGTATGTGGGGGTCATCACTTCTGAAGATGAATGCAAGGATCCCTCGGATTTCATCAGAGCTCCCGTGTCCATGTCAGAGACTGACGAGACCAGTGAGGAAAGCAGCTCTGACGAGGACAAAACAATGGTCACTGATTCTAATGACAATAACTCAGATGAGCAGGTAACATCTTTACCCTGCTCCATATCTTTTGACTTTTCTAAAGACAGAAACTGCTCTCCTCCAGAAAATACTGATTCCCTGAAGAGAGCACTTCAGGAAAGCAATCTACTTGCTGAGTAGCAAGCTCGAGAGATTGCTCGACTGAAGATCTTGTTGGTTCTCCAATTGGCGTCCAACAAGGTCAAGGACTCTAAGATCTCAGCTCTAGAGAATAGTCTAGATAATGAGAAACGTATAGTATCAAACTTTTCCAAAGTTGATGCTATAAAGAGAAAGCAAGAAACCGGGTGGATCTCCCGGATTATTCAGGGATGGAGAAATGGGGAAATGGTATTCCGACCCCCCACTCTAAGAAGGAAGGCAACTCATCATGCCTTCAGGTATGACCACGGGAGTAATCGTGGTCACTGCAAGGGTGATTTGTCCCCATGTGGAAACGTCCATAGTGCAAGGGGCGTCATGGCCACCCATGAGGAAATACCTAAGGCTCATTCTGAGCCCTTTGTATTCACGGCCACAGCCACAACACAGTGTGGATCTGCATGTCCCAGCTCACAGAAGACTTCTCACCATTCGAGGACACGGGATAGGGAGGATAGAGGTCATGATGTCAGGCTTCATGGGGCCTCAGCAAGGGAGATGCCTGAAAGATTGGCACCACCTTCTCGGACTCATAACGATCACAACATGTATTCGTTCCACCCTTCCACGTGTCACGATGGAAGAGGAATTTGTGTGACAAGAACATGCCCTATCCCGTTTAGACCTAGGACCGTGACTACGTTAGTCACTAGATCAGGTCGAAAACGGCGATACAACATTCACCCTTGTTGGTGCTGCGGCAAAGTGGGGCACTTTGCCATTGACTGTTGGCACAACCCCTCTGTGCCCACAGCAAGGGCTTATCCACATTCTAGGGACAGAGGTAGTCTTCCAGACAGGTTTTCTGAAGGAAGGCAGTTGCGTGCTTATGCTAATAGAAACCTAGGACCCAATATGATTTGGGTTCCTAAGGTAAAGTAATTCTGTCTTGCAGGGCAGTCCAGGTCCCCGTGAATTTGATGGGGACTGGACAGTAGGTGGCTCAAGGCTAACGTGGAACAAGCGTCTACAATAACGGATGTGCTACCTGTTTGAGCATATTCACATTGAGCCTCTAATGTGTTCTACCTGTGGAACTAAAACGATAACTCTCAAAATCCCAGGTAATTTTGATCAGTTCAAGGACTTGTGTCGTGTTGCACCCTCATTCAATATAAATATATATATATATATATATTTCTATCCTTGTGTATACGGATACTTATGCTTATCATGTATGTGTGCACCTTACGGAGAGATTAACTCTATGCATGCAAACCATTACACATCTATAAAAGGTTAACAAAGATATGTCATTGTAAATTTTGACAAATCACAATTGACATCAAGATGTGTCTGGAGAAGTTCCGCTCAAATCCGAATAGATTGTCGTTACAATAAACATGTATTTATTACTCTTATGTTAATTTGACATCCGAAGAATTTGAAAATGTTTCAATTCCTAGTAAAGAAAACCCTTAAATTACAATTGGTAAAGAAAGACCTCACTTTCACTGTATATACTAGGAATCCCGCCGAAACAGCTCGCCGACCCTTGGCATTCACCCCGAATCCCGACGATCTAGATAAATCCCGCCGAACGAGTCACTCCGCCCATTCGCCTTCTCCCGCAAGAACTCTCCCGCAAGAACTCTCCCGCAAGACTTCTCCCGCAAGACTTCTCCCGCAAGAACTCTCCCGCCGACCCGCAAGAGCTCTCCCGCCGACCCGCAAGCGTTCTCCCAAGGTCTTCCGCCGATTCGCCGCAACCCGCAGGAGCTCCCCGAAAGACTCCCGACGACTCACGCCGAAGCTCGCACCGTCGATCTTCCCAAGTCACGATTTTTCTCCGCTCAAACCACCTCACCGACTTCACCTCTAGGTATCCCCTTACCCGAAGCATCCACTAATGAAGTTTTCTTTTTGAAAGTTCATTAACGTTTTGAGTAGGGCTTCTCTCTAGGTCTACAATGGCTCCAAGGACGACTGCAGGGTTGGTCTCTGGCTGCGAGCTGGTTCGCACTGGATTTTCTCATGCCTCGGACGAATTCCGCAATATCATTCTAATGCTGGAAGAGGCTGGGCTAACCTTCGTCCTGGAGCACCCCTGCAAAATTCTTGACAAAGAGGTGCTGGAATTCTTCTCTACGGCCAGGCTCCGAGATAGAGACTCCGTAATCAAGAGCAAGGTGGCTGGGAAAAAAGTAAAGATGTCTGCCAGCAAGCTGAGTCGCTACCTGCAGCTTTCGAGTTCGGAGCAGGAGGACTATCTGGAGGACGCGGACAAAGCCAGAACTCTCTTGTTCTGCGGTCTTCCAGGAGGCACTCGATCAATAAAGAGAAAAGAGATGAATGAAGAAGGGAAGCTCCTATCTGACGTCATTGGAAAAGTGCTCATCTGCAAACCAGGCTCGCATGATCATATCTCAGGAGATATGTTCAAAATCCTCATAGCTGTTGTCTGCCGCAAGAGGTTCAACTGGGGGAGTTGCTATTCCAGAAGATCAAGGACACTCTGGGCACTCCTAGTTTCGGCCGCATCATAAGTCTATATCTCAACCAGCTTCACGGAGACAAGTTCGACATGAGCAAAGGAGTCCCTCTCCACTACTTGAAAAAGATGGATGCTACTGTGTTTGATCGATGGGAGCGGCGTATCGGGCAGCCTGCTGTGGAAGAGCTAGAGGAAGTATCTCCAGCAGCCTCCCCCCGTGACATTCCTGATACCCTGACTGCAGGAATCGAGGGGGAGACTCTACCCCCTCATACAGATGCAGTTTCTGAAATCGCCCAGGTGGCCAGGGATGCGGTGGGCGAAATTCCTGAAGTAAGTGAACCTGAGCTGGAGGATGAGGAGGTCCTGAACAGAAATAGTCAAGGAACCGAAGCTGCAGCACTGGAAACTGATGATCGGGAATTGGAAGAAGCTGCTGACATAGATGAATTCTTGGATGAGGACGGAGAGGACGATGAAAATGAGGGACATGAAGTACTTGAGACTCCGGATACTGTTGAACCTCCATCTGACAAGTCTGCACCAGTGGAGGGGGAGTTAGATAAATCTACAGAGGCAGCCAACATTCCTCCTTTGGAGCCTGTGATTGTATCCAGCTCTACCGACACGTCTGCTGAAATGCAAGGTCCACAAGTGCCCCCGGCTATTCCGTTACGCGATGACCTAGCCACTCACACTGTACACATCATTCAGGGCATCGTAAATGAGCTTAAAGACTCTTTTGATATAGCTCAGAAAACTCTGCTGAAAAGGATTAAGACTTCCGAAAATCTGATGCTCAAAAATATGGTGGAAATCAACCATAAGCTGCACATGATGGAGAAGAAATTTGAGGAGAAGTACACCGCAGCCGGCGAAGCTGTCACACTCTTAATGGCCGGTTTGAAAAAGAATACTGATACTTTGGCTGTTGTAAATCAGAACGCACACGTTGTAGCCAACAATATTCAGAAATTTGATGGTAATATGGTCACTTTAAATGCCAATCAGCAGACCCTGATCACTGAATTCACCAAGACAACTAAGCATATTGATGACTCCCTGCACTCATATGCCAACTGCATAGCTGTCGAAGCCAAAAAGGGGGAGAAAGAGTATATCGCTAAGTTGGCCGAGCTCCAAGAAAGCATGGATACAAACTTCGCACAATCAAGCAAATATGTCTATGAGAGCTGCTGGTGGATGCTCCAACAGGCGCTAGGTACGTTAGGCGTCGTTCTGCCTGACAACCCTGCCGGTATTCGTGTCCCTGAGACATCTAAGGCTGCTGAGGAAGTAAGTGTTGCTGAGGATGTAAGTGTAAGTGATGCTGCAGATATTCCCACACAGGAAGCTGATGCTAGGGCTCTCTCCAAAGCTAAACTGAGGAGCATGTTTGACCAAGAGGCCTTAGCAAAAGCCAGGGGAAAGAGAAAAGTTCAGGAAGGGACCTCCAAGGAGACTCCAGCTGAGAAGCGAATCAGAATGAGTGAGGAGGATGTACGAAACGAAAGGTGGAGTCCAGTTTCAAGGAACATCATCTTAGACACCTTCCGGCTGCAAGAAAGAGGAGAGATCAATCGAAATGAAGCATATAGCCAGTATGAATGGGAAACGCACAAAGCATTTGAAGCGAAACGCAACATCTTTTTCCGAAACAACAAGGATCCAGATAAAGTTGCTCCTCCTAGGTACTACCCGAAGCCCAAAGAATACATGGAGAGGCAAAGCAAGAAGTACTTGGCTCAAAATCTTAAGGGTGACGTAGCTAAGGACAAATAGTCAACACTTTATAGCTTGTCACTGTGTCTTAAGAACATTTAATGATTATTGTTGTCATATAAACAATTCTGGATTATATGTGAATAATTTTATCCTGGTATATATATCTGAATTTGTGAATGACTCAAGTCCTGATCTGATTGCATATATTCTCTTGTGCTGCATGTTTAATTTCTGAATGCTATGTTTGTTATTTGATAAGTGTTATTCATCTTAGCTAGTAGGGTTTTGGCTTCGTCAAATAGGGGGAGATTGTTGGGTATTGTACTCACGATTACCTAGATTTGAGGAAGCCACCTGTCAAGCTAAGATGAATTCACAATGTATTTGATGAAACATCTCAAATTGTGCTTGCAGTTCCTCCACGCTAAGTGCACACCAATGTCAGGGTGCAGTAGGTCAATATACACGGGTCTGCACGACGTAATCCCTCGTTGAGCAGATCAGTGTGTTGGCCTATGTGTACTCTCTCTATTGGAGTGCACTTACTTTCAAGTACAGGGCCGTTCATATGCAAGAGAAGACAAGGATCATGGAGGATCAAGGAGCAGCTCCTGGGTGGAAGACGAAAATTCGTCCAAGGCAAATTCGACGAGAATCACCAAGTGATTCTCGCCGATTCGGCGAGAATCACTCGTGATTCTCGCCGAATCGACGAGAATCATTAGTGATTCTCGCCGACTCCTTCTGGCCACCTCTAAATGCTGCAAAGTAAGATTCGGCGAGAATCACTAGTGATTCTCGCCGAACCTGTGGCCAAGGAGCTCATGTATACCAAGTGAAATTCGTTGAGAATCAATAAGTGATTCGGCGAGAATCACTGACGATTCTCGACGAATCGTCGAGAATCACTTGGTGATTCTCGCCGATTCGTCGAGAATCGTATGCGATTCTCGCCGATTCTCCCTTGGCGTTTTCTCTGCAATTTCCTGAACCGGATTCTGCCTTCAGACTAGCTTGAACCGGACTTAGGGATTTCAAGTGTGGGTCCCACAAACGGTCATATTGGAAAGCATCTACAGTATATATACTCCAGTATTTTGAACAGTAAAGACGACGGAGAAAGAAAAAGAAAACTGAGCCGCAACAAAACCCTAAATCCGCGACTCCTCTCCGCCGCCGCCGTCACGCTCGGGAACGTAGGTCGCCGCCACTGATCGCTCTTCTTCCCGATCTCCGGCGACAGAAGCTTAGCAAAGCTTGCGTCTCACGTGTCTATCCAGAGATCTCTTGTCTCTCGATTTGTTGACCGGGAAAAACTCCCCCGTCCGAATCGATCGAGACGACCGATCCTAGAGTGACCGTTGGTAGACCTAGTTTGCTTCGCAAAGAAGTTTGGATCTCAAAGCACTGCAGCAGCGCACCTTCGTTGCCGCCGACTCCGAACCAAGCTGCCGCTCGGATTGCCGCCACCGGTTCCGGGAGATCCTCTCCAAGAGAGACCAAGGTTGTAGACTCTTCATCGACTTCAAGAACACGTCGTCGAATAAAGAGGAACACCGTAGTCTCCAAAAGAAGTTTGTATCACGTGTACACTCTATATTTAATTTCGTTGTAAGGGAACTTTTGTTCCGTGTTGTAAGGGTTGGGTGCAACCCGTTTTGTGGGAGTGTTGACTCTCACGTGTGGAAGGGCTCCTTCCGTTAGTGAAGGGATTGGATTTCAATCCCGTTGGAGAAGTGACCGAGTCGTCCCTTGTTGGGGAGATAGGTCGAAAGGGGGAAAGTGGATGTACCCAAGTCGGGGAACCACTATAAACTTGCTGTGTATTGTGTGCTGTGCTCTTTAATTTTATTGTGCAGGTACATCCGTAAATTCCGCAAAAGAACCACACGTCACCTATTCCCCCCCCCCCCCATAGGTGCACATAGTTGACAGTAGGTGGACTTTCAAGCCTAGCAAGTATTTCCCTAAGGCTTATCATTATTTTGAGAGACAAAAGTTAAGGGCTGAAGAACAAAAGAAGAAAGATCTTAAGGGCAAGAAGCCTGCTGATGACAATGATGCTCCAGTTCAAGCCAAGATTCAATCTGGAGAGGGCATTGTCATCAAGGAGCCAGAGCAGCCATAGAATAGAATTTTCTTAAGTTTACAACTTTGTAATCATTTGCATTAAAATCCATGTAAACTTTTGATTAATGAAACTATTGGAAGTTGTAACAAAATAATGTTTAATGTTCAATCTATTACTTTGTTATTCTGAGAAGATTGTTTATACATGTTTTGTTTAGTATTTACACTATCATATAGTATTGTTATACATCATATTGAGTATTTGTTATGAATGGTGTATATCATTGACTAAGGGTTATGACTTCTCCAAATAGGGGGAGATTGTTGGGTACATTGGAAAATGTGTACCAGATTTGAAGAAGCCTCACCCTACTCAATGATATACATCAAGGTGTATTTGATGTGCTTTGAGTTTATATGTGAGGTTAAGAGATTGCAGGAAATGCAGAAACGTTTCTAAGTCTATGTGTCGACACCTAGATATGCAGTGTCGACACTTATGAAGGCTTGTGTCGACACCTAGAGAAGCTGTGTCGACACTTGGAGTATTTGTGTCGACACCAGGAAAGGCAGAGTCGACACCAGAAGAAAAGTGTCGACACATACAGGCAGTGTCGACACACTATGAAGAATACTCAATATATATCATGTCGACACTTAGAGGCAGTGTCGACACCCAGAGAATCTTAGTCGACATCCAATGTGTCGACACCAGGAAGCTGTGTCAACACACTGAAGGCATTGTCGACATCAACTGTGTCGACACACAGGACTTGTGTCGATATACAACAAGCTTCACCAAAGTGAAAGTAAAAGAAGTACTTGTGTCGTCACAAAGGAGATGTGTCTACACTCAGCAAGTTTCAACACAAGAAGGCATGTGTCGACACAATGGAGATGTGTCGACACACAATAGAATTCAACTAAGTGTTAAAGAAGAAGTACTTGTGTCGACACACAGAATTAGTGTCGATACATTCAACAGAAGGCTTGTGTCGACACACAGAATCAGTGTCGACACATTCTGAAGAAGCAGTGTCGAGAAGCTATTACAACAACACAAGGAGTTGTGTCGACACCACCAAGGCAAGTGTCGACACTGTTTCTGCCGAGCAACCATTTCCTATTGGAGGAATGCCTCCGGTCAGCAAAACAGACTTCAGGCTGTCTGGAGCAAAACTCAAATAGGTAACAGCATAAAACCCTACATAGCTTGTACTGAACTTCACATTCTCAAGGTGCAGACCATCGTCCTCCCTATAACCTTGCTTAGGAGGGTTATCGATGGCGTGGCCGGACTTCTGGTTCAGGCATTCGACGCCTCTCCAGTCAATGAGATCTACGAGATCGGCCTGACTTCGGTGGATCACGGAGGCCATGGATCAGCGGCGGCGATGGCGGTGGCGAGGAAGGAGAACAGAGAGAGCCGAGCTCGGGCTGCCCATAGTGGCCGGCGATGAGAGAGGGGGAGAAGAGCTCGGCCTTACCTTGCTTAGGCGGCGGCGGCGGCGGAGAGATCGGGAGGCGGGAGCTCGGGCTGCTGCTTCAGGCCGAGAGAGAGAGAGGTGCGGGGGGTGGGTTGCCGCTGTAGACGGCCGGAGAGAGGGAGGTGTGGCGGCATCGGGCTGGTCCAGGCTGAACCCTAGCGGGAGACGAAAAAAATGCCCGAGGCCCTCTCCTTTTTCTCTTTTCTGTGCTGTTTTCCTTTAACCCTGCTGCCCACCTGCTCCTCCTCCATCTTTTTCCTTTTTATTCCAATAAAACCTGCCCCTCCCACTGTACCCGAGTCCCTCTCATTTATTTCCCTGCTGACGTTTTTCTCATTCCTTTTGCTGTACCCCATGCCTCTCCATTTCCCAACCCAATCCATATATATATATTATAAAATTAACTTTCATTTGTAAAAAACATGTACGCACAAAACCTCCGCACGCGTGCACGAGGACCCGCACATCTTCGAACGGGGCTGCACCAAAACGTCGCACATAGCATGTCCCGAGCGCGCCACTTGGGGAGGATCCCGCTCGACCGGATACGGGGTTGTACACAATCCCCGCTCTTTTCGAGGTTGGCACAAGCTCAGAAAGTAATGTTCAACCCCAAGTATCCGGCGAGTGGGAGCCGACCCAAAGAAAAAATTTGGGAGAATCCAAAATTTGCATTTAAAACAATAATCTTTTCGTGCCCCTCTTGATCCTTTTGAACCACTCGATACTTGTAACGCTCCCTGCTATCGAACTTCCCTTATACCATTACTTACAATAAGTACAAAATTCCTCAAGATATCGTGAAATAATGAAACCAAATATTTTGCATTCTATTGAACACGCGGAGCTAACCCTTTCCCCCAAGGTGTGTCTACCACCCTGCCCAGCTAATGAGAGCCTGATCAGCGAGTCTACCTGGGGTCGAGCCGAGCTTAGGGTGCTGATGACGATCTCAAACCAAACCTATCCCCCACAGGCGAGCCTTAAGACTTGCCAGCTAGATGAGAGCCTGCGCAGCGGGTCTACCTGGGGTCGAGCCGAGCTCGGGGTGCAGATGAAGTTACCAAACCAAAACCTATCCCCCACAGGCGAGCCTACGGACCTGCCAGCTAGATGAGAGCTTGCGCAGCGGGTCTACCTAGGGCCGAGCCGAGCTCGAGGTGCCGATGAAGATTCCGCAAACCAAACCTAAACTATCTTAACCTATCCCCCGCAGGCGAGCCTCCGGACCTGCCAGCTAGATGAGAGCCTGCACAGCGGGTCTACCTGGGGCCGAGCCGAGCTCGGAGTGCCGATGAAGTTCTTAAACCAATCCTATACCCCACAGGCGAGCCTACGGACATGCCAGCTAGATGAGAGCCTGCGCAGCGGGTCTACCTGGGGCCGAGCCGAGCTCGGGGTGCCGATGACGATCTCAAACCAAAACCTATCCCCCACAGGCGAGCCTACGGACCTGCCAGCTAGATGAGAGCCTGCGCAGCAGGTCTACCTGGGGCCGAGCAGAGCTCGGGGTGCCGATGAAATTTCCGCAAACCAAACCTAACCTATCCTAACCTATCCCCCACAGGCGAGCCTTCGGACCTGCTAGCTAGATGAGAGCCTGTACAGTGGGTCTACCTAGGGCCGAGCCGAGCTCGGGGTGTCGATGAAGTTTTCGCAAACCAAACCTAACCTATCCTAATCTATCCCCCCAGGCGAGCCTTCGGACCTGCCAGCTAGATGAGAGCCTGCACAGCGGGTCTACCTGGGGCCCAGCCGAGCTCGGGGTGCCGATGAAGTTTCCGCAAACCAAACCTAACCTATCCTAACCTATCCCCCGCAGGCGAGCCTTCGGAGCTGCCATCTAGATGAGAGCCTGGGCAGCAGGTCTACCTGGGGCCGAGCCGAGCTCGTGGTGCCGATGAAGTTCTTAAACCAAACCTATCCCCAAAAGGCGAGCCTACGGACCTGCCAGCTAGATGAGAGCCTGCGCAGCGGGTCTACCTGGGGTCGAGTCGAGCTCGGGGTGCCGATGACGATCTCAAACCAAAACCTATCCCCCACAGGTGAGCCTACGGACCTGCCAGCTAGATGAGAGCCTGCGCAGCGGGTCTACCTGGGGCCGAGCAGAGCTCGGGGTGCCGATGACATTTCCGCAAACCAAACCTAACCTATCCTAACCTATCCCCCGCAGGCGAGCCTTCGGACCTGCCAGCTAGATGAGAGCCTGCGTAGCGGGTCTACCTGGGATCGAGCCGCGCTCGGGGTAGTGCAGAACCTAGAACCAGGACCTCTCTCCCACAGGTGAGCCTACGGACCTAACAGCTAGTAGTAGCCAGGCAGCGGGTCTACCTGGGGCCGAGCCGCGCTCGGGGTAGTGCAGAACCAAGAACCAGGACCTCTCCCCCGTAGGCGAGCCTTCGGACCTGTCAGCTAGTAGGAGCCAGGCAGCGGGTCTACTTGTGGCCGAGCCGCGCTCGGGGTACTGAAGAACCAAGAACCAGGACCTCTCCCCCAGAGGCGAGCCTTCGGATATGCCAGCTTGTAGGAGCCAGGCAGCGGGTCTACCTGGGGCCGAGCCGCACTCGGGGTAGTGCAGAACCAAGAACCAGGACCTCTCCCCCACACGCGAGCATACGGACCTGCCAGCTAGTAGGAGCCAGGCAGCGGGTCTACCTGGGGCCGAGCCGCGCTCGGGGTAGTGCAGAACCAAGAACCAGGACCTCTCCCCCACAGGCGAGCCTACGGACCTGCCAGCTAGTAGGAGCCAGGCAGCGGGTCTACCTGGGGCCGAGCCGCGCTCGGGGTAGTGCAGAACCAAGAACAAGGACCTCTCCCCCACAGGCGAGCCTACGGACCTGCCAACTAGTAGGAGCCAGGCAGCGGGTCTACCTGGGGGTCTCCTCTCCAACGCAAATACAAAGCAAACATAAAGGTAAACAAATAACTCAAAAGAACTGTTAACCCGGTCAATCAAGTAAAAATCCGACATGGGGCATCTCTACCCGCTACGTCCACACTCCTGAGAACCAGGGTCGATCATATAATATTCTCCCTAAGACACGTTTTGATCTCCAGGATCGAACATCTCAGCGATAAGAGGGGAATGGGAGGGGACTTCTTTCATCACATGACCCTGGTCGTCACTTAGCTCCTCTTCTATATCCATGACGTTCGACTGAGTTTTTCCGTGCTGGCCACTCTCCACGCTCACCACACCATAGTGTTGAAGCCAAAATTGAACTCTGTGGAGTTCGGGGTCCCAAAAGAGGGGTGACCGCGCACCTACTACCCTCAAGCGAATGATCTAGCCACAAGATTAGGAACACAAGGGACAGACCCAAGGTCTCAGCGTGGAGGACCCACGGCATACCCGGAAGACTAACAAACTCTTCGCCTCTCAAGCCAAAGGCTGAGCTAAGACACCTTTGGAGGGCGCTCTTGGCCGACCAGAACATTTAAGGAGGATTTCAAGATCAACTCTCTCCTATCCAGATGTGTCTCCTTGGGTCTACACAAAATGCTCCTCTCCCGTACTACTGATGGCGCAAACTCGCCGAGCAATTCCACGACACGCTGCCCAAGTTGGGCCACTAACAATGTAATTCCGCTATTCTAACAGGCTGCCAACAGGCCATTAGGGACTTCCCGGCAACTATACCTCGGGCCCCTACGGGGCGAGTGGTTCACGAGCACACCACTCGCCCAAGACGGAAGGAGTAAACCATACATAAACAGAGCATCATAGATATTAAAAGAATATTACAGAAATATGAATTCCATACTTCGGCACGCAGACCGACAATATAAGAAAAAATAAGCCTTCGAGGGCCGGCACCAGCTTGGGCTTAAGCTCGCTACTCAACGCCTCATAAATAGGCAGGATAAGTTAGAAGCATTGAGTGATGAAAGATCACTAAATGCATTTAAAAAGAAAGTTGAGGCTAAGTACAGAAACATTGAGTGAAACCAGAACACTCAATGCCTCAGCAAGAAGGCAGGCGTTCAAAGAAGCAGCTAAGTCCAGGGGCGTTGAGTGATGAAGGTTCACTCAATGCACTCAATGCCTGGAAGTGCATAATAAATTGGCCAAGTCCAAAAGCGCTGAGTGAAGGTTATTCACTCAATGCACTCAATGCCTAGTAGGGCAGAATTTGGCTAAGTTGAGTTGGCATTGAATGATGAAGGCTCACTCAACGGACTCAATACCTAATTAGCAAAAGGATTGTCTAAGGACACAAGCATTGAGTGAAGGTTATTCACTCAATGCACTAAAAGCCTGGAAGTGCATTTTATCTGACTAAGGATTTTTTGCGCTGTAAGAAGGCTATTCACTCAATGCACTCAACATCTGAGATAAAACTGACAATTTAGCTAAGTCAATAGATGCTGAAGTCAGCATGAGTCAGCAAAATTCAAAATTGTTGCTGGAATGCTATAGTACGCGACAATGTCGCCGCATGACTTCCATGTTGCACTTAATGCAAAAGAGAGATTGCAGGTTGCAAATCCAAGTAGGCCCATACATCAAAGAGCTGTTATGCGGCGGAAGATAAAAGGAATAAGATCGGCGGAAGCACATCAACTTTTAGGGGTTTTATCTTTTCGCAAAGAGGAGGAACTTCATCTTCTTCCTCTAGCCAAAGTTGCAGTACGTGAAGAACAAAGTTCACAGTGCTATTCTAAAAGTTATCCCAGTTATCTATTGTGATCTTCACCTGCTACACCACGTTCAGAAGGGATTTCTTAGAAAGAAGAAGACGCAGAGCATTCTGATTTCTATAGTCAAGGTTGGTTGAGTGAAGAATACAAGAACTGTCAAATCATTTGCCTTCAACAGCAAGATCAGAGACTTGTGTTTCTGAGTTACTTCCAGCACAAACAACAGTTTCTTGAAGATCACATTTCTTGTTGCTGAGAAGAAGTTAGGGATGAGATTTTCTTAGCTCAGGAAGACTCAGAGAATGTTTCTCTATAGTCAAATAAACAACAACATCTCTGTAGTCAAATAAACAACAATAAAAGAAGAAGACTCGGAGAATGTTTCTCTGTAGTCAAATAAACAACAACATCCCTTTCTTTTCTATAGGATCCTTTGGATCTAAGTTGTATGCCTATTTTATAAATGCTGAGTGTAGGATCATTTGTAGATCTGAGGTAAGGCATTTATGACTGAGTAAAGGCAGTTTGCCTCAGGTAGGAGAGTCATTCTCTCTGAGTGGTAGGGCTATTTGTGCCCTAGTTCTAGGATTCTCATGTGGATCTGAGGTAGGTCCTTTGTGCCTTAGCTGTAGAAGACTCATCCTCTCTAAGTTATAGGGCTTACCTCCTAGCCTGAGTGTATGAGTTTTGCTCAAGTCTGAGGTAGGTGATCTTTGATCACTGAGTTGTAGGAGAAAGCTTGCTATGAGGTAGGGCTTTGTGCCCGAGCTGTAATTCTTGGAGGATAATGAGATATCCTGCAGGAATTGTGTTGAAAGCTCTTAGGAGCCGAGTTTTGGAGAAGTGCCTTGTTTAACACACTGTTAGAAATGTGGGAGGGAAAGTAGACGTACTCATAATCTGGGGAACCACTATAAATTCTGAGTGTAACTTTTGTGGTGTGTCATGCAAGCTAAAACTACTAACTCACAACACACTTAAAGAAAGAAGATATAAAGAGATTGAAAAACTTATTCACCCCCCTACTATAGGTGTTTATCTTCCCTTGAAACTAAAGACTTTCACTAGGAGAGATATTGGTCTCAATTGAGCCCAATCCCATGAGAGGATAATGTGAAAATGCCGAGCTTTTCTTCTTGCTCGAGTTCATTGGAGGAGCCATGTCCAGCAACCATGTCTCCTGCAATCGACGGCCACCATCTCAATGGAGATGGTGGGGATTGTGGCCAACAGTGGTGGCCATCTGGTGGCCGGGAAATAGACTTAGAGTAAACTCCAAGTCGGGCTCATCGCAGTCATTGGCTAGCTATGGAAGAGGATCAGATGCCGTCCGATTTGATGTACATCAAACTATAGTACTATATATTATATTGTCACACTTTATACAGCAGATTCAAATAGAAATTAAGGTTGCTTATATTCCGATTCATGAAAGGTATCTAACATAAAAATTGTAGCCCTTTGACTTATCTTTAATTAGACACTTGAATCAACCCATTTAGAGCAGTGTAGCTCCCGTTAGGTTATTTTCCCTAGGACTGCTCCTTGATTAGGGCAGAAATTAGAATGACTATATATGTTAGATAGAAACTACAATTGGAATGACATTTGGACCATGCATGTATGTGTTTCATACCTAGCTTGTGCCCAAAATATGTTAGATAGAAACTACAATTGGAATGACTATATATGTTAGATAGAAACTACAATTGGAATGACATTTGGACCATGCATGCATGCATGTATTTATGACATTTGGACCATGCATGTATGTGTTTTATAAGAATATTTCCCTCTAGTTTAGTTCATTATATTATTATTAAAATAATGTGATTTAGAGAGTTTTACGACTCAAAATGACCCTGAATTGGGGTCGCATGTCTATGAGATCATTTAAGGACACTGGTAAAACATTTGGGTCATTTGAACCACTGCATGTTGATGGATCCAAATTATAAGTTGAAGGTGTAGCTATTTTGTGGTGCCTTTAGCAAAAGGGTGGAAATGGGGATTTAATCCTTTTTGGCCCATTGCATGTAAATGAAACTTTGGCTAGGAGTTTATGGAGATGAAATACATCATCCATGGTAAGTTAGGATTTTTGGAATCAAAAATCCTAGGTTTTCAATTTATTTTAAATATAGCACATTTTTTGTGAAAATTTGATCTATGGGCAATTTAGCTTAGTAAACTTTAGATCTCTAACACAAACATTAAAATTGTATTTTACTACTCTGGAAAATTTATTAGAATTTTTGGAATTTATTTCATGTGAATAATAGTGCAAATTTCAAATATGCCCTTAGATATTTTTGATCAAAAAGTGAAAAATATGGCCTGGAAAATTATGAAATTTTTACTAGATTATTATTTCAGTACTCTAGATCTTTGTTAATTTTCTTACAATTTTTGGATGAGTAAATATGTTTCTTTCCTGAATACTGTCATTTTTGAAATATCATAAATTGTGAATATCTTTAGTCAAATCTCTATGGATGTTTATGAAAATTGGTTTTCACCACTTCTATGACAGTATTATCATTTAGAAATTTTCTTTGAATTTATAGTTGATTTTTTTTGGTACTTCATTTGGGAAGCGTTAATAATGTATTGTTATTCATAAATAGAAAACATGGGTTAAAAATAATTTGAAAAATTACAAAATTATGTACACTGACTTTTTATATCAAGATAAACACTAGATAAATCATTTAGACCTAGTGGACCTCTTGTTTGGTAGCTCATGTTCATTGTGACTTAGGTCACATAATGGAATAATTCTAATTATGGCCAAAAATAAGTAGGAAGATTGCGATCTTCCGATTTCCCACTATTTACCACTTGATGAACCTGTGATAAAAATTTGGAGGCATTTGGCCAAGGAAATTAGAAGTCACCTCATATGGACCTTTCTTAGATCCTTGGGTTGCATTTAGTAAAGTTGTGATATAGTGTTTAGATCATCCAAATCACATTAAGATGTTACCCTTCCACCTAGAGTCATGAATAAGGTCATGGTGCATCATTAGAAGTGTTTTTGTTTCATGTGGAGTACGAGCAGGTTTGCACCTCACTTAAAGGTTTACGAGTTCGCACTGCTCTATTGAACAGATGCACAAGGATAGGCTTGGTATAGTATTCATAATAGTGGACTCTAATTGATTTTGAGGCAAGTTTGGGAGGTCTTGGAACCTTGGTTGGAACCCTAGGTTATGTCACTACATACTATCAAGTGTTAGTGTGCATGGTCACTTAAAAGAATAGCCAATTCAGAGTCCGACAAAAGATCATTCCTCCCCTTTAAGAACTTCAAATCACGTCTATGATTAAGAGTAACATTAAAAGTTTAAGCAAGGGAAGTCACTAATGATAGTAAATATCTTTAGAAAGGGCGATTTGGGCTTCAGCCCATCGTATTCCCTAGTACCGCTGTGAGCCCTTCACCGGGTAGACCTCAGGAAATCCATGATTAACCCAAAGTCACTAGTTACAACTAAAAGTTAGACAAGAGTAGTCTAATAGGTTGAAGGAGAAATGTAGTAATCTCACCAGTGTAATGGTTTGAGTGATACAGGACGAGTTAGACTTAAAAACTGGGGTATCGAGAGGTTTTATATCAGGACAGGTTGGTCCTGCGGCTGGAGGATCGGATTGAGACAACTTGTATGTGTATAGAAACAAATTAATGGCGAGTCTTCGGTACTGGTCCAATTGACACACCTATGTCAGTATGTTTACTCTAGTGAGGTGTGAGGGTTTGAAGGGCCAGTAGATTGTTTATACTGCGGTCTAGAGGATAATCCCCGAACACTCACACTTGACCATTAAGACTGGTGTGATGTCCAACAATTAATACACAGAGAATCTTGAGTGCACCTAGGACGTGTACAAAAGCGTACGAAGGGTATAGATCTGGTAGTGTGTATACCTTCCTAAGAAGTGGTGGTGCCCACTCCACTGTTTCTAGCCACAAAGGTGGTACAAGAGAGTTTAGCTAACTCCAAGAATAGGGAAATAAAGGTTTGTGATCACAGAGTCATGTGAGTGAGTTGTACTTATATAAATCATAACATGCATAACATATCATAATATTCACACTGTAACGTCCCGATTCGCGCTAGGCCCCTCGTGCGCCTTTTTGAGTTAGGAGAGCTGACTTGGGCTCAGGGAAGTGTTGGCAGCTAGGCTTACACTTGTTTATGGGAGGTGAAGTCAGTCCAGAGTAGGACACGGGTAGCGACACGGGCGTGTCCCTACCCATGTGTGTCCAACCAACACTCGAGTCGAGCACTCGAGTTGTTCCTGATAAGGGCACGGGTAGATACATGGGCGTGTCCCTACCCATGTGTGTCCAACCAGCACTCAAGTCGCACTACTCGAGTTTTTCCCGACAGAGGACACGGGGAAACACAGTTGTAGTGTCAAAACTCGGTACAACGGGTAGAGACACGGTCGGTCTACCTACTACTGTGTCTGAACCGAAATGATATCAAAGAAAAGAATGCCATCAATGACGCTTAAAACATGATCAAACACGGGTGGTACACGGGAGTGTCCTATCCAAAAACGTGTTGTTTCCACATAAAAATGGGAAAGAACCCTAGCCATTTTTCATTCTCTTCCAAGCCATTTCTGTGGAAAAAAACTGCTGTAGAAGTGGAAGGAGGTGTTGGAGCCAACCTACGCCCCGTGAAGAACCACCGCCACCGAGGAGAAGAATATGTCACCAAGAAGGCTGACAAGATCCTTGGCCGGAAATGGTTGAAATACCAAAAATGTGGTGAGGTTCCTCCCCTCTCCCTTGGTGTTAGATCTCTAGTTATTTCTTAGGAGAAATATTGACTCAAGAGAGTCTTGATTTCAGAGTAGAAGTTTTCTAGGAAAGGCCATGCTAGGACATGTGTCCTATGTTTTAGATGTCTTCAACCTCTCCCTCCTTCTATGTGATGATGGAGGATCATTTCGTGAAGAGAAGTGGCCTTATGAGGGTAAATAAGGGAGGAGGATGTCTGGATGTGATTTGGTGAAAATCGGTTTGAGGAGGAAGATGAACAGATTCGTTCATTCCACCTTAAGATGCTTGCAAAAATATGTGTTCTACACGCAGTGATCTTCTTGGACATTTTAGAAAAATGATACGGCCAGATCTGTGCTTTCGACTAGAGATGAAAGTCGTAGCCCTTAGAAATACCTTTTCAACGAGTGGTTACACGTCTTCAGGTGAAGTCTGTAGCACGAGAAAGTCTGAACGAAATTGACGGCTGAAAATCTAAGCATGTAGAAATTGTGTTCTGTATGCAACAAACGTTAAAGCCGATTTAAAGTGTGATACGTCCAGATCTGGGCTTTTGAGTAAACATGAAAGTCATAGCCCTTCGAAATACCTTTCCAACGAGTGATTTTACGTCTTAAGGCAAAGTCTGTGAAAGAATTGGTTCCTAAACACCTAGAGGGGGGGGGGGGGGTGAATGGGCGCAATTCCTTTTTCTTCTAAGGCAGAATATTAATTCAGATAATCAAATTAAATCAAACAGTTCTACAGCTATCACAACACAGAAATAATAATAACACACACATTCACAAATTGCACACTGATTTATAGTGGTTCCCCAAGGTCTGGGTACATCCACTTTCCCCCTTCGCCTATCTAGCAGTGTGCTAGATTCGGCCTAACTTCTTTCCTTCTCCTGAGATCCACAGATCTTATAGCTCAGAACCCAAACAAGGTTCCTACAACTCAGAGTGAGTCCACACTCCTACAGCTCAGGCAATCTGCCCTACCTCAGCCTTCAACAAGGCCTACAACTCAGAGATGACAATCTCCTACAACTCAGGCTCACAGCCCTACCTCAGCCTTCAACAAGGCCTACCACTCAAAGAACTTATATCCTACAACTCAGCCTCTATAAATCGGGCTTACAACTCAGATCTTAAAAGATCCTATAGAAAATAGATGATAATTATAAATCTACCACCACCCTGGTTGAGAGAGAAAGGATGGACTGTATCTTGATCAGTTCTTAAACGAATCTGATGATAGAGATCAACCTGTCTTAGCTTTCTTCAAAGCTTCTTGAATCTGAACACAGTAGGGTTGATCTCATTTGAAGTCGATCTTCAATCAGCTTCTTTCTAGAAATTCAGAAATCAATCTGAATTCTTCTTGGCAGACTGGTTCAGAATCTGCACTTAAGAGACTTGTTGATGTAAGTCCTTTTCTTCACTTGATTAGATGGAGCTCTCTCTCTCCAAATTCTTCTGAAGATTCTTCTGAATTCTTCTTTCAATTTCCTTTACAAACTATGAGTAGATCACCACTTGAGAATGTCTTCTTAGATCTTCTGTTGAAAATCTTCTTTAGTTTGTATGTATCTTTATGTGTCATTACTTCTTCTATTGACAGAGAATGTCCTTATATAGACTTTATCCATGGTAACCGGTTGATCCGGTTTTGAACAAACTTCTGACAGCACTGACAGTTGCAGTAGACCGGTTGGTTATGGCAGCTGTCAAGTCTTCCAGTCACTTCTTAAAACTCTATCTCTGTCAGCAAAGTGTCGAGACTGAACTTCATCATGGGTCGACACAATTAGACTAAGTGTCGACACAGGCCTTGGTGGTGTCGACATAGCTCCCTTGGAGTTGACACTGCTTCTCGACACAGCTTCTGTAGAATGTGTCGACACTAATATTGTTGTGTCGACACAGTCACTTTTCTCTTAACAAAAATTAACTTTGTTGAACCTCTGCTATGTGTCAACACAAGTCCCGTGTGTCGACACAGTTGATGTCGACAAAGTCTTCTGTGTGTTGACACAATTAATGTCGACTAAGCTTTTCTGTATGTCGACACTGCCTCTGTGTGTCGACATAGTTTCTTCTGGTGTTGACACAGCCTTTCTAAGTGTCGACACAATTGACTCCAAGTGTCGACACAGCTTTTCTCCAGTGTTGACACAATTGATTCCAAGTGTCGACATAGCTTTTCTCCAGTATCGACACAAGCCTTCATAAGTGTCGACACAGCTTTTCTCGTGTCAACTCATGGACTTAGAAACTTTTCCTGCATTCCTGCATTTTCTTAACCTACACATATAAACTCAAAACATCATCAAATACATCTTGATGTATATCATTGAGTAGGGTGAGGCTTCTTCAAATGTGGTACACATTTTCCAATGTACCCAACAATCTCCCCCTATTTGGAGAAGTTATAACCCTTAGTCCATGATATACACCATTCATAATAAACACACATTATGATGTATAAAAAATTATATGACAGGGTAACTTATAAACAAGACATGTATAAAATGACATCATAGAATAATGATGCATACATAATAAGCATTTATCATTATTTTGTTTAAACTTTCAAAAGTTTCTTAACAATAGATTACATAGATTTTTAAAACTAAAGATTACAATGTTGTAACATCTAGTTAATCTAATCTAGGGCTGTTCAGGCTCCTTGATGACTATGTATTTGTCTGACTGGATCTTGGCTTGTACTGGAGCATCAGTATCTTCAACTGGTTTTTTTCCCTTTAGATCTTTCTTCTTTTGTTTTTCAGCCCTTATTCTTTGCCTTTCAAAATAGTAAAAGGGCTTTGGAAAATACTTGCTAGGCTCCTGAGCATTAGGAGGTAGCTTCCCAGCTTTGCCTTTCTTCTATATTGCAGAATGGCTTCCGGCCTAGCTTCATGCTTTTGCCATTATTGCTCAGTGTATCATTTGCCCCTATCATGGGTCTTGTCCTTTACAGCTTTTCAGGCAGTCAAGATAATATTTCTGGAAGTAGGACTCCACTGATCAAAATCAGGCTTCAACTCTCCTGTTCTCTGAATCTTTTCTTTGAAAGTTGAGCTTCTTGCTCCTTATTCACAGCTGTCCTCTGACATTTCTACCTTCTCAAGGATAACCTTTTTAGTACCCTCTGGAGGGTTATACATAGACTGTACTTCTTGCTGAATCATATCAAAAACTGCTGGAGGGTAAATAACCTGAGCAACTCCAGGTTGATCACCTTCAAAATAAGCAGGTTGCACACCTGACTCAGCTACATTATCATCATCACAGAGGGGTGGATATCCAAGGGTGGCTCAGATGCTATTAGATATCCATTTAGCATGATCTGAGCCTGCTTTGACTAACGCTCTCTCCCCCTTTATGACTTCTCTTTTAATATGATCTTTGAGGTCATCCTTCTGAAATCTGACTTGTTCATCTAGATAATTAACACCATCTTTATAAAATGACCTTAGTTTCAGTAGCTGATTAGAAATGACCTTTTGTGAAGTATTAATAGCTGTTTGGACAGCAGCTAGTTCTTCCTATAATTGTTTTTCAAAATCTGACTTGGCTTTAGAACTTTCCTCAGTCTGGGCAGCAGCAGTATTCTTTAACTCTATAACAATCACATTACGTGATTCAGTCAGATTGTCATTCATACTTATTTGATTTTCAAGAACATAGCCTTGCTTGACAACTATATCATCAACTTGAGTCATTATGCCTACTTGTTGTTTTGCAAGATAGACTACAACATTGCCACCTTTGTGGAAACAATCTGTCATTTCCTTCTTGTTCTGATTTACTTCAAATCTTATGGATTTGATATCTTGTGACAAGGAGAATTGCAGATCTTTATGGGTCTCATCCATATATTTCTCCATGGCTATCCTTTGTTCATCTAACTTTACTTGCAAAGAGACCAACAAAGAGCTATAATCAGTTGCTAGGGCAGGTTGTGGAGCATTTTGCAATGCCCTTTTATAGCTTTGGCTTCTTCTTTTGAAAACCATTAGCTTTTTCTTCTTAGCTTGAATTTCTGCTTCATCTTCAGAAGCTGAGGTACTTGCAATATCAACTCTTTACTTACGACTAGGAGGCTGTTCCTTTTCTGTCCTAGGTTTCTCCCCCTCAGTTCTTGCTTTCTCCCCCTGAGTCCCTGACTCCTCCCCCTCAGTCCTGACTTGCTCCATATCAGTGAACAAATCTTCTAGGGTAAACTCTTGTTGAGTTGGGACTGGAGGCACTCTTAACTGTGGAGCATCAACAGCTGTAGATGTATCCTCTATGATAACATCCTGTGCTTGAGTGTTGAGGTGACTTGTCTGGTCAACATCAACCAAGGGTGTTAAAAGTAGCGAACATGCAGTAGCAAACGGATAGAGTTTTGAATAATTGAAACTTTATTATCCAAAAAGAATATCGATTACAAATGTATGCCCTCCCTTATATAGAATGGAGGAGAGAAGAGAGAATACAAATAAGAGATGTGGGACTAAAAATTTACAGGACTAAGCGGACTATACAGAACAAACCGCACAAGCCGCGCGGTTAGACAGACGGGCTAACCACACGGCTACCACCAGAGAGAAAGAGAGATTTCCAGAGTAGACCGCTAGACCGCCCGGTCTCCAAGCCGGCTGAGACAAACTGCCAGACCGCGCGGTCTTCAACCCGCCAAGATAGACCGCCCGGTCACCAACTTCAACACTCCCCCTCAAGCTGGAGCATATATATCGATCATGCCCAGCTTGTCACAAACATGAAGAAACCAGGCGGAAACTGGCTTGGTGAAGATGTCAGCCAGCTCTTTATCAGAAGTGACAAAGGGAGTGCAAATTTGTTCCTTTAAGATCTCTTCACGAATGAAATGACAGTCGACCTCAATGTGCTTTGTTCTTTCATGGAATACCGGATTTTTAGAGATGTATATGGCGGCCTTGTTATCACAGAACATAGGTAGAGGATGGTTGTAGACCTCTCCTAAATCTAGCATGAGAGCCCGCAGCCATTTTAACTCATAAGTGGTCGATGCCATACTACGATACTCAGCTTCTGCACTGGACCTGGAGATAACAGACTACTTCTTGCTCTTCCAGCTCACCAGATTTCCCCCAACAAAGGTGCAAAAACCTGAGGTTGACTTGCGATCCCCTTTGTCATCAGCATAACTTGCATCTGAGTATGCTTCAATCCTCAGATGACCATTCCTCTGAAACAGTAATCCTTTCACAGGCGCTGCTTTGATATACTCCAAGATCCGTAAGGCAGACTGTAGATGGCACTCCCTAGGTGCTTGCATGAATTGACTCACCTTGCCCACAACATAGGAAATATCAGGCCTGGTCACTGTGAGATATATGAGCTTACCAACCAGACGCCTGTACCGCGAACTATCTGAAAGAGGAGGCGAATCATCTGTCCAGGTTTTGTCTTCTCCAGTTGCCATGGGGCATCGGGCAGGTTTTGCTCCAGTCAATCCTGCCTCTTTTAAAATATCAAGGGCATACTTACGCTGAGAGAGAACTAAAGAGTCGGGCTTTCGAGAGATTTCGATCCCCAGAAATTACATTGGAGAGCCCATATCTTTTGTGATCAGATGTTGGCGAAGATGACGCTTTGTCAGGGCTACCCCTTCCTGGTCATCGCTAGTGAGAAGAATATCATCGACGTACACAGCAAGAATAACCAGCCCAGAAGGAGTTTTGCGAATAAAGAGAGAGTGATCGGCAGAGCTTCGCACAAAACCAACGGCTGCCACGATCCCGCTGAACTTGTCAAACCAAGCTCGAGGGCTCTGCTTGAGGCCATAGATTGCCTTCTTCAGCCGACATACGCGTGTCTCCCCCTGAGCAACATACTCAGGAGGTTGCTCCATGTAAACGGCCTCATGAAGATCACCATAAAGGAAGGCATTCTTGACATCCAGCTGGGAAATCGGCCAATCCTTATTTACCACCACAGAGAGAAGGACCCGGATAGTGCTGAGACGAGCCACGGGGGAGAAGGTGTCAAAGTAATCAACCCCATATGTCTGAGTGAAGCCCTTAGCAACAAGGCGAGCCTTGTAACGATCCACAGTGCCGTCGGGGCCAAATTTGACCACAAAGTCCCAGCGACAGCCAACAACATCAGTGCCGAAGGGAGGAGGAACAAGAGTCCAGGTACCCCACTCAGTTAGGGTCGCCATTTCCTCATCCATGGCCATCTTCCAATGAGGAATAGCAAGGGCCTCCTGGTAGGAGAGGGGTATGGCAGTGGCAGAGATAGCCAGTGCAAATTCCCTGCGAGAAGGGGTAAGACGATCATAGGAAACAACAGCAGCAATGGGGTGTAGGGTATACGTCCGCACCCCTTTGCGAAGAGCTATAGGAAGATCCAGGTCAGCCGGGCCCGCGGCATCCGGAGCATCTGTGGTAGAGAAAGCTAGCCCGGGAGTAGAGAGCGACGGCAGCGGAGATGAGGGAGAGGGTGGTGGAGAAGGGAAAGAGAGAGGTGGAGGGAGAGGAGGGGATGGAGACGGTGTAGGGGTGGAGATTGTAGTAGGAGGCGAGGGAATGAAGGGAACGGCAGGAGAATCAGAAGCGGGGAGAAGAGGAGAGGAGTCATCTGAGAAGTAGGAGGTATTCTCGAAGAAGGTGACGTCAGCTGAGACGAACTGCTTACGAAGGACGGGATCAAAGCAATAATAGCCTTTCTGAGAGGTGGAGTACCCCAGAAAGACACATTTGGTGGAGCGAGGGGAGAGCTTATCACGGGTGGCAGAAGGGGTATGCACAAAGGCAGTGCATCCAAAGATTTTGAGAGGGAGAGGAAACGGGTCCTTGCCCGGATACAGAATGGAGAACGGGGATTGGCCGTGGAGAACCGTGGAGGGAACATGCATCTGGGTCATCAAAGTGCGAGCGACATCGAGGAGGTGACGGTTTTTGCGTTCGGCCACACCATTTTGTTGTGAAGTATAGACACAACTAGTTTGATGAATAATCCCATTTTGCATGCAGAATGTAGAAAAGTCATGACTGATATATTCTTTGACATTATTAGAGCGAAAAACTTTGATAGAAACACCAAACTGAGTTTTGATCATGAGATAGAAGGACGTCCAAACAGAGAATAATTCAGAGCGATCTTTTATTAGATACACCCACGTACAGCGAGAGAAATCATCAATGAACGTGACAAAATATGAACTACCCCGACCAATGATAAGAGTAGGAGAAGGACCCCAAATATCGGAGTGGATAAGATCAAACGGACGGGTAGAGCCACGAACGTGCTTTGGAGGGAAGGAGGAGCGGTGATGCTTGCCAAGCTGACATGCCTCACAGTTGAGCGGAGGACTTTGTGGAGGAAGGTGGCGCAAAAGTTGACGAAGAAGACGGGGAGGAGCATGACCAAGGCGGAGATGCCATTGGAGAATATCTGTGGAGGTGGAGGAGAAGGTGGAAAAAGCAGAAATGTTGTCCAAGAAGTATAGGCCGCCACTCTCAGTCCCAGTAGCAATCGTCCGTTGGGAGTCCGGATCCTGAATAGAGCAAGAAGTAGAAGTAAATGTGACGGAACACTGTAATTGCTTGCAAAGAGAGGTAACAGATAATAAGTTGCACGGGAACTGGGGCACGTATAGAGTATCCGCCAAGTGAAGAGACAGAGTGACATGAACTATCCCCGTTCCATGGACTGATGATGAAGAGCCGTCAGAGAGGATAACCGGGGGCAACCGATCATGTTTTTCTAGGAGAGAGAAACACTGGAGATTGCCGGTCATATGATTTGTAGCACCAATGTCGATCAGCCATTTTCCCTGAGTAACAACGTGGGCACGACCAGAAGACGGGACAACCGAGGCGAACGACTTGGAGGAGGAGATGAAAGCCATGAAGGGAGGAATAAGAAACTGCAGCGGTCTCGGTGATAGCACACCAGCGGCAAGAAAGGCCACGACCAAGGTGCAGAGCAGGGCAAAAGGGGAAGAAGGGAAGCACAAGCCGCGCGATTGAACAGGAGGTCTCGGCGACTAACAAGCAGGAGCGGCTAAAGGAAGAACGGCAGAGAGGCCGCTCAACCAAGGAAGAATCCGCGCGAACAGAGAGAAAGCCGCGGGGAGAGGAAAAGAGAGCAACCCGCGAGAAACCGCAGCGGTTTAAAGGGAAGAAGTCGTACGAACACGAGCGGCAAGGAAGGAGAACAAGGCACAGCGGGGAAGAGGTCGCGCGGACTGAAAGGTCCGAGCGAACAGAAGAGAAGAGGAAGTAAGGAGCAGCAGAGACAACAACAAGTCGCAAGTCGGGCGAACAGATTCAGGTCGCGCAGCTAGGGGAAAAACAGGCGGCTAGAAGGAAACAGGTCGCTGCGACACCTAAACAGGTCGCGGCGACGAAGAGCAGCGAGAGAAGGGAAGAGAGGCAACAAGCCGAGCGAACAGAGTAGCGGGCGGAAGAGAGGACAAGCCGCAAAGACAGGTCGCGAGAAGCAGAAACAAGCGGCGAGAAGCAGAGAGCGCACACAATCAGGAGGAAAAGACCGTGTGCTCTGATACCATGTTAAAAGTAGCGAACATGCAGTAGCAAATGGATAGAGTTTTGAATAATTGAAACTTTATTATCCAAAAAGAATATCTATTACAAAGGTATGCCCTCCCTTATATAGAATGGAGGAGAGAAGAGAGAATACAAATAAGAGATGTGGGACTAAAAATTTACAGGACTAAACGGACTATACAGAACAAACCGCACAAGCCGCGCGGTTAGACAGACGGGCTAACTGCACGGCTACCACCAGAGAGAAAGAGAGATTGCCAGAGTAGACCGCTAAACCGCCCGTTCTCCAAGCCGGCTGAGACAAACCGCTAGAACGCGCGATCTTCAACCCGCCAAGACAGACCGCCAGACCGCCCGGTCACCAACGTCAACAAAGGGCATAGTTAGTATTTCATCCTCATTATTGAAAATTGATTGATTTACTTCCTGGATTACCTCAAGAATAGTTTGTGTAGCCATTTCACTGTCTAAGTGTGTTGATTCTAAGTGTCGACACCACTTCTGGATGTGTCGACACAACTTCACTGAAGAGTCAACACCTTTTTTTTCTCTAGATGTGTCGACATCACTTTCCTGGAGTGTCGACACCAACTACTATGTATCGACACAAACAACTTTTTGTGTCGACACAATTTTAATTAGCCAAATTTGTTAAACTAATTTATGTTCAACATTCCTAATTCAATTTTGAAATTATTGAATTTAGTTTCATTTAATGGTTTAGTGAACATATCAACAATTTGTAAATCTGTATTAACAAATTCTAATGAAATATCTTATTTCTCTACATGATCTCTAAGAAAATGGTATCTTATTTCTATATGATTTGTTCTACTATGAGAAACAGGATTATGAGCAATAAAAATAGCACTAGTAGAATCACATAATAATGGAGTTCTACTTACCTGCATACCATAATCTTCTAACTGATGTTGTATCCACAACAGCTGTGCACAACAACTTCCTGCAGTAACATACTCAGACTCAGCTGTGGAAATTGCCACACTAGTCTGCTTCTTACAGTTCCATGACACCAGTCTTCCTCCTAGAAATTGACAGGTATTTGTTGTGCTTTTTTTATCTACTTTACAACCTGCAAAGTCTGCATCTGAATAGCCTATTAGTAGAAAATCTCTATTCCTAGGATACCAAAGGCCTAGATTAGGTGTGCCCTAAAGATATCTCAAAATCCTTTTGATAGCAGTAAAATGAGATTCTTTAGGGTAGGATTGGTACCTAGCACAGACACATGTAGCATACATGATATCTAGTCTACTAGCAGTCAGATATAGGAGGGAGCCAACTATTCCTCTATACAAAGACTCATCTACAGGTTTCCCTGCATCATCTTTGCTTAGAGACATACTTGTCCCCATTGGAGTTCTCATGGTAGTGGATGACTCCATACCATACTTCTTAATTAACTCTAGGTTGAACTTAGACTGAGATATGGACAGGCCATCATCAGTCTATCTTACTTGGAGTCCCAAGAAGAACTTAAGTTCTCCCATACTGCTCATTTCAAATTTCACTTGCATAAGTTTTGCAAACTTTCTACAAAGTTTATTTTTAGTAGAACCAAATATTATGTCATCACATATATTTGGACTAGGATTATCTTTCCTTTGGATTCTCTGAGGAATAGAGTATTGTCTATTTTCCCCCTTAAGAATACGTTCTCAATGAGAAAATTTGACAGGGTTTCATACCATGCCCTTGGGGCTTGTTTCAACCCATATAAAGCTTTCCTAAGTTTATAAACATAATTAGGTTTGAGTGGATCAACAAAACCTGAGGGCTGCTCGACATAGACCCCCTCTTTTAAGTCTCCATTTAAGAATGTTGACTTAACATCCATTTGGAACACTTTGAAGCCTTGATATGCTGCATAGGCAAGGAATAGCCTGATTGCTTCCAACCTTGCCACTGGAGCAAAAGTATGATCAAAGTCTATGCCCTCTTCCTGCCTGTATTCTTTGGTAATTATTCTTGCCTTGTTCTTCACTATGATCCCACTCTCATCAAGCTTGTTTCTATAAATCCACTTTGTCCCTATGACATTGTGGCCCTTTGGTTTTGGAACCAAACTCCCAGACCTTGCACCTTCTGAATTGATTTAACTCCTCCTGTATAGCATCAATCCAGTGTGGGTCTTGAATAGCTTCTTCAAATCTCTTGGGTTCCAGTTGAGATAAGAAGCTTGAGCAAATAACTGTATTTAACTTCCTGCTTCTTGTTTGTACTCCATGTTTTGGATCACCAATGATCTGGTGTGCAGGATAATCCTTTAAATGTCTAACTGCTGGAGGTAATCTATCAACAGTTTGACTGTCACAACCCGCATTTTCTCAACGATAAAATCGTATCAGAGTAAGAGAAAACACGTGCCGTGATGCCACGCCGTGCAGGGGATAACTGCACGCGCTCAGGCAAAACTCCAGACCTCAGATTTAGGGAAAAACGTTGATTAATTATGAAAGAAAAGCAGTTATGTTGAAAGGCCGTATCCCTCGGCACGGTGGATCAGCTAGTCCACAGTTAAAAGTATAAGTATACGCAGCAGAAAATAGTTTGGTTCGATTAAGTTGACACCCTAGTGAGCATAAGTGTCCCCGAGGGACAACTCATGGTATGCACAACTCTAAAGTGAATATAATAGATATAAAAAGGTAATCTTTTTACGCTAAGGAAATATAGTGTCTTTGTTTTATAATTATGCTATGCATGATATACATATAATAATGCTTTTAGGGTTTAAAATATCTAACATGCAACCTAGCAAAAATCCTTCCCAGAAGCAAGTAAACAACCACTAAAAGGCAAAAACAGCAGTTTAAGTTCATACCCAGCATCGCAAGAAGCCACCAGTGGGCGCCAACAACCTGACACGAACCCACTGGTGAGTATGTATGTCTATACAGAAAAGTAAAGAACTACCTCACAAAATCGAGATCAGCTGTCTCAGCTACCCAAGAGGCCACAAACCAGCCCCTCCAAAAGAACTAGCCGCTGAACCGGCTGCAACCTGGACCTGAGGCATTCAAGAAAAGAACACATCAGCAAGGAAATAATCAAAAGTGTAAATAAAGCATTAGAGTTAAGAGCAAAAAGAAGGGTTTACCACCCCGACAACAAGCTGCTATAAGCAAAAGAAAGAGCATGACAGTAAGAAAAGAGCACTGTCTAAAGCACAGCAAAGCACACCAAGTGAGAGCAACAAAAGCAACATGCTCCACAAAAGAGTCTAACATTCCTAATACGTGGGTAAGTGGCAGTGGTCAAAAAAAAGATGGATCTGAATACATAACCAGAATCAGATCCAAAAAGGGCTAAGGGGTCGCCAGTGGCAGCTTTAGGGTCCCACACCAACCCAAACCAGGGCAAACAGGTCGTGGCCACAGCTCTCCACATCAAAATCCACCCCTCTTAGAGGCCACTAAACATGCACCACTTGCCACAACCCAAGAGTCGGCAAGCAAAAATTTGCCGAACACCCAATACCACCCCCTAAAGGAAGGGAAAAGTCACACTAACAGTCCTAAGGTACACAAGAACTCAAGACAGAAATGTCGAGCCCACTCGACGCAGCGTTGAGTAAACTCCACTCACCGGACGCCTAAAAATACTTAGCCGCAAGTCCTAAGCTGAGTGACGGCGTGGAGTGAGCTCGGCTCACTCGACGACGCTGTCCGCGCTTTCCACTTAGGGTAAACGTAAGTCTCGTTAAAAATCGCAGCCTAAGCTCTCTCATTGCGAGCAAGCAGAGAGTTGGAAATTTAATCCCAACCCTCCGTTCCGTCCTAACTACTCGGGACTATCGCAACCGAACCTGAACCACCTCTACCGCAGCCTCACTCTAACTCTAGCTACCCACAGAACACCAAACCTCCGACAAAAGAGAACATTGAATTAAAATTCCAGAAAAGAAAAAATAAAGGATCAGCACTTGATTAGAAGCTTGATGAAATAACTTAACCTGCTGCCCTAGGGAGGAAAAAAGACAAAGAGAACAGAGCTTTGCAGAAGAAATAAAAAAAAAGATCATGGGTTAGAAATAAATTTGGCAAGGGCAAGGGGCCACTTGCCTCTACCTCTTCGAAAAACAAACAACAGCCGCGCCACGGCTTGGCTCCGGCGGCAAGATCGGCCACCTAGAAGACCAACGCTGAAACTTGAGGGAAGAAAGAAATCAGATATCTAGAAATTTCTGGAATCGAACCCTAAATCAAGAAAAACTTACATGGAAGGGAAGATCTAGCCGAGAGCAAACCGAATCCGCTATCACACGAGAAAAACGGGCTCTAACCCTCCCGAAATCGCCGGCCAAAACAACCACCGCCTCCTCTCAAAACCCTTCCGCTGGAATCTCTCCAGACTCGGGAACGATGAAAAAAATGAGGAGGAAAAACAATTCACGGCAACAAAAGACGATTTCAGGAAAAAGTACGGAACACGCCCACGACACGCCCGTGACACGGCCCGACACGCCCGTGTCACGGGGCGTGTACTCACACACTCGACGAACGTCGATCTCTACTCGACGAAAACACGGGACACGCCCCCCAGACACGCCCGTGACACGGCCCGACACGCCCGTGTCACGGGGCGTGTACTCACGCACCTACCCACTCGACGAAAGTCGATCTCCGCTCGACGAAGCAAGGGACACGCCCTGTGACACGCCCGTGTCACAGGCCGTGTACCAACTCGAACACCGCCCGACGATCGTGGAGCGCCGATCGTCGAACAGAGAGACACGCACCAAGGTCACGCCCGTGTTCTACACGACACGCCCGTGACAGGGCCGTATTCTCACTAAACACCGCCTGACGACCATCGAGCGCAGCTCGACGAATCGAAGGAGGACACGCCCGTGACACGCCCGTGTCACGGCCGTGTTCCAACAAAAAACCCTGTCGACCAAAAATTCGTCGACTGGAGAAACGGGAGCTCTACCCGAGCACGACACGCCCTGGGTCACGGGCGTGACCCAGGCCGTGTCACCCAAACTTACACAGAAAAGAAACCTGCTAACACCTAGCAAACAAGATACAAGGCACCAGCCTACAAGCTCAGGCACAACAGGCCACGCACAGCACAGCAAACATAACAAACATGCAGTTAACAAAACAACGCCGAAACGACGCGAAGGCAAACGATCTCGGATTTCGACCAAAACTCGCACCGTAGCTAAACAACCAAGCCACGAAAACAACGGCGAGGTCGAAAACAACATCCGACGATCGAACACTCGGGCTAACACCTCCCGAAGCCAAAACGCAAGCATTTCCCTAAGAGGCCCAACCGAGTCACCAAAACAGACTCCGGCTAGCTGGGGAAACTTGCCAACTGGCTACAACCAGGCTACACAAGGAACCTACAGAGCTAGGACCGCGCTCTACAACGGCGAAGGGCCGGAAAACGTCATCGTAACGCCAATCCACAATCAAACAAAACACAGAAAAACCGGGGGCGTTACAGCCACTCCCCCTAAAAGAAAGTTTCGCATCGAAACTTTACTCACAACACTCCTAAGAAGAAGGAGAGAGAAAGAGCCAGGAAAGGGCTATATAATCATAAATAAAACAAAACATACCAGGCACAAGCTCAGGGAAACAGATGAGGGTGAGCCTCCCTCATAGCCGACTCCAACTCCCAAGTCGCGCTTTCTACATCCTGATTCCTCCATAAAACTTTAACCATCGGAATAGACTTCTTCCGCAGCGCACGAACCTGAGAATCCAGAATGCGGACAGGCACCTCCACATAAGAAAGATTCGGCTCCAACTGAGGCACAGAATCCAAAACCTGCCTGCCATTCGATACACATTTCCGCAGCTGACTGACGTGGAAGACATTATGCACGCCAGGGAAGTTTGCGGGCAACGCCAGCCTATAAGCTGATATCCCAATCCGCTCAACAATCGGAAACGGCCCCACGAACCTCGGGTCCAACTTCCTGCTCTTGCCAAAACGCTTGACTCCGATCAACGGGGAGACCTTTAAGAACACTGAGTCCCCCACCAAAAATTCCAAATCCGATCTACGCCGATTGGCATTTTTCTCATATCTCTCCTGGGCTATCCGAAGCTTTTCCCGAATAAGCTTCACAGCAGTTTCCATTTCCTCGAGTGCTTCTGGACCCAACAAAGGTCTCTCGCCAACCTCAGCCCAAAACAAGGGAGTCCTGCAGCGCCTCCCATACAAAGCTTCGAAAGGAGCCATTTGCAAGCTTTCTTGATAACTGTTGTTATACGCAAATTCCATAAGCCGCAAGCGCTCATCCCACGCTCCTCCGTGCTCCAGAACATAGCATCGGATCATATCTTCCACAATCTGATTTACTCGCTCCGTCTGACCATTGGTCTGGGGATGATAGGCTGTGGAATATCTCAAATCTGTACCCAACCCTTCTTGAAGGCTCTTCCAAAAACGAGACGTAAACCTGGAGTCTCGATCCGATATGATACTCACGGGTACACCATGCAATCTAATAACCTCATCCAAATACAGCTCGGCTATCTTCCTCATCGGATAATCGATCTTAAATGGTACGAAGTGAGCACTCTTCGTCAATCTGTCTACGATCACCCAAACCGAATCATGCCCTTTAGGAGATCTCGGTAAGCCTGTGATGAAATCCATCGAGATACTCTCCCACTTCCACATCGGAATCTCTAAGGGGGTTAGCTTGCCACCAGGCCTCCCATGGTCGGCCTTCACACGCCTGCAAGTGAAGCATTCAGAAACAAATCTGGCTACGTCCTTCTTCATCCCATACCACCAAGCAATCTGCTTTAAATCATGATACATTTTGGTAGACCCTGGATGGTAGGCAACACTAGATCCGTGGGCTTCTCTGCACACCATATTCCGGATATCTCCAACTGCGGGAATGCAAAACCTGCCACGATACTTCAAGGTACCCGCATCATCTATAGAGAAATCTGGTAATTCACCTTTCTCAGCTCGAAGGTACAAATGCAAAAGATCGGGATCATCTTTCTGATGCAGTCGCGTAAGCGCAATCCACGAAGGTTCTGCCACAGCCAAGCTACTCTGCGAATCGCAGCTTCCCACAGAAATGTCCATCAAAAGAAACTCTTCCACAAGACGCTCGGCGGAGAGGTTGAAAATCTTTCCTGACTTCCGACTTAGGGCATCGGCCACCACATTCGCCTTACCCGGATGATACTGGATTTCAACATCATAGTCGGCCACGTACTCCAACCACCGCCGCTGGCGCAGATTCAACTCTTTCTGAGTGAAGACATATTTCAAACTCTTATGATCCGTGAAAATCTTGCACTGCGCGCCATACAGCAAATGCCTCCACAATTTCAACGCATAGATCACAGCTGCAAACTCCAGGTCATGCGTAGGGTAATTCCTCTCATGAGTCTTTAGCTGCCTCGACCCGTACGCAATCACCTTCCCGCCCTGCATCAAAACGCAGCCCAGTCCGACGTGCGACGCGTCCACATATATATCATACTCACTATCTTCAGTAGGCAAAGACAAAACTGGAGCTGAACATAACCTTCTTTTTAATTCCTCAAAAGCCTCCTCACACTTGCCATCCCATATGAAGGTTGCATTCTTCTGCGTCAACCTGGTCAACGGCACAGACAAAGTAGAGAATCCCTCTACAAATCTCCTATAATATCCAGCCAAGCCCAAGAAGCTTCTGATCTCTTTGGGAGTAACAGGCCTCGCCCATTCCATAACAGCAGCGATCTTTTCTGGGTCCACCGATATTCCCTCCTTATTCACCACGTGGCCGAGAAAAGAGACTTGAGGTAACCAAAATTCGCATTTGCTCAGCTTGGCGTATAGCTTATGGTCTCTCAGAGTCGCCAAGACCAGACGCAAATGCCGATCATGCTCCTCCGCATTCTTAGAATATACCAAAACGTCATCTATAAAGACAATCACAAACTTATCCAGGAAGTCCTTGAAAACTCTGTTCATCAGATCCATAAAAGCTGAGGGCGCATTAGTCAAACCAAATGACATAACTAAAAACTAAAAATGCCCATGACGAGAGCGGAACGCCGTCCGCGGAACATCTGACTCCCGAATCCTCAACTGGTGATAGCCCGAACGAAGATCTATCTTGGAAAACACGGCACTACCACGTAGTTGGTCAAACAGATCGTCAATCCGAGGCAAAGGGTACCTGTTCTTAATAGTAACCTTGTTCAGTTCTCTATAGTCGATGCATAGCCTCATCGACCCATCCTTCTTTTTAACGAACAGCACTGGAGCACCCCAGGGTGAAGAACTCGGCCTAATGAACCCTTTTGCCAACATCTCATCCAGCTGAATTCGCAGCTCTTCCAGCTCTCGCGGGGCCATCCGGTACGGCGCCTTGGCAATAGGGCGCGTGCCTGGCTCCAAATCTATAGCAAACTCGACATCTCGATCGGGTGGAAGACCGGGAAGATCATCAGGAAACACATCGGAGAAGTCACACACCACAGGGATCTCTTGCAAACACGGCACTCTAACAACAGCCCCGACCAGAGAGACCACACAGGCAGAACAACCAGAATCAAGCAACTTCCGAGCACGCACCGCAGAAATGACTGGAGACTCCTGGAGAGAATACCCATAAACGCTCCCTGGCTGACCGTTGTCCTTGACGAAGTCCAAGCGCTTACCCTTGCACTGGATCACAGCATCGTACCTTGACAACCAGTCCATGCCCAAGATAACATCGAAGTCCTCCAGGTCAATCACCTTCAGATCTGCCTTGGCTAGAAAATCCCCCAACAAAATCGGACAATCAAGGACACCCAGGTCCGTAACCACAGAGTCACCGGAGGGGAACTTAACGCAAAAGGCACCACCAACACGATCTAGGCCCAAACTGAACCGCTCCACGAAGGCTCTAGCCACAAACGAGTGGGTAGCGCCTGAATCGAAGAGAACACGCGCCCAGCGGTTCTTTACATTAAATCGTCCTACAAATAGCGCATGCATCTAAGGAAACAAATGCTAAAACGAAAACCACAACCACAAAGGGAGCATAACGAAACGACTGAGGAGAAATCAAACCTGAGATAACCTGGGTCGAAGTCTGCGCTTCGTCTGCCGAAAGCACATTCAGCTTCCCCTTTCCTCTATCCAATTGCTGAGGCGGTGGCAAAGCCTGGAGGGGTACTGGCTGCAGAATAGGCTGGGACTGTGGGCACTTTGTCTTGAGATGACCCTTCTGCCCACACTGAAAACAGACTTTATCTCTCGACCAGCATCGGGCAGCCTCATGCCCCTTCCTTCCACACAAGGCACACACCAAGTCTCCTCTGGGAGCACCCTGAATTGTGTGTACCTGATCCTTCTTCTGCGCTCCAAACCTTTTGAAACACTTCTCAAAGGGGTGGCCTGGTCGGCCACAGAAACTACAAACCTCTTTGCTCCTCTTTCTCGAGACCGCATCGGGTTCCTGAGGGCTCTTCCCTCCACCGGACTTTCGCTTATCCTTCCACAACTGCTGACCTCTATTCTTGGCATTCTCAATGGCCTCAACCCTCAAGGCAGCTTCGACCACGCTGGCATAACTGACTGCACCATAGGCATTCGCTAACTGCTGAATGTCGCTTCTTAGTCCACCCAGAAATCGCTTAACTCGGTCTGCTTCAACACTCACCAGACCAGGAGCAAACCGACTCAACTTACTGAACTCAATCTCATACTCACTGACCGTGAGTTTCCTCTGCTTCAAATGGAGAAAGTCATTCATCAGCCGGTCCCTTTCGACTGAAGGCAAAAACTTACTCAACAGCATCCCTTTAAATGACTCCCAAGAGCATCCTGCCACCAAGCTCTCTTTCTCCCTCAACCACCAATTCTTTGCTAAGCCCTTGAGCTGGTAGGCAGCGAGCATCACTCTCTGATCATCCGAAATCCCCGAATAAGAGAACATCTCCTCAATAGTAATCAGCCAGTCATCCAAAATCATGAAATCTGCTTGCCCATCATAAGTAGGGGGTCTCAGTCGCTGAAACTGGGATATAAACGCCATCTCCGGGGGCACCACAACCAAAGGCACGGGAGGGGCAGGAGGGGCAGGAACAGCTACCCCCTCAGCGGGGTCCGGAACTCTCGGGGCCTGTCCCGCCACCACGGCCACCAGGGACTGAATCTGAGCCTGCATAGCCACCACCTGCCTCGATAGGGTCTCATTACTATGCCGCAGGTTTTCTACCAACGCCTCACTCTGCGCTCCTGACGTCTCACCCTCGGATTGGGGGGTCGACCTCGTTGCAGGACGTCTCGCCATCCTATAATCGCACAAGCTTTAGACGAAACTTAGCCCAACAGCTAGAACAAAACTACCTGGTACAGACAAACACACTTAAATATGAACTTCAACTGCAAAACTTGCTCTGGGAGTTGTTTTATCATGATGATGTTATGCTTAACCTAAGATGGTTCACCACCATCATACTAACTCATGTGCCTAAACCATGAATGCATGTATTTGTATTCGTTTTGACTCAAAACCATGTGTGTACATATGTCATCTTGCAAATCTTTAGCTTAACACGTTGTGCTTATGAATGTTATGCTATGCATGATGTGCTATGCATTCTAAAAAAAAGGCCTTAATGCATTCCATGGGCGGCGTACACATGAAAATGTTATGCATCCCATACTACATAACATTCCCATGCAACGAAAAAAGAAAACGTGCTAGCCGCATCCATGTGGTGAGGTTATGCATCCCATACTACATAACCCTCACATGTTGCCTCCTATGGTGGATCCATATACAAACACATATTATGCATCCCATACTACATAATATGCCCCGTATACTTCTTTATGCTTATGAGTGTAGTGTTCGTGCTTTAGCCAAGACGTGCTGATGACATATCGGTGTGTGTATGGTATGACGCTAACCACTAATGCAAACGAGGAAAAGGTTGCCCGACCATTTGTCAAGCAACCTCCCTCTGATACCAACTGTCACAACCCGCATTTTCTCAACGATAAAATCGTATCAGAGCAAGAGAAAACACGTGCCGTGATGCCACGCCGTGCAGGGGATAACTGCACGCGCTCAGGCAAAACTCCAGACCTCAGATTTAGGGAAAAACGTTGATTAATTATGAAAGAAAAGCAGTTATGTTGAAAGGCCGTATCCCTCGGCACGGTGGATCAGCTAGTCCACAGTTAAAAGTATAAGTATACGCAGCAGAAAATAGTTTGGTTCGATTAAGTTGACACCCTAGTGAGCATAAGTGTCCCCGAGGGACAACTCATGGTATGCACAACTCTAAAGTGAATATAATAGATATAAAAAGGTAATCTTTTTACGCTAAGGAAATATAGTGTCTTTGTTTTATAATTATGCTATGCATGATATACATATAATAATGCTTTTAGGGTTTAAAATATCTAACATGCAACCTAGCAAAAATCCTTCCCAGAAGCAAGTAAACAACCACTAAAAGGCAAAAACAGCAGTTTAAGTTCATACCCAGCATCGCAAGAAGCCACCAGTGGGCGCCAACAACCTGACACGAACCCACTGGTGAGTATGTATGTCTATACAGAAAAGTAAAGAACTACCTCACAAAATCGAGATCAGCTGTCTCAGCTACCCAAGAGGCCACAAACCAGCCCCTCCAAAAGAACTAGCCGCTGAACCGGCTGCAACCTGGACCTGAGGCATTCAAGAAAAGAACACCTCAGCAAGGAAATAATCAAAAGTGTAAATAAAGCATTAGAGTTAAGAGCAAAAAGAAGGGTTTACCACCCCGACAACAAGCTGCTATAAGCAAAAGAAAGAGCATGACAGTAAGAAAAGAGCACTGTCTAAAGCACAGCAAAGCACACCAAGTGAGAGCAACAAAAGCAACATGCTCCACAAAAGAGTCTAACATTCCTAATACGTGGGTAAGTGGCAGTGGTCAAAAAAAAAGATGGATCTGAATACATAACCAGAATCAGATCCAAAAAGGGCTAAGGGGTCGCCAGTGGCAGCTTTAGGGTCCCACACCAACCCAAACCAGGGCAAACAGGTCGTGGCCACAGCTCTCCACATCAAAATCCACCCCTCTTAGAGGCCACTAAACATGCACCACTTGCCACAACCCAAGAGTCGGCAAGCAAAAATTTGCCGAACACCCAATACCACCCCCTAAAGGAAGGGAAAAGTCACACTAACAGTCCTAAGGTACACAAGAACTCAAGACAGAAATGTCGAGCCCACTCGACGCAGCGTTGAGTAAACTCCACTCACCGGACGCCTAAAAATACTTAGCCGCAAGTCCTAAGCTGAGTGACGGCGTTGAGTGAGCTCGGCTCACTCGACGCTGTCCGCGCTTTCCACTTAGGATAAACGTAAGTCTCGTTAAAAATCACAGCCTAAGCTCTCTCATTGCGAGCAAGCAGAGAGTTGGAAATTTAATCCCAACCCTCCGTTCCGTCCTAACTACTCGGGACTATCGCAACCGAACCTGAACCACCTCTACCGCAGCCTCACTCTAACTCTAGCTACCCACAGAACACCAAACCTCCGACAAAAGAGAACATTGAATTAAAATTCCAGAAAAGAAAAAATAAAGGATCAACACTTGATTAGAAGCTTGATGAAATAACTTAACCTGCTGCCCTAGGGAGGAAAAAAGACAAAGAGAACAGAGCTTTGCAGAAGAAATAAAAAAAAAGATCATGGGTTAGAAATAAATTTGGCAAGGGCAAGGGGCCACTTGCCTCTACCTCTTCGAAAAACAAACAACAGCCGCGCCACGGCTTGGCTCCGGCGGCAAGATCGGCCACCTAGAAGACCAACGCTGAAACTTGAGGGAAGAAAGAAATCAGATATCTAGAAATTTCTGGAATCGAACCCTAAATCAAGAAAAACTTACATGGAAGGGAAGATCTAGCCGAGAGCAAACCGAATCCGCTATCACACGAGAAAAACAGGCTCTAACCCTCCCGAAATCGCCGGCCAAAACAACCACCGCCTCCTCTCAAAACCCTTCCGCTGGAATCTCTCCAGACTCGGGAACGATGAAAAAAAATGAGGAGGAAAAACAATTCACGGCAACAAAAGACGATTTCAGGAAAAAGTACGGAACACGCCCACGACACGCCCGTGACACGGCCCGACACGCCCGTGTCACGGGGCGTGTACTCACACACTCGACGAACGTCGATCTCTACTCGACGAAAACACGGGACACGCCCCCTAGACACGCCCGTGACACGGCCCGACACGCCCGTGTCACGGGGCGTGTACTCACGCACCTACCCACTCGACGAAAGTCGATCTCCGCTCGACGAAGCAAGGGACACGCCCTGTGACACGCCCGTGTCACAGGCCGTGTACCAACCCGAACACCGCCCGACGATCGTGGAGCGCCGATCATCGAACAGAGAGACGCGCCCCAAGGTCACGCCCGTGTTCTACACGACACGCCCGTGACAGGGCCGTATTCTCACTAAACACCGTCTGACGACCATCGAGCGCAGCTCGACGAATCGAAGGAGGACACGCCCGTGACACGCACGTGTCACGGCCGTTTTCCAACAAAAAACCCTGTCGACCAAAAATTCGTCGACTGGAGAAACGGGAGCTCTACCCGAGCATGACACGCCCGGGGTCACGTGCGTGACCCAGGCCGTGTCACCCAAACTTACACAGAAAAGAAACCTGCTAACACCTAGCAAACAAGATACAAGGCACCAGCCTACAAGCTCAGGCACAACAGGCCACGCACAGCACAGCAAACATAACAAACCTGCAGCTAACAAAACAACGCCAAAACGACGCGAAGGCAAACGATCTCAGATTTCGACCAAAACTCGCACCGTAGCTAAACAACCAAGCCACGAAAACAACGGCGAGGTCGAAAACAACATCCGACGATCGAACACTCGGGCTAACACCTCCCGAAGCCAAAACGCAAGCATTTCCCTAAGAGGCCCAACCGAATCACCAAAACAGACTCCGGCTAGCTGGGGAAACTTGCCAACTGGCTACAACCAGGCTACACAAGGAACCTACAGAGCTACGACCGCGCTCTACAACGGCGAAGGGCCGGAAAACGTCATCGTAACGCCAATCCACAATCAAACAAAACACAGAAAAACCGGGGGCGTTACATTGACCTTCTTCAATCTCTTCATTATGCTGCACCTCATGGTCTTCATTTTCCTCTTGAGTGTCTTGTACTCCCCCTGGACAGCAACTACCATTTTCCTCATCCTGCTTTGCAGTTGGATCTTCTCTGATAGTAAGCTGGTCCATCTTCTGCTGTATACTTGTGGAGCTACATGAACTACTTGGCAACTCACTGTTAATAAGTCTAGATTCATCAAATATGATATGAATAGACTCTTCTACAACTTGAGTAGCCAAATTATAGACCCTATAAGCCTTACTATTGTTGCTGTACCCAACAAATATCCCATCTTGGAATTTGGCAGCAAACTTTGTTAGGTGAGACTTGTCATTGTTAAGCACATAGCACTTGAAACCAAAGATCCTGAAATAGGATATGTTTGGTTTTCTGCCTTTCATAACCTCATAGGGTATCTTTTTGTGGTTTTTGGTGATGGAAGCCCTATTGAGCACATGGCATGCAGTGTTTACTGCCTCAGCCCAGAAATATTCTGGGAGAGAAGTGTCACTAAATAGTATTCTTCCAGCCTCAATCAATGTCCTATTCTTTCTTTCAGCAATGCCATTTTGCAGAAGTGTTCTGTGTTAGGAAAATTCCTGATGAATCCCAAATTCTTCACACAATCTTGTCATACTTTCAGATTAGAATTCAGTTCCATGGTCACTTCTGATTTTGACCACTGAACTATGTAATTCATTCTGAATTTGTTTGACAAAATTGTAGAAGACATTTGGGGTTTCAGATTTCTTCCTCAGAAAGAATACCCATGAAAATCTAGAATAGTCTTCTACTATCACAAAAGTGTAGACTTCCTACCTAGACTATGAACTGGCATAGGACCAAATAATTCCATAAGCAATAGGTATAAGCACCTCACTGAGTCTTTGGTTTCTAGGCTATGAAAGGAGGATCTGGTTTGCTTGCCTTTTTGACAAGCTGAGCATATCCCATCCTTATAGCACTTAACTTGAGGACCATTACTCACTAACTCTTTACTAAAGAGTTGGCTAATAGTCCTGTAGTTAAGATGAGCTAGCCTCTTGTGCCATTTGACACAATGAGAGGCTTTCTCATCAGCCACAAGATAAATAGGAGAATTTTTATTCTCACACTCAAAGTTTAGGCAATACACATTTCTATTTCTATAGCCAGTCAATATGACTTTTTGATCACTAGACCTCTTGATATGACACCCATTTTTGATAAATGAAATGTCATATCCAAGATCACTCAGCTAGCTAATGCTTATTAGGTTGTGTTTCAAATCCTTCACATAAGCCACTTGAGTGATAGTGATTGAGTTGTTAGAGATGTTACCAAACCCTTTGATGACTCCTTTTTTAGAAACACCAAAGATTACTTTAGGCCTATTCAATATTGGTGAGTAGTCCTTCAACAATCCTCTTGTTCCAGTCATGTGCCTGGAACATCCACTGTCCAAGTACCATATAGGGGCATGACAACTTGGACTCACCTGCAACAAAGATTACTTAACCTTAGAACCCAAATAACTTTTGGGTCCTTGTTTCAAGTTAGCCTGAAACTTGACAAGTCTGCCTGCTGCTCTTCTAATAGGTAGACTGCTATCCTTCCTGACATTAGTATTGTGCCAACAGTCTAAGGCATAATGGCCTATCTTGCCACAGCACCAGCACTCATACTTATTATACCTCTTTTTAGGTACACCAGATCATTGGTGATCCGAGACTACTCCTCAGTATTGTTTGCAGCAGATCTTTTGTATTATGCTGGGGCTTTGCCTTTATTATTGTACTGTGTAGTCCATGCAGTTCCATTAAAGCCCATTCCTGCCTTACCCTTTTGAGGCACAAAGTCATCAATTAAGGGTAGGACAGATTTTGGCTTAGAGAAACAAACAACTATTTCCTTCTCTTTCTGAAGTCTGTTTTCCAGACTTTTGATCTGATCATTTTTGAATGTGAGTGTACCCATCTGAATAACAGTTATGTTTTTCAGCTTGGAAATCTCATTCAACTTCTGATACATCAGCTTATCTGAATCAGATGCAGCCAACGTAAGAGCTAGAATTTCCTTAGCCAGATTTTTGGCCAGGATTTTGCTTCTCTTGAGTGCCTGCAACAAATCCCCATATTCATCTATAAGCTGATGAATATCTCCTTCAGATTTAGACCCATCCATATCTATTGATGCAGATGCATCTTATTCTAACCCAGTGAAGTAATCAGAATCTCCAGATGAACTTTTTACCTTACTGAGGCCAGGTTGATCCTGGCACTGGTCTTCTTCAGACATAGCCATCAGTCCTTTGCACTGATGGTCTTCTTGCTCATAGATAGAGTCCAGTAATTGTTGAGTACATTGGTATTAAATGTACCTGATTTGAAGAAGCCTCACCCTACTCAATGATATACATCAAAATGTATTTGATGTGTTTTGAGTTTATTTGTGCAGGGAAAGCTAAAAAGTTTCTAAGTCCATGTGTCGACACCCAGAAGCAAAGTGTCGACACTTAAGAAGACTTGTGTCAACATCCAAAGAAGTAGTGTCGACACTTGGAGTAATTGTGTCGACACCAGGGATACAGAGTCGACACCAGAAGGAAAGTGTCGACACATACAGGGTGTGTCGACACTCAATGAAGAAATGTCTAGTGAAGCTGTGTCGACACTTAGAACCAGTGTCCACACCCAGAGGAACTGTGTCCACATGAAGAAAGTGTCGACACTAGGAGGCTGTGTCGACACTCAGCAAAGTTCAACAAATTCTAAGTACAAGTGTCGACACAAAAGAGATGTGTCGACACTCAGCCAAAGTTTCAACACATGAAGAATGTGTCGACACAAAGGATCAGTGCTGACACACAGCAGAAGTCTCAACACATGAAGAAAGTGTCGACACAAGGAGCTGTGTCGACACTCAGCAAATTTCTATGAAGACTAAGACAAGTGTCGACACCAAGCAGATGTGTCGACACTCAGCAAAAGTATCAACACTGAAGGCATGTGTCGACACCAAGAAGATGTGTCGACACTTAACAAGTTCAACATAAGAAGATGTGTCGACACAAAGAAGTTGTGTCGACACTTACAAGAAATCAAAATAGTACTGAAGAACAAGGAGTTGTGTCGACACATATTATCAGTGTCGACACATGATGAAGAAGCTGTGTCGAGAAGTAATTTCTACAACACAAGGATTTGTGTCGACACCTTGAAGGCTAGTGTCAATACTTAGTCTACTTGTGTCGACACTTAGTCTACAAGTGTCGACACTTAAAGGCAGACTGTCTCGACACTTTCAGACAGTTACAGATATTTCAAGAAGTGACTGGATGACATGACAGCTGTCATTCCAGCCGGTCTACTGCAACTGTCAGGGTTGTCAGAAAGTCGTTAGAAACCGGATCAGCCGGTCACCATGAAGAAGGCCTATATATAGGCCTATTCTGTCAACAGAAGAAGATAATTAACAACACGAGAAAGAGAAGAAGATCTAGCTATTCATTGAAGAATCAATTCAAGTGAAGATCTAAGAAGTTGGGGAGAGAGAGCTCCTTCCAAGAAGACAGCCGTTGGAACCAGGCTGTGAAGAAGGTTTCAGATCAAGGTCTGATTCTTAAGTTGCAGTGATTGAAGATCAACTGCAGTGAGTATCAACCCTATTGTGTTCTACATTCAATAAGCTTTGAAGAAAGCCAAGTATGGTTGATCTCACCAGAGTTCTTCAAAGAACTCATCAAGAACCTGTCAACTCTTCTCTCTATTCAGAGTTGTACGTATATACATTGTGTTCTTAATTTCTTGTAGGATCCTTAGGGATCTGAGTTGTAAGCCTGTAATTATAAAGGCTGAGTGGTAGGGCCTGTGTGCCTGAGTGTAGGAGTTCTATTTCTCTGAGTGTAGGCCTGTTGTGGCTGAGTGTAGGCCTTATGGCTGAGTGTAGGCCTTGTGGCTGAGTGTAGGTCTTTGGAGAAGACTGAGTTGTAGGGCCTTGGGCCTGAGCTGTAGGAACCATTTGGGGTTCTGAGTGTAAGATCTGAGGATCTGAGGAATAGTGGAGGAGTTTGGCTGAATCTAGTACACTACTAGATAGACGAAGGAGGAAAGTGGATGTACCCAAACCTTAGGGAACCACTATAAATCTGTGTGTTCACTGTGTGCATGTTTATTCTGTGATTGCTAATTGTTTGCTGTGAAGAAGTAATTATAAATCTATGATATTATCTGCAATCTGCCTAAAAGTTTAAAAAAGATTTAGTCACCTATTCACCCCTCCCCCCCTCTAGGTGATTAGGGTACAATTTCTTTCAAGTGGTATCAAAGAGAGGTTACTCAAAAAGGACATAACTGTCTGAGGAGATCCTGTTGGCAGATTTAGTGAAATCAAAGACAGATTCAGCATAATCAAGAAAATGGGTTCAACAGAGAATCATAAGAAACTTGGATCCATGAAGTTGCCCATTTGCAGAAAAGAGATTTTTGGCATCTGGAAAGAAAGGGTGAGACTGTTTATGGAAGCTTCAGACCCTTGAATTTATATCACAGTTAAAGAAGGGCCATATGTTCCTATGAAGGTATCTGTGTTAGATGCAAATCAGAGAACACCTAAGGACTTTTCTGAAATGACAAAAGAAGAGATTATTCTGGCCACCATGGATAAGAGGGCTCAGAATATCATTGTGAGTGCCATAGATGATGCTACATTTCAGAACTTGATACACTCTAAGACATATAAGGAGATGTGGGGTACTTTGATAGTGTATATGGAGGGTTCTGAAGAAGTTAGGCAGGACAGAAAGTCTTTGTTAAACCAAGAATATGAAAGTTTCAGGCAAGGAAGGTCTGATAGCATTACAGAATGCTATAAGAAATTCTATAGGATTGTCAATGAGTTGATGTCTTATGGAAGAGAATTCAGCAACTATGAGCTGAATGATAAGTTCTTGAGGTCTCTAACAAAGGATTGGGACACCAAGATCTGTGTCATAAGGGAAATGGCCAAGTTAGCAGATATCCCTCCTCCAACATTATTTGGAAAACTGCTATCCTATGAGATGTAGTTGATGGTGAGAAAAGAAGAGGAGAAGACTACAAGAAGTGAGCATAAAGAAAGGACAGTGGCATTCAAGACAGAAGCCACCAGGAAATACAAAAGTAAGTCTCCATCTCCACCTCCAAAGGTTGCTGGATCTGAGACAGATGAGACAGAATGCAGGAACTTTGAAAGCAGTGAGAGTGATGAAGACTTTGCAGCCTTCACAAGACATTTTCAGAAGTTCATAAAGAAGAAATAGTGGAGGTCAAAGCCATCCACTTCATAGGGAAAAGATGACTATTATCAGAACAAAAAGTCATCAAAGAAAGATAGGAGAAAGCCCAAGTCAAGCAAAGCAACTTTATCAAAAGTTGTATGCTATTGCTGTAACAGACAAGGACATGTTATTGCTGACTGTCCAGAGAAAAGGAAAGAGTCTAATGATATGAAGAAGATTCAAACCAAGGGCAAAAAGGAAAGGTACTTTGTTGCCGAGAAGGACAAAAGCCTGTCAGACATATCATCTTCAGAAACTGAGTCAGAAGCTAAAGCATACATAGGACTGTTTGCTGAAGAAGAGGAAGAGGAGTTCATCCAGATAATGAACTCTATATATGAGTAAGAGGACAATCAGTGCCAGGGACTGATGGCCTTAACAGAAGGTGACAATATCCAGGATCAGCCTGGACCTAGTCAGGTACTAAATTGTTCTACTAGTTCAATTTCTAGTGCTAGTTCAGATTCAGTTACATAAGCATCAAGTGATGCCAGTGGATCTGAATCTGAAGGGGATATTCATCAGTTGATTGATGAATATAGAGTACTGTTGCATGCTTTTAAGAAAAGCAAATCCTTGGCCAAGAGTCAGGCAAAGGAGATTGCTAGTCTCAAAGAGGCTGCAACTGATTTTGATAAATTGATTGATCAAAAACTAAATGAAATAGCCAGACTGAAAAACATAAATGTTATTTAGATGGGGACTATAACATTTAAGAATGATCAAATCAGAAATCTGGAGATTAATCTTCAGAAGGAGAGAGACATAGTTGCAAGGTTTTCTAAACCGAAGTCTGTTCTACCTTTGATTGATGAATTTGTACATCAAAAGGGTAAAACTGGATTAGGGTTTACAAAACCTGCTAGGACTGTTCAGTCCAAGTCTAAGGGCAAAGCCCCAGTACTCAACAAGCCTGCTGTAGATAGAACAGCTAGGGTTGTACCTAAGCAAAGGTACAATAGATTTGAGTGCTGGTGGTGTGGCAAGGTAGGACATTTTGCCATTGACTGCTGGCACAATTCTAGTGCCAAGATGAGTAGCAAACTGCCTGTTGGATGATCTGCAGGTAGCTTTGTTAAGAGTCAAACTAACCAGCACCAAGGACCCAAGAATTCTTTGGGTTCTAAGGTCAACTAATCTGTTTTGCAGGTGAGTCCAAGTGGCCATATCCCAATATGGAACTTGGACAGTGGATGTTCCAGGCACATGACTGGAACTAGGGGATTGCTAAAGGACTACACACCTATCAGGGATGGTCCTAAAGTCACCTTTGGTGGTTCTGAAAAGGAATTATCAAGGGTTTTGGAAACATTTCTAGCACCCATATAATAATTACTCAAGTGGCCTATGTTAAAGGTTTGAAACATAACCTTATTAGTATAAGTCAACTGAGTGATTTAGGATATGACATCTCATTTGTCAAAGATGGTTGTCATATCAGGAGGTCAAATGATCAAGAGATCATTTTGACAGGTTATAGAAAGAGAAATGTCTATTGCCTAGACATTATGTGTGAGAACAATGTTTCTCCAGTGTGACTTGTAGCTGATGAGAAAGTCTCTCATTATGTCAAATGGCACAAGAGGCTAGCTCATCTTAACTACAAGACAATTGGCCAACTCTATAGTAAAGAGTTAGTGAGGAATGGTCCTCAGGTTAAGTGTATTAAAGATGGGATATGTTCAGCTTGTCAAAAGGGCAAGCAGACTAGATCCACCTTTAATAGCATTGAGAACAAAGATGTTGTGAGGTGCTTATACCTCTTCAATATGAATCTCTTTGGTCCTATGTCAGTTCACAGCCTAGGTAGGAAGGTCTACACATTTGTGGTTGTAGATGACTACTCAAGGTTTTCCTGGGTGTTCTTCCTTAGACAGAAATTTGAAACACCTAGTATCTTCTATAGTTTTGTCAAACAAATTCAGAATGAGTTAAACAGTACAGTGGTCAAAATAAGAAGTGACCATGGTACTGAATTCCAATCTGATAGTATGACAAAGCTATGTGAAGAGTTTGAGATATTTTAGGAATTTTCTTCACCAAGAACACCTCAGCAAAATGGCATTGCTGAAAGGAAAAATAGAACCTTGATTGAGGCTGGTAGAACCCTATTAAGTGACACAACTCTCCCAGAGTATTTCTGGGCTGAGGCAGTTAATACTGCATGCCATGTAATTAATAGGGCTACCATTACTAAGAGTCACAATAAGACCCCCTATGAGATTGTGAAAGGCAGAAAACCAAACCTATCCTATTTCAGGATCTTTGGTTATAAATGTTATATACTTAACAATGGAAAGTCTTACTTGACCAAGTTTGCTGCCAAGTCCCAAGAGGGGATCTTTATTGGGTACAACAACAACAGTAAGGCTTATAGGGTCTACAACTTGACTACTCAAGTTGTAGAGGAGTCAGTACATGTAGTATTTGATGAAGCTAGACTTATTAACAATGAGTTGTCTAGAAGTATTTGCAGCTCCACAGGTGTGACTAAGAAGATGGACAAGCTCACTATTGAAGAAGGATCTAGTGCAAGTCAGCATGTAGATGATAGTGGATGCTGTCCATGGGGAGTACTAGATGCACTGATGCAGAAGAAGATCAAGGAGTGCAGCAAGTTGAAGAAGCTGAAGGAGTTCAACATGAAGCCAGGCTGCCTTCAGCTACCAGGCATCTAAGGGAACATCCAGCAGATCAAATTATTGGTGATCTAAGACAAGGGGTACAAACAAGGAGCAGAAATCTTAGTTCACTCTACTCCAATTTTCTATCCCAATTTGAGCCAAAGAAATTTGAAGAAGCCATCCTAGACCCTCATTGGATTGAGGCAATGCAAGAGGAGCTGAATCAGTTCAAGAGATGCAAAGTCGGGGAGCTTGTTCCTAAACCAAAAGATCACAACATGATTGGAACTAAGTGGATCTTCAGGAACAAGATGGATGAACATGGAGTAATTATTAAGAACAAAGCAAGACTGGTTTCTAAGGGATATAGGCAGGAAGAAGGTATTGACTTTGATCAAACCTTTGCTCCAGTAGCCAGACTGGAGGCAATAAGAATGTTCTTGGCCTATGCAACCTATCAAGGGTTTAAAGTATACCAAATGGATGTTAAGTCAGCATTTCTGAATGGTAATCTGAAGGAAGAGGTCTATGTGGAACAGCCATCAGGTTTTGTTGATTCAACTCAACCTAATTATGTCTATAGACTTAGGAAGGCTTTGTATGGGTTAAAACAAGCCCCTAGGGCTTGGTATGAAACCCTGTCTAGTTTCCTCATTGAGAATAAATTCACAAGGTGGAAAATAACAAGACTCTATTCCTTAGGGAATCCAGAGGCAAGATCATACTAGTCCAAATATATGTAGATGACATCATATTTGGGTCTACTGAAAGTAGTCTTTGCAAAAAATTTGCAAAACTTATGCAAGGACAATTTGAGATGAGCAGTATGGGGGAACTTAAGTTCTTCTTGGGTCTCCAAGTTAGACAGACTGAGAATGGTTTATCCATATGCCAGTCTAAGTTCACCTTAGAACTGATAAGGAAGTATGGTATGGAATCATCCAGTACCATGAAAACTCCTATGGGGTCAAGTATGTCTCTTAGCAAAGATGATGCAGGGAAACCTGTAGATGAGACTTTGTATAGAGGGATAGTTGGCTCCCTATTGTATTTGACTGCAAGTAGACCAGATATCATGTATGCTACATGTGTCTGTGCTAGGTACCAAGCTTGCCCTAAAGAGTCTCATTTGACAGCATTCAAAAGGATACTGAGATATCTAAAGGTCACACCTTATCTTGGCCTTTGGTACCCTAGGAATGGAGACTTTGAACTGACAGGTTATTCAGATGCAGATTTTGCAGGCTGCAAGAAAGATAGGAAAAGTACAACTAGTACCTGTCAATTCCTAGGTGTAAGACTGATATCTTGGAGTAGCAAGAAACAAACAAGTGTGGCTATCTCCACAGTAGAATCAGAATTTGTGGCTGCAGGAAGTTGTTGTGCTCAACTTCTATGGATACAACATCAGCTTGAGGATTATGGTATTCAAGTAAGTAGAACACCACTATTTTGTGATTCTACTAGTGTTATATCTATTGCAAACAATCCTGTTTCCAATAGTAGAACTAAACACATTGAAATAAAATATCATTTTCTAAGGGAACATGTTGAAAAAGAAGATATTTCACTAGAGTATGTTAAAACAGATAATCAACTAGCTGACATGTATACTAAGCCTTTAGAAGAAACCAAATTCAATAGTTTTAATATTGAATTAGGTATGATAAACTTAGAATAAATTTACAGAAATGGCTAAATAAAATAGTGTCGACACACAGAGTTGTCTGTGTCGAGATAGAGAATTGGTGTCGACACTTCAGAGAAAAAGTGTCGACACATCTAGGAAGTTGGTGTCGACACTTCAGAAAATTAGTGTCGACACATACAGGATACGTGTCGACACATCCAAGGTGGTGTCGACACTTAGACTTTATGCAGAATTAGTGAAGTAAAGTCTCGACTAAGTGTCGAGCTAAGTGGTGTCGACACATAAACAAGTGTCGACACATATATGTTGTCGACTATACTTGTGTCGACACATGGTTGTCGAGACATTATAAGTCTGTGTAGACACTTTTCAACAGTGTCGACACAATTTAAGTTTGTTGACGCGGCCTTTCATCTTCAATCCTAGAAAGGTATAAATAGGATTTCACCATTATCTGTCGACACGCTCACCAAAGTTTCAAGACCAAACTTGTGTGTCGACACCTCTCTTCTCTCAATTCAAATTCTTCAAACCCTAATGGCGCCCAAGCTCGAAGAGAACGTGAATGAAGGATATGAACTGGTGCGGCATGCGTTTGATGATGTAGAACCAGAGATCAAGGATGTGGTAACCCTAGTTGCAAACTCAGGGTTAGATTTTCTTGTTTCAGAGCCGACCAAGATATGTAAGAAAGAAGTTCTGGAATTTCTGAATGGAGCATCCCTAGATGAATCAGGACTAACTATTAAGTCTAGGGTTCATGGGGCAAAGGTGAAGATCTCATCTAAGAGTTTGAGAAAGGTACTGAACCTACCAAAAACTAAGGAAGAAGATGAAGTTTCTGCATCTACGATAAGAGAAGCTTTGAGATGGTGTGGACTAGATTCCAACCTGAAGATAGGTTCTGTGTTAAATAGAAAATGCATGAACAGCCAAGGAAAATTCTTGTCTGAAATAGTTGGAAAAGTGATCCTGTGCAAGTCTAGAGGACATGACAGGATTTCAGCATATATGTTCAGTCTAATGACATAGTTAATCTTCCAACTAAATACTGATTGGTCTGTAGTATTGTTTGATAAGATAAAGGAGAGCCTGAAGAAACCTAATTTGGGTAGGATTCTAAGTCTTTACTTGGCTGGTAGTATACCAGAAGTAATGAGCCAAGCTGTAGGATCAAAGATCAATCACATGAGGAAGATGGACATGAGAATCTTCTCTAGATGGGATAGGGTCTTGACCAAGGAATTGCCAACTCCTGAGAAAGTAACACCCCTAAAGAAGAAGAAGAAGATAGCCCCAGTGGCTCAAGTATCCTCTAGTAGCTCTGAAGAGAAAGTTGTCTTTACTCCAGATGATGAACAAGACACTGGAAATGCTGGAAAGTCTCCAGCTAGACAAGATGATGAAGAGAGGCAGGGGGAGCTACCACAGGCTAGCCTAATATACTAGGATTCCATCCAGGGGGAGCCTCTACTAGTGGAAGAGCCAACTCCATTAGAAAGTGAACAAGCCACTCAAACCATTCTTGAGGTAATCACTAAAATCAATCAATTAGATTTCCTTATTGAGAGTGAAGTTATAATTGACAAATTATCTGATGTTAATCAGCAACCTCAGATTCATAGTCAACCCCCAGATGTTGTCATGGAGGACACATTTGTTGCAGATCAAGTGGAATCTAATCAAGTTGTTGATGAGATTAGAATTTCTCCACCCCATCCTCAACAAGAATTTACTTTGGAAGTGTTATTCCCAGACCTTCTTCAAACTGATTTTGAGAAAGAAAGTGCTGTTGCTGAGGGGGAGAAGGCCCATGTTGAGGGGAAGCATGTGGATATTGTTGAAGAAACTGCAAGCAAAGAGACTGAGATGCCAAAAGCTGCTGAAGGCCTACAAAGGACTGAAAAGGAACTACCTCCAAGTCCAAAGGACAGGGTGACTATTGATAGCACATCTGCTTCAGAAGATGAAGAGGCTGCAAGAGCCAAAAAGAGGAAGTTTCAAGTCTTCAAGAGGAGGAGTCAAACTTACAAGAAAGCTCTGCAAACAATAACACCACAGCCTGCACCACAGCCAGCAACATCTGCAGATTTTAGTTCTCTGATGGTTGCAATGCAGATAAATCTTGATGAGCAAAGGAAAGCAATAGAAACATATATGGATGAGGGGCATAAGTCTCTACAGTTTGATCTGGCCCAAGATATATTTCCAATTCCATCAGAGCCACCCTTGGATATCCTTCATTATGTGATGATGATAATGTTGCAGAGTTTGGGATTAATCCTGCATATCTTGGAGGGGAGCAAGCTGAAGTGGCTCAAGTAATATACCCTCCACCAGACTTTGATATGATACAAGAAGATATACAGTCAATGTATAGCCCTCCTGAGGGAAATCAGAAGATCATCATAGAAAAAGTGGTTCAGCCAGTGTCTGAGGCTATACAAGAAGCTATACTGAAGGAACAAGAAGCCAAATTGTCTAAGAAGAGATTCAGGGAGCAAGCTGAACTCAGGCCTGATTTTGAACAGTGGAGCCCCACCTCCAGGAATATTATCTTAAATGCTTGGAAAGTTGCCAAGGATAATATTCAAGATAGAAACAAGTGTTATTCTGAACTGGAATGGAGGAAACATGAGAACAGGCAAGAATCCATTGTGCAATACAGAAGAAAGGCAAAGATGGGAAAGCTACCTCCTACAGCCCAGGAGCCTACCAAGTACTTTCCCAAGCCTTATCATTACTTTGAGAGGCAAAAGATCAAGGCAGAAGAGCAGACAAAGAATGATGTTAAAGGCAAGAAGCCTGCTGCTGCTGAAGATGTTGAAGCCCCTGTTCAAGCAAAGATACAATCTGGAAAGGGCATAGTTATCAAGGAGGCTGAGAAGAAATAGAATAGAATTATCTTAAGTTTACTATGTGTAATCACTTGTATTAAAACTTTTGTAAACTTTTGATAATAAAAATGTTGAAGTTCTTAGAACTATGTGATATGTGTTATATTCTTGTTCTGAGATATTGGTATATACATGTTTTGTTTATTACATGTTTATGAATTTACCCTGTTATATATAATCTTGTTTTACATCATACTGTGATTTTATTGTGTATGGTGTATATCATTGACTAAGGGTTATGATTTCTCCAAATAGGGGGAGATTGTTGGGTACATTGGTATTAAATGTACCTGATTTGAAGAAGCCTCACCCTACTCAATGATAGACATCTAAATGTATTTGATGTGTTTTGAGTTTAGTTGTGCAGGTTAAGTATTTGCAGGGAAAGCTGAAAAGTTTCTAAGTCCATGTGTCGACACCCAGAAGCAAAGTGTCGACACTTAAGAAGACTTGTGTTGACATCCAGAGAAGCAGTGTAGACACTTGGAGTAATTGTGTCGACACCAGGGATGCAGAGTCGACACTAGAAGGAAAGTGTCGACACATACAGGGTGTGTCGACACTCAATGAAGAAATGTCCAGTGAAGCTGTGTCGACACTTAGAAGCAGTGTCGACACCCAGAGGAACTGTGTCCACATGAAGAAAGTGTCGACACTAGGAGGCTGTGTCGACACTCAGCAAAGTTCAACAAATTCTAAGTACAAGTGTCGACACAAAGGAGATGTGTCGACACTCAGCCAAAGTTTCAACACATGAAGAATTTGTCGACACAAAGGATCAGTGTCGACACACAGCAGAAGTCTCAACACATGAAGAAAGTGTCGACACAAGGAGCTGTGTCGACACTCAGCAAATTTCTATGAAGACTAAGTACAAGTGTCGACACCAAGCAGATGTGTCGACACTCAGCAAAAGTATCAACACTGAAGGCATATGTCGACACCAATAAGATGTGTCGACACTTAACAAGTTCAACACAAGAAGATGTGTCGACACAAAGGAGTTGTGTCGACACTTACAAGAAATCAAAAGAGTACTGAAGAACAAGGAGTTGTGTCGACACACATTATCAGTGTCGACATATGATGAAGAAGCTATGTCGAGAAGTAATTTCTACAACACAAGGAGTTGTGTCGACACCTTGAAGGCTAGTTTCGACACTTAGTCTACTTGTGTCGACACTTAGTCTACAAGTGTCGACACTTAAAGACAGACTGTCTCGACACTTTCAGACAGTTACAGATATTTCAAGAAGTGACTGGATGACATGACAGCTGCCATTCCAGCCGGTCTACTGCAACTGTCAGAGTTGTCAGAAAGTCGTTAGAAACCGGATCAGCCGGTCACCATGAAGAAGGCCTATATATAGGCCTATTCTGTCAACAGAAGATGATGATTAACAACAAGAGAAAGAGAAAAAGATCTAGCTATTCATTGAAAAATCAATTCATGTGAAGATCTAAGAAGTTAGGTAGAGAGATCTCCTTCCAAGAAGATAGCCGTTGGAACCAGGCTGTGAAGAAGGTTTCAGATCAAGGTCTGATTCTTAAGTTGCAGTGATTGAAGATCAGCTGCAGTGAGTATCAACCCTATTGTGTTCTACATTCAATAAGCTTTGAAGAAAGCCAAGTGTGGTTGATCTCAGCAGAGTTCTTCCAAGAACTCATCAAGAACCTGTCAAATCTTCTCTCTATTCAGAGTTGTAGGTATATACATTGTATTCTTAATTTCTTGTAGGATCCTTAGGGATCTAAGTTGTAAGCCTGTAATTATAAAGGCTGAGTGGTATGGCCTGTGTGCCTGAGTGTAGGAGATCTATTTCTCTGAGTGTAGGCCTATTGTGGCTGAGTGTAGGCCTTGTGGCTGAGTGTAGGCCTTGTGGCTGAGTGTAGGTCTTTCGAGAAGACTGAGTTGTAGGGCCTTGGGCCTGAACTGTAGGAACCATTTGGGGTTCTGAGTGTAAGATCTGAGGATCTGAGGAATAGTGGAGGAGTTTGGCCGAATCTAGTACACTACTAGATAGGCGAAGGGGGAAAGTGGATGTACCCAAACCTTGGGGAACCACTATAAATCTGTGTGTTCACTGTGTGCATGTTTATTTTTTGATTGCTAATTGTTTGCTGTGAAGAAGTAATTATAAATCTGTGATATTATCTGCAATCTGCCTAAAAGTTTAAAAAAGATTTAGTAACCTATTCACCCCCCCCCCCTCTAGGTGATTAGGGTACAATTTCTTTTCGTAATTTCAAGAACTCATCCTCTTCTTCTGTTGCAAACAGACCAATATAGGTCTCAGCCTCAGATTCATACTCTGAAGTTGATTGATCTGTCCAACTTTTCTCTTTCTTAGCTACCAAGGATTTCTCCTTCTTGCTCTTGTGCTGAGACTTCTTTTTATCAGTAGACTCCTTCCTTTTATCTGGACAGTCAGCCACAACATGTCTCGGTCTGTTGCAGCAATAACAAATAATCTTTGATGTAGATGACTTGTTAGGCTTTGTCCCACTTCTGTCCTTCTTGGATGATTTCCTCTTCTGATAATAGTCATCCTTGGACTGAGATGAGGATGGCTTAGATTTCCACTGCTTCTTCTTTAAGAATCTATGAAACTGTCTTGTGAAAGCAGCAAAGTCTTCATCAGAATTACTGCTGTCTGAACTATGATTATCAGAATTTTCTGAGATCACTTCTGCAGATTTCTTAGGAGAAGATGGAGACATCCTCCTATTCTTCCTTGTGGATTCTACTTTGAAGGTCACTGACTTATCTCTAGAATCAACCTTTGTATTTTTCTCTTCTTCCTTTCTGGCCAAGAGCTGCATCTCATAAGACAGCAATTTACCAAATAGTGTTGGAGGTGAAATTTCTGAAAGTCTGGCCACTTCCCTAATGGCACAGATCTTTGTATCCCAATCCTTAGTCAAAGACCTAAGGAATTTGTCATTCAGTTCATATGTATTGAAAATTCTTCCATAGGACATTAGTTCATTTACAATTCTGTAGAACTTCTTATAATATTTAGTTATACTATCAGACTTGGCTTGTCTGAAACTCTCATAGTCTTGATTAAGCATAGACATTCTATCTTGCCTAACCTCTTAAGAACCATCCATGTTGACAACCAATGTGTCCCACATCTCCTTGGAGGTTTTGCAGTGAATCAGATTCTGGAATGTTGAATCATCTATGACACTCACTATAATATTCTATGCTCTTTTATCCATTATAGCCAAGATGATATCATCCTTAGTCATTTCTGAAAAATCCTTAGGAGTCCTTTGATTAGCATCAAGAACATAAACCTTCATTGGAACATATGGTCCTTCCTGAACTGTTATATAAATTCTAGGATCAGATGCCTCCATAAATAGTCTGACCCTTTCCTTCCAAATTCCAAAGATTTCCTTCCTGCAGATAGGAAACTTCATTGAACCAAGTTCTTTATGATTTTCTCCTGAACCCATCTTCTTTAACTTAATTCTGCATTATAGATCTTACTCAGACTGTTAAGTCTTTCTTTGAGGAACCTCTCTCTGATACCACTTGAAAGAATTAGTTCTTAAACACCTAGAGGGGGGTGAATAGGTGCAATTCCTTTTTCTTCTAAGGCAGAATATTAATTCAGATAATCAAATTAAATCAAACAGTTCTACAGCTATTACAACACAGATATAATAATAACACACACATTCACAGATTGCATACTGATTTATAGTGTTTCCCCAAGGTCTGGGTACATCCACTTTCCCCCTTCGCCTATCTAGCAGTGTGCTAGATTCGGCCTAACTTCTTTCCTTCTCCTCAGATCCACAGATCTTACAGCTCAGAACCCAAATAGGGTTTCTACAACTCAGAGTGAGTCCACACTCCTACAGCTCAGGAAATCTGCCCTACCTCAGCCTTCAACAAGGCCTACAACTCAGAGATGATAATCTCCTACAACTCAGGCTCACAGCCCTACCTCAGCGTTCAACAAGGCCTACCACTCAGAGAACTTATCTCCTACAACTCAGACTTTATAAATCAGGCTTACAACTCAGATCTTAAAAGATCCTATAGAAAATAGATGATAATTATAAATCTACCACCACCCTGGTTGAGAGAGAAAGGATGGATAGTTTCTTGATCAGTTCTTGAACGAATCTGATGATAGAGATCAACCTGTCTTAGCTTTCTTCAAAGCTTCTTGAATCTGAACACAGTAGGGTTGATCTCCTTTGAAGCCGATCTTCAATCAGCTTCTTTCTAGAAATTCAGAAATCAATCTGAATTCTTCTTGGCAGACTGGTTCAGAATCTGCACTTAAGAGACTTGTTGATGTAAATCCCTTTCTTCACTTGATTAGATGGAGCTCTCTCTCCAAATTATTTTGAAGATTCTTCTGAATTCTTCTTTGAATTTCCTTGACAAACTCTGAGTAGATCACCACTTGAGAATGTCTTCTTAGATCTTCTGTTGAAAATCTTCTTTAGTTTGTATGTATCTCTATGTGTCATTACTTCTTCTGTTAACATAGAATGTACTTATATAGACTTTCTCCATGGTAACCGGCTGATCCGGTTTTTAACAAACTTCTAACAGCACTGTTAGTTGCAGTAGACCGGTTGGTTATGGCAGCTGTCAAGTCTTCCAGTCACTTCTTGAAACTCTGTCTCTGTCAGAAAGTGTCGAGACTGAACTTCATCATGTGTCGGCAAAAGTAGACTAAGTGTCGACACAAGCCTTGGTGGTGTCGACACAGCTCCCTTGGTGTTGACACTGCTTCTCGACACATCTTCTGTATAATGTGTCGACACTAGTTCTATTGTGTCGACACAGTCACTTTTCTCTTAACAAAAATTAACTTTGTTGAACCTCTGCTATGTGTCGACACAAGTCCTGTGTGTCGACACAGTTGATGTCGATAAAGTATTCAGTGTGTCAACAATGCATTTGTGTGTCGACACAGTTGATGTCGACTAAGCTTTTCTGTGTGTCGACACTGCCTCTGTGTGTCGACACAGTTTCTTCTGGTGTCGACACAACCTTTCCAAGTGTCGACACAATTGACTCCAAGTGTCGACACAGCTTTTCTCCAGTGTAGACACAATTGAGTCCAAGTGTCGACACAACTTTTCTCCAGTATCGACACAAGCCTTCATAAGTGTCGACACAGATTTTCTGGTGTCGACTCATGGACTTAGAAACTTTTCCTACATTCCTGCATTTTCTTAACTCGCACATATAAACTCAAAAGAACATCAAATACATCTTGATGCATATCATTGAGTAGGGTGAGGCTTCTTCAAATCCAGTACACATTTTCCAATGTACCCAACAGTCTGTAGCCACAGGAAAGTCTGAACGAAATTGACGGCTGACAAGCTAAGCGTGCAGAAATTGTGTTCTGTACGCAGCAGACTTTAAAGACGATTTCAAGTGTGTTACGGTCTGATCTGGGTTGTGGGCTGAACATTAACGTTGTAACCCATGGAAAGAACTTTCCAACTAGGGGTCACACGCCTTCACCGGATTCATATAGGCTCACGAAACTCCAGTCGAAGTTGCTATCCAGAAGGTATCCTGCACTTTAAATTCTTGGGTTGGTGTATAATCGGGTTTGGACTCGGTAGAGACATTGTAGCAAATTTACATTGAGGTTGGGTGAATTCTTTAATGTCTAACCGTCATAATTCAACGATTGATGAAATTTGTTGGATGGATCCCACGTAAACAAATGGTGAAGTGAAACGTACTTGAACAAAACAATTTGGTATAAATTTGTGAATAAATGGTTTGACATATTGGTAAGGTAGGAATGATTTGAATATGAGTAATATTGAGGACGTACTAAAAATAGAAATACGTCGAATAATGATGAGATTGACTTGAACTTGTGTACATGGTAGGTGGTGATTGCTATGAACAAATGGTCATTGATATTTAGATGATTAACTCATGTGCGCACGGATGGTTTTATTTTGATAAAATAGTTGTAACCAGTGATGCTAAAGTTATGTGACCATAGTTTATATGTAACCATGTTGGCCGAATGGGTGATGCATGGTCATGAGGCTTGTTATATTGGGAAGCCTAAGGTGGTCCATTGAATGAGGTGATTCGCCACCTGTGTTTGTGATGAACCCTTAAGGTGCCTTGGGCACAGGATTGTGAAAGGGTGTAAGTGCGGGTGTTTGACCTCACTTGTTTGGATAATGTTGTGAAGAGACATAAATGGATTGTTGGGCTTGGTCCTTTGTGTTAATTTCTCGGGGCTCCTTCCATGCCAAGTGGACGGTTGGGCTTGGCCCTTGGTGTTCATTCCCAAGGCTCCTTCCGTGCCACGATAATGTGAAATTGAATGCGGTGTGAGTCGACACGCGGTGTCATAATCCTTGGTTAAGGATGGTGTGGCAGGTCTACGGGCTCACCATTCATCACACCGACGGGAGTTGACAGTTAGACCTTGGGCGTTTGGGCTTGGTCCTTAGTGCTCATTTCCCGGGACTCCATCCATGCCAAGTGAACGGTTGGGCTTGGTCCTCATGCTTTTTCCGAGGATCCTTCCGAGTCACAACATAGGCCAGATCGGGGCTTGGTTCTCGGTGCACATCTACCCGAGACTCCCACTGAGTCGTAGTACGTATCTGAGCTCCGCTGTAGTGTTCTTAGTATTGAGGCGTACGGAGGCTTCAGCGAGGTAGTGTGGATGCCCGCTTTGTAGTAGAGAAGCTCGCACTACTGTCGCCGCATGGCCACGATGGATGATGCCTGAGAGGTTAGCTACCTGCTCAAAAAGTGGGAACTAAAAGTCTGTGTTGACATAGCGATTGCTTGTGCATGATCATGGGTGAGTCATTGCATTGCATTCATGCCATTACATTACATTGAATACACAAGATCCTCATCGTATAAGTTTGTATGGGCGCTCCTATACGATGAGTTACTTTACTGTTAAGCCGATCCTTAACTTATAAGTTTGTATGGGCATTCTTATAAGTTAAGTTACTTTCCAGTTGTAGATCTATATACTTGATGGATTGAAATAACTCGTGTCGAATTGCTAGAATAGACTGATGTTAATGATGTTATACATTTCTTCTATTACTGCTCATGACATATGTACTTATTCCACCTGCTTGTACCTGCTTATATTATTATATATACATTGTACCCTTGTTCCTTTCTTCGCCTGGTGCCGAGTAGTCGCGGGAGGAGCAGATGTTAAACCAACTTAGTATTTATGACTAACGGTTGCTACGCCTTCCTTTTTATGAGAAAACCCCGCAGGTAGAGCAGCCGTAGATTATACAGCAGGACAGCCAGGCCAGGACGACAGGGCCTGAAGGGACGGTGTCGTCGCTACCGTCAGTCACTGATGTGAGTTTTGAGAGATTTTAATGTACCCCTTTGGGCATGTTTTAGCTGTACTCTGATACTTTAGAAGCTTGTTTTAGCTTCTTTTCTTGATGTACTTTTGGACCTATTATACTTATGTGTTGATTGACTTCTATTATATTTTTGGTTGGGTTGGCATTGGTTGGTATTTGTTATAGCCTGTAGGATAGGCGTCTTGTGGTACAGGTTAGGTCGTGTGCTAATGCTATCGCAAGGAGGCTATTATGGGCATAAGACTCCCCTCGTTCTGTGTCTTGTGTTCGGGGAGGGGGGACTTACACATACTTATAGGTCATTCATAATGCAGATCCTAATCATATGAATTAGTATGAGCTCTTTTTTATGATAAGTTACAATTCTAAAAACCCTAACTAATAAGTTTGTATGGGAAATCATATAAGTTAAGGTACTTTTGTGATGGTAACATAGTAGTTGTTGCTTACTTTACCTGCGCTGTACTAACTTTATTGCTTCTATTTGTTTACTAGTTCTGCCATTTTATTTTTCATTACCATTTGTTATCATACTTAAATGCCAGCGTATTTCTATAAATAATGTTAGATTTTACCCATGTTAGCATAGTTCCATTATCACCTACTTATTTTGATTTTGCCCTTGTTGTTCTCCGCTTTCATCCCCACACATGGTGCCTAGGAGTCGTATGGGTGAGGTGAGGACAAAATGGCTTAGTCTTTATGACTAATGGTCGGTTATGACCGTAGGAGCTTGAGGAGTTGGAGCGCCAGCCCGACCAAGAGGACGTGGTTGCAGGACCTGAGGAGCAGATACCGCGCATTACTACCACTACTACTCAGCAACATGTGATGATGAGTGTTTAGTTTCAGCTTCTGCTTATAGAGGTGTGAGAGAGAGATTGTTTTTTTTCATTTGGAATATACCAAGCATAAGCCCTTACTCTGTTTTTTCTTACTCATTATGTCCTCTTATTTCATATTATGATGATGGCTATAATTTTGTGGTCTTGTTTGTTATTCTTTACTTTTTTTTCGTGCATTAGCCTAAAAGTTTTAAATGATCGTACTAGCCGGCAGGATCGATATCATGCTGTGGTGAATAACCCATGAGTTGGAATCACCGTAAGGCAGCGGTTCTGGGCATAAGACCTGGGTTACTCCCTGGTAAGGGGGAGGGGTCTTACAAACTGGCATCACTTGAACAAACGATCATAAGAGAAAGAAGTTCAAAAAACATTGGGTCACCCAACTCGAGCATTACTTTGCGGACAAACAATACAATGGAAGCAATGGTGTGCCCATATGTAAAAAGTCACAGAAAATAGTCCATTTAAGCAATTAATTAGGCTAATCTTAATATAAACCTTATATTTTATGTAGCCTTCACAGATCACCGAATTGCAAAATGTCATCCCTCCCCCTCCGGCTTCCACTCCTTTTCAGTAGATGGAGTTAGGGAATACTTTAATGGCTATCCCGGGTACCGGTCTCACAGCCAAACCCGGGATCGAATTGGTTGAATGCTTTGAGGAGTCTGTCTCCCCTGATGTACCATGGGACAAAAAATGCGGTGAAGATGGAGGAATGGCTTGATACCATACAAGAAATGCTCGCAAGCATTAGCTGCCTAGTTAGCAAGGCAGTTTCTTTGGCAACTTTTGTGTTGGTTGCTCATGCGAAGAGGTGGTATAAGTCCTTGATGGATTCCACATATGCAGATAGAGAGCTTTCAGAAATTTCATGGGAGGAGTTTAGTGAGGTCTTCCTGGAGCATTTTGTGTCCACTATGGCAGGACGAGCTCGAGGAGGGGTTTTTGAACCTCCAACAGGGGAGCAGGTCTGTGATAGAGTACCAGAGGGAGTTCTCCCATCTGGCTAGATTTGTGAGGATACATGACTTGGATGACAGGAGATATGTGAAGAGATTCTACCATGGACTCAAGGATCCATTGAGCTTGACTTTGTATACCTCATGGCACATCGACCCAGATCGTAGAAATGGGAAAGAAATTAGACGCAGATCAGCTATGACTGCAAAATAAAGGGAAGAGACTGACAGATGGGCCACCCCCCGGGGAGAGTAGCAGGGGCCCGCAACATGATAGAGTGATGAGCCATTGGAGAGGTGGAGGACGTCATCATCCTACCTTTAGGCCAGAGCAGAGGCCTGCTACAGTATTAGATCCCCCACCATTGGAGATCTATGGGCCGATATGGCTTGATGATCAAGGACATCGATAAGTGTTATGTTATGGGTGCCACTAGCCTGGGCACATTATAGCTGACTGCCCTCAGCATTTTCGACCACCTCCTCCATCTCCAGCAGCCCCTCCTGCACAGCAGGGCTGAGGCCGAGGATGAGGTCGGGACCGGGGACCTCACCGTAGAGGCCGAAGGCTAATGTAGATGTATTCAATGGATCTTGTCGAGCCGAAGAACCAGAGGAGGTCATCACAGGTACTTTAGATTAATGTAATTATTTTAAATTCATTTGTAGTACCATGCAAACCCCTTGTAGAATAATAACATGAATCAACCATACAAAACATCAGGTATAGTCATTATTAGTGGCAAGCCTGCCCATACTTTGTTCGATACGGGTGCCTTGCACTCATTTGTATCTGAAGACTTCCTGGAGGGACTAGAATGCGTGCACCGCTTCACCAGCATGACTAGGAGTGTGCGTCTACAAAATTGCTCAGAGCTTTTACCCTCTGTGTAACGCCCCGAAACTCAAAAGAGCGACAGGAGGCGTTTTGGGCCAAACCTGGTATTTGGCAGGAGTCACACGGCCTGGGACATGGGCGTGTCACAGGGCGTGTCAGGCTCGAGTCGATGATTTGGTCACGAAGTCGACATTTTGCGCTCAACGATGTGTCGAGACGGGGCACACGGCCTGAGACACGGGCATGTCTCGGGGCGTGTCGAGCCCGTGTCGACAATCGGCCCGCGAAGTCGACATTTTCACGCGACGATGTGTCGAGACAAGGCACACGGCCTAGGAGACGGGCGTGTCCAAGGCCGTGTCGTATGGTTGACGAACTATGCTCGACGAAGTGTCGAGACTGTGAGCACGGCCTGAAGCCCAAGCGTGTTCGGGTGTGACATGGGTGTAGATACGGGCGTGTCCAAGACCCGTGTGAGTCTCGAGTTGTTTTCGGGGCTGTGTCGATGGAGGCACACGGCCGACCACACAACCGTGTTAGTTGGAACACAGGCGTGTTAGGTCGAACACGGGCGTGTCGGATGCACGTGTGCTATTCCAGACACGTCGATTTTGACGGCGAATGGGAGACACGGGCGTGTTGCAGACCGTGTTCGGCGCTGTTTTAGCATTTCAGGCCCGAATCAAGGCCGTTCGTTTGTTTAATTTGGGATCCAACGGCTGTGGGTTGTTCCTGATGGGATATACACGGGATTGGACCCTTGAAACCCTCATTTCTTTTGAGTGGTTCTCTTTCTAAGTCAAGAGAGAGGAGAGCAAACAAGGAAGAAGAAGCTTAGATCCGGCCATTGGAGGAGCTTCGAAGCTCCAAATCGCGAGCCGACTTCGGATCTACGGAGGCAAAGAGAGTGTGGTGCTTTTCATCCGCTTACATTTCCATGGCACTGAGGAAGAACTCTAGGGTAATGATTCTCTTCTTAAGCATATGAAGCTCTCCTTATTTGCATAGGAAGCCCGCTCTCGCGAGTTTGCGGTGTGTTGGAGGCTTTCCTTCGGGTAGATATGTAATGTACCCTTTGTTTAGAGTCTGTATATGAGAACGGACATAGGCATGATGTGTGAAGCCTACCCGGATATGTTGGTCCGGATCGGTGATGTTGCATTGCATAAATGCCGGAGAAGACTCCGTGAGATTGTTTGTTCATTCGGGTTTTCTACATGGTAGATTGCAACAGGGAGCCTTGGGGATTATCCCTAAGGTGCACCCGGAAAATAGGGCGGATGCGTGATCTTGCCAACTTGGTGGCCTGGGAGCCAACTTGAACATAACCGCGTTATGCGAAATGTGATGGAAACAGGACTCGGTACAAGTTTGACCCGCACATATGGCTTAAATTATCGTTGCGATGTGAGCACGGGTTAGATGGAACCGTACCCGTTCTATGTCGTGCGGTTAGAGCCGTTGGCATAGATGAGGGTCTTCGGCGGTCTATGACTTAAATTGACGTGACCCATGCCAAGAAGACAAAATGCTCATATGTTTGGCCGTCATAGTGGCGGCGGTGAGTCCGGAATGTCTATGCCTTAAATTGACGTGGCATTGGCCGGTTCACCGAGAATTTGCCCTAAGAGCACGGGGCGTGTGGCCGTGCGTGCCAACGCCTGTGATGCAATGTATATTTATATACTGCTTGGTTATGCTAATAAGTGCAGTGAAGGAGCATCGCCGACCCGAATTGGGGGCGAGATCGTTATAATTTGGTCAGCATTGCTGACCGTTGATTTTCTTTTCTACCGTGCAGTGGTTTGTTGCTTGCAGGTGCTGCTAGACCAAGCGGTCAATAGCGGGCTAAAGCCCAAATTGCGAAGCCGACCCTCGAAGGCCTAATTGGAGTGTTTACTTGCTTTTATTCATGTATGACCGGCCTGCGTGCCGTGATATGGAAAACATGTAATATTGAGCAAACCATTTTGTAAGGCCTTAAGGCTTGTACTTGTGTATATACTACATTCTTATTTGGTGTTTAGTGGACATTCATGTTTGGTGTTGGGTTCTTTTAATTGCAACTTATAAAATTGCTTCTGTTAGAATGCTCTGTGTAGGACGTTATGATTGGTTGAATGGTTTCCATTGAGTAACCGCCCGGTCTGTCTGTGGTATATGGCGTCGGGCCCCGGCCGGACCTACTGCTATATACTATGCGACGGATAGGGGGTGTTACAATTTGGTATCAGACTACTGGTTTTGGTCGGGCTTAAGATGAATTCGTGGCCGAATTCTTTTTAAGGGGTGGTGAGCACAGGTATGTGCGTCATCGTTATAACAGCAAAAGAACCCATGAATGTCCACTTATGAATAAAAATACATGTGTTTGAGGAACCTGCGCGTTCCTATAATTGCTTTTGCAATTTTGTTTGGTCGCTTAACGGTGTTTTGTACCACTATAAGTGACCAGAAGTGGTGCTGGGCCGTCGGAACGTCGAGTTTCTGAGGCTAGCAGTGCACCAGATGTTGCTCCTCCAACACCTCCATCGGCTGAGACCATACGAATGGTGGCCTAAGCAGTGTTGGCCATGATAATGTGCAGCCTGCAAGGAAAATGCAGTAGCTCGCTCCTGCGGTGGAGCAGGTAGTAGTGGAGTCGTTGGTGCCAAGGAGGTCAACTGAGAGACAGCTCAAACATGTCATGAGCTTTAATCCTCCGGTATTCTCGGGGTTGGGAACCCCATCTCAAGCTGAAGACTGGCTCTCCAGGGTGAAGAGAGTCATGACAGCAACGGAGACGAAGGAGTGGCAAATGACCACCATTACTACGTTCCTTTTGGACGGTGAAGCGAGATTGTGGTGGGAAGGATTGGAGCTGCATCTATTGAGAGGTAGGCAACTAGTAGACGTCTTGATGGAGGAGTTCTCGAGATTGTTCTTAGCTAGATACATCCCTTCGGTGCAGAGGATAGCATTTGAGAATGAGTTCCTGAAGTTGGTACAAGGGGACAGTAGCGTGGATGAATATCTCCACGAGTTTACTCGTTTGAGTCGATATGCTAGCTCCACCATCGCGGATGAGGAGCGCAAGACGAATCGATTCTATGAAGGATTGAGAGATGAGTTGAGGTTACTACTCTCGGGGCCGATGACGCAGTGTTTCTTGACCTTGCTCAACACGGCCCGGTCCTTGGAGAAGGACATGAAGAATGTACAAGCAAAGAAAAGCTTGGGTGATAAGAAATATGAGTTCAAGGTGCTGACTACTTCAAAGTCCGGCTATCGAAGATTCCACAAGAAGCATAGGACTTCGGGTCCAGCTCCCTCTTCTGGTGCTTCTGGGGCGACTACGGGTCGGACCCCGGGCATATGTTTTACTTGTGGAAAGTCGGGGAACGTTGCCCGTGATTGTTGGAGCGGACGTCCCAAGTCCGAAAGGAAGCCGGGAGCGACTTATGAAGAGAAGGGCAAGGCGGTGGAGTCGACCGCGTCCCATTATTGATGACGACGGTGATGGCGACGGTGATGGCGACGGTGATGGCGACGATGGTGATGGCGATGGTGATGGCGACGGTGATGACGACGGCCACCAGGACGGCCAACTTGGGAATGACTATGTTGAAGATGTGCCGGCAAAGGACGTACGACGTCGTAGCGGTCATGGTTACAAGCTTCGCCCTCGCAACAAGACTCATATTTGATATTTTAGCTTTGGTGTGCTAATAGCGTTTCATGATGGCTCTAAAAAAAAAACTTTATTTAATTTCTGCATTTTCTTTATGTGGTGTGCCTTTAGCCACTTGTTATTTTCTTTGAGATGTAAGCCTATATAAGGCCTTGAACTTTTCATTTGATGGTAGAATGAAATTGAAATCAAAACTTGAATTTTGCCAACCCTAATTTTTCCCTCTCTTCTTCTCCTAGCCGCCCCCCTCTTTCTTCCTTCCTCCAAACCGCCGGCCTCAAGGCTCCCTCTTTCAAGAGTTTGGCCATCTCCTCTCTCCCCCTTGCTCTCGGCCGCCCCCTTCTCTTTAGCGCTCGGCGACTCTCCTCTCCCTCTTGCTCACGGCCACCCGAGATCCTCTCTCTCCAAGGATACTTTGGCCCATGCATGAGAGGTTCTTTGCAAGGAAGAAGATAGGGGTTTCCTCCACGGCGTGAAGTGAAGGAGATTAGCACGTTCGTCATCCGTAGCGCGCTTCCCGTGGACTTTCAACGGAGGAGCGATCAAACTTGGTGGATCCACGCATCACGGATCTACAAATCCGAGAGGGGTAACGAAAATTTCTACCAAGAGTTTTCTTTCTCTAGATAGTTCTTGTGGTGGACGAATTTTGCGTTATTTTCCGATTCGTTTTTCTTCGCGATTAATCCACTAATAGATCGGTATTTTTTCGTTGGGATTTCCGAAAGATTCGTAAGAGGATTGACGATCCTCGTTATCTTTTTGTTGGGATAGATCCTACCATCTTTCGAATCATTTTGTTTTTGGGGAATCTATTTTGGTACAACCCAAAAGCTCGTTCGGGATCAAGATTATCCCATTTAGCCGGAAAGAGTTTGGCCTATAGCCAACACTCGATCTATTTGCGGAACGGCGATCCATATCGTTAGCGCGAGCGATAAATAAAATAATTGTTGTGGCTGCGTTTTCGTCAACGTGTGGAATAGAGAGCGTTGAGAGTTGCGAGCGTCGTCGTCACGCCGTCCGTGTAGGATCTTTTAGGACGGGCCTACATCAATTTGGTATCAGAGGGAGGTTTTCGTCAATTTTCTAATTGGCACTCCTCCCACTCTTCAAATTAAAACAAATAAATTTCAAATTTTAAATTTCAAATTTCAGATTTCAAATTTCGAATTTCAAACTTCAAATTTCAAATTTCAAATATCAAGTTTCAAATTTCAAATTTCAAAATTTAAATTTTGAATTTCAAATTTCAAATTTCAAAATTTCAAATTTCAAATTTCAAAATTTCAAATTTCAAATTTCAAATTTCAAATTTCAAAATTTAAATTTCAAATTTCAAATTTCAAAATTTCAAATTTCAAATTTCAAAATTTAAATTTCAAATTTCAAATTTCAAAATTTCAAATTTCAAATTTCAAATTTTAAATTTCCAATTTCAGAAATCCAAAAAAAAAATATTTATTTTTCATTAAATCATTATTTTTATTAAGTTATTTTAAAATTTAATAGTTGGTCTGCAAATAGCGGCCTATATTTTTATATTTTCAGCAAAATTCAAAAATAAACTTTTTTTAATAATCCTCATATTTTTTCCAGTAAGAAAATCTATTTTATATAATTATAATCTTAGTGGCTAAGCAGGAATAATTCTATCTTTCCTAGAATTAGTTGTTCAGGTACCCTTTCTTTGCATTCGCATAAAATCCGGATCGAGTGTCCTCTCCGGTTCACCCTGAAATGGCTTTCGACGTTAACGCTTCCAATCGTCCCCTGACTTATCTACACACTAATATTTCTACCTATGATGGTTATGGGGATCCCAAGTATTTTAGATACTGGCTTGAGGGGGTAGAAACCTATTTTGATTATAACAAATTGGGCGACTACCAAAAGGTTAATGTAGTCCGAGAGCGGTTAAGAGGTCGAGCCCGTGTGTTTTGGCTGAACGAAGAGCGCGGAGCTGGTAGCTATCCATATGCCTGGCCCCACATGCGAAGAATACTCTCGGAGAAATTTGATTCCCCCTACTGCCTTACTACTAGCCCGACATCCACTAACCAGTATAGTTATGGCACCTTATCCAAGCCTGATCATAGGGGTGACCTATTCACCCAGGACAGATCCTTTCCCATGGCTGGGGGAGCTACCCATAGCACACCTGCACCTACCTATAGAGGAAAGGAAATAGTGAGGTCCCATATCTCGAGTTCGGTACATGTGACTGCCAGGACTGTCATGAGCCCGCGGGGTGAGAGTAGTCCTATCTGTAGGGGCAGACAGACGACTACGACTTGTGAGTCTAGCGGCGTATCTGACCATGGCTATATTGAGTATCCTACCCTGATTACGGCCATAGACGCTTTTAAGTCTTTCCCCAAGTTGCCTGAATTAGTCGTTGACTCTCCTGTTGAGTCTGAGGCGGTGTCTAGGACTGTGCCTGTCACTGAGGACGAGGTTGAATACGCTGGCGATTTGAGTGACGATGAGGAGTTTGGTTACCCTAGTGACCTGGACGAGGATTTCTCCTCTGAGGAATCGTCTCCTATTCCTTTCGACGATGTTTCTAAGGCGTCTCCCTTGACAGTTATGGAGTCTTCTGATGACCCTGAGTCAGAAGACATTCCGGCTAAGTCACCCTATGTTGAGAGCTTACCTATTACTGATTTAGGTGATGACCTGCTTGAATGCGAGCTAGTTCCTTCTAGCCCGGAACATATTGAGGTGCCCATTTCTTTTGCTTCCCCGGTAGGTCAATCCAGTCGGATCAGTGCGAGTGAGGATGACAATATTATAATAATTGATCCCGGTTTGGTCGATGGTTCAACGGTGTTGGAAGAGTCACCTTGGGATGGATGTTTATCTTGGGATAATCTTAGTGGTGCACATCTGCGAGATAGTTCATTGATATTATCATCATTGCTTGAGGGTCATAGTAATTTAGATTCATCCCGGGATTCGATTTGCCCAACCCTCCATCATGATTTAGACAATGTACCTACTTCGTGGGAAGATTTGGTTAGCGAAGGATGTGACGTTTTGGAAGAGTTACCCTGTGTGGGAAGGCTATTTGTGGATGACGGTAGCACTGAGGACCCGATAAACATTTCTTTGATGTTAGCTCCTTCGCCAGAAGCCCAAAATGGATTAGGAATTTTGTCGAGTACGATCTTTCCTACTTTTGAGACCAATACTGATTCTGATTTGGACGAATTATCTAGTGGGTTGGAAGACATGTCGGCTGATTTGGTAGAGTCACCCCGTGATGAATGTTTATCTGATAGTGAGTTAGATGATGACGATCCGACTGAGTTTTCGGTAAGGACGAATCTACTGTTTGATTTTTCCTTTGATTTTGATGGCTTGCACCCGGAGGATTTTTCTTGGACGTTAAATCCATGTTTTGACGGTGAGTATGATTTAGTTCCTCCTCCGGAATCGCCCATGTCGACTCCTCCTCCGGTTCACTTGACTCGATTAGATGACTTGTTAGGGAACGAGCTTGTCATTTCTAGCCCGAGATATTTGGAGATGTTTTTTTATCCAGCTTCCCCATTCGACTTACCCAGACGGATGTGTGTGAGCGATTTGTTAGTTGTCGCGTTCGGTCTTTCCACTACTTTTCATAGATCTGACTATATTGTTCCTAGGATGGACCGTTCATCTGACCGCTTGGCGTTGGGTAAGGCTTCTTTTTGGACTGCTAGTGATTCCATGGCGATGGTATGTTTTGATGTGGTGTCCCCCAGACACAATTATTTGTCAAGCCCGGTCGCTTGCATTTATCCTCCGCCTTTTGATGATCCGTGCATGCACACGTTAGTGAACGTAGTTGGGTATGTTGAGTTGTGTCTCCCGCACTACCTTTCAACTCCGGGAGCATCCAACTCTATAGTTGGTGATGAGCGTTTTCCGCAGCCATTTCTTTGTGAAATTTTTAAATTAAAATTTAAATCTAAATTTAAAACTATGGCGTTGGACTCCACGGAAATCGTTAATGAATTTAAAGCACCCATGCCACCAGACTTAGTCCCGTTATTTTCTACTGTTAACTCAAGTCATGTTGCACATGGGTTCACCCCACATGGTTCATGGGACATAATCCTTCCGCATGCTCAACTAGCGTACAATAATTCTAAGAACAGGTCCACTGGGTTGTCTCCGAATGAGATAGTGCATGGTTATAAGGCGCCAGTGCCTCTTGACTTGGTTCTGTTACCGCCTTCTTTTAAGTCAAGTCAATTTGCACAGGACTTCGCTTCACATGTTCACACTCTCCATGAGCATATTGGCAAGATGTTAGCTAAGCAATATTCTATCTATCAATCGAATGCTACCGTACATAGGCGAGCAGTCTCCTTGAACATTGGCGATTTGGTTATGGTTCGTCTTATCCCTGAACGGATGCCTTCGGGCACCATAAAAAATTAGCGAACAAGAAAGCCGGTCCTTTTCGAATTTTGAAGAAATTAGGCAAAAATGCTTATTTGTTAGAATTACCCGTTGATTGGGGAATCTCCCATGTGTTTAACATTTCGGATTTAACGCTTTTTGTTGCTCCACCACCTGAACTGTCTGTCTCTCCGTTTAATAATTCCACTATACAATCTAATGGGGTGGGGGGTGAGCTCAATTCTGGATCGCTTTCTCCTTCGAAATCTATGGGAGGTATGCTGTCTATTGTTGATGAAACTTGTTTTTCTGCTTCACCTAACGTTTTTCCGAGGTTTCCCCGGACGGATTTCTTGCCTGACAGGATTTTGCAGGATGATGTGTTTCCCACTCCCGACGGCGACACTCACAGGTTTTTGGTTCGTTGGCGTGGTCGTCCGGCTTCAGACGACTCTTGGCTCTCTGCTGCACAGGTGGATCTTCTTGACGCGGACCTCATACGCCGTTATATTTCAGCCCGCTCATCGGAGATGAGTCCTTTTGAGTGGCGGAGGATTGATGACGACGGTGATGGCGACGGTGATGGCGACGGTGATGGCGATGGTGATGGCGACGGTGATGGCGATGGTGATGGCGACGGTGATGACGACGGCCACCAGGACGGCCAACTTGGGAATGACTATGTTGAAGATGTGCCGGCAAAGGACGTGCGACGTCGTAGCGGTCATGGTTACAAGCTTCGCCCTCGCAACAAGACTCATATTTGATATTTTAGCTTTGGTGTGCTAATAGCCGTTTCATGATGGCTCTTTAAAAAAAACTTTATTTAATTTCTGCATTTTCTTTATGTGGTGTGCCTTTAGCCACTTGTTATTTTCTTTGAGATGTAAGCCTATATAAGGCCTTGAACTTTTCATTTGATGGTAGAATGAAATTGAAATCAAAACTTGAATTTTGCCAACCCTAATTTTTCCCTCTCTTCATCTCCTAGCCGCCCCCCTCTTTCTTCCTTCCTCCAAACCGCCGGCCTCAAGGCTCCCTCTTTCAAGAGTTTGGCCATCTCCTCTCTCCCCCTTGCTCTCGGCCGCCCCCTTCTCTTTAGCGCTCGGCGACTCTCCTCTCCCTCTTGCTCACGGCCACCCGAGATCCTCTCTCTCCAAGGATACTTTGGCCCATGCATGAGAGGTTCTTTGCAAGGAAGAAGATAGGGGTTTCCTCCACGGCGTGAAGTGAAGGAGATTAGCACGTTCGTCATCCGTAGCGCGCTTACCGTGGACTTTCAACGGAGGAGCGATCAAACTTGGTGGATCCACGCATCACGGATCTACAAATCCGAGAGGGGTAACGAAAATTTCTACCAAGAGTTTTCTTTCTCTAGATAGTTCTTGTGGTGGACGAATTTTGCGTTATTTTCCGATTCGTTTTTCTTCGCGATTAATCCCCTAATAGATCGGTATTTTTTTCGTTTGGATTTCCGACAGATTCGTAAGAGGATTGACGATCCTCGTTATCTTTTTGTTGGGATAGATCCTACCATCTTTCGAATCATTTTGTTTTTGGGGGATCTATTTTGGTACAACCCAAAAGCTCGTTCGGGATCAAGATTATCTCATTTAGCCGGAAAGAGTTTGGCCTATAGCCAACACTCGATCTATTTGTGGAACGGCGATCCGTATCGTTAGCGCGAGCGATAAATAAAATAATTGTTGTGGCTGCGTTTTCGTCAACGTGTGGAATAGAGAGCGTTGAGAGTTGCGAGCGTCGTCGTCACGCCGTCCGTGTAGGATCTTTTAGGACGGGCCTACATCAATTATGCTCCGGCCCAACCGAGGGTATACAATCTTGGCCAACAGGAGGCCATCAAATAGGCGGATGTGGTGACAGGTACGACTTAATTTATAGCAAGTTAATTTCTTGAAATACTTGTTATGCACATATTACCTTACCACTGCTTGTTTAGGATTTGTTTTGATTTGATCCGGCAAGAGCACTTTTCGATACGGGAGCTTCACACTCCTTCTTGTCCGAAGGATTTATATCACGCATCAGAGTCCCTTCTTCGATGGAGAAGGATAAGTTGGATGTGTTGTTGCCCAATGGGTGTTCGATTCGTGCGGATAGAATCTACGGTGTTAAGATTCGCATTGGGAATCAAGAGTTCGATCTGCAAGCATGGTTACTACCGTTGGTGGAGTTCGACGTTATATTTGGCATGGACTGGCTCTCGGAGCAGCAAGCCCATATTGATTGCGGTAGCAAGGAAGTCAAGTTGGGAGCAAGTCGTGAGACGACTTTTATGGGCTTGAAGGGGTCGAGCAAGGCGTTGATGTCTGCTCTTCAGGTGGTGAAGGCGGTTCGTGCCGGTGCAGAACTGTTCTTTACACTAGTGGAGGTTGCAAAGCCTAAGCCCGCTTTGGATTGTATTTCAGTGGTATCAGAGTACCCTGATGTGTTCCCTAGAGATCTTCCCGGAGCCCCGCCTCAGCGGGAGATAGATTTCACGATTGATCTAGTGCCAGGTGCAAAGCCTGTGTCACGATCTCCGTATTGGCTAACGCCTAAGGAAATGGCGGAGCTGAAGGTTCAACTGCAAGAGTTGTTGGAGCAAGGGTATGTGCGCCCAAGTTCTTTGCCTTGGAGTGTGTCGGTCCTCTTTGTTAAGAAGAAGGACGGAAGCTTGAGGCTATGTATTGATTATCGGGAGCTCAACAAGTTGACGGAAAAGAACAAGTACCTGATCGCCCGGATCGATGATCTTTTTGATCAGTTGGTCGGGTCGACGGTGTACTCAAAGTTAGACCTCAAGTCCGGGTACTATCAGCTGCGAATAAGGGAGAGTGATATCTCGAAGACAGCGTTCAGTACGAGATATGGGCATTACGAGTTTACGGTCATGCCGTTTGGACTGACTAATGCGCCGTCAGTGTTCATGGATTTGATGAACAAGACCTTCAGGGAGTACTCGCAGAGTGAGGAAGATCACTTCAAGCATCTTCATTTGGTTTTGGAGACGCTAAGGAGGAATCAGTTGTATGCCAAGTTCTTGAAGTGCGAGTTTTGGTTATCCTCAGTGGCGTTCGTCGGTCATATAGTGAGTGGGGAAGGTATTGCAGTGGATCCAGCAAAGATTCTTGCGATACGGGAGTGGCCTGAGCATGCTGCGGTAGCGGAAGTCCGGAGCTTTCTGCGGCTTGCCGGCTATTATAGGCTCTTTGTAGAGAACTTCTCGCGGATAGCGTTACCTCTCACTACTTTGTCGAGGAAGGAGCAGAAGTTCGTTTGGACGCCGGAGTGCGCGCGAGCTTTTGAGGAGTTGAAATGTCGGTTGACCAGGGCGCCTGTGCTTAGTTCGCCGAGTGGGAGCGAAGGTTATGAGATTTATAGCGATGCTTCGGGAAGCGGTTTGGGTTGCGTGCTACTGCAACACGGAAGTGTGATAGCTTATGGCTCGAGACAGCTAAAAGTGCACGAGAGGAATTATACGGTCCATGACTTGGAGTTAGCGGCCGTGATTTTTGCCTTGAAGCTGTGGAGGCACTATTTGTACGGTGTGAAGATTGATATCTACACCGATCACAAGAGGCTAAAGAATTTGATTGATCAAAAAGATCTGAATATGCAGCAGCGTAGATGGATGGAGTTCTTGGGGTACTATACATTCAAGATCCACTACGTTCCTGGTAAAGGTAATGCAGTTGCGGATGCGTTGAGTCGCCGGTCCCCAACTCAAGCAAATTGGCTATCGGTGCATGATGAGCGGTTGGTTCGGGAGTTGGAGGCGTTGGAGATTGTTTGTGTAGATAAGTAATCAAGTGCTGAAGCAGTACTGAATTGGACTGAAGTCCAATATGACCTGGCTGATCGGATTTGGCAGGATTTGGATTTGGATGTCCATATGAAGCAGTTCATGGTAGAGGCTCTGGATGGGTCAAATTCCCAATTCGTTGTGGAGGACGGATTACTTTGGAGAGACGGTCGTCTGTGCGTCCCAAGTGTGGGCAATTTGCGGGTGGAATTGTTGTACGAAGCACACCATACCAAGTACTCGATTCACCCAGGGAGCACGAAGATGTACCGCGATATAAAGAAACTGTTTTGGTGGCCGGGTTTGAAGAAGGATGTGGCGCTCTATGTGGCAAAGTGCCAAAATTGTGCCTTGGTGAAGGCGGAGTGCCAAAAGCCGGGAGGATTTCTGAAGTCCTTGCCTATTCCGGAGTGGAAATTCGACGACATCTCTATGGACTTTATGCACGATTTGCCAAGGTCGTAAAAGGGGAACGACGCCATTTGGGTGGTCGTAGATCGACTAACAAAGGTGTCACATTTCATTCTGCATAGGAAAGATGATCCGGTGGAGAAGTTGGCAAAACTATATGTGGATAATATAGTACGGCTTCACGGTAAGCCCCGCAGCATCGTGAGTGACCGAGATGGGCGGTTCACATCCAATGATTGGAGGCTAGTGCAACAAATGTTGGGAACAAAGTTAAAATTTAGCATAGCCTTCCATCCGCAAACAGATGGGCAGACCAAGAGGGTCAATAGAACTATGGAAGACATGTTTTGCATGTGTGTCTTGGACTTTGGAAAGCAATGAGAAGACTATCTTTATTTGGTGGAGTTTGCATACAACAATAACTACCAGACGAGTATTCAAATGGCGCCCTTCGAGGCCCTTTATGGTATAAAATGTTGCACGCTGTTGTCTTGGTTAGAAACGAGTGAGTCAAAGTTGTACAAGCGCCAAGAGGTGAAAGATGCTACCTCTTTGGTTCGTACCATTGGGGAGAGGTTGCTTATCGCTTAGGACCGGCAAGCGAAGTACTATAATGCCAAGCACAGGAACGTGGAGTTCGCTATGGGCGACTGGGTGTACTTAAAAATCAAGCCGTTCAAGGGCGTCTCGCGGGTGCGGCGATTGAAAAAGGTAAGCTCGAGGTACCTTAGGCCGTTTGAAGTTCTGGAGCGGGTTGGTGAAGCAGCCTATCGGTTGAAGATTTCGGTGGAGCTTAGTGGTTTACATGATGTATTCCATATATCAGTGCTACGGAAGGCGGTGCAAGAGCCATCGCAAGTGATCGCGGTGGATCAAGTGCCGGTGGATAGTGGGTTGATGACAAAGGTCAAGCCCGTGCGGATTGAAGACTCCGAGGTCAAGCGGCTACGCAACAAAGAGATCAGGAAGGTCAAGGTCCGATGGGAAAATTGAGGTCGAGAGGAGCTCTCTTGGGAACGAGAGCAGACTATGCTTGACGAGTATCCGGAGTTGTTCCGCTCAGGTACAATTTAATTTTGGTACTTGTCTTTCCTTTATGTAATTTCGTGGACGAAATTCTTTTAAGAGGGGGAGAGTTGCAATGCCCCGAAACTCAAAAGAGCGACGGGAGGCGTTTTGGGCCAAACCTGGTATTTGGCAGGAGGCACACAGCGTGGGACACGGGCGTGTCCCAGGGAGTGTCGGGCTCTAGTAGACGATTTGGCCGCAAAGTCGACATTTTGCACTTGATGATGTGTCGAGACGGGGCACACGGGCTGAGACACGGGCGTGTCTCAGGGCATGTCGAGCCCGTGTCGACAAACGGCCCGCGAAGTCGACATTTTTGCCCGACGATTTGTCGAGACAAGGCACACGGCCTAGGACACGGGCGTGTTCAAGGCCGTGTCGTGTGGTAGACGAACTTCGCTCGATGAAGTGTCGAGACTGTGAACACGGACTGAAGCCCAGACATAGTCTGGTGTGACACGGGCGTGGACACGGGAGTGTCCAAGACCCATGTGAGTCTCGGGTTGTTTTCAGGGCTGTGTCGATGGAGGAACACAGCCGACCACACGACCGTGTTAGTTGGAACACGGGCTTGTCAGGTCGAACACGGGCGTGTCGGATGCCCGTGTGCTGTTCAATACGCGTCGATTTTGACGGCGAATGGGGGACACGGCCCTGGACACGGGCGTGTCACAGGCCGTGTTCGGCCTAGTTTTAGCATTTCAGGCCCGAATCAAGGTCGTTCGTTTCTTTAATTGGGGATCCAACGGCTGGGGGTTGTTCATAATGGGATATACACGGGATTGGACCCTTGAAACCCTCATTTCTTTTGAGTGGTTCACTTTCTAAGTCAAGAGAGAGAGGAGAGCAAAGGAGGAAGAAGAAGCTTAGATAAGGCAATTGGAGGAGCTTCGAAGCTCCAAATCGCGAGCCAACTTCGGATCTACGGAGGCAAAGAGAGTGCGGTGCTTTTCATCCGCTTACATTTCCATGGCACCGAGGAAGAACGCTAGGGTAACGATTCTCTTCTTAAGCATGTGAAGCTCTCCTTATTTGCATAGGAAGCCCGCTCTCGCGAGTTTGCGGTGAGTTGGAGACGTTCCTTCGGGTAGATATGTAAAGTCCCCGTTGTTTAGTGTCCGTATACGAGAACGGACACAGGCATGATGTGTGAAGCCTACCCGGAGATGTTGTTCCGGATCGGTGATGTTGCATTGCATAAATGCCGGAGAAGACTCCGTGCGATTGTTTGTTTTTTCGGGTTTTCTATATGGTAGATTGCAACAAGGAGCGTTGGGGATTAACCCTAAGGTGCACCCGGAAAACTGGGCGCCAACTTGGTGGCCTGGGAGCCAACTTGAACATAACTGGTGTTGGGTACATTGGTCAAATGTACCTGATTTGAAGAAGCCTCACCTAACTCAATGATATGCATCATAGTGTATTTGATGTTTGTTTGAGTTACTTGTGCAGGTTAGGAATACACTGGACTGAAGCTAAAAATTCTAAGTCCATGTGTCGACACCCAGAGGGAAAGTGTCGACACTTGAGAAAGCTGTGTCGACACCCAGACAAGCAGTGTCGACACTTGGAGTCATTGTGTCAACACCTGGGAAGAAGAGTCGACACCAGTCAGAAAGTGTCGACACTTGGAGCTGTGTCGACACTCAGTGTAGAAGAATGCAGAAAAGCTGTGTCGACACTTAGCAGAAGTGTCGACACCTAGAAGAGCTGAGTCAACACCAGAAAGTGTTGACACTTGAAGTAAGTGTCGACACTCAGCAAAAGTCTGCAGAATCTAAGTACAAGTGTCGACACTCAACACAATGTGTCGACACTATGCAGAAGAGTCAGCACTTAAAGTAAGTGTCGACACCCAGCACAATGTGTCGACACTTAGCTAAAGACTCAGTATTTGAAGTAAGTGTCGACACTCAGCACAATGTGTCGACACACAACCAGAGGAGTCAACACTTGAAGAAAGTGTCGACACTCAGCACAATGTGTCGACACTTAGTTGAAGACTCTACACTTGAAGAAAGTGTCGACACAAGGAGCTGTGTCGACACTTAGCAAAGATCAGAAAAGTTACAAAATATTCTAAGTACAAGTGTCGACACTAAAGGAATGTGTCGACACTCAGCTGAAGAAACAAAAGTGAAGACTTGTGTCGACACCAAGAAGCAGTGTCGACACTTGACAGTTTCAACACATAAAGTTGTGTCGACACAAAGGAGTTGTGTCGACACTTAGAAGAATACAGTTGCAGAATGAAGTACAAGTACTTGTGTCGACACTCAATTTCAGTGTCGACACATGCAGAAGAAACTGTGTCGAGACATACAAGGAATTGTGTCGACACCTTGTAGACTTGTGTCGACACTTACACAACATGTGTCGACACTTGGCCTATAAGTGTCGACACTTAAGAACAGAAAGTCTCGACACTATCTGACAGTTAGAGGAATTTCAAGAAGTGACTGGTTGACAAGACAGCTGCCGATCCAGCCGGTCTACATCAACTGTCAGTGATATCAGAAGTCTGTTATGAACCGGACCAGCCGGTTACCATGAAGGAAGCCTATAAATAGGCACCCATAGTTTACAGATAAAGATTGATTGTTGAGATAATATAGAAGTGGTTGAAAAAGTTTTTACAGAGAGAGTTCAGATCTTTGTAAAAGTGGTATATTGAGTATCAACACAAGAAGATCTTGCTGTGCATCAGCAGATCTAAGAAGTTGGAGAGAGAGAGCTCCAACCAAGTATTCAGTCTTTGGAACTAAGGCTGAGAAGAAGAATTCAGAGTCATCTGGATTTCAAGAAGCAGAGGTCAAGGAACAACTGCAGAAGATTCAGACTAATTCAGTTCTAATCAAGAAGCTTTGAAGGAAGCTAAGTCAGTTTGGATCTAACTGAGTTCTTCCAAGAACTCTTCAAGAATCTCTCAACTCCTCTCCTATTTTCTGAGTTGTAGAGTTAACTATTGTACTTTCTATTTTAACTTGTAGGATCCATTGGATCTGAGAGAATTGTAAGCCTATTTTATAAAGGCTGAGGGTAGGGCTTGGTTGCCTGAGTGTAGGAGTTGAAGAACTCTGAGTGTAGGCCTTAATTGGCTGAGTGTAGGCCTGGGTGGCTGAGTGTAGGCCTTTTGGCTGAGTGTAAGGCTTTGGGCCTGAGGTAGGAACCTAGTTTGGTTCTGAGTTAGTGGAGAAGTTTGGCCGAATCTAGTACACTGCTAGATAGGCGAAGGGGGAAAGTGGATGTACCCAAAGATTGGGGAACCACTATAAATTAGTGTGTCTGCTGTGGTGTGCTGTGTTGTGCTGTGGATTACTTGTTTGATTTCTGTAATTGCTGTTAGCTGTAATAATTGTTGTGCTGCCAACAAAGTTTTAAAAAGGTTTAGGTCACCTATTCACCCCCCCCCCTCTAGGTGTTTAGGTACCATATCTTTCAAGTGGTATCAAAGCGAGGTTACTCAAAAAGGACTAACTGTCTGAGGAGATCCAGTTTGGCAGATTCAGTATAAGTCAGGAAACAGTTTCAAGAAAATCAAGAAACATGGGGTCTTCAGAGAATCACAAGGAATTGGGTTCAATGAAACTGCCCATTTGCAGAAAGGAGATTTTTGGAATCTGGAAAGAAAGGGTAAGGCTGTTCATGGAGGCCTCTGACCCTAGGATCTACATCACAGTCAAGGAAGGGCCTTATGTGCCCATGAAGATTTCAGTCTTGGATGCTACACAGAGAACTCCAAAGGATTTTTCTGAGATGACCAAGGATGAGATTGTCCTAGCTACAATGGACAAAAGGGCACAGAACATCATAGTTAGTGCAATTGATGATGCCACCTTCCAGAACCTTATTCACTGTAAAACAGCAAAAGAAATGTGGGATACCCTCATTGTCTACATGGAAGGTTCTGAAGAAGTAAGACAAGATAGGAAATCCTTGCTTAATCAAGAATATGAGAGCTTTAGGCAAGGAAGAGGAGATAGCATCACTGAATGCTACAAAAAGTTCTACAGAATTGTTAATGAACTCATGTCCTATGGAAGGGAGTTCACAAACTATGAATTGAATGATAAGTTCTTGAGGTCCCTAACCAAAGATTGGGACACTAAGATCTGTGCCATCAGAGAAATGGCAAAGTTGGGAGAAATTCCTCCTCCCACACTGTTTGGCAAGTTGTTATCTTATGAGATGCAATTGTCAGTAAGAAAAGAGGAGGAAAAGTCAACAAGGACTGAACACAGGGAAAGGACTGTTGCCTTTAAGTCAGAAGTACCTAGAAAGAACAGGACTAAGTCATCAACTCCTCCTCCAGAGGTAGTTGAATCAGATTCTGATGAGTCTGTTAGCACTAAATCTACAAGCAGTGAAAGTGATGAAGACTTTGCTGCATTTACCAGACATTTTCAGAAATTCCTGAAGAAGAAACAGTGGAAGTCCAGACCTTCTTTTTCCAAAGGGAAAGAAGTTCAGTATCAGGAGAAGAAGCCTTCAAAGAAGGACAAGCAAAGGACAAAGACTAGCAAGGCAACTGGGTCTAAGATTGTGTGTTACTGCTGCAATAGACAGGGTCATGTAATTGCAGATTGTCCTGAAAGAAGGAAAGAATCCAGTGACAAAAAGAAGACTCACTTCAAAGGAAAGAAGGAGAAGTCCTTTGTTGCAAAGAATGAGAAGACTCTTTCAGATATTTCTTCTTCAGACACTGAGACAGATGCTGAAGCCTATATAGGGCTATTTGCTGAAGAAGAAGAAGAGTTTATGCAGATCATGGAATCAATCTATGAACAAGAAGAGGTTCAGTGCCAAGGACTGATGGCATTGACTGAAAGTACCAAAATCCTGGAGCAGCCAGGACCTAGTCAGGTACAAAGTCTAACTTAAGTTCAGATTCCAGTTCTAGTTCAGAGTCAGAATCATCTTCATCAAGTGATGGAAGTGATTCTGAATCTGAGGGAGATATTCATCAGCTCTTAGATGAATACCAAGTACTGTTGCAAGCCTATAAGAAAAGCAAGATCCTAGCCAAAAGTCAGGCAAAGGAGATTGCTGATCTCAAGGCAGCTGCAACAGATTTTGAGAAGGAGTATGATCAAAAACTGAATGAAGTAGCCAGGCTGAAACACATTACTGTGATTCAGATGGGTACTATTACATTTAAAAATGATCAAATTAAGTTGCTGGAGATCAATCTCCAGAAGGAAAAAGAGCTAGTTGCTAGGTTTTCAAAACCTAAATCAGTGCTACCCTTGATTGATGAATTTGTTCATCATAAAGGAAAGGCTGGATTGGGTTTTGTTAAGCCTGTGAGGACTGTTCAGGATCAGTCCAAGTCCAAGGGCAAAGCCCCAACATTCAACAAGGCTGCTGTGGTCAAGACAGCAAAGGTTGTACCTAAGCAAAGGTACAACAAGTTTGAATGCTGGTGTTGTGGCAAGGTTGGCCACTTTGCCTTGGATTGTTGGCACAATGCCAGTGCCAAGTTGAGTAGCAAGTTACCTGTTGGAAAGCCAGCAGGTAGCTATGTCAAATTGCAAACTAACAATCACCAAGGACCCAAGTTTACTTTGGGTTCTAAGGTTCATTAATTTGTTTTGCAGGTGAATCCAAGTGGCCATACCCCTACATGGTACTTGGATAGTGGTTGTTCCAGACACATGACTGGAACTAGGGGACTACTGAAGGACTACATCCCAATCAAAAATGGTCCAAAGGTGACCTTTGGTGGTTCTGAAAAAGGAATCATCAAAGGGTTTGGTAACATTTCTTCTAACCTTGTTACCATTACTCAAGTGGCTTATGTTAAAGGTTTGAAACACAACCTCATTAGTATAAGTCAATTAAGTGATGTAGGGTATGACATCTCATTTGTTAAAAATGGTTGTCATATCAAGAGGTCAAGTGATCAAGAGATCATTTTGACTGGATATAGAAAGAGAAATGTCTACTGCTTAGACATTATGGTTGAGAACAATTGTTCTCCAGTCTGTCTTGTAGCTGATGAGACAGTCTCTCAATGTGTCAAATGGCACAAGAGGCTTGCTCATCTTAATTACAAGACTATTGGCAAACTCTTTAGTAAAGAGTTAGTGAGGAATGGTCCTCAAGTTAAGTGTGTCAAAGATGGCATTTGCTCAGCTTGTCAAAAGGGCAAGCAGACTAAATCCACCTTTAGAAGCTTAGACAACAAAGATGCTGTGAGGTGTTTATACCTCTTGCATATGGATCTATTTGGTCCAATGCCAGTTCACAGCTTAGGTAGGAAGGTCTACACCTTTGTAGTTGTTGATGACTACTCAAGGTTTTCCTGGGTGTTCTTCTTAAAGCAGAAATCTGAAACACCTAGTGTCTTCTATAGTTTTGTTAAGCAAATTCAGAATGAATTGAACTGTACAGTGGTCAAAATTAGAAGTGACCATGGTACTGAGTTTCAGTCTGAAAGCATGACAAAGCTGTGTGAAGACTATGGGATATTTCAAGAATTCTCTTCACCTAGAACACCTCAGCAAAATGGCATTGCTGAAAGGAAAAATAGGACCTTGATAGAGGCTGGTAGAACCCTATTAAGTGATTCATCACTGCCAGAATATTTCTGGGCTGAAGCAGTTAACACTGCATGCCATGTGATAAATAGGGCTACCATCACTAAAAGGTTAAACAAGACCCCCTATGAAGTAGTGAAAGGCAGGAAACCAAATCTGTCCTATTTTAGGATCTTTGGTTGTAAATGCTTCATACTTAACAATGGGAAGTCTTACTTAACTAAGTTTGCTGCCAAGTCCCAAGAGGGAGTGTTTGTTGGGTACAGCAATAATAGTAAGGCTTATAGAGTCTACAACTTGACTACACAAGTTGTAGAGGAGTCTGTGCATGTAGTTTTTGATGAAACACAACTAATTAACAATGAGTTGTCTAGTAGTGTGTGCAGCCCTACAGGTCTTACTAAGAAGATGGACAAGCTAACCATAGAAGATGTACCTGCTGCAAGACAGCAAGTAGAAGAAGATGGCTTATGTCCAGGGGGAGAACTACATGTACAAGGAGCTGTTGAAGTACAAGGAACTCAGCTTGATGAAGATGCTGAAGAAGTTCAACCAGAAGTAAGGATGCCTCCAGCCAACAGGCATCTAAGAGATCATCCAGTAGAGCTGATCATTGGAGATCCAAGACAAGGTGTTCAGACAAGGAGCAGAAATCAGAATGCTGTAGTATATTCAAGTTTTCTGTCTCAAATAGAACCAAAGAAATTTGAAGAAGCTATACAAGATCCACAGTGGACTGAAGCAATGCAAGAGGAGCTTAATCAGTTCAAAAGATGCAAGGTGTGGGATCTGGTTCCTAAGCCTAAAGATCACAATGTGATAGGAAAAAAGTGGATCTACAGGAACAAGTTAGATGAACAAGGTGTCATCATTAAGAATAAGGCAAGACTGGTTGCAAAAGGATATAGGCAAGAAGAAGGTATTGATTTTGATCAAACCTTTGCTCCAGTAGCCAGACTGGAAGCCATAAGGATGTTCTTGGCCTATGCAACCTACCAAGGATTCAAAGTATACCAAATGGATGTGAAGTCAGCATTCCTTAATGGTAATTTAAAAGAAGAAGTATATGTGGAGCAGCCTTCAGGTTTTGTTGATCCTACTCTTCCACATTATGTCTATAGACTTAGGAAAGCATTGTATGGGTTAAAGCAAGCTCCTAGAGCTTGGTATGAAACCCTATCTAGTTTCCTCATTGAGAACAAGTTCACAAGGGGGAAAATAGATAAGACTCTATTCCTTAGGGAATCTAGAGGCAAAGTAATACTTGTCCAAATATATGTAGATGACATTATATTTGGGTCTACTGAAAGTAGCCTTTGCAAAAAGTTTGCAAAGCTTATGCAAAGTCAATTTGAGATGAGTAGTATGGGAGAGCTGAAGTTTTTCTTGGGTCTCCAAGTTAAACAGACTGAAAGTGGCTTGTCCATATGTCAGTCAAAGTTCACCCTGGAACTCATAAGGAAATATGGTATGGATTCATCCAGTACCATGAAGACTCCTATGGGGTCAAGTATGTCTCTAAGCAAGGATGATGCAGGGAAACCTGTAGATGAAACCTTGTATAGAGGGATAGTTGGCTCCCTACTATACTTGACTGCAAGTAGGCCTGACATTATGTATGCTACATGTGTTTGTGCCAGGTATCAAGCCTGCCCCAAAGAATCTCACTTGACTGCAGTCAAGAGAATCTTGAGATATCTAAAGGGCACACCCTATCTAGGCCTCTGGTACCCTAGGAATGGAGATTTTGATCTAACAGGCTATTCAGATGCAGACTTTGCAGGATGCAAAGAAGATAGAAAGAGCACAACTGGATCCTGTCAGTTCCTAGGTGGAAGACTCATTTCATGGAGTAGTAAGAAGCAAACCAGTGTGGCCATCTCCACAGCTGAGTCAGAATATGTAGCTGCAGGAAGTTGCTGTGCTCAACTTCTGTGGATTCAACATCAGCTAGAAGACTATGGATGTCAGGTAAGTAGAACTCCACTTTATTGTGATTCTACTAGTGCTATTTCAATAGCTAACAACCCTGTATCACATAGTAGAACTAAACATATTGAGATTAAATATCACTTTCTTAGGGAGCATGTAGAAAGAAATGATATTGCACTTGAATATGTTAGAACTGATAATCAGATAGCTGATATGTTCACTAAGCCCTTAGATGAAGCTAAGTTTAATAGGTTCAAAATTGAACTAGGTATGATAAACTTAGATTAAGTATACAGAACAAAAATTGGCTAAGTAAAAAGGTGTCGACACATAGACAAGTCTATGTCGACACAGAATAATAAGTGTCGACACTTCAGGAAAATGGTGTCGACACATCTAGGAAGTTAGTGTCGACACTTCAGAATGTTAGTGTCGACACATGTCGAGTAGGTGTCGACACATCCAATAAAGTGTCGACACTTAAGTTTTACTCAGAATTTTTCTAAGTAAAGTCTCGACTACATGTCGAGTATAGTGGTGTCGACACTTAACCAAGTGTCGACACATAAAATCTGTTGACTAAACTTGTGTCGACACATGTGTGTCGAGACATTATAAGTCAGTGTCGACACTTATTGACAGTGTCGACACATCTTTAGAAATTCATCCCGCCTGTTCGTCTTCAAACAAGAAAGGTATAAATAGGGTTCTGTTTGTGTTTGTCGACACGCTTTCAGAGTTTCGAGACTAAACTCCTGTGTCGACATTTCTCTTCTCTAAAGACTAATTCTCAACACCCTAATGGCTCCCAAGCTGGAAGAGAACGTTAACGAAGGCTATGAGCTCGTGCGAGGCGCATTCGACGACGGTGATCAGGAAATCAAATCAGTGATAACCCTAGTCAGCGATTCAGGACTGGAATACTTGGTTTCAGAGCCAACCAAGATATGGAAGAAAGAAGTGATTGAATTTCTTACTGGAGCAACTGTGGACGACTCTGGATACAGAATCAAATCCAGAGTGCATGGAACCAAGGTCAAGGTTTCACCCAAGTCCTTGAGAAAGGTACTTCAGCTACCTAAGATTCAAGAAGAAGAGGAAGTGACCACATCTAAGACCAGAGAAGCACTCACTTGGTGTGGTCTTGATTCTAAGATGAGAATAGGTTCTGTCTTCAACAGAAAAGGCATGAACACTCAAGGCAAATTCCTGTCTGAAGTTGTAGGCAAGGTTATTCTAAGCAAACCAGGAGGGCATGACAGGGTGTCAGCCTCTATGTTCAGTATCATGACCAGAATCATCTTCAACCTTAAGACAGACTGGTCTATGATTGTCTTTGAGAAAGTAAAAGAAAGTCTGAAGAAGCCCAATCTGGGCAGGATACTAAGTCTCTACCTGGCTGGATCAATTCCAGAGGTAATGAGCTCTGCTGCAGGAACAAAAATCAATCACATGAGGAGAATGGACTCAAGGATATTCTCTAGATGGGAAAGGGTGCTGGTGTCAAAGGAATTGACCACCCCTGAGAAACAAGCTTCTAAGAAAGACTCTCCTCCCAGGAAGAAGAGGAAGACTGCTGCTGTGCCTCAAGAGTCCTCCAGCAGCTCAGGCAGTGAAGAACATGTGGTCTTCACTCCTGATAGTCCAATGGATAAGGCTGCAGAAAAGTCACCTGCTCCTCAGGAGCCAGCTGACATCCAGGGGGAGCTTCCAGGTGTAGCAGAACCATCTACACTGGAGAGTGAGCAAGCCACCCTCCTCATTCAAGAGGTACTTGTTGACCTTAATACTTTGAATTTTTCTATAATAAATTCTGATTTGTCTGATGACCATCAGCAAAATCAGCCAGCAACTCAAGAACCAGATGTTGTTCTTCCAGACACATCTGTTGTGATACCTGATAAAGTGGTTGAAGAACCAAGTACATCTCCTGCACAGTCACCCCCAGAATATACAATGGAAGATCTATTTCTGAATTTAGATCAAGAAGATTTTGATATGGATAAGAATGCTGCTGATGAAGAGAAGGATGCTGCTATTGAGGGGGAGAATTTGGATATTCAAGAAGAGCCTATAAGGCTAGATACTGAGAAGGCACAAGATGTGCACACTGAAAAACCATCAAGCCCTAAGGATAGGGTGAATATTGCAAGTACATCAGAATCTGAAGATGATGAAGCTGAGCAAGATAAGAAGAAGAAGTTCTTTGTTTTCAAAAGAAGGAGTCAGAGCTATAAGAAAGCTCTACAAACTGTTGCACAACACTCCTTAGTTCAACAAGCTCCATCAACTGATTACAGTGCTCTACTGCTTGCCATGCAAATCAAGATGGATGAACAAAGGAAGGCTTTAGAAACTTATGTTGATGAAGGGCACAAGTCACTACAATCTGATCTGGGACAGGAAATCAAGTCAATAAGGTTTGAAATGAACCTTAATAAAAAGGAGATGACTGATTATTTTACAAAGGGTGCTCATGCAGTGGTCTATCTGGCTAAACATCAAGAAACAATCAAAGAGAAAGTAGAAGATATAGCACTAAAGCAAGGCTATGTGCTGGAGAATCAACTCAGGATGAATGATAATTTGACTGCATCTCACAATGCCATAGTCACTGAACTCAAGAAAAAGTCTGATGAACCATCAACCTCCTCTGCTGCTGCCAAGGCTGACTTTGATAAAATATTTCAAGCAGAAATTGCTGCTGTAAAGAATGCCATTACAGACTTCACAAAAGGTCATTTCTGAACAGCTTACCAAGCTTAGACCTTTCTTTAAGGATGGAATAAGGTATTTGGATAGCCAAATCAGGTTCCAGAAAGATGATGTGAGAGATCATGTGGAACAAGAAGTCATAAAGGGGGAGAGGGTGTTAGTCAAAGCCAGTTCTGACCATGCAAAATGGATATCCAATTCCATCAGGGCTACACTGGGCTATCCTCCCCTGTGTGATGATGACAATGTAGCTGAATCTGGTATTCAAGGAACATATCTTGGAGGTGAGCAACAGGCAGTGGCTGATGTAATCTATCCACCTCCAGATTTTGAAATGGTTCATGCTGATGTAAGCACAATGTATAGTCCAACTGCTGGCAAGCCCAATGTTATTCTGGAAAAGGTTGTTCAACCTATCACAGCTGCTATGCAAGAGGCTTTGGACAAAGAAGAAGAGACTAGGCTATCAAAGAAGAAGTTCAGGGAACTTGCTGAACAAAAACCAGATTTTGAACAGTGGAGCCCTACTTCTAGGAACATCATTCTCACTGCATGGAAAGCAGCCAAGGACAATGCCCATGAGAGGAACAAGTGGTTCTCAGAGGCTGAATGGAGGAAACATGAAAGTAGGCAGGAAGCCATTGTCCAACATAGAAGGAAGGCTAAGTTAGGAAAGCTACCTCCTACAGCTGTGGAGCCTAGCAAGTACTTTCCTAAGCCCTATCATTATTTTGAAAGGCAAAAGATCAAGGCTGAAGAACAGAAGAAGAAGGACTCCAAAGGGAAGAAGACTGCTGAAGCTGAGCCTGCTGCTGCTGCTGCTGCTGTGAAAGCTAAAGTACAAGCTGGAAAAGGCATAGTCATTAAGGAACCAGAGCAGAATTAGACTAAGATTAAACTGAAGAATGTTGTAATCTGTTACATCAAACATTTTGTGTAAATCATTGAAAATGTATTAAATGTATGAACAATTTTTGTTAAACAAATTTCATGATTGTTCTGATAAATGTGTCTAATTCTTGTTTGTTCTGTAATGCTGAATGAGTATACATGTGTGCTTTATTACATGTTTAAGTTTAACTCTGTTGTCATATATCTGTTTTACTTCATTTTATAATTTTAAATTATGAGTGATGTATATCATTGACTAAGGGTTATGACTTCTCCAAATAGGGGGAGATTGTTGGGTACATTGGTCAAATGTACCTGATTTGAAGAAGCCTCACCTAACTCAATGATATGCATCATAGTGTATTTGATGTTTGTTTGAGTTACTTGTGCAGGTTAGGAATACACTGGACTGAAGCTAAAAATTCTAAGTCCATGTGTCGACACCCAGAGGGAAAGTGTCGACACTTGAGAAAGCTTGTGTCGACACCCAGACAAGCAGTGTCGACACTTGGAGTCATTGTGTCGACACCTGGGAAGAAGAGTCGACACCAGTCAGAAAGTGTCGACACTTGGAGCTGTGTCGACACTCAGTGTAGAAGAATGCAGAAAAGCTGTGTCGACACTTAGCAGAAGTGTCGACACCTAGAAGAGCTGAGTCAACACCAGAAAGTGTCGACACTTGAAGTAAGTGTCGACACTCAGCAAAAGTCTGCAGAATCTAAGTACAAGTGTCGACACTCAACACAATGTGTCGACACTATGCAGAAGAGTCAGCACTTAAAGTAAGTGTCGACACCCAGCACAATGTGTCGACACTTAGCTAAAGACTCAGTATTTGAAGTAAGTGTCGACACTCAGCACAATGTGTCGACACACAACCAGAGGATTCAACACTTGAAGAAAGTGTCGACACTCAGCACAATGTGTCGACACTTAGTTGAAGACTCTACACTTGAAGAAAGTGTCGACACAAGGAGCTGTGTCGACACTTAGCAAAGATCAGAAAAGTTACAAAATATTCTAAGTACAAGTGTCGACACTAAAGGAATGTGTCGACACTCAGCTTAAGAAACAAAAGTGAAGACTTGTGTCGACACCAAGAAGTAGTGTCGACACTTGACAGTTTCAACACATAAAGTTGTGTCGACACAAAGGAGTTGTGTCGACACTTAGTAAGAATACAGTTGCAGAATGAAGTACAAGTACTTGTGTCGACACTCAATTTCAGTGTCGACACATGCAGAAGAAACTGTGTCGAGACATACAAGGAATTGTGTCGACACCTTGTAGACTTGTGTCGACACTTACACAACATGTGTCGACACTTGGCCTATAAGTGTCGACACTTAAGAACAGAAAGTCTCGACACTATCTGACAGTTAGAGGAATTTCAAGAAGTGACTGGTTGACAAGACAGCTGCCGATCCAGCCGGTCTACATCAACTGTCAGTGATATCAGAAGTCTGTTATGAACCGGACCAGCCGGTTACCATGAAGGAAGCCTATAAATAGGCACCCATAGTTTACAGATAAAGATTGATTGTTGAGATAATATAGAAGTGGTTGAAAAAGTTTTTACAGAGAGAGTTCAGATCTTTGTAAAAGTGGTATATTGAGTATCAACACAAGAAGATCTTGCTGTGCATCAGCAGATCTAAGAAGTTGGAGAGAGAGAGCTCCAACCAAGTATTCAGTCTTTGGAACTAAGGCTGAGAAGAAGAATTCAGAGTCATCTGGATTTCAAGAAGCAGAGGTCAAGGAACAACTGCAGAAGATTCAGACTAATTCAGTTCCAATCAAGAAGCTTTGAAGGAAGCTAAGTCAGTTTGGATCTAACTGAGTTCTTCCAAGAACTCTTCAAGAATCTCTCAACTCCTCTCCTATTTTCTGAGTTGTAGAGTTAACTATTGTACTTTCTATTTTAACTTGTAGGATCCATTGGATCTGAGAGAATTGTAAGCCTATTTTATAAAGGCTGAGGGTAGGGCTTGGTTGCCTGAGTGTAGGAGTTGAAGAACTCTGAGTGTAGGCCTTAATTGGCTGAGTGTAGGCCTGGGTGGCTGAGTGTAGGCCTTTTGGCTGAGTGTAAGGATTTGGGCCTGAGGTAGGAACCTAGTTTGGTTCTGAGTTAGTGGAGAAGTTTGGCCGAATCTAGTACACTGCTAGATAGGCGAAGGGGGAAAGTGGATGTACCCAAAGATTGGGGAACCACTATAAATTAGTGTGTCTGCTGTGGTGTGCTGTGTTGTGCTGTGGATTACTTGATTGATTTCTGTAATTGCTGTTAGCTGTAATAATTGTTGTGCTGCCAACAAAGTTTTAAAAAGGTTTAGGTCACCTATTCACCCCCCCCCCCCCTCTAGGTGTTTAGGTACCATATCTTTCAACTGGGCGGATGCGTGATCTTGCCAACTTGGTGGCCTGGGAGCCAACTTGAACATAACTGGGTTATGTGAAATGTGATGGAAACGGGACTCGGGAGAAGTTTGACCCGCGCATATGGCTTAAATTGTCGTTGCGATGTGTGCACGGGTTAGATGGAACCGTACCCGTTCTATGTCGTTCGGTTAGAGCTGTTGGCATAGATGAGGTTCTTCGGTGGTCTATGGATTAAATTGATGTGACCCATGCCAAGAAGACAAAATGCTCATATATTTGGCCGTCAAAGTGGCGGCGGTGAGTCCGGAATGTCTATGGCTTAAATTGACGTGACATTGGCCGGTTCACCGAGAATGTGCCCTGAGAGCACGGGGCGTGTGGCCGTGCGTGCCAATGCCTGTGATGCAATGTATATTTATATACTGCTTGGTTATGCTAATAAGTGCAGGGAAGGAGCATCGCCGCCGCGAATTGGGGGCGGGATCGTTATAATTTGGTCAGCATTGCTGACCGTTGTTTTTGTTTGTCAGGTGCACGGGTTGTTTTTTGCTTGTAGGTGCTGCTGGACCAAGCGGTCAATAGCAGGCTAAAGCTCAAATTTCGAAGTCAACCCTCGAAGTTTTAATTGGAGTGTTTACTTGTTTTTATTCATGTATGACCGGCATGCGTGTCGTGGTATGGAAAATATGTAATATTGAGTAAACCATTTTGTAAGGCCTTAAGACCTGTACTTGTGTATGTACTACATTCCTATTTGGTGTTTAGTGGACATTCATGCTTGGTGCTTGGTTCTTTTAATTGCAACTTATAAAACTGCTTCTGCTAGAATGCTTTGTGTAGGACGTTATGATTGGTTGGATGGTTTCCATTGAGTAACCACCCGGTCTGTCTGTGGTATATGGCGTCGGGCCCCGGCCGGACCTACTGCTATATACTATGCGACGGATAGGGGGTGTTACACTCTGTCAAGTGCAACATGGGCGCAGAAATTGGAGGGAAGATATTCTAGGCACCAGCGATGATCTTGAAGATGTCGAATTTCGATCTGATTTTGGGCATGACATGGTTGTATTGGAACCATGCTCAGATTGATTGCCCGACAAGGAGGATCACCTTGCGACATGTAGATTCAGAAGTCATCATCGAAGGTATTAGACCGATCTCTCATATACTATTATCATTTGTACAGGCTGTCAAAGCCAATGTGTATGGATACAAGGTATACTTGACCTACTTCAAGATGGCAGAAGCAGAAGCCTCCATTAGTGATATTCCGGTGGTTTGGGACTTCTCCTACGTATTTCCGGAGAAATTGCCTAGATTACCATCGACTAGAGATATGGATTTCTGGATCTAGTTGGTATCAGGAGAGAGACGTGTGTCTCTGGCACCCAAGGAGTTGGCAGGGTTCAGGACCCAGCGATAGGAGATAATGGCGTCAGGTTTTGTTCGGTCGCAGGTGAAGTTGTCCTCAGATGTCTGTAGTTTCTTAGTATTAGCAGGATACTATCGCAAGCTCGTGGTGGGATTCTTGAGGATAGCATATCCCCTCACATCCTTGATGGAGAAGGATGTCTCTTTTACTAGGACAGAAAAGTGTGAGGCAGCATTTCAGGAGTTGAAGGACACACTCACCTCTTCCCCCATCCTTGTACTTCCATCTTGGAAGGAAGGATTTCACATCTACACCGACGCATCATACCAAGGGATGGGTGCAGTTCTGATGTAGCATGGACATGTTATAGTGTATGCTTCAAGGCAACTGAAGAAGCAAGAGCAGAACTATCTAGTACATGACTTAGAGCATGGGGCGGTGATATTTGCCTTGAAGATATGGTGGCATTATCGGTACGGTGATCATTACGAGATCTTCTCGGATCATAAGAACCTCAAATACATAGATATGTAGAAGTATCTGAACCTATGCCAGAGAAGATGGTTAGAGTTCCTATGTGATTATGCTTATACCATGCACTATCACCCGGGGAAGTCGAATACCGTAGCAGATGTTTTGAGCAGGAAAGCCGACAATACTGGACCGGAGCCCCGAGTGATGGTCATGTAGTTATTATAGAGGTTGGAGGATATGCATATTACCTTAGTTTCCAAGGCCTAGCCGGAGATCTATTGGGAGTACTTGGCCTCTATGAGCATCGTATGTGATATACGAGACCGTATCAGGATATAGCAGAGGTAGGATGCAGCTATGCAGACTGTTTTTAAAGCCCTAAAAGGGGGAAATTAAGAGGATTATTCACTACGGATGACCACGTTCATTTCCATGGCTGCATCTATATACCTACAGGAGGTGGGATTTGGGAGGACCTACTCAGGGAGGCACACTGCACTTAGTACTCAGTGCACACCGGGATCACCAAGATGACGGCAGACCTGGGGAGGGACATGTACTGGCCCGGGATAAAGAGGGAGATTGTATAATTTATGACACTAAGAGACCTGCCAGTGGGTGAAGGCAGAGTGTAAGAGCCTAGGAGTACTTCTACAGCCATTGTCAGTGCCAAAGCAGAAGTTTGAGGGAATAGCTATGGATTTTGTACACGGGTTGCCTCTCTCCCACTCTGGGCATGATTCTATTTGGGTCAGCGTTGATAGATTGACCAAGGTAGCATGATTTATACAAGTCAGGAAGGACACTTTGGTTGTAGTATTGGTAAGATTGTTTGTAGTGCTATTTGTTAGATACCACAGCGTGCCCAGGATGATTGTCTCAGATCGTGATGGTCGGTTCACTTCTCTGGAGTGGAGGGTAGTACAGGCATACTTTGGTTCTCAGCTTGCTTTCAGCACCGCTTTCCATCGATAGACCGAAGGCCAGACAGATCGGACCAACCATACAATGGAGGATCTAATTCTCTTGTGTATCTTGGATACAGGGAAGCCTTGGGAGAGGTTGTTGCCACTGATAGAGTTCTCTTATAACAACAGCCACCAGGCAAGCATTGGGATGGCACCATACAAGGCCTTATATTGATGGAAGTGTCAGATGTCACTATCTTGGGTATAGGACGGGGATCCAAGGGCACTTGGATTAGATTATATTAAGGGCACGGACATGCACATTCGGCTGATCGGAAACATGATGTTGGAGGCTCAGAGTAGGTAGGACAAGTATTATGATATATGGCATTAGAAGGTAGATTTCTAGGTGGGAGACAGAGCCTTTTTGAAGATACGCCTGGTGCATAGGGTTTTGCGAGTGCGGAGGCACGAGAAGATCAGCCCTCGGTTTATGGGGACTTATGTGATTTGGAGCAGATCAGTCCCTTGGCATACCGGCCGGAGTTGCCGCCAGAGTTAGAGAACTTGCACGACGTCTTCCTTATCTCCTCTCTTTGGAGAGCCTTGCTTTGGCTGGAGCAGCACATCACAGCTACTGTGAGCCTAGTAGCATCTGATCGGTCTGTTCGTTTGGAGCCAATCCGGATCGACGATACAGCGGTCCGAGTTTTGCGGAAGAAGAAGGTTCCCTTAGTCAAGGTGTTGTGGTCCAAACACGGGCGGGAGGACCACACCTTGGATCTGATGAACCTGATGCAGGAACATTACCTAGGAATCTTCGCCTCAGATACATCTTAAACATCCTTGAAATGTTTCTTAACTTCTTAGGCATAGAACCGCGTAGACCCGGACATGAATTCCGGGGACGAAATTATTTTTTTGTTTATTGGTATTTGTAACATCTCCTTCTCTTTTAGACCCCCTTAACACAAATTAGGGTAGAACATGTGGTGAGTGTGATGGGTTAAGCTACGTAGTGACCTTAGGACCCAATGAGTTGGGGTGAACTCACATGGGGCCCATTATAGAGTACAAGTCAACTTAGGTCAAACTAGCCCAAATTGAACTCACAAGTGCAAATTGACCTCACCACTATGTCCCTAACCCTAAAAGAGACCCAAGTGACCCAAAAGCCATATCATAGGGTCACCAAATTGGCCAAATTCACCAAAGTGCCTTTTAGGTCAAAATAGGTCAATTCAACCTCAATTGGCTCAATTAAGCACCGCGTGGCCAAAGTTACCCCACCACTAGATTCCATATCCTAATAGGAGTGCATTGGACCATAAAGCCCTATCATATGATCACCAAATTAGCTTAACTGACCAAAACCGACTTTAACCCTAATTTGTTCAAAATCACATAAATGAGTTCAATTAGCCCAATTGGGGCATCACCGTGGCCTAACCCATTTTGGGTGGTGTCACTAGACCCAAGACCAACACATGGGAATAGACCACACGTCTGTTGACCAAGTCAAACACCCAACTCAACTTTGGTCAATATAGAGCCTAAATGGAGGAATTAGGGAATTAAACCCAAACCCAATAGGTTAAGGCCTCAACCAAGCCAATCAAACAGGCCCATGAGCCAAATTACAGCCCATGCCCTTTTTATTTGGAGGGTAGTGACATACATGATAGTAAAATGCACTTTTACCCATTTTTAAGAGAAATAAAGGAGGGAAAGTGGGAATGGCAACCATGTGGCCCTCCTCCTCCCTTCCCAAGCTCAGTTCTGAGCTCACACAATAATTCCCAGCAGGATTCCTGGGGTGGTGGACACTTGGAGCTCAGGAGGTGCATCCAAAGCTTGAGTCTGAATCACCATTAATGGAAACTTCCTATACAGCCACCTCCAGCAAAAACCGACCCTTCAATCACCTTCAGAGCGCTAAGATGAGTTGAAATCGACTTTTGGATCAAGGAAAATGGTAGAGAATCGCGATCGGGAGCTAGCTCGCCGGTGAAATCATCGGCAATGGAACACCACCACCACACCCGCCACCAAGCCCATCTCCAGGTCCGTTTCTCCTCCCCTCCCTCTATGGTAGCTTTTTAGCTCATCTAGGAGAGATATCGTGCTCAATTGATCCCGATTCCATAAGAGGATAATGTGAAAATGCCCAGATTTTCTTCTTACTAGGGTTCGCTAGAAGAGCTTCCTCCGACAGTCATGTCGCTGGCAATTGACCGCTGCGGTAGAAAGGTATTGTGCAGCGATACCACTCAACGCACTCAACGCTTTCTACGAAGCATTGAGATACTACCGCGGTGAGGTAGTGGGCTTTCACGTAGCGATACCACTGACGCACTCAACGCTTTCGACGAATTTTTGAGTGACTATCGTGCGGCGGTAGTGAGCTAACGCGCAGCGATAGCTAATTAAATTTGCATATGCCTCGGGAATGTACCGCTGATGCTTAAGATCACGGCATTGAACCGGCCACACAAGTAATATAAAATGACTGATTGTTTCCACAAAGGAAACAATGCAGTGGTATATCTGACTACTCATCAAGAGAAGATAAAGAAACAGGTTGATGACATAGTAGTTAAGCAGGGCTATGTCTTAGAAAATCAAATAAGAATGAATGAAAACTTGACTGAATCACATAATGTGATTGTCACTGAAATGAAAAATATAGCTACTGCACATACTGCAGTAAGTGCTACTGCCAAAGAAGCATTTGATAAGCAATTACAAGAAAGTTTAACTGCTGTTAAAACTGTCATTGAAGATTCTCAAAAGGTTATTACTGAAAAGATCCAAAAGTTAAATTTTTTTTATAAAGATGGTGTTAACTATCTGAATGCTCAGATCAGATTTCAGAAGGATGATCTTGTTGAAGTTGGTGACCGGGCGGTCTGTCTTGGCGGGTTGAAGACCGCGCGGTCTGGCGGTTTGACTCGCCGGCTTGTAAACCGGGCGGTCTAGCGATCTTCACAGGCGACCTCTCTGCTTCTCTTGTTGTAGCCGTGCGGTTAGTCCTTCTGTCTAACCGCGCGGCTTGTGCGGTTTACTTTGTACAGTCCGCTTAGCTTGTAAATTTTTAGTCTCACATCTCTTATTTGTATTCTCTCATCTCTCCTCCATTCTATATAAGGGAGGGCATACCTTTGTAATAGATATCTTTTTTGGATAATAAAATTTCAATTATTCAAAAGTTTATCCACTTGTTCTCTACTTTTCGCTTCTTTTTGTTACTTTCTAACATGGTATCAGAGGACACGGTCATTTCCTCCTGATTCTGTGCGCTCTCTGTTGTTCGCGGCTTGTTTTCCGCTTTCTGCGACCTGTTTCGTGACTTGCCTTCTCTTCTGTCCGCTGCCCTGTTCGCGCGGATTGTTTCTGTCCGCTGCCCTGTTCGCGCGGCTTGCCTCTTCTTGGTTCTCTTCTCTTACTGCTATTCGTCGCAGCGACCTGTTTCCTTGTCGCCGCGCTCCTTGTTCTTTCTTGCCTCTCCGACTTCCTAGTCGTTGGGGCCTTGTCTCTACCCGCTGCGGACTTCTTCTCCCTGTCCGCTTCTGCTTTCCCCATTTCCGCTTGTCTCTGTACTCGCGGTTTGCTGCTGTGATCTGCCTGACCGTGCGGGTTGTTCCTATCTTACCTGCATCTTGGTCGCGGTCACCTGCTCTTCACCTCTCTTCTGTTCGCTCGGCCTTTTCAGTCCGCGCGACCTCTTCCCCGCTGTGCCTTGTTCTGCTTCCTAGCCGCTCGTGTTCGCCCGGCTTCTTCCCTTTAACCGCGCGACCTCTTCCCCGCTGTGCCTTGTTCGCGCCGATTCTTCCTTGTTTGAGCGGCCTCTCTGCCTTTCTTCCTTTAGCCGCTCCTGCTTGTTAGTCGCCGCGACCTCCTGGTTCAGTCGCGCGGCTTGTGCTCTGCACCTTGGTCGTGGCCCTTCTTGCCGCTGGTGTGCTGTCACCGAGACCGCTGCAGTTTCTTCTTCCTCCCTTCATGGCTTTCATATCCTCCTCCAAGCCATTCGCCTCGGTTGTCACGTCTTCGGGTCGTGCACACGTTGTTACTCAGGGAAAATGGCTGATCGACACTGGTGCTACGAATCATATGACCAGCCATCTCCCGTGTTTCTCTCTCCTAGAAAAACATGCTCGCTTGCCCCCGGTTATTCTCGCTGACGGCTCTTCATCATCAGTCCATGGAACAGGGATAGTTCATGTCACTCCGTCTCTTCACTTGGCGGATACTCTATACGTGCCCCAGTTCCCGTGCAACTTATTATCTGTTACCTCTCTTTGCAAGCAATTACAGTGTTCCGTCACATTTACTTCTACTTCTTGCTCTTTTCAGGATCCGGACTCCCAACGGACGATTGCTACTGGGACTGAGAGTGGCGGCTTATACTTCCTGGACAACATTTCTGCTTTTTCCACCTTCTCCTCCACCTCCACAGATCTTCTCCAATGGCATCTCCGCCTTGGTCATGCTCCTCCCCGTCTTCTTCGTCAACTTCTGCCCCACCTTCCTCCTCAAAGTCCTCCGCTCAACTGTGAGGCATGTCAGCTTGGCAAGCATCACCGCTCCTCCTTCCCTCCAAAGCACGTTCGTAGCTCTACCCGTCCGTTTGATCTTATCCACTCCGATATCTGGGGTCCTTCTCCTACTCTTACCATTGGTCGGGGTAGTTCCTATTTTGTCACGTTTATTGATGATTTCTCTCGCTGTACGTGGGTGTATCTATTAAAAGATCGCTCCGAATTATTCTCTGTATGGACATCCTTCTATCTTATGATCAAAACTCAGTTTGGTGTTTCTATCCAAGTTTTTTGATCTGATAATGCCCAAGAATATCTCAGTCGTGACTTCTCTACATTCTGCATGTAAAATGGGATTCTTCATCAAACTAGTTGTGTCTATACTTCACAACAAAATGGTGTGGCCGAACGCAAAAACCGTCACCTGCTCGATGTCGCTCGCACCTTGATGACCCAGATGCATGTTCCTCGCTCCTATTGGGGCTATGCTGTTCACCTTGCCTGCTACCTCATCAATCGCATTCCCTCCACGGTTCTCCACGGCCAAACCCTGTTCTCCATTTTGTATCCGGGCAAGGAGCCATTCCCTCTTCCTCTCCAAATCTTTGGATGCACTGCCTTTGTGCATACCCCTTCTGCCACCCGTGATAAGCTCTCCCCTCGCTCCACCAAATGTGTCTTTCTGGGGTACTCCACCACTCAGAAAGGCTACTGTTGCTTTGATCCCGTCCTTCATAAGCAGTTCGTCTCTGCTGACGTCACCTTCTTCAAGAATACCTCCTACTTCTCGGATGACTCTTCTCCTCTTCTCCCAGCTTCTGATTCTCCTGTCGTTCCCTTCGTTCCCTCGCCTCCTACTACACTCTCCACCCCTACACCGTCTCCACCCCCTCCTCTTCCTCCACCTCTCTCTCTCCCTTCTCCACCACCCTCTCCCTTATCTCCGCTGCCATCGCTCTCTTCTCCCGGGCCAGCTTTCTCTACCACGGATGCTCCGGATGCCGCGGGCCCGGCTGACCTGGATCTTCCTATAGCTCTTCGCAAAGGGGTGCGGACGTGTACCTTACACCCCCTTGCTGCTGTTGTTTCCTATGATCGTCTTACTCCTTCTCGCAGGGCATTTGCACTGGCTATCTCTGCCACTGCCACACCCCGCTCCTATTAGGAGGCCCTTGCTATTCCTCACTGGAAGATGGCCATGGATGAGGAAATGGCGACCCTAACTGAGCGGGGTACCTGGACTCTTGTTCCTCCTCCCTTCGGTACTGATGTTGTTGGCTGTCGCTGGGTCTTTGTGGTCAAATTTAGCCCAGACGGCACTATGGATCGGTATAAGGCTCGCCTTGTTGCTAAGGGCTTTACTCAGACCTATGGGGTTGATTACTTTGACACCTTCTCCCCTGTGGCTCGTCTCAGCACTATCCGGGTTCTTCTCTCTGTGGCCGTCAATCGGGATTGGCCGATTTCTCAGCTGGACGTCAAGAATGCCTTCCTTTATGGTGATCTTCACGAGGTCGTTTACATGGAGCAACCTCCTGGGTATGTTGCTCAGGGGGAGACACGAGTATGCCGGCTGCAGAAGGCAATTTATGGCCTCAAGCAGAGTCCTCGAGCTTGGTTTGACAAGTTCAGCGGCATTGTGGCGGCTGTTGGTTTTGTGCGAAGCTCTGCTGATCACTCTCTCTTTATTCGCAAAACTCCTTCTGGGCTGGTTGTTCTTGCTGTGTACGTCGATGATATTCTTCTCACTGGCGATGACGAGGATGGGGTAGCCCTCACAAAGCGACATCTTCGCCAACATCTGATCACTAAAGATATGGGCTCTCCAAAGTACTTTCTGGGGATCAAACTCTCTCGGAAGCCCGACTCCTTAGTTCTCTCTCAGCGTAAGTATGCCATTGATCTTTTAAAAGAGGCAGGATTAACTGGAGCTAAACCTGCCCGATGCCCCATGGCTACTGGGGAGGACAAAACCTGGACAGATGATTCGCCTCCTCTTTCAGATAGTTCGCGGTACAGGCGTCTGGTTGGTAAGCTCATATATCTCACAGTGACCAGACCCGACATTTCCTATGCTGTGGGCAAGGTGAGTCAATTCATGCAAGCGCCTAAGGAGTATCATCTACAGTCCGCCTTGCGGATCTTGGAGTATGTCAAAGCAGCGCCTGGGAAAGGATTACTTTTTCAGAAGAATGGTCATCTGAGGATTGAAGCCTACTCAGATGCAAGTTATGCTGATGACAAAGGGGATCGCAAGTCAACCTCAGGTTTTTGCACCTTTGTTGGGGGAAATCTGGTGAGCTGGAAGAGCAAGAAGCAGTCTGTTGTCTCCAGGTCCAGTGCAGAAGCTGAGTATCGCAGTATGGCGTCAACCACTTGTGAGTTGAAATGGTTGTGGGCTCTCATGCTAGATTTAGGAGAGGTGTACAACCATCCTCTACCTATGTTCTGTGATAACAAGGCCGCCATATACATCTCCAAAAATCCGGTATTCCATGAAAGAACAAAGCACATTGAGGTTGACTGCCATTTCATTCGTGATGAGATTTTAAAAGAACAAATTTGCACTCCGTTTGTCACGTCTGATAAAGAGCTAGCTGACATCTTCACCAAGCCAGTTTCCGCCTCGTTTCTGCATGTTTGCGACAAGCTGGGCATGATTGATATATATGCTCCAGCTTGAGGGGGAGTGTTGAAGTTGGTGACCGGGCGGTCTGTCTTGGCGGGTTGAAGACCGCGCGGTCTGGCGGTTTGACTCGCCGGCTTGTAAACCGGACGGTCTAGCGATCTTCACAGGCGACCTCTCTGCTTCTCTTGTTGTAGCCGTGCAGTTAGTCCTTCTGTCTAACCGCGCGGCTTGTGCGGTTTACTTTGTACAGTCCGCTTAGCTTGTAAATTTTTAGTCCCACATCTCTTATTTGTATTCTCTCATCTCTCCTCCATTCTATATAAGGGATGGCATACCTTTGTAATAGATATCTTTTTTGGATAATAAAATTTCAATTATTCAAAAGTTTATCCACTTGTTCTCTACTTTTCGCTTCTTTTCGTTACTTTCTAACAGATCTTAGGGATCATATAGAAAGATAAGTCATAAAGTGGGAGAGGGTATTAGTCAAAGCAGGCTCTGACCATGGTAAATGGATTTCAAACAGCATCAGAGCTACCCTTGGATATCCACCCTTGTGTGATGATGATAATGTAGCAGAACCTGGGATAAATCCTGCATATTTTGGAGGTGAGCAAGCTGAAGTGGCTCAAGTGATCTACCGTCCAGAAGATTTTGAAATGATACATCAAGAGATACAATCTATGTCTAGCCCTCCAGAAGGTGCTCAAAATGTGAACATTGAGAAAGTAGTACATCCTGTGCCAGAGGCAGTATTAAAAGAGCAAGATGCTCAATTATCCAAGAAGAGGTTCAGAGAACAAGAAGAGTTAAGGCCTAATTTTGAACAGTGGAGCCCAACTTCTAGAAATATTATTCTGAATGCTTGGAAGCCTGCAAAGGATAATTTCCTAGAGAGGGGTAAATGGTACTCTGACCAAGAATGGAGAAAACATGAAGCCAGACAAGAGGCTATTGTACAGTACAGAAGAAAGGCTAAAATAGGGAAGCTACCTCCTAATGCACAGGAGCCTAGCAAGTATTTCCCTAAGCCTTATCATTATTTTGAGAGACAAAAGATAAGGGCTGAAGAACAGAAGAAGAAAGATCTTAAGGGTAAGAAGCCTGCTGATGACAATGATGCTCCAGTTCAAGCAAGATTCAATATGGAAAGGGCATTATCATCAAGGAGCCACAGCAGCCATAGAATAGAATTTTCTTAAGTTTACAACTTTGTAATCATTTGCATTAAAATCCATGTAAACTTTTGATTAATGAAACTATTGGAAGTTGTAACAAAATAATGTTTAATGTTCAATCTATTACTTTGTTATTCTGAGAAGATTGTTTATACATGTTTTGTTTAGTATTTACCATGTCATATAATACTGTTATACATCATATTGAGTATTTGTTATGAATGGTGTATATCATTGACTAAGGGTTATGACTTCTCCAAATAGGGGGAGATTGTTGGGTACATTGGAAAATGTGTACAAAATTTGAAGAAGCCTCACCCTACTCAATGATATACATCAAGGTGTATTTGATGTGCTCTGAGTTTATATGTGCAGGTTAAGAGATTGCCGGAAATGCAGAAAAGTTTCTAAGTCCATGTGTCGACACCTAGATATGCAGTGTCGACACTTATGAAGGCTTGTGTCGACACCTAGAGAAGTTGTGTCGACACTTGGAGTATTTGTGTCGACACCAGGAAAGGCAGAGTCGACACCAGAAGAAAAGTGTCGACACATACAGGCAGTGTCGACACACTATGAAGAAAACTCAACATATATCATGTCGACACTTAGAGGCAGTGTAGACACCCAGAGAATCTTAGTCGACATCCAATGTGTCGACACCAGGAAGCTGTGTCAACACACTGAAGGCATTGTCGACATCAACTGTGTCGACACACAGGACTTGTGTCGACATACAACAAGCTTCACCAAAGTGAAAGTAAAATAAGTACTTGTGTCGACACAAAGGAGATGTGTCTACACTCAGCAAGTTTCAACACAAGAAGGCATGTGACGACACAGAGGAGATGTGTCGACACACAGCAGAATTCAACTAAGTGTTAAAGAAGAAGTACTTGTGTCGACACACAGAATTAGTGTCGATACATTCAACATAAGGCTTGTGTCGACACATAGAATCAGTGTCGACACATTCTGAAGAAGCAGTGTCGAGAAGCTATTACAACAACACAAGGAGTTGTGTCGACACCACCAAGGCAAGTGTCGACACTTAGTTCACTTGTGTCGACACTTAGTCTATTTGTGTTGACACATAATGAAGAACAGTCTTGACACTTTCAGATAGAGGCAGTGATTTCAAGAAGTGACTGGATGACTTGACAGCTGCAATTTCAGCCGGTCTACTGCAACTGTCAGAGCTGTCAGAAGTTCGTTAGAAACCGGATCAGCCGGTTACCTTGGAGGAAGACTATATAAAGGCCTTTCTCCTTCAATGATGAAAAATCGATCAATCAATCAAAAAATAAAATCGATCTATCTATCAACAAATAGAATCAATCAGAAGATTAAGAAGATCAATATAGATCCAGAGAAAACTGTAAATCAGTATTTTGAAGAAATTTCAGATTTACTTGGAGAGAGAGAACTCCAGTATCTGAAATCAAGAAAGAGACTTGAAAGTCCACCTAGTGTCAACTACCTTCACCTATGGGGGGGGGAATAGGTGACTTGCACCGTTTTTGCGGAATTAAAATTGTACCTGCACAAGAAAACAAAACTGCACAGCACAGAAGGGACACAAGCAATTTATAGTGGTTCCCCGATTTGGGTACACCCACTTTCCCCCTTCGACCTATCTCCCAACAAGGGATGACTCGGTCACTTCACCAACAGGATTGAAATCCAATCCTTGCACTATCGGAAGGAACCCTTCCACACGTAGGAGTCACCACTCCCACAACACGTGTTGCACCCAACCCTTACAACTAGGAACTAACGTTCCTTTACAACAAAATGAAAATAGAATGTACAAGAAATACAAACAACTTGTGGAGACTAAGGTGTCCCTCTTCGTTCGTTGACGTGTTCTTGAAGTCAACGAATAGTCCACAACCCTAGATCTCACTTGGAGAGAATCTCCCCGAAACCGGCGGCGGCAAGAAGGGCAGCGGCTTGGTTCTCGGGATCGGCGACGACAACGGTGTGCGGCTGCTGTACTTTGGAGATTCAATCTTCGTAGCAAAGCTAGCAAGGTCTACAAATGGTCACACTAGGATCGATCGTCTCAATCGATTCGGAAGGGGAAGGTTTTCCCGATCAACAAATCAAGAGATAAAGGATCTCTGGTTAGACGCGTGAGACGCTATGCTTGGCTAAGCTTCTGTCGCCGGGAGATCTGGAAGAAATCACGATCAAACGGCCGGCGATCGACTAGCATGAGCGGCGACGGCAGCGGAGCAGGTATCGTGATCTAGGTCAAGGTCGGCGGCTCGGTTTTTTTCAAATCTTCTTGGTTTTTTCTGTTCAAAAATACGCGTGTATTTATACAGTAGAATACTCCTTTATGACCGTTATGGGTCCCACCAGAAGAAACCCTAAAAGCGGTTCAAAACAGCGTCTTAACATTTGATCCGGTCCAGCGGGATCCAGAAAATTGCCCAAGTCAAAGTCGGTGAGAATCGAAGGTGATTCTCGACGAGTCGGTGAGAATCAGTCGGTGATTCTCGACGATTCGGTCGCCGAATCACTTGATGATTCTCGACGATTATGACTTAGCGCCAGATGTGCACGCTTTGATGTAGCCGGATAGAGACTGCGAGAATCAACCAGTGATTCTCGACGATTCGGCGAGAATCACTAGTGATTCTCACCGAATCGGCAAGAATCACTTGGTGATTCTCGTCGAATAATACTTAGATGATTTTTCGACTTTCTGCCTATGAGCTTGTAACATCCCATGTTACTTCTAGACCCCTCAACTTAGATTGGGTTAGGCATGGGTGAGACTTAAGGAGATCAACTAAGTTTGACCCTAGGAAGTGGGTGGTAGCCATGTGGGGCCCACTATAAGACCATAGTCAAACTAGGTCAAACTAGCCTAAGTGGGGACCCTAGCCACACCATGACCCCACCACATTGCCCTAACCCTAAAAACAATCTAAGTGGACCCTAGGGTATGTCATTGGGTCAACATTTTGACCCCAATTGACCAAAGTCAACCTTGGGCTCAATTTGGTCAAACCCACACTCATAGGCCTAATTAACCTAAGTGGGGCACCCCCTTGACCCAAACCAAGTTGGGTGGTGCCACTAGACCTATTTCCACCAAGTGGGGTCAGTCCACCCACCATGGTTGACCAGTCAACCCTAAAAGTCAATTTGGTCAACAAATTGACCTAAAGAGTGAAATGAAGGCCAAGCCATTTCCCCTTGGACCAAGCCCACCAAAATTGGCCCATAGTCAGCCCAAGTGAACAAGACCAGTCCTACCCCTCTAAATCAGGAGAGAGAGTACATGCAAGGGGGTAAAATTGAGATTTTTAGGAGAAGAGGAGAGAGAAAGGGGAATGAAGGGAATAATGGCCACATGGCCACCCCATCAGCGGGTTTTGGCTGCCCAAAATCAGGTGGCCGACCTCCCCTCTTCATTTCCAGCAGAATACCAGAGCTGAGAGCCACATGGCACCATGGGTGAAGCCTCCAAAGCTCAAACCGAGCTCACCTTGGAGTTAACTCCACTTATAGCCCACCTCAGTCCAAACAGACCTCACCATTAGCTTCAGAAGGCCGAAAGGAGTGGAATTCGATATCTGGATCAAAGCTTTTGGTGGAGAATCGGGTTCGGGAGCAAGCTCGCCGGAGAGGAAAACTTCCATTGCCAACCGCCGCCAAACCCGCCGCCAAGCCCCAATCGAGGTCCGTTTCACCTCACCTCTACCCGTACTAGTTTCCTAGATCTATTACGCGAGACATCGGGCTCAAATGAGCCAGATCCAAGGTGAGCTTTTTCATGGATTTTGGAATTTTGATGGAGTGCAAGTTCGCCGGAAACCGCCGCCTCCGGCCACCATTTCGCCGCCAAACGTTGGCCACCACCTCAACGGAGGTGGTGGTGGTGGTAGCCGGCCGTGGAGGCTAAGGGGTGGCCGGGAAATGAGGTTTGAAGGTGCTCCAGGTCGGGACAATCTCGGCCCTTGGCTGGAGGAAGAAGATGAACAGATGTCATCCATCCTGCTTTAAGATTCGTGCTACATCAAAATTCAATTTTCTGTCCCTATTTTTGCTGTCACTTGCAAGCTAATTTTAGGCTTTTTAGAGGCATTTCCAGAACTTAGTCTCTCAATGACAATTGTAGCTGCTGGTCATATCCGTAATTTGCCACCTTAAATATGTGATTTGGAGTAGTGTACAGTCCTGTAAGACATTTCTCCTAGGACTGGTCCTAGAGTAGGGCAGAAATTAAATTGGATGCCCAGGTCAAAATATTAGTCACCATGGCTCCAAATTTTGGGCACATGCATGATTAGGGCATACTTATCGCCTGCCAAACTTTAGGAATTTTTAGAGAATAGTTTCCTATAGTATTTGCTAAAATATCAAAATATAAATAAATTATATATATGGAGTTCTACTCCTCCCCATGGCCCCAAATTTTGGTGGTGGGTCAGTGGGGTCATCCTTGGTGCATGATAAAATTTTCAGCACCTTGGGTTCATTGCATGTTGGAGAATCCACTTGCATGTGCTAGCCTATGTTAAGCCTTGGTGTGCAAATAGCAAAAATGCAAAGTGGTGTATTTAGCCCAATGGTGACATGCAAGGGTCATGAAATTATTTATAGTGGTTCATTAGGGTAAATTTCTTCCCTCAAATTAATAATGGAATTTTTGGAATCAAAATTCTATTTATTGGAATTTATTTTAAATATAGCTATTTTGGAAATAAAATTGGAAAATAGGGTTTCTTCAAGTACAAATTCAAACAATTTTGCCAAGGCATATATGAGATCACATTGGACTTAGGAAAAATATGATTTCTCTGTTTTGAAGAACTTTTGGAGTAGATACCCTAAATTCCCCATTTTACCCTTATCTTGTAAATTCTTGAAATGATGGATATATACTTCTAAAAAATTTGGAATTTATTATATTTCCATAAAATGTTATTATTAGTCTTGCATAAATTTCTCAGAATTTAATGGATGCATTATTTGTGTTAAGTTAGTACAATGGCATTTTGGTAAATATCTTATAATGGAATCCTATAGGCCATCTTACAATAAATGTTGATGATTCTCTGCCAATAGTCATAAATTAGTGTCCTAAAAGCTTTGTAATTTTTCTGGAAGTTTTGAGTACATAATGCCTATACATCATTTGGAAAATGGAATTTGTGTGGAATTGATATTAAATTGAAAATGATAATAAATAATTTAAGGAAAATCATGAAATTCTGTAGGCAGCAATATTTTGTCAATATACATCTCAGGAAAAATTCCCTAGGTCAGTGGATACTTAATCAAACTACTTCATGTGTAAAGTGACCTAACATTTAAATTAAAAGAATTAATTAAAGGACTATTTGACCAAGGAAAATTACGAGAATCCTTAGGGTAGTTCTCTTAGTCCATAATACCTTAGGATAAATATTTAGAGGCAAGATGCCTTAAGTTTTGGAAGATCACATTTTTAGGATATTCATAGCTCATGGTCTGCATATAACACAAATAGGTCCTGCCTTAGGGGATTACCAGGGGATTGATTATCGGCAGAAATAAGAGAGAGTGCAACATGAGTAACCCTGGTGGGTAGAGTTGTCTTAGTGAGGGATTAAAGTGCAAGTCTTAGCTAGCAACTAGAGTGGGGATCGGCGGAAGACCGTCGGTTTTCCCGGTAATACCTTAAGTCACTAGGGTTGTACTAAAGCAATAAGGAGAGCTGGGGAGATACATGGGTAGCCATCAACTAAAATAAATATCCTTGCGAAAGGGAACGCTGGGCGTAATCCCAACAAAGTTCCTAGTGCCCCTTGAGAGCCCTTCACAGGGAATACCGGGGGCAGTCCTAGGATTAACCTTAAATCTCTAAGTATAATAAACTTTAGACAAGAGTAGTATAATAGGTTAGGACATTGTCGTAACTTCTCGCCCGTGTGGGGTTGGAGAGATTCATGATATATGCTCACCCGTTTGGGGTTTGAGGGAGTTGGTATAAAGGCACTAATGTGCGTTCTCACCCGGGTTTGGGTTTGAGGGATTCAGGACGGGTTTTGGTCCTGCGAGCGGAAGGCTCGGTATGAATTACTTGCATGTGCATAAATATCATGGCGGGGCATGCGGTACTGGCCGTTCGTCACACCGATGGCAGTACGGTGCACCAGGCGGTTGTGGGAGTTAGAGGGGCCAGTGGGTTGTTTTACACTGCGGTCTGGAGGACGACCCCCGATAACACACATCCGACCCAACAAGACTGACGGGTTTGTCAGCAAAGTACGTACGCGAGACTTTAGAGTGCACCTTGGACGTGTACAGAGGCGTATGAGAGGGGTCTAAGGCTTGGTAGTGTGCATACCGGTCTAGAAGCGGAGACGCCCGCTCCGCTGCTGCCGTAGCCACAGCGGTGGTACCCGAGAGTGATGCTAGCTCTCAAAAAGTGGGAACTAAAGGTCTGTGATCACAGAGTCGTTGTGTGTGAGTTGCACTTGCCTGCGCATAAAATTGCATCATATCATTCATTCATATTAGGTCATACGCTTCATAGATCCTTATCATATAAATTAGTATGGGCTCTTTTATATGATAAGTTAAATTTCCTGGAAATCCTAACTTATATATTTGTATGGGCATTTATATAAGTTAGGGTACATTTGTGGTGATAGCTTAGTGGTAGCTTAGCTTATTTACTTGTTCATACTGCTGTTTCTTTACTTTCCTTTACTGCACCGCTCTTACTTACTACTTGTACTGTACTTAGCATTGCTAGAGTAGAATTTCATTACTTAGTACCACTCTAGATAGATATTGTCACCTGCTTCCATTTTGCTACCCCTTGTTGTCCTCCGCTTCGTCCTCCCGCTCGGTGCCTAGGAGCTGCGGGGCGAGGTGCGGAGGAAACGACTTAGTCTTTTTGACTAATGGTCGGTGACCAACTATTTTTAGGAGCCCGTGGAGATGGAGCACCAGCATGTCGAGGAGGCAGGACATGAGGAGCAGATACCGCTTCAGCAGGCTACTACCACTACTGTGCGTCCTCAGGTGGGACGAGTCTTGATGTTTTAGTGTAGCTTCCGCATTTATGATTTTGTGAGAGAGAGATTTGATGTACTGGGCATAAGCCCTTTTTACTCTTTCATTGGTACTATATTGTGGACAATTGTACTATTCATTTCTTTTACATGATTGTACTGTGACTTGTGGACTGATGGTTTTTATATACAGTTTACTTCTTCTTCTCATATTGGCCTACAGGTTAATGATCGTACTAGCCGGCAGGATTGGCGTGTTGCGGTGTCGACTAACCCGTGAGTTAGTGCCACCGTAAGACGGCGGTTCTGGGCATAAGATCTGGTAGCCCTCCTTGGTAAGGGGGAGGGGGGTCTTACAGAGCTGCTCTTTGACTCATCCTTGCTCCTTGTCTGCTCTTGCATTATCACAGCCCAGTACTTGAAAATAAGTACACTCCAATAGAGAGAGTACACGTAAGCCAACACACTGATCTACTCAATGAGGGATTACGTCGTGCAGACCTGTGTATATTGACCTACTACACCCTGACATTGGAGTGCACTTAGCGTGGAATAACTGCAAGCACAACTTAAAATGTTTCATCAAATATATTGTGAATTCATCTTAGCTTGACAGGTGGCTTCCTCAAATCCAGGTAATTGTGGATACATTACCCAACAATCTTCCCCTATTTGACGAAGCCAAAATCCTACTAGCTAAGATGAATACCACCATCCAGATAATATATACAGCATATAGAATTTAAAAATGCGGCACAAGGAAATAGAGGCAAACACATCAAAGCTTGAGTCAATCATAAATTCATATACATATATATATATTCCCAAGATTGTTCATATAACAATAAGAAAAGATAAAAGTGTTCATGAGACAATGACAAGCTATAAATTTCTGTCTATTGCTCTTTGGCTAGGTCATCCTTATGTTTTTGAGCCAAAAACTTCTTTCTTTTCCTCTCAACGTACTCCTTGGGCTTTGGATAGTATCTGGGAGGAGGAGCTTTATCTGCCGCAGTGTTGGTCCTGAAGAAGATGTTCCGTTTAGCTTCATATGTCTTGTGCAGCTCCCACTCATGCTGGCTGTATACGTCGTTCCGATTGATTTCCCCTTTTTCTTGTAGCCAGAACATGTCCAAGATAATACTCTTTGATACCGGACTCCACCTTTCGTTCCTTACTTCATCCTCCTTCAATCTGATTCTCTTTTCAGCTTGCGTTTCCTTAGAAGTCCCTTCTTGAGATTTTCTCTTGTCCCTAGCTTTTTCTAGGGCTCCTTGGTCAAACATTGCCATCAGTTTTGCCTTGGAGGTGGCCCTAGCAGCCCTATGAGCATCAGCTTCACTTAAAGGAACTTCTTCAGCACTTGCTCCCTCATCAGCCGCAGTATTAATTTCAGGAGCAGGATTACCCTCAGGATTTTCATGGATATTAGCGCCTAACGCTTGTTTGAGCATCCACCAGCAACTGTCATAAACATATATGTTTGACTGCTCAAAATTTTTGATTATGATTTCTTGAAGCTCGGTCATCTTAGCTGTATATTCTTTCTCCCCCTTTTTGGCTTCGACTGCAATGGAGTTTGCATAAGAATGCAGTGACTCATCAATGTGCTTTGTAGTCTTGGAGAACTCGGTAATCAAGGCTTGTTGATTGTTGTTAAGAGTCACCATATTGCCATCAAACTTTTGAATGTTATTCGCTACGACATGAGCATTCTGATTCACTACTGCGAGAGTATCGGTGTTCTTTTTCAATCCGTCCATAAGAAGAGTTACAGCTTGGCCGGCTGCTATATACTTGTCTTCAAACTTCTTTTCCATCAAATCCAGTTTGTGATTGATTTCCACAACATTCTTGAGCATGAGATTCTCAGATTTCTTAATTCTTTTTAACAATTTATTTTGAGCTTTCTCAAAAGATGCTTTGAGCTCATCCACGATACCTTGAATAACATTCACCGTGTGATTAGCTAGATCAGCTCGTAGTGGATGATCCTGAGGCATTCCTTGGCCTTGCTCTTCAGCAGATTCACTTGTAGAGCTGGACTGTAACACCCAAGTTTTACAAGAGGGTCAGTCTGCAGTTCTGGAAATTTTTGGGTTTCTGGCAGGAGGCACACGGCCTGCGACACGGGCGTGTCGCAGGGCGTGTCGAGGCCGTGTCGACACTCGGCCCAAGTGTCGACACTTTCGCTCGACCATGTGTCGAGAGTAGGGCACACGGCCTGCGACACGGGCGTGTCGCAGGGCGTGTCGAGGCCGTGTCGACACTCGGCCCAAGTGTCGACACTTTCGCTCGATAGTGTGTCGAGAGTAGAGCACACGGCCTGCGACACGGGCGTGTCGCAGGGCATGTCGAGTCCGTGTCGACACTCGGCCGGGGTGTCGACACTTTCGCTCGACGAGTGTCGAGACTGGGGTACACGGCCTGTGACACGGGCGTGCCACAGGGCGTGTCCCGCTTGGTCGACGATCTTCGCTCGAAGTTTTTCCGCGGTGTCGACACAAAGCCTATCGACGGGTGTCGAGACTTGGCACACGGCTTGGGACACGGGCGTGTCCCAGGCCGTGTCACCTCTCGGGTTGGTTTCGGGGCCGTGTCGATGGAGGCACACGGCTGGCCACACGGCCGTGTCACTGGCGACACGGGAGTGTCGGATTGAACACGGGCATGTCGGATGCCCGTGTGCTGTTCCAGGCGTGTCGATTTGAGACGGCGAATGAGGCACACGGCCCGGGACACGGGCGTGTGCCAGGCCGTGTTTGGCCCAGGTCTTTTATTTTCCAGGCCGATCGTGGCCATTCTTTCCCAGATTTTAGGATCTGACGGTTCAGGACTATTCTTGGGGAGTTAAGTCCGAGAATAGGGTTGAAAACCCTCATTCTTCTCCAAGCTTTCTCTTACTAAAGATCTAGAGAGAAGTGAGAATAAGGAAGAAGGAGAAGGAGAGTTTGGGCTGTAGGAGGAGTTTCGGTGCTCCAATTCGCGAGCCGAGTCCGGATCCATGAAGCTTAGATCATTGCGAAGATTTCCATCCGGCCATTTTGTCATGGCAAGGAAGAGGAGTCGGAAGGTAACGACACCTCTCCTCTCGGTCTTAGGATGCATGTATTAGCATCATTTATTTTCTTTCTTTCTAGTTTTTGGGCACCAAACTCTCAAATGAGAGGGGTTTTGGTTTGCCAAGGTTCAAGAGGAACCTCCGGGTTGATTGAATCCGTCCCCGGCATATTTTTGCATTAGATATCCGCTCCGTTAGTGGATTAGGCATGGTGGGTGAAGCCGTTGTCGTGACTGTTAGTCCGACTCGATGATGTTTCATAAAACGCTAAGGACTCGTAGAGTTTCCGTTGCGGCAAGATGCCGTTTTTGATGTCGTGATGTTTTCCCCCTTTTCTCGAGTGAGTACGTGTAGTCGGAACCGGATAAGGTTAGCTCCTCGAGACGGTAGATGTTTTCCTTGGTGGACAAGGTTAGCTCCGTGCGAGTTGGAGATGTTTTCCTTGGTGCGCGGAAACGCTGCAGTACAAAGGAGGGACTAGGGTGGATTTGTCTTGGTTTGTGTTGTGCCAAGGCGTCGCTAGGTCTCCGTGGTCGGCTGGCTATCCCGTGACGTTCACGTCATGTGTGGAGAGTGTCCCGGCGAGACTAGTCCCCTTCTGTGTGACTGACGAGAATGCCAAGCATAGGGACAAACCCGGGCAATGAGGCCATGAGCAGGTGGGGTCCGGCAAGGCTTCTTAGAATCGGTCAATTTTTGTGTTTGTTGGAATCCTGTCATGAGACGTCAGAGCTTGTAGGCAAGCCCGGGGTTTGAGACCTTGAGCGAGTGTGGCCTTGACAAGAAGTCCATGAGGCGGCCTGTGAGCCATTGGGGGAAATGGTGACCCCTTTGTTTGCGGCTTTATGCCAATGGGGAATCAATGAGAACCCATATGATGTGATGATGTGCTAGATGCATATGAGTTAGGGTGCCTTGGGTGAAACCCGGGTTTTTGCATACATGATTGCATAAGTAGGCCCTTTTTATATTATGCTCAACCAGTAGAGAACATGTATGATGTATGTGACATCCAAGACTGTTTTCCATAGTTGCTTTTCTTGCTTATGATTATTGCCTACGAAGTGCTAACTTGCAGGTTGGAGGGGTACCCCGGGGTCCGTTAGGGGCGGCCGGGAGGAGATGTGTTGTTGCACAGTTTGAGGTCAGCCTTTGCTGACCCACGTTACTAATAAATTTTTCAGGGCAAAGATCGCATGCAGGAGCTAGCTCGCCGGCCAGAAAGGCCTAAGCCTCATGAAGTGTTTTTCTCTTTTTGCAGCCCTACTTATGAGTTGTTATGTTTGAGACTCTTGTTGACCGGCTTGCATGCCGAGGTAGGCTAGGAGTACTGAGCACTTTCATGATTGATGTATTATTTTTTCTTTTGGACACTTGATGTAAGGCCTTAAGGCCATTTGTTTTACTCTTTAGTGGTGGATAACTTTTAGTCCTGTTCTGTTTCCGTTGTGTTGTGCAAAGAGTTTTGAGTGTGGGTAGCTATATCAACTTTTAATGCTAAAGCTTTGGCGTCCGTATGTTGTGGGGCCCCGGCCGGACCCATATTATACGTTCATTACAGGGGAGGTGTTACAATTTGGTATCAAAGCGAGGTTACGATTCAAGGTCGAAGCGTAGAGAAGTTATCCACATAAGAGTAACGCGGGACCATGAGTGTCCTTATGTTTACGTCTTGAGATATGAGACTGAATCCTTGTTTCTTGTTTCTTGTAGAGTGCAAGGAACGAGGCAGGAACGTCGAGAGCAAGAGAAGAGCTTTCGGAGAGCAGTGCTACTGCTCTAGGTCTGTTGGGCACGGGCATAAACCCGGCCGACTTCTGTCGCATGCTTGCAGAAGCGATGGTGGTAGCTCAGGCTGCAGCAGTAGCTCAGGTGGCAACCCCTGCCACACCGGACACGGCGACTGCCGTGCCAGGCGGAGAGGCCAGGCGAGTGGAGCCTTTGGCGGAAAGGGCGGTGGTCGGAAATGGAGACCGACACATGAAGTACTTCCTGAGTTTTCATCCCCCGTCATTCAAGGGAGTGGGTACGCCAACGGATGCGGAGGACTAGTGGGTTCGCATTCAAGAGCTTCTAAGGGCGGCAGAGACGCCAGAGGAAAAGAAAGCTGAGTATGCGGCTTTCATGTTGGAAGGAGATGCCAAGTTATGGTGGGTGAGCCATAGCGGTCGTCAGTTCCCGGGACGCACTCCGTCGGTGGAAGAGTTTGGGGATGCTTTCCTAAAGAGGTATATTCCAGTTTCTACACGTTTGGCCCTTCAGAGGCAGTTTCTGCATTTAATGCAGCGAGACAAGACAGTAGATGAGTACGTGCAAGAGTTCACCCGGTTGGGTCGTTACGCGGGAACGACTATGGCAGATGATGTAGAGAGGGATAACCTCTTCTACCAGGGGCTGATGGAGAATTTGAGACAACCCCCCATCTCCATGAAGAGAGCCGAATTCAATGAACTAGTTGAGGCTGCCAGGATTTTGGAAAGTGATTTGGAGCGAACCCAACGCCGTAAGGGTTTTACTCCCAAGCAAGGGGAAGGGAAGCCTTCCCAATCTCATGGAAAGTCTGAAGGGAGTAGGTGGAGGAAGAAGCCTCACACTTCCAGATCGGGTGAGAAGAGAAATTGGATGCCTGGGGGGTTCTCACTCTAGGGGACCGCCAACGTGCTACAACTACGGTAAGGTGGGGCACATAGCTCGTGTTTGTCCCCAAGGAGGAGCGGGGCAATAGGAAAAGCAGGAGCAGACTGTGCGCTCCGGCCCCAGTGCTGCAGAGAAAGGAAAGATGGCGGAGTCGAGCGCTTCTCGGTTCCAACCGGTACAACGAAGGGCCTACAACTTTGGACAGCAGGAAGCGATCCGCCAGACTAATGTGGTGACAGGTATGAAGAAAATTTAAGTTTAAATTTTGTGCTTCATCCTTTTAGACTTTTGTGTGATGTCTATGTTGTAGGCTTCGTGTTACTTTCCGGATACCCCGCTAGGGTATTGTTTGATACGAGAGCATCGCACTCCTTTCTTGCGGAGAGCTTCATCCGGAGAATAGGAGTTGAGTCTTTCTCGGTGGACGCGGAGTTGAAAGTGCGTAAGCCTAATGGGTCATCCATGACCACCGGGGTCAAAGGGCGCATCTGTTGGGAGCTAGACGGAGTTGACTTTGTTTTGGTAGCGACGATTTTGCCATTGGTGGAGTTCGCTGTCATCTTGGGCATGGACTGGCTCGCAGAGCAGCGCGCCAGTATTGATTGCCTATCTAAGGTGGTGACCTTAAGGAAGAAAGGGCAGACAGAAGTCAAATTTGAGGGCCTTTGTGGAGTGGCCTGTTCCCTGATTTCGGCCATGCAGTTGGTGCGGGCGGTTAACCAGGGTGGTGTAGCGCTTGTAGCGTTATTGGAGGTTCGTCTCTCCCAGCTGTCTATTGATGAAGTGCCCGTAGTGGCAGAGTTCAAGGATGTGTTTCCGGAAGAACTTCCTGGAGCGCCTCCTCGGAGGGAGATCGATTTCTCGATCGAGTTAGTGTCGGAGGCTAGGCCGGTGTCACGTCCTCCGTTTAGGATGGCACCAAAGGAGTTGGCTGAACTTAAAGTACAGTTGCAGGAATTGTTGGAGCAAGGGTATATCAGACCTAGTTCTTCACCGCGGAGTGCGCCGATGTTGTCTGTAAAGAAGAAAGACGGTAGCATGCGGCTATGCATTGACTACCAAGAGCTGAATAAATTGACCGTCAAGAATAAGTATCTGATTCCTCGGATAGATGACTTGTTCGACCAATTGGTAGGGTCAGCGGTGTATTCAAAATTGGACTTGAAGTCAGGCTATTATCAGTTGCAAATTCGGGATGAGGACATACCCAAGACTGCCTTTGGTACAAGGTATTGACATTTTGAGTTTACGGTGATGCCGTTCGGGCTGACGAACGCAACATTTGTGTTCATGGATCTTATGAATCGGGTATTTCGGGAATACTTGGATTCTTTTGTGGTTGTCTTCATTGACGACATTTTGGTGTATTCCAAATTGCAAGTGGAGCATGAGACCCACTTGAGAATGGTTCTGCAAGTGTTGAGGGAGAATGAGTTGTATGCAAAATTCTCCAAATGCGAGTTCTGGTTGGATAAGGTGGCATTTTTGGGTCACGTGATTAGCGGGGAAGGGGTGGCAGTGGACCCAACAAAAGTTGAAGCCATTAGAGATTGGCCGGTTTTGAGGACCGTGGCGGAGGTCCGAAGTTTTCTCGGACTAGCCGGGTATTACAGAAGGTTCGTGGAGAATTTTTCGCGGATAGATCTACCCCTCACCTCACTCACACGTAAAGATCATAAGTTTGTGTGGACTCAAGAGTGTAGCCAAGCATTTGAGGCACTGAAGGAGAGACTAATGGCGGCTCCAATCCTAAGTCTACCGCAAGGGACCGAGGGATTTCAGATCTTCAGTGACACATCGGGATGCGGCTTGGGTTGCGTTTTGGTGCAACACGGGAAGGTGATAGCTTTTGGGTCTAGACAGTTGAAGCCTCATGAGAGGAATTACCCCGTCCACGACTTGGAGTTGGCGGCGGTAATTTTTGCGTTGAAAATATGGCGGCATTATGTTTATGGTGCAAAGGTGGAGATCTTCACGGATCACAAAAGCTTGAAGTATCTCTTGGATCAAAAGGACTTGAACATGCGGCAACGCAGGTGGGTTGAGTTTCTTGGAGATTATGAAGTGGCAATTCAGTATACGCCAGGTAAAGCCAATGTGGTGGCTGATGCCTTGAGTAGGAAGTACTCGGGACAAGGGAATTGGATCGAAGCTCATGATGAGCGGTTGGTGTGGGAATGGGAGTCCCTTGGTTTGGAATGTGTTGCAAGAGGCGAGTCCAGCGAGGCTCGGTTGAACTGGATTGAGGTGCAGAACGACTTGTCCGATTGCATTCGGGAAGCGACTCGGTTGGATGTGGAGTTTCAACCGTTTGTGTTGGAGGCTCAAACGGACGAGAGCAGCGCCTGGGAGCTGATTGATGGGATTCTGAGGAAGGACGGAAGGGTTTGTATACCGCAGTTCGGCAAACTCCGTGAGGAGTTGATGTTTGAGGCTCACTTCACAAAGTACTCCATTCACCCGGGCAGTACAAAGATGTACTTGGATATGAAGAAATCCTTTTGGTGGCCGGGGCTGAAGCGGGACGTAGCTTTGTACGTGAATCGTTGCCAAACTTGTGCCTTGGTGAAGGCCGAATATCAGAAGCCGGGCGGGTTCCTGAAGCCCCTTCCAATCCCTGAATGGAAATTTGATGACATCTCCATGGACTTTGTGCATGGTTTGCCTAGATCGCAGCAGGGTAATGATGCTATTTGGGTGATCGTAGATCGCCTAACCAAGGTGGCTCACTTTATCCAAAACTGGAAAGAGGACAGCGTGGAGAAGCTGGTGGAGTTGTATGTTCGTAACATTGTGCGACTGCACGGAATTCCTAAGAGCATAGTCAGTGATCAAGATGGACGGTTTACGTCCAAGGACTGGAGATTGGTTCAGAAGAGCTTGGGCATGAAGCTAAAGTTCAGTATGGCGTTCCATCCTCAAACTGATGGGCAAACGGAGAGAACGAACTGTACCATGGAGGATATGCTGAGAATGTGTGTTCTTGACTTCGGCAAAAAGTGGGAGGATCACCTCTTCATGGTGGAATTCGCGTACAACAACAGTTTTCAAGCAAGTATAAAAATGGCGCCATACGAAGCTTTGTATGGGAGGCGGTGTCGAACACCATTGTCTTGGGCAGAGGTGGGAGACACCAAAATTTTGGATAAAGAGGTGGTAGTGGACGCTTGTGAGTTGGTACGGACCATTCAAGAGCGTATGAAGGTGGCGCAAGAGCAACAAGCAAAATACTTTAATGCTCGTCACCGAAAGTTGGAGTTTGCGGTAGGTGATTGGGTCTACTTGAAGATCAAACCGTTCAAAGGCGTCTCACGGATTCGCCGACTCAAGAAGTTGAGTCCAAGGTTTTTGGGGCCTTTTGAAGTTATTGAACTGGTAGGAGAAGCAGCCTATCGGTTGGCGTTGTCCGCGGAGCTAAGTGGGTTGCATGACGTATTCCACGTCTCCGTTTTGAGGAAAGCCTTGGTGGAGGCTAGCGTGGTTATTGAGCCGGCATCGGTGCTGATTGAGGAAGACTTGAGGACGCTAGTCCTCCCAATTGCTATAGAGGATTCGGAGACTCGGCAATTGCGGAGTAAGGAAGATAAACTCGTGAAAGTTCGTTGGGACAACTGCGGTCGTGAGGAGTTCTCTTGGGAGCGAGAACAGGCCATGCTAGAAGATTATCCGGAACTCTTCTTGTCAGGTACGATTTAAGTTTTGTACCCTTTTTATTTGAAATTTCGGGACGAAATTCTGTTAAGTGGGGGAGAGTTGTAACACCCCAGTTTTGCAAGAGGGTCAGTCTACAGTTCTGGAAAATTTTGGGTTTCTGGCAGGAGGCACACGGCCTGCGACATGGGCGTGTCGCAGGCCGTATCGCAGGGCATGTTGAGGCCGTGTCGACACTCGGCCCAAGTGTCGACACTTTCGCTCGACCATGTGTCGAGAGTAGGGCACACGACCTGCGATATGGGCGTGTCGAGGCCGTGTCGACACTCGGCCCAAGTGTCGACACTTTCGCTCGACAGTGTGTCCAGAGTAGAGCACACGGCCTGCGACACGGGCGTGTCGCAGGGCGTGTCGAGTCCGTGTCGACACTCGGCCCGGGTGTCGACACTATCGCTCGACGAGTGTCGAGACTGGGGTACACGGCCTGTGACACGGGCGTGCCACAGGGCGTGTCCCGATTGGTCGACGATATTCGCTCGACGTTTTTCCGCGGTGTCGACACAAAGCCTGTCGACGGGCATCGAGACTTGGCACACGGCGTGGGACACGGGAGTGTCCCAGGCCGTGTCACCTCTCGGGTTGGTTTCGGGGCCGTGTCGATGGAGGCACACGGCCGTGTCACTGTGGACACGGGCGTGTCGGATTGAAAACGGGCGTGTCGGATTCCAGTGTGCTGTTCCAGGTGCGTCGATTTGAGACGGTGAATGAGGCACACGGCCCTGGACACGGGCGTGTGCCAGGCCGTGTTCGGCCCAGGTCTTTTATTTTCCAGGCAGATCGTGGCCATTCTTTCCCAGATTTTAGGATCTGACGGTTCAGGACTGTTCTTGGGGAGTTAAGTCCGAGAATAGGGTTGAAAACCCTCATTCTTCTCCAAGCTTTCTCTTACTAAAGATCTAGAGAGAAGTGAGAACAAGGAAGAAGGAGAAGGAGAGTTTGGGCTGTAGGAGGAGTTTCGGTGCTCCAAATCGCGAGCCGAGTCCGGATCCGTGAAGCTTAGATCGTTGTGAAGATTTCCATCCGGCCATTTTGTCATGGCAAGAAAGAGTAGTCGGAAGGTAACGACACCTCTCCTCTCGGTCTTAGGATGCATGTCTTAGCATCATTTATTTTCTTTCTTTCTAGTTTTTGGGCACCAAACTCTCAAATGAGAGGGGTTTTGGTTTGCCAAGGTTCAAGAGGAACCTTCGGGTTGATTGAGTCCGTCCCCGGCATATTTTTGCATTAGAGATCCGCTCCGTTAGTGGATTAGGCATGGTGGGTGAAGCCATTGTCGCGACCGTTAGTCCGACTCGGTGATGATGCATAAAACGCTAAGGACTCGTAGAGTTTCCGTTGCGGCAAGATGTCGTTTGTGATGTGGTGATGTTTTCCCCCTTTTCTTGAGTGAGTACGTGTAGTCGGAACCGGACAAGGTTAGCTCCTCGCGGCGGTAGATGTTTTCCTTGGTGGGCAAGGTTAGCTCCGCGCGAGTTGGAGATGTTTTCCTTGGTGTGCGGAAACGTTGCAGTACAAAGGAGGGACTAGGGTGGATTTGTCTTGGTTTGTGTTGTGCCAAGGCGTGGATAGGTCTCCTTGGTCGGCTGGCTATCCCTTGACATTCACGTCATGTGTGGAGAGTGTCCCGGCGAGACTAGTCCCCTTCTGTGTGACTGACAAGAATGCCAAGCATAGGGACAAACCCGGGCAATGAGGCCATGAGCGGGTGGGGTCCGGCAAGGCTTCTTAGAATCGGTCAATTTTTGTGTTTGTTGGAATCCTGTCATGAGACGTCAGAGATTGTAGGCAAGCCCGGGGTTTGAGACCTTGAGCGGGTGGGGCCTTGACAAGAAGTCCATGAGGCGGCCTGTGAGCCGTTGGGGGAAATGGTGACCCCTTTGTTTGAGGCTTTATGCCAATGGGGAATCAATGAGAACCCATATGATGTGATGATGTGCTAGATGCATACGAGTTAGGGTGCCTTGGGTGAAACCCGGGTTATTGCATACATGATTGCATAAGTAGGCCCTTTTTATATTATGCACAACCAGTAGAGAACATGTATGATGAATGTGACATCCAAGCCTGTTTTCCATAGTTGCTTTTCTTGCTTATGATTATTGCCTACGAAGTGCTAACTTACAGGTTGGAGGGTTACCTCGGGGTCCGTTAGGGGCGGCCGGGAGGAGATGTGTTGTTGCACAGTTTGAGGTCAGCCTTTGCTGACCCACGTTACTAATAAATTTTCAGGGCAAAGATCGCATGCAGGAGCTAGCTCGACGGCCAGAAAGGCCTAAGCCTCAGGAAGTGTTTTTCTCTTTTTGCAGCCCTACTTATGAGTTGTTATGTTTGAGACTCTTGTTGACCGGCTTGCATGCCGAGGTATGCTAGGAGTGCTGAGCACTTTCATGATTGATGTATTATTTTTTCTTTTGGACACTTGATGTAAAGCCTTAAGGCCATTTGTTTTACTCTTTAGTGGTGGATAACTTCTAGTCCTGTTCTGTTTTCGCTGTGTTGTGCAAAGAGTTTTGAGTGTGGGTAGCTATATCAACTTTTAATGCTAAAGCTGTGGCATCCGTATGTTGTGGGGCCCCGGCCGGACCCATATTATACGTTCATTATAGGGGAAGTGTTACATGGACACTAGCACAGTCTCTAGGGGGGAATACTTGCAGCCTCAATAGATTTCTCGGAAGTACTTAGCAGTCTCTGCTGAGAGGACTCCCCCTCCACTGTTGCACTAATTTTCTCAGGAACGATCTCCGAAGCTTGCTTTTCAGATGGAACTTCAGTGATGTCCTGAGGCTCAAATACTTCCTGTCTCGCATTTCCTTCTTCCTCATCCTCATCATCCATGAAATCATTCTCAGCTGCATCATCTTCCAAACCTCCCTCATCATTTTCCTCTACATTACCTCCGGCTCCTAGATCATTCACGTTCAGGGCCGCCTCATTTTCCATCACAGCTTCACTTTCTTCTTGTAGATCCGCAACTGCATCTCTAGCTATCTGAGAGATGCCAGATATGATATTAGCAGAAGCGGGTAGAGGCTCCCCCTCAATTCCTGCAGTCAGTGCATCAGGAATTTCACTGGGGATAACCAAGGAATCAGCTACAGTTCCGTCCTCGGCAGGAGATTCTTCTTGTTATTCTACCATGACAGTCTGCCCGATGCGTCTCTCCCATCTGTCAAATACGCTGGAGTCCATTATCTTCAAATAATGCAATGGAACTCCTTTACTCATGTCAAACCTATCTCCGTTTAACTGATTGAGATATAGGCTGATGATTCTTCCAAAACTTGGAGATCTGAGAGTGTCCTTAATCTTCTCAAAAAGCAACGCCCCCCGGTTGAATCTCTTTCTGCAGACAATCGCCACAAGGATCTTGAACATGTCAGCTGAGATGTTGTCATGTGAGCCGGGTTTGCATATCAGTATTTTCCCAATGATGTCGGACAGAAGTTTCCCCTCCTCATTCATTTCCTTTCGCTTTATCGATCTGGTTCCTCGAGCTAGTCCACAGAATAATAATGTCCTGGTTTTATCCTGTTCCTCCAGATAATCCTCGTGCTCAGAACTAGTGAGCTGCAAGTATTGGGTCAGCTTGCTCGCAGACATCTTGATCCTTGCACCTGCAACCTTACTCTTGATGAGAGAGTCTTCATTCCGGAGTTTGGCGGTTGCGAAGAACTCCATAACTTCCTTGTCCAAGATTTTGCAGGGGTGCTCCAGTATAAAAGAGTGTCCAGCCTCTTCAAGCATGATGATGATGTTTTTGAATTCATCAGAAGCATGTGAGAACCCTGTTCGAACCAACTCACATCCAGTGACCAGGCCGGCGGTTATCCTTGGAGCCATTGCAAAGCTGAAATCCCAAGACTACGCCTAATCAGAAATCAAGAGGGAAGCTACACTAACAGTAAGTCACTGTAAGGGTGAGGAAGTGGTTACCCAAGAGCGTAGAAGGTGAGAATTGACGGAGACGACGGAAAACCGGAAGACGATCGCGACTTTGGTTGATCAAACCCGCCGAGACTTGGACGAGCGCCCTGGACGTGAGAGGAGTGATCTACGGAGGGAAGAATCAGCGAGTTTCCTGCGGGATATCGAAGGAAGAGGAACTTCGTCGGAAATGAAAGGTGGGTTTCCTGCGGGATATCGACGGAAGAGGAAGAATCGGAGAGTTTCCTGCGGAATATGAAGGGTCGGCGGGATTCCTGTGCGATATCGACGGGTTTAACGGGGTTTTAACGGGGTTTCCGTGTGAAGAGCGAAATGCTAAGGATCGACGGGAGTTTGTCTAAGTCGAAATCGAAGGGATTCTTTAATAGGAATGTACGGGTTAAGAGGCATGCCGGATTCTCGAAGTCTTCTGATATCAAGACAATTTAAAAATCTTCTAAATATATATATATTTCTTAATGCCAATCTATTTAGGGTTTGAACGGGGGTTTTTCCATACATTTCTTGATGTCAATTATAAGTTGTAGTGATTTCCAATGACGTATCTTCGTTAGTTTTCAGTAAACTGATTTATGCCTGTAGATGTTAGTTCTCGAATCTACCAGTGGAATTACAGATAAATCTTTATTAATGTATCTAAGGTTTATGTATACAGTGTTAACCTATCCTTAGGTGTACACACACATATGTGCATATATATATATATATATATATATATATATATATATATATATATATATATATATATATATATATGTAAATGTCGATACAATATGACTCAAGTATTGGAGCTGATCAAAAATACCTGGTATTATGAGAGTTATGATTTAGCCCCTCTGGTTAAAGCATACCAGGTGTTCAATGTGAGTATGCCAATGTAGATATCACTTCTGTTATTCCAGATGCTTGTTCCAATTCAGTCTTGAAACATCTTCTGTCTAGTTCCCATCATATTTACGGGAACCTAGACTACCCTACAAAAGAGAGTTACCTTACCTTAGGAACCCAATGCGTATTGGGTCCTAGGTTCTTGTTAGCATAAAAACTCGAATGCCTTCCCTCAGAAATCCTGTCAGGAAGACTACCTCTGCCCAGAAGATGTGGATAGGCCCTTGCCCTAGACACAGAGGGGTTGTGCCAACAGTCTATGGCAAAGTGTCCCATCTTGCCACAGCACCAACACGTGTGAATGTTGTATCTACGTTTCTGACCTGATTCATTGACTGAGGTAGTCATGAACCTAGGTCCAAACTGGATAGGTCCGGATCTGCTCCCAAAATTGCCTCTTCCATCGTGACACTTGGAAGGGTGGAAGGAATGCATGTAGCGAGCGTCATTAGGCCTGGGAGGTGGTGCCTTCCTTTCAGTTAGCACCCTTCCTGAGGCCCCATGAGAACTTACTGCATGACTTCTTACCTCCCTTCCCTGTGTCCTAGGGTGGTGAGAAGAGTTCTGAGAGCGGATACCAGCAGATTCATGCCGAGTTGGGGCAGTGGCCGAGAATACAATGGGCTCAGAATGAGCCTTAGGTATTGTCTCATGGGTGGCCATGACAGCCCTTGCACTATGGGTGTCTCCACATGAGGACAGATCACCCTTGCAGTGACCAAGATTGTTCCTGTGATCATACCTGAAGACATGATGAGTAGCCTTCCTGCCTGGAGTGGGAGGTCTGAATACTGTTTTCCCATTTCTCCATGAATAGATAATTCGGGAGATCCACCCATTTTCTTCCTTTCTCTTTATAGCATCAACCTTTGAAAAGTTGGATACTATCCTTTTCTCATTCTCTAGACTACTCTCTAGATCTGAGATTTTAGAGTCCTTGACCTTGTTGGATACCAATTGGAGAACCAACAAGATCTTCAGCCGAGCAATCTCCTGGGCTTGCTCCTCAACAAGTAGGTTGCTTTTCTGAAGGGCTCTCTTCAGGGAGTCAGGATTTTCTGAAGGGTGACTATTCCTGTCTTCAGGAACTTCAAGAGAGAAGGGGCAAGATGAAGAAGTTACCTGCTCTTCAGAGTTATTGTCACTAGCGCCAGAGACCGTTGTGTCAGCTTCATCAGAACTGCTTTCCTCACTTTCATCTTCAGTCTCTGACAAGGACACTGGAGCCTTGATGCTGTCTGATTGATCTTTGCCTTCATCTTCAGAGTAGAGGACCCCCACATAGGCTTCATCCTCTTGCTGACAGCAGATCCCTGCTTTCTTTGATCCCCCCATGAGATCTGAGATGGTTACCCACATAGATTTGGCCGTCCCATATTTTTCCAATCTAGATCGAGAAGGTCCAGACCAGACATCCATGATGATCTGACGAATCATCTTGTCCAGATTAAATAATGAAAGTTCAGTCTCCGACATCTCAGAAATACACTTGGGGATTTGGATATCCTTTCCAGAGCCGGAGGTCTTCATAGGAATGAATGGACCCTCTTCTAAGATGAGAGATGCTCGAGGATCGATGGCCTCCAGGTGATAAGACACTCTCATCTTCCAGACGGGATAATACTCCTTAGTGCACGTGGGAAGTCATAGTGGAGAGATTCCATGATTCAGCTCCATGATTTTGACACTGGTGGCAGGATTCTACTCAAGGTGTTAACATATTTAATGAGGAACCTGCCTCTGATACCACTTGAAAGTCCACCTAGTGTCAACTACCTTCACCCATGGGGGGGGGGGGAATAGGTGACTTGCAGCATTTTTGCGGAATTAAAATTATACCTGCACAAGAAAACAAAACTGCACAGCACAGAAGGGACACAAGCAATTTATAGTGGTTCCCCGATTTGGGTAGATCCACTTTCCCCCTTCGACCTATCTCCAAACAAGGGACGACTCGGTCACTTCACCAACAGGATTGAAATCCAATCCTTGCACTATCGGAAGGAACCCTTCCACACGTAGGAGTCACCACTCCCACAACACGGGTTGCACCCAACCCTTACAACTAGGAACTAACGTTCCTTTACAACAAAATGAAAATAGAATGTACAAGAAATACAAACAACTTGTGGAGACTAAGGTGTCCCTCTTCGTTCGATGACGTGTTCTTGAAGTCAACGAAGAGTCCACAACCCTAGATCTCACTTGGAGAGAATCTCCCCGAAACCGGCGGCGGCAAGAAGGGCAGCGGCTTGGTTCTCGGGATCGGCGGCGACAACGGTGTGCGGCTGCTGTACTTTGGAGATTCAATCTTCGTAGCAAAGCTAGCAAGGTCTACCAACGGTCACACTAGGATCGATCGCCTCAATCGATTCGGCAGGGGAAGGTTTTCCCGATCAACAAATCAAGAGATAAAGGATCTCTGGTTAGACGCGTGAGACACTATGCTTGGCTAAGCTTCTGTCGCCGGGAGATCTGGAAGAAATCACGATCAAATGGCCGGCGATCGACTAGCACGAGCGGCGACGGCGGCGGAGCAGGTATCGCGATCTAGGTCAAGGTCGGCGGCTCGGTTTTTTTCAAATCTTCTTGGTTTTTTTTGTTGGAGTTACCATTGTGATCTGGAAGTGATCAAGCATGTAATCTCACTGCCAACGCGATATGAGCCTGCAGGGTCGCACATAAGAGATGTGGAGAAGTTGGATGACTGACTGTGTTGGTAAAGGTTACCAATCACCGACCTGAATACGGTTATGGGCAAAGTGTTGTCTTATAGGATCATCGGGTTGGGCAAATGTTGCCTTGAAGGGCTGGTTGGGATTGTTGTCCGAGGGTCGATGACATTAGTCGAGAATCGTCTTCCGATTCCCGCCGATCGGCGAGAATCGTCTCTCTGATTCTCGCCGATCGACGAGAATCGTCGAGAATCAATTGTTGATTCTCGACGATCGACTACTTCGACAATTGTCGTCGACCGCGGCTCGACGATCGTCGAGTATCGTTGTGTATCGTCGAGCGCGGCTTGACGATCGGCGAGAATCGTCGAGTATTGTACTCTGATTCTCGCCGATCCTGTATGATACTCGTCGACTAATTCTCGCCGAACCTGCTCAGTGATTCTCGCCGATTGTCGCCGATTCTCACCGATTGATACTCGCCGATTCTGAACCCTATTTTCGGGTGGTCTGCGGATAGCGATTTTCCTGGGTTTATTTATACCTTTGGTATAAATAGGACACTTAGGGTTTTCGGGATCACACGCGCTCGCGATTTTCTCCTGTAGCGAATCGAACCCGACGGAAGCCGTTCCGCCTTTCGCTGCGCCGATCCCGATCCCCGCCGCCGACGGAAGAGTTCCGCCGCCGCCGTGTTTGCTCCGTCGACCGCCTCTTCTCCAGCGACTATCGCTGGTGCTGCTCTTCCTGGCGCGGACCTAGCAGTCCGTGGAATAGCCGAGGTGCGGTCTTCTCCTTCCCGATCTTCCGTGCGACGGAAAGCTCGGCGTTCTCCCGCTCGTGTGGACTTCTGCTAAAACGTGGACACTATTCCACGAAGAACTCGCCACCAGCAGAAATCAAAGTTTGGAGCATCTCCGTTGAGTTGTGACTCAACGCCACCGAGGTAATTTTTGCCTAGTTTTTGCTAACTTCTTGATTCAACGTTCATAGCCCGATCCACATCTCTTTGGGTTTTTCTTGATGTTTATTTTTCCGCTGCGTGCACAAGCGTTGTGCCATCCACATAGAGAAACCCAACATTTTTCTGTTCAAAAATACGTGTGTATTTATACAGTAGAATACTCCTTTATGACCGTTATGGGTCCCACCAGAAGAAACCCTAAAAGCGGTTCAAAACAGCGTCTTAACATTTGATCCGGTCCAGCGGGATCCAGAAAATTGCCCAAGTCAAAGTCGGTGAGAATCGAAGGTGATTCTCGACGAGTCGGCGAGAATCAGCCGGTGATTCTCGACGATTCGGCGAGAATCACTAGTGATTCTCGCCGAATCACTTGATGATTTTCGACGATTATGACTTAGCGCCAGATGTGCACGCTTTGATGTAGCCGGATAGAGACGGCGAGAATCAACCAGTGATTCTCGACGATTCGGCGAGAATCACTAGTGATTCTCACCGAATCGGCGAGAATCACTTGGTGATTCTCGTCGAATAATACTTAGATGATTTTTCGTCTTTTCGCCTATGAGCTGCTCTTTGACTCATCCTTGCTCCTTGTCTGCTCTTGCATTATCACAACCCAGTACTTGAAAATAAGTACACTCCAATAGAGAGAGTACACGTAGGCCAACACACTGATCTGCTCAACGAGGGATTACGTCATGCAGACCCGTGTATATTGACCTACTGCACCCTGACATTGGAGTGCACTTAGCGTGGAATAACTGCAAGCACAACTTAAAAGGTTTCATCAAATACATTGTGAATTCATCTTAGCTTGATAGGTGGCTTCCTCAAATCCAGGTAATTGTGGATACATTACCCAACAAGACTTGTTAATCAAATCTCTTAAGAAGTAGGTTCTGAACCAGACTGCAAAGTAGGATCCAGATTTAATTCTCTATCCTAAGAAGGAAGTTGCCATCCAGCCTACTTCAAGAAGATCATCTTTACTGAGTTCAGACTCAAGAAGCCTTGAAGAAAGCAAAGACAAAGTTGATCTCAGGAATCAGTGCTATCAAGAACTGATCAAGAAGGTTGCCCTCTTCATTCTCTCAAACAGAGTGGTGACTTAGGACTTGTTATTATTTTCCTTTTGTAGGATCCTAAGGGATCTGAGTTGTAAGCCTAAATTTATAAAGGCTGAGGTAGGGCTTTTGAGCCTGAGTGTAGGATAATCAATTCTCTAAGTGTAGGCCTTGTTGAAGGCTGCGGTAGTGCTGTTTAGCCTGAGTGTAGGTGTTGTTGAAGACTGAGTGGTAGAGCTTTATGCCTGAGTTGTAGGAGTGGTGACACTCTGAGTTGTAGGAACCTGTTTGGGGTTCTGAGCTGTAGGATCTGAGGATCTGAGGAGAAGTGCAGAAGTTAGGCTGAATCTAGTACACTACTAGATAGGCGAAGGGGGAAAGTGGATATACCCAGACCTTGGGGAACCACTATAAACACTATGTGCACTCTGTTAATGTTTGTTTCTGTGGTTGTTGTGTTGTGATAACTGTAGAATTTGCATTTGCTGCTTAAAGTACAAAACAGTTTGTCTGCCTTAAAGTAAAAAAGAAAAAGTACACCTATTCACCCCCCTCTAGGTGGTTAGACACTATTTCTTTCAAACTCCGACCTAAGGACTTCAATCTCAAGTCCTCCTCGAAATTAACTCCACCTTACTGTGTTCCTTAAGATATCGATACTTGGGAAAGCTCGCCCATTTTATATTACTTATGCGACCGGTTCACTGCCATTAACTTTAGCATCATTATAACACCCCAATTTTTCCAGATCTTGAGTGTCTGGAAGCTATCACGCTGTAGTAGGTAGCTATAGCCCGATGATAGCCTTGTTTTGATGAATCCAGGAATTGAGAGAGTTGAGTGGTACCGTGCGGCCGTAGGATGCTACTGTGCGGCGGTAGCACATGTAGCATTCAGTGAAAAGCGTTGAGTGGTAGTGCACGGCGTTAGCTAGCTACAGCTCAGGGGTAGTTTGGCGTTGAGTGCATTGAGAGGCTGGCATTGAGTAGAGGCGTTGAATGGTAGGCAATGAGTGAGATACCGCACCGTATTAGTACTACCGTCGGTGTTAGCGCAGCCTTATTTTTTGATCGAGCGCTCGGGAAGCTAACGCTCGGCGGTCGGTAGTTACCGCACGGAGATAGCACGCAGAAGCAGTTTTGACGTTTGGCGTTCGATTTCTCTTAGGATTTAATCCTAAGGCCAGAGACACTGCCTCCAAAGAGCTTAAGTAGGGCTGAGCGGGATTTATCCATCATTTCTTCTCATTTAGGAGTTGACTTGGGGTTTGGAAGAGGGAGTTAGGAGGTGGAAGAAGAGAACTTTCTTCCGCATTAATGGAGCTTCGGAGCTCCGATGATCGATCTGAGTCTAGATCCGTGGAGAGGACTTGTAGGCGCACGTTCTCATCCGTGCAAAGCAAGCTCTCATCCCATAGAAGAGGAGTCGTAAGGTAACTACACTTCTACTCTCGATCTTTAGGATGTGTTCATGGTATCCATTCTTTTCTTGCTTTCTTTCAAGCATTTTAGGCACCGGAACTCTCAAATAAGAGGGATTTTGGTTGTCATGGTTCAAGAGGAGCCACCAGGTCGATTATGTTCGTCCCCAACATGATATTGCCCTAGAAATATGCTCTGTTAGTGGATTATGCATTGTGGGTGAAGCCGTAGCCGCGACCGTTACTCCAACTCGTTGATGTTGTGGAGCGATTCTTAAGGATTTTGTTAGAAATCCGTTAGCGGCATGACACCATTTGTGATGTTGTTTTCCCCCACTTTCATGTGAGTATGGTTATCCAGAACTAGACCGGGTGGAAATTAGAGCACACACTGGGGCATGGGGACAGTATGGTACAAATGGTAGATTAGGATGAGAAAGGCTTGGGATTGTGATGTGCTAAGGCGTGGTTTGTGTCTTTGGTCGGCTGGCTAGCCCGTGACGTGCAAGTCATGTGTGGAGAGTGTCCCAGCGAGAGAAGTCCCCTTCTATGAAACTGATGAGAACGCCAAGCTTAGGAAAAGCCCGGCTAATGAATCCCACAGCGGGTGGGGTCCAGCAATGGTTGTTAGAATTGATTTGTGTGTGAGATAGAATCCTGACATGAGATGTCAGAGCTTGCAAGCAAGCCCGGGTTTGAGACCCATGAGCGGGTGGGGCCTAGGAAAGTATTTTGTTTAGCATCTTATATGTCCATGGAGAAATTGGAAGTACCCCTGTGATTGCGGCTTGAACGCCGATGAGAAAATTGGAAGTACCCTTTGTTGAAGCCAAAAATGACCTCTGTGGAGTTCGTGGTCCCAAAAGAGGGGTGACCGCGCACCTACTACCCTCAAGCGAACGATTTTGCCACAAGATTAGGAACACAAGGGACAGACCCAAGGTCTCAGCGTGGAGGACCCACCGCATACCCGGAAGACTAACAAACTCTTCCCCTCCCAAGCCAAAGTCTGAGCTAAGACACGTTCGGAGGGCGCTCTTGGCCGACCGGAACATCTAAGGATGATTTCAAGATCAACTCTCTCCTATCCAGATGTGTCTCCTTGGGTCTACACAAAATGCTCCTCGTGCGTACTACTGATGGTGCAAACTCGCCGAGCAATTCCACGACACGCTGCCCAAGTTGAACCACCAATAGCATAATTCCGCTATTCTAACAGGCTGCCAACAGGCCATTAGGGAATTCCCGGCAACTATACCTCGGGGCCCCCACAGGGCGAGCGGTTCACGAGCACACCACTCGCCCAAGACGGAAGGAGTAAACCATACATAAACAGAGCATCACAGATATTAAAATAATATTATAGGAATATGAATTCCATACTTCGGCACGCAGGCCGACAATATAAGAAAAAATAGGCCTTCGAGGGCCGGCACCAGCTTGGGCTTAAGCCCGCTACTCCCTGCTTGGTACTGCAACACCTGTACGCCAACATCTCGACAAGCGGCGGTCAGCTAAACGCCAGTCGGCTAACATGAGCAGACCAAATATATTGCAACCACCCCTTTTTCGGGGCTGCGGCACGCATTCCCTACAAATGGATAATACACAACTTCCTCGGAGTTTTCTCCGGGAACCCCAGAACATCACCAATCCGACTCACACGTCCGGATGGGCTTCACACAGCATGCCTAAACCCATACTCACACTTCCGGGTGCTAACACAGTTAATTGCATGGACGTACACGTCAACCCGTCAGAGAGCTCCCTTCCTCCACCTGTTGGTGGAGAGGGGCTTCCATGCAAATATGGAAAATGAGGGCTTCACCTGCCCAAGTAGAAACATCGTTACCCTTGATGCGTGCTTGGCGGTGGTGCCGGGAGAGGAGCCCCTAGCTAGCTTGGGGCTGGGTAGCTGCGGTGGTGGCCGATCTCCACTCCAAACCGAGCCGTTGTTCCATAAAGGGCTATCTTGTGAACCTTTGAAATGTAATTCCCACCTTGATTGTCTTCAATGAAAATTGTCAAGCTTCTGACGTTGGACTTTAAGAAGTAATAACCTATTTGCTTATCTCCTCAGGGAAATAACACAGGATCCCATATCCTTTCAAACATGTAGTGCAGTCGTTAAAAGTCGCCACCAGATCCTAAACCTGTAAGTCCTAGTACTTGCAAACCCTTTGGAGTCAAAATTCCTCCGGCTGGAAGAGGGACTCCTCCACCTTTTGATTCACTCAGAAAGTTTACTAGTTCACAAATAGCAGGAATATCTTGAGGGAATATTCTATAAAATTTCTCATTCTGATGAACAACCTGTTCAAAGCAGGCCTTATACATTGTTTCTGCCGAGCAACCATTTCCTATTGGAGGAATGCCTCCAGTCAGCAAAACAGACTTCAGGCCGTCTGGAGCAAAACTCAAATAGGTAACAGCACAAAACCCTCCATAACTTGCTCCTGAACTTCACAATCTCAAGGTGCAGACCATCGTCCTCCCTATAACCCTTCTTAGGAGGGTTATCGATGGCGTGGCCGGACTTCTGGTTGAGGCATTCGACGCCTCTCATGTAAACGAGATCTACGAGATCGGCCTGACTTCGGTGGATCACGGAGGCCATGGATCAGCGGCGGCGATGGCGGTGGCGAGGAAGGAGAATGGAGAGAGCCGAGCTCGGGCTGCCCATAGTGGTCGGCGATGAGAGAGGGGGAGAAGAGCTCGTCCTTGCCTTGCTTAGGCGGCGGAGAGATCGGGAGGCGGGAGCTCGGGCTGCTGCTTCAGGCCGAGAGAGAGAGAGGTGCGGGGGCGGGGTTGCTGCTGTAGACGGCCGGAGAGAGGGAGGTGTGGCGGCATCGGGCTACTCCAGGCTGAACCCTAGCGGGAGACGAAAAAAATGCCCGAGGCCCACTCTTTTTCTCTTTTCTGTGCTGTTTTCCTTTAACCCCGCTGCCCACCTGCTCCTCCTCCATCTTTCTCCTTTTTCTTCCAATAAAACCTGCCCCTCCCACTGTACCCGAGTCCCTCTCATTTATTTCCCTGCTGACTTTTTTCTCATTCCTTTTGCTATACCCCATGCCTCTCCTTTTCCCAACCCAATCCATATATATATATATATATATTAAAATTAAGTTTCATTTGTAAAAAACCTGTACGCACAAAACCTCCGCACGCGTGCACGAGGACCCGCACGTCTTCGAACGGGGCTGCACCAAAACGTCGATCATAGCATGTCCCGAGCGCGCCACTTGGGGAGGATCTCGCTCGACCGGATACGGGGTTGTACACAATCCCCGCTGTTTTCGAGATTGGCACAAGCTCGAAAAGAAATGTCCAACCCCAAGTATCCGGCGAGTGGGAGCTGACCCAAAGAAAACTTTTGGGAGAATCCAAAATTTGCATTTAAAACAATAATCTTTTTGTGCCCCTCTTGATCCTTTTGAACCACTCGATACTTGTAATGCTCCCTGCTATCGAACTGCCCTTATACCATTACTTACAATAAGTACAAAATTCCTCAAGATATCGTGAAATAATGAAACCAAATATTTTGCATTCTATTGAACACGCGGAGCTAACCCTTTCCCCCCAGGTGTGTCTACCACATTGCCCAGCTAATGAGAGCCTGAGCAGCGAGTCTACCTGGGGTCGAGCTGAGCTCGGGCTGCCGATGACGATCTCAAACCAAACCTATCCCCCACAGGCGAGCCTTAAGACCTGCCAGCTAGATGAGAGCCTGCGCAGCGGGTCTACCTGGGGCCGAGCCGAGCTCGGGGTGCCGATGAAGCTACCAAACCAAAACCTATCCCCCACAAGCGAGCCTACGGACCTGCCAGCTTGATGAGAGCTTGCGCAGCGGGTCTACCTGGGGCCGAGCCGAGCTCGGGGTGCCGATGAAGATTCCGCAAACCAAACTTAACCTATCCTAACCTATCCACCGCAGGCGAGCCTTCGGACCTGCCAACTAGATGAGAGCCTGCACAGTGGGTCTACCTAGGGGCGAGCCAAGCACGGAGTGCCGATGAAGTTCTTAAACCAAACCTATCCCCCACAGGCGAGCCTACGGACCTGCCAGCTAGATGAGAGCCTGCGCAGCGGGTCTACCTGGGGCCGAGCCGAGCTCGGGGTGCCGATGACGATCTCAAACCAAAACCTATCCCCCACAGGCGAGCCTACGGACCTGTCAGCTAGATGAGAGCCTGCGCAGCGGGTCTACCTGGGGCCGAGCAGAGCTCGGGGTGCCGATGACGTTTCCGCAAACCAAACGTAACCTATCCTAACCTGTCCCCCGCAGGCGAGCCCTCGGACCTGCTAGCTAGATGAGAGCCTGCGCAGCGGGTCTACCTGGGGCCGAGCCGAGCTCGGGGTGCCGATGAAGTTTCCGCATACCAAACCTAACCTATCCACCGCAGGCGAGCCTTCGGACCTGCCAGCTACATGAGAGCCTGCACATCGGGTCTACCTGGGGCCCAGCCGAGCTCGGGGTGCTGATGAAGTTTCCGCAAACCAAACCTAACATATCCTAACCTATCCCCCGCAGGCGAGCCTTCGGACCTGCCATCTAGATGAGAGCCTGCGCAGCGGGTCTACCTGGGGCCGAGCCGAGCTCGGGGTGCCGATGAAGTTCTTAAACCAAACCTATCCCCCACAGGCGAGCCTTAAGACCTGCCAGCTAGATGAGATCCTGCGCAGCGGGTCTACCTGGGGTCGAGCCGAGCTCGGGGTGCCGATGACGATCTCAAACCAAAACCTATCCACCACAGGTGAGCCTACGGACCTGCCAGGTAGATGAGAGCCTGCGCAGCGGGTCTACCTGGGGCCGAGCAGAGCTCGGGGTGCCGATGACATTTCCGCAAACCAAACCTAACCTATCCTAACCTATCCCACGCAGGCGAGCCTTCGGATCTGCCAGCTAGATGAGAGCCTGTGCAGCGGGTCTACCTGGTGCCGAGCCGCGCTTGGGGTAGTGCAGAACCTAGAACCAGGACCTCTCTCCCACAGGCGAACCTACGGACCTGCCAGCTAGTAGTAGCCAGGTAGCGGGTCTACCTGGGGCCGAGCCGCGCTCGGGGTACTGCAGAACCAAGAACCAGGACCTCTCCCCCACAGGCGAGCCTTCGGACCTGCCAGCTAGTAGGATCCAGGCAGCGGGTCTACCTAGGGCCGAGCCGCGCTCGGGGTAGTGCAGAACCAAGAACCAGGACCTCTCCCCCACAGGCGAGCCTTCGGACCTGCCAGCTAGTAGGAGCCAGGAAGCGGGTCTACCTGGGGCTGAGCCGCGCTTGGGGTAGTGCAGAACCAAGAACCAGGACCTCTCCCCCATAGGGGAGCCTACGGACCTGCCAGCTAGTAGGAGCCAGGCAGCAGGTCTACCTAGGGCCGAGCCGCGCTCGGGGTAGTGCAGAACCAAGAACCAGGACCTCTCCCCCACAGGTGAACCTACGGACCTGCCAGCTAGTAGGAGCCAGGCAGCTGGTCTACCTGGGGCCGAGCCGCGCTCGGGGTAGTGCAGAACCAAGAACCAGGACCTCTCCCCCACAGGCGAGCCTACGAACCTGCCAACTAGTAGGATCCAGGCAGCGGGTCTACCTGGGGGTCTCCTCTCCAACACAAATACAAAGCAAACATAAAGGTAAACAAATAACTCAAAAGAACTGTTAACCCGGTCAATCAAGTCAAAATCCGACACGGGGCATCTCTACCCGCTACGTCCACACTACTGAGAACCATGGTCGATCATATAATATTCTCCCTAAGACACGTTTTGATCTCCAGGATCAAACATCTCAGCGACAAGAGAGGAATGGGAGGGGACTTCTTTCATCACATGACCCTGGTCGTCACTTAGCTCCTCTTCTATAGCCATGACGTTCGACTAAGTTTTTCCGTACTGGCCACTCTCCACGCTCACCGCACCATAGTGTTGAAGCCAAAAATGACCTTTGTGGAGTTCGGGGTCCCAAAAGAGGGTTTACCGCGCACCTACTAACCTCAAGCGAACGATCTAGCCACAAGATTGGGAACACAAGGGACAGACACAAGGTCTCAGCGCGGAGGACCCACCGCATACCCGAAAGACTAACAAACTCTTCCCCTCCCAAGCCAAAGGCTGAGCTAAGATACCTTCGGAGGGCACTCTTGGCCGTCCGGAACATCTAAGGAGGATTCAAGATCAACTCTCTCTTATCCAGATGTGTCCCCTTGGGTCTACACAAAATGCTCCTCGCCCGTACTACTGATGGCGCAAACGCGCCGAGCAATTCCACGACACGCTGCCCAAGTTGGGCCACTAACAGCGTAATTCCGCTATTCTAACAGGCTGCCAACAGGCCATTAGGGACTTCCCGACAACTATACCTCGGGGCCCCCACTGGGTGAGCGGTTCACGAGCACACCACTCGCCCAAGACGGAAGGATTAAACCATACATAAATAGAGCATCACAGATATTAAAAGAATATTACAGAAATATGAATTCCATACTTCGGCATGCAGGCCGACAATATAAGAAAAAATAAGCCTTCGAGGGCCGGCACCAGCTTGGGCTTAAGCCCGCTACTCCCCGCTTGGTACTGCAACACATGTATGCCAACGTCTCGACAAGCGGCGATCAGCTAAACGCCAGTCGGCTAACATGAGCGGACCAAATATATTGCACCCACCCCTTTTTCGGGGCTGCGGCGCGCATTCCCTGCAAATGGATAATACACAGCTTCCTCGGAGTTTTCTTCGGGAACCCCAGAACATCACCAATCCGGCTCACACGTCCGGATGGGCTTCACACAGCATGCGTAAACCCGTACTCACGCTTTCGGGTGCTAACACAGTTAATTCCAGGAATGTACACGTCAACCCGTCGGAGAGCTCCCTTCCTCCACCCGTTGGTGGAGAGGGGCTTCCATGCAAATATGGAAAATGAGGGCTTCACCTGCCCAAGTAGAAACATCATTACCCTTGAAGCGTGCTTGGCAGTGGTGCCGGGAGAGGAGCCCCTAGCTAGTTTGGCGCTGGGTAGTTGCGGCGGTGGCCGATCTCCACTCCAAACCGAGCCGTTGTTCCAAAAAGGGCTATCTTGTGAACCTTTGAAATGTAATTCCCACCTTGATTGTCTTCAATGAAAATTGTCAAGCTTCTGACATTGGCCTTTAAGAAGTAATAACTTATTTGCTTATCTCCTCAGGGAAATAACACAGGATCCCATATCATTTCAAACATGTAGTGCAGTCGTTCAAAGCCGCCACCGGATCCTAAACCTGTAAGTCTTAGTACTTGCAAACCCTTCGGAGTCAAAATTCCTCCGGCTGGAAGAGGGACTCCTCCACCTTTGGATTCACTCAAAAAGTTTACTAGTTCACAAACAGCAGGAATATCTTGAGGGAATCTTTTATAAAATTTCTCATTCTGATGAACAACCTGTTTAAAGCAGGCCCTATACACTGTTTCTGCCGAGCAACCATTTCCTATTGGAGGAATGCCTCCGGTCAGCAAAATGGACTTCACGCCGTCTGGAGCAAAACTCAAATAGGTAACAGCACAAAACCCTCCATAGCTTGCTCCTGAACTTCACAATCTCAAGGTGCAGACCATCGTCCTCCCTATAACCCTGCTTAGGAGGGTTATCGATGGCGTGGCCGGACTTCTGGTTGAGGCATTCGATGCCTCTCCAGTCAACAAGATCTACGAGATCGGCCTGACTTCGGTGGATCACGGAGGCCATGGATCAGTGGCGGCGATGGCGGCGGAGAGGAAGGAGAACGACGAGAGCCGAGCTCGGGCTGCCCATAGTGGTCGGCGATGAGAGAGGGGGAGAAGAACTCGGCCTTGCCTTGCTTAGGCGGCGGAGAGATCGGGAGGCGGGAGCTCGGGCTGCTGCTTCAGGCCGAGAGAGTGAGAGGTGCGGGGGCGGGGTTGCTACTGTAGATGGCCGGAGAGAGGGAGGTGTGGCGGCGTCGGGCTGCTCCAGGCCGAACCCTAGCGGGAGATGAAAAAAATGCCCGAGGCCCTCTCCTTTTTCTCTTTTCTGTGTTGTTTTCCTTTAACCCCGCTGCCCACCTGCTCCTCCTCCATCTTTCTCCTTTTTCTTCCAATAAAACCTGCCCCTCCCACTGTACCCGAGTCCCTCTCATTTATTTCCCTGCTGACTTTTTTCTCATTCCTTTTGCTGTACCCCATGCCTCTCCTTTTCCCAATCCAATCCATATATATATATATATATATATATATATATATATATATATATATATATATATATATATATATATATATATATAAAATTAACTTTCATTTGTAAAAAACCTGTACGCACAAAACCTCCGCACGCGTGCACGAGGACCCGCACGTCTTCGAACGGGGCTGCACCAAAACGTCACTCATAGCATGTCCCGAGCGCGCCACTTGGGGAGGATCCCGCTCGACCGGATACGGGGTTATACACCCTTTTGTTTTCGGCTTGAACGCCGATGGGGAAATTAGAAGTACCTGATTAATGATGCATTAGAAGCATACGCTTTAGGGTGCCTTGGGTGAAACCCAGGATTACATACATGTTGCATTGTAGCCCCCTTTATATTACATGCTCAACTTAGAAACATGTTTGTTATATGAGACATCAAAACCTGTTTTACAGCTTTACATGTTTATGTATATTACATACAAAGTGCTAACCTGCAGGGTGGTGATGTACCTCGGGGTCCGCTAGGGATGGCCGAGAGGAGATGTGTTGGATATATAGTTGACGTCAGCATTTGTTGACCGACGTTTCCACTAATTTTTAAATGGCATGGATCGCAAGCAGGAGCAAGCTCGCCGGCCAAAAAGACCTAAGACTCATGAAGTGATTCATTTTGCGTAGAGCTCTGTTTTGTTGAATGTTATGCTTAATACACTATATTTCCAGCTTGCATGCCGAGGTAGCCTAGGAGTGCTTATGCATGTTGATGTTTGATGTTATTGTTTCAATTTTGGACTCTTAATTATTGTATGGCCTTAAGGACGTGTTAATACTGGTATTTTAGTGGATAACTTCAAATTTTGTTTTTTTTTTCCAATGAGTTTACTCTGAGTTTTGAGTTGGGTAGTTTATATCATCTTATAATGCTTAAGCTGTGGCATCTGTATGTTGTGGGGCCCCGGCCGGACCCATGTTATACGGTCATTACTATGGAGTTATTACAGTACAAATGATGCACATGAGAAATTCGGTAAGGATGTGCATGCTTAAGACCCGGAGAACGGAACAGGTTTTGAAAGAGGGTACGATACCCGATAATTGAATGTGTAACTTATAGCTATGTTATCATGCTTGATGATTATGAGAAATACCATTATATTGTTGTGATTATTATATGGAACCGTAGTTGTTTGTGAAGGCTTGATTTTAAGGAAGGAATCAGATGAGGTAATTCTCATGGCCATGGAATATGTGGAATGCTACTCACTAGTGTTTGATGGTTTAGTAAGTATAGTCCACTGCTTAGAGTTGTCTCCCTACGGGTAGCATTGTGGGATTGGTATGTTGTATGAGGTGGCTTACCACTGTGTCTATGATGAAACCTTACGTTCTTGGACCACGAGAATGCGAAAAGGTTTAAGTCCGTGAGTATTTAACTGCACTAGAATGATATAATTATAAGGTACTCGGTATAGAGCCCTTGAGATATGTTGAGGACTAGATGGTTGATGGCAAGGCCATGTGAAATTTCATGTGGTGTGAGTCGACACACGGTGTTATAATCCTAGGTTAAGTATAGTACTGTTGAGCACCGATGGGAGTTGACAGATAGACTTTAGACAGTTTGGTCGTATCCTCGGTGCTCATTCTCGAGGCTCTTTTTGTGCCCCACTAGTAGGCCATTTTTGGCTGTGTTCTTGGTGCACATCTACCAAAGACCCCTCTAAGCCATAGTACACATGGAACTCTGTTGTTCGTATTCTTAGCGTTTAGGGATACGATGGCCTAGGCCAGGTAGTGTCGAGACCAGCCTAGTAGTGGAAAGCTTGTTCCACTTTCACCGTCTAGCCACGAAGGATGCCGCCTGAGAGGTTAGGTACCTGCTTGAAAAGTGGGAACTACAAGTCTGTGTCAACATAGAAGTGTGCGTGTGTGTGAGCATGGGTGAGTCATCACATTGCATTCATAACATTGCATTACACCGCATAAGATCCTTATCATATAAGTTTGTATGGGCACTCTTATATGATGAGATACTTTCATATTAAGTTGATCCTTAACTTATAAGTCTGTGTGGGCAGTCTTAAAAGTTGAGTTACTTTCCTATTGTAGAACATATTTACACTGTTGTTGATAGTAGAAATGCTAGCATAGATTGATATATTTACTTGTTGTAAATTTTTGGACACTCTAATATTGATTAATATTATACCACATGTTTGTACTATTGCTTATATATATATATATATATATATATATATATATATATATATATATATATATATATATATATATATATATATATATATATATATATGTACCCTCTTCTTTCCTGTGCCTGGTGCCTAAGAGTCATCGGGGGAGCGGATGTGATAGCCACTTAGTCTTTATGAATAACGGTTACTACGTCTTCCATTTCAGGAGGAAACCCCGCAGACAGAGCAGCAGTAGGTTATGCATGAGGGTAGCCAGCTAGGGAGATAGGGCCTGATGTGTTGTTACCATCGTTGTCGTCGATTAAGGATGTGAGTTTTTTTAGAGATTCTTGTCGTAGCCCTTTTGGGGCAATTTTATATTCAGATATTATAAAAGCCATGTTGATGCTTCTTATTATTATTGTACTAGTTGGGATTTTTATACTTATGTGGATTTTGACTTTTGTTTATAATCTTTATGTTGGGTTGGCATTGATGATATTGGTTTTAGCCGGCAGGATAGGCATCTTGTGGTACAGGTCGACCCGTATGTTGGCGCTACCACAAGGCGGCTGTTCTGGGCATAAGACTCCCCTCGGTCGTGTCTTGTATTTAGGGAACGGGGGTCTTATAGATTCTAACTCACCTGAATTTGTTTATAGACTTAGGAAAGCATTATATTAGTTAAAGCAAGCCCTTAGAGTATGGTATGAGATATTGTCTAGCTTCCTCATTGAGAACAAATTCTGAAGGGGGGAAGATAGACAAGACCCAATTCCTAAGGGAATCTACGGGCAAGATCATCCTAATCCAAATTTATGTGGATGAGATAATTTTTGGGTCTACTGATGACAAGCTTTGCAGTAAGTTTGCCAAACTTATTCAAGGGAAGTTTGAGATGAGAAGTATGGGTGAGCTTAAGTACTTCTTGGGCCTCCAAGTAAGGAATACTAAATATGCATTGTCCATCTCACAGTCTAAGTTCACCAGGGAGTTGATCAAGAAGTTCGGTATGGAGAATGCCTCCACCATGAAAACTGTCTTGGGGTCAAGTATGCCTATACACAAAGATAATACGGGAAAACCTGTTGTTGAAACTTTGTATAGAGGGATAATTGGCTCCCTTTTATATCTTACTTCTAGTAGGTCAGACATTATATATGCTACATGTGTTTGTGCTAGGTATCAAGCTAGCCCTAAAGAATCTCACTACTCTGTGGCTAAGAGGATTTTGAGGTATCTTAAGGGCACACACGATCTTGGCCCCTGGTATCCTAGAAATAGGGATTTTGAACTAATAGGCTATTTAGATACAGATTTTACAGGTTTCAAAGAGGACGGGAAAAGCACTTCAGGCACCTGTCAATTCTTGGGAGAAAGACTAGTGTCTTGGAGCAGCAAGAAGCAGACCAGTATTGCAATCTCAACATCTGAGTCTAAGTATATCTCAGTAGGTAGCTATTGTGTACAGTTATTATGGATACATCATCTGCTCTAGGACTATAACCTTCAGATAAGTAGAACCCCCATGTTCTGTGATTCTACTAGTATAATCTCAATTACTAGGAATCCTGTCTCTCATAACAGGACTAAGCATATTGAGATTATATATCATTTTATTAGGGAGCATGTTGAAAAGGAATATATCTATCTTGACTTTGTCCCCACCAATAAGCAAGTGGTTGTTGTGTTTATTAAGCCACTAGATGAAGTCAAGTTCAACATCTTCAAGTTTGATTTGGGTATGTTGAACTTGGTATAGCTTCAGTTGCTCCATGTAATATTTCTGTTGTAGAACTCACCCTTCTTGCAATTAGACAAGTCTCTAAAGTGATATCAAGTGGTATCAACACTAAGATGGACTAAAGTGTCCCATAAATAGAAGACAAGATGATCCTATTGAGGGGGAGCAAATCCAAAAGTTGCAGGAAATAGTTCAGCTTCCTGCTAAGTGGCAGTCGGCAGTTGCATTGGATAAAGGTAATCATAGCTGATCCGCAGGTTCTCAGGACTATGCACAGTCTGAGGGGGGAGATCAACCCTAGTGGATGGCTACTACTGTTTAGTCACTCCTACTGTTGAAGACTCAAAAGGTTACAGTGATGTGTTGTATCAATGGTATCAACACAAGAGGTATGACATCTAGTCAAGAAATTTGATCACTAGGATAATTTCTTATGTGGCATCAACACAAGATGTTGGTTAGGATCAAGAGTTAATTTCTCCCATGATCTTATCACCTCCCTCATTAGGAAACTATTTATTATTGAAGAATCCAGAAAGTGTTAGAGGTAGGCAATACCCTAAACCATAAAGGAGGGAGTAGAGCATACTTAGTAGAGCAGTACTTGACAGAAAAGGGGAGTTGGTGGGCAATACATGTCCAGGGGGAGATGTGGAAGAAATACTTGACCAGATCATGTTAAGAAAGTGCATGTTACTTGGAAACATTCACGTAATATGAATAGAGCAATGTTGAGACATTGCATATTATGTTCTACCCTCAAGTGGTTTAAGGAAAGTCCTACACTTGAGTGTTTAAGGAGTGAGGTGTGCTGAAAGCTGCTTCAAATTTTTAAGTGGTATGAGAAAGTTTACAGCTGCCTTCTAATTTATAAGCTTTATGAGAAAATGCTTCTTAGTTATGTTGGGTGTTCTGCCTTCTTCAAATAGGGGAAGATTGTTGGGAATATTGCCCTCAATGTTTCCTAGATTTAATTTGAAGTGGCATCACCATCAACATTAAGAGCATAGTTGAATTTGAGGTTTTTCAATGTCATCATGCGTGGGATGTTCCTTAGAACAAGTTTAGACAGGTTTTCTATGTGGTTGTGATGGGTGGTCACAAGGTAGAAAGGTGGAGAGACAGAAATATATCTAAGTCCACAGACATTGAGTGAAGCCAGTTCACTCAATGCCAGATGCCAAAAAACACTGAGTAAGGTGTGGACAGTCAAAGCCCGGTAGTTTGCAAAGCAGTTCTGAGGCTAAGTCTATAGACATTCAGTGAAGGGAGTTCACTCAATGCTATATAATAATAGGCGTCGAGTGAAGATGAGTCTATAATAGCCTTAGCATTGGAAAGCAGAAAACCGACTAAGTCCAGAAGCGTTCACTGAGGACAGCTCACTCAACTCCCAAAGCAGAAGGTGTCGACAGAGTAATTATCAGTCAAATCCTAAGGAAAGATAGACAAAAAAATCTGACTAAGTTCAGATGCATTGAGTGAGGATAGCTCACTCAATGAAAGATCATCAAGAAGTTATGACAAAGTACAGAAGCATAAAGTGAAGCCAGATCACTCAACGGCTCATAAAAAGGCAGGATAAGTCAGAAGCATTGTGTGATGAAAGATCACTAAATGCATTTATAAAGAAAGTTGAGGCTAAGTACAGAAACATTGAGTGAAGCCAGAACACTCAACGCCTCAGCAAGAAGGCAGACGTTCAAAGAAGCAGCTAAGTCTAGGGGCATTGAGTGATGAAGGTTCACTCAATGCACTCAATGCCTGGAAGTGCAGAATAAATTGGCCAAGTCCAAAAGCACTGAGTGAAGGTTATTCACTCAATGCACTCAATGCCTAGTAGGGCAGAATTTGGCTAAGTTGAGTTGGTATTGAATGATGAAGGCTCACTCAACGGACTCAATGCCTAATTAGCAGAAGGATTGTCTAAGGACACAAGCATTGAGTGAAGGTTATTCACTCAATGCACTCAAAGCCTGGAAGTGCATTTTATCTGACTAAGGGTTTTTTGCGCTGTAAGAAGGCTATTCACTCAATGCACTCAACATCTGGGATAAAACTGACAATTTAGCTAAGTCAATAGATGCTGACGTCGGCATGAGTCAGCAAAATTCAAAATTGTTGCTGTAATGTTGTAGTACGCGATAATGTCGCCGCATGACTTCCATGCTGCACTTAATGCAAAAGAGAGATTGCAGGTTGCAAATCCAAGTAGGCCCATACGTCAAAGAGCTGTTATGTGGCGGAAGATAGACTTTAGAAAGTTTGGTCGTATCCTCGGTGCTCATTCCCGAGGCTCTTTTTGTGCCACACTAGTAGGCCATTTTTGGCTGTGTTCTTGGTGCACATCTACCAAAGACCCCTCTAAGTCATAGTACACATGGAACTCTATTGTTCGTATTCTTAGAGTTTAGGGATACGAAGGCCTAGGCCAGGTAGTGTCGAGACCAGCCTAGTAGTGGAATGCTTGTTCCACTTTCACCGTCTAGCCACGAAGGAGGCCGCCTGAGAGGTTAGGTACCTGCTCGAAAAGTGGGAACTACAAGTCTGTGTCAACATAGCAGTGTGCGTGTATGTGAGCATGAGTGAGTCATCACATTGCATTCATAACATTGCATTGCACCGCATAAGATCCTTATCATATAAGTTTTTATGGGCACTCTAATATTATGAGATACTTTCATATTAAGCTGATCCTTAACTTATAAGTCTGTGTGGGCAGTCTTAAAAGTTGAGATACTTTCCTATTGTAGAACATATTTACACTGTTGTTGATAGTAGAAATGCTAGCATAGATTGATATATTTACTTGTTGTAAATTTTTGGACACTCTTATATTGATTAATATTATACCACATGTTTGTACTATTGCTTATATATATATATATTGCACCCTCTTCTTTCCTGTGCCTGGTGCCTAAGAGTCATCGGGGGAGTGGATGTGATAGCCACTTAGTCTTTATGACTAATGATTACTACGTCTTCCATTTCAGTAGGAAACCCTGCAGACAGAGCAACAGTAGGTTATGCATGAGGGTAGCCAGGCTAAGGAGATAGGGCCTGATGTGTTGTTACCATCGTTGTCGTCGATTACGGATGTGAGTTTTTTTAGAGATTCTTGCCGTAGCCCTTTTGGGGCAATTTTATATTCAGATATTATAAAAGCCATATTGATGCTTCTTATTATTGTTGTACTAGTTGGGATTTTTATACTTATGTGGATTTTGACTTTTGTTTATAATCTTTATGTTGGGTTGACATTGATGATATTGGTTTTAGCCGGCAGGATAGGCATCTTGTGGTACAGGTCGACCCGTATGTTGGAGCTACCACAAGGCGGTTGTTCTGGGCATAAGACTCCCCTCGGTCGTGTCTTGTATTTAGGGAACGGGGGTCTTACAGATTCTAACTCACCTGAATTTGTTTATAGACTTAGGAAAGCATTATATTAGTTAAAGCAAGCGCTTAGAGTATGGTATGAGATATTATCTAGCTTCCTCATTGAGAACAATTTCTGAAGGGGGGAAGATAGACAAGACCCTATCCCTAAGGGAATCTACGAGCAAGATCATCCTAATCCAAATTTATGTGGATGAGATAATTTTTGGGTCTACAGATGACAACCTTTGCAGTAAGTTTGCCAAACTTATTCAAGGGAAGTTTGAGATGAGAAGTATGGGTGAGCTTAAGTACTTCTTGGGCCTCCAAGTAAGGAATACTAAATATGCATTGTCCATCTCACAGTCTAAGTTCACCAGGGAGTTGATCAAGAAGTTCGGTATGGAGAATGCCTCCCCCATGAAAACTGTCCTGGGGTCAAGTATGCCTATAGACAAAGATAATACGGGAAACCTGTTGTTGAAACTTTGTATAGAAGGATAATTGGCTCCCTTTTATATCTTACTTCTAGTAGGCCAGACATTATGTATGCTACATGTGTTTGTGCTAGGTATCAAGCTAGCCCTAAAGAATCTCACTACTCTGTGGCTAAGAGGATTTTGAGGTATCTTAAGGGCACACACGATCTTGGCCCCTGGTATCCTAGAAATAGGGATTTTGAACTAACAGGCTATTTAGATACAGATTTTACAGGTTTCAATGAGGACGGGAAAAGCACTTCAGGCACCTGTCAATTCTTGGGAGAAAGACTAGTGTCTTGGAGCAGCAAGAAGCAGACCAGTATTGCAATCTCAACATCTGAGTCTAAGAATATCTCAGTAGGTAGCTATTGTGTATAGTTATTATGGATACATCATCATCTCCAGGACTATAACCTTCAGATAAGTGGAACCCCCATGTTCTGTGATTCTACTAGTATAATCTCAATTGCTAGGAATCCTGTCTCTCATAACAAGACTAAGCATATTGAGATTATATATCATTTTATTAGGGAGCATGTTGAAAAGGAAGATATCTATCTTGACTTTGTCCCCACCAATAAGCAAGTGGTTGTTGTCTTTATTAAGCCACTAGATGAAGTCAAGTTCAACATCTTCAAGTTTGATTTGGGTATGTTGAACTTGGTATAGCTTCAGTTGCTCCATGTAATATTTCTGTTGTAGAACTCACCCTTCTTGCAATTAGACAAGTCTCTAAACAGATATCAAGTGGTATCAACACTAAGATGGACTAAAGTGTCCCATAAATAGAAGACAAGATGATACTATTGAGGGGGAGCAAATCCAAAAGTTGCAGGAAAAAGTTTAGCTTCCTGCTAAGTGGCAGTCGGCAGCTGCATTGGATAAAGATCATCATAGCTGAACTGCAGGTTCTCAGGACTATGCACAGTCTGAGGGGGGAGATCAACCCTAGTGGATGGCTACTATTGTGTAGTCGCTCCTACTATTGAAGACTCAAAAGGTTACAGTGATGTGTTGTATCAATGGTATCAACACAAGAGGTATGACATCTAGTCAAGAAATTTGATCACTAGGATAATTTCTTATGTGGCATCAGCACAAGATGTTGGTTAGGATCAAGAGTTAATTTCTCCCATGATCTTATCACCTCCCTCATTAGGAAACTATTTCTTATTGAAGAAGCCAGGAAGTGTGAGATGTAGGCAATACCCTAAACCGTAAAGGAGGGAGTAGAGCATACTTAGTAGAGCAGTACTTGCCAGAAAAGGGGAGTTGGTGGGCAATACATGTCCAGGGGGAGATGTGGAAGAAATACTTGACCAGATCATGTGAAGAAAGTGCATGTTACTTGGAAACATTCACGTAATATGAATAGAGCAATGTTGATCCATTGCAGAGTATGTTCTACCCTCAAGTGGTTTGAGGAAAGTCCTACACTTGAGTGTTTAAGCAGTGAGGTGTGCTGAAAGCTGCTTCAAATTTTCAAGTCGTATGAGAAAGTTTACAGCTGCCTTCTAATTTATAAGCTTTATGAGAAAATGCTTCTTAGTTATGTTGGGTGTTCTGCCTTATTCAAATAGGGGAATATTGTTGGGAATATTGCCCTCAATGTTCCCTAGATTTAATTTGAAGTGGCATCACCATCAACATTAAGAGCATAGTTGAATTTGAGGTTGTTCAATCTCATCATGCGTGGGATGTTCCTTAGAACAAGTTTAGACAGGTTTTCTATGTGGTTGTGATGGGTGGTCACAAGGTAGAAAGGTGGAGAGACAGAAATCTATCTAAGTCCACAGACATTGAGTGAAGCCAGTTCACTCAATGCCAGATGCCAAAAAAACACTGAGTAAGGTGTGGACAGTCAAAGCCCGGTAGTTTGCAAAGCAGTTCTGAGGCTAAGTCTATAGACATTCAATGAAGGAAGTTCACTCAATGCTATATAATAAGAGGCGTCGAGTAAAGATAAGTCTATAATAGCTTTAGCATTGGCAAGCAGAAAACCGACTAAGTCCAGAAGCGTTCACTGAGGACAGCTCACTCAACTCCCAAAGCAGAAGGTGTCGATAGAGCAATTATCAGTCAAATCCTAAGGAAAGATAGACAAAAAAATCTGACTAAGTTCAGATGCATTGAGTGAGGATAGCTCACTCAATGAAAGCTCATCAAGAAGTTATGACAAAGTACAGAAGCATAAAGTGAAGCCAGATCACTCAACGCCTCATAAAAAGGCAGGATAAGTCTGAAGCATTGAGTGATGAAAGATCACTAAATGCATTTATAAAGAAAGTTGATGCTAAGTACAGAAACATTGAGTGAAGCCAGAACACTCAACGCCTCAGCAAGAAGGCAGGCGTTCAAAGAAGCAGCTAAGTCCAGGGGCGTTGAGTGATGAAGGTTCACTCAATGCACTCAATGCTTGGAAGTGCAGAATAAATTGGCCAAGTCCAAAAGTTCTGAGTGAAGTTTATTCACTCAATGCACTCAATGCCTAGTAGGTCAGAATTTGGCTAAGTTGAGTTGGCATTGAATGATGAAGGCTCACTCAACGGACTCAATGCCTATTTAGCAGAAGGATTGTCTAAGGACACAAGCATTGAGTGAAGGTTATTCACTCAATGCACTCAAAGCCTGGAAGTGCATTTTATCTGACTAAGGGTTTTTTGCGCTGTAAGAAGGCTATTCACTCAATGCACTCAACATATGGGATAAAACTGACAATTTAGCTAAGTCAATAGATATTGACGTCAGCATGAGTCAGCAAAATTCAAAATTGTTGCTGGAATGCTATAGTACGCGACAATGTCGCCGCATGACTTCCATGCTTCATTTAATGCAAAAGAGAGATTGCAGGTTGCAAATCCAAGTAGGCCCATACGTCAAAGAGTTGTTATGCGGCGGAAGATAAAAGGAATAAGATCGGCGGAAGCACATCAACTTTTAGGGGTTTTATCTTTTCGCAAAGAGTAGGAACTTCATCTTCTTCCTCTAGCCAAAGTTGCAGTACGTGAAGAACAAAGTTCACAGTGCTAATCTAAAAGTTATCCCAGTTAGTTATTGTGATCTTCACCTGCTACACCACATTCAGAAGGGATTTCTTAGAAAGAAGAAGACACAGAGCATTCTGATTTCTATAGTCAAGGTTGGTTGAGTGAAGAATACAAGAACTGTCAAATCATCTGCCTTCAACAGCAAGATCAGAGACTTGTGTTTCTGAGTTACTTCCAGCACAAACAACAGTTTCTTGAAGATCACATTTCTTGTTGCTGAGAAGAATTTAGGGATGAGATTTTCTTAGCTCAGGAAGACTCAGAGAATGTTTCTCTGTAGTCAAATAAACAACAACATCTCTGTAGTCAAATAAACAACAACAAAAGAAGAAGACTCAGAGAATGTTTCTCTATAGTCAAATAAACAACAACATCCCTTTCTTTTCTATAGGATCCTGATGAGTTTTCTTGCTAACAAGTAATAACTCAATGTGATTTCATTCTACATTCTAATACAACTATGTAGGTGGATTTAAAATAGATTAAATTAGCATTCAGGCAAGTGCACCTATCAATCATAATATAGGAGAAATCTACATCTCGTGTCGTATTACACAGGGTCGTTTCAACTACTCGTACTCACCCTCCATTTATTATCATACCTCTAAACAAAAGTGATATTTAAACTACATTAACCTAATTATGACCATTTGGATGATTCAGTATTGGAGAAGTAAAAACGATAAAAGACATGAAGCTTTTAAACAATTACATGAACAAATTCATTTATTAGTTCAATTCTAAGTGATCACGACATGAAAAGACTGTTAAATTTGTGCAATGTAAAGGTTAAATTTTCATCAAAATTCTCTCTCTAGCAATTACAAATCTAAACCTAAGATAGTAAATTTTCTCTCGAACAATTTACAACACTCAAGTTCGCATTTAGTAAAGTACCATTTTTGCTACATAAATTCATGAATTTTATCTCTAAATTACCATGAATCCTTTTACTTGTGTTTTAATTTTCCAAACAAAATATCTCTCGATCATAGAGTTTGAATTACAAAGAGAATTAATATCACAATATGAACATACAAATATCATTGCAAAAAACCAATTTCTCAATCTAGCAAATTGCAAATTATGTAAAGCTAAAAAGTAATTCATAAGGAGGATTAAACTCTTTGTTTGCAAGCATAAACACAAATAAAATACCACAAATTTAACATAAACAAGGTGATACATGATTACTAGAATGTTCAAATAGAGGTTCATGCAAATTAAATGAAAATTGAAGATGAATCATCAAGAGAAAGAAATGATTCAAAGGGGTTAATGATTAATGAAAATACATATGAAATACCCTTCAATCCTCCTTGTCTTGGATGCTCCCCTTCGGCCTCCAGCAGTTCTCCAATCCAGAAATGATCCAAAAGTCTTAAACAATTTTTTCGACAGGAAATTTATAGTCCCATTGCAAACAGGTCGAACACGGGTTCAAACACGGCCGTGTGGCAGGCCATGTAGACGGTTCCTAGGCGGTTCCCCACGAGCAGGCGTGTCTAGTAGTGGGCCGTGTCAGATGACACGGGTATGGACACGGCCGTGTGTTCGGCCATGTTCCTCAGACACGGGTTGATCGGCAATCGTGTTCAAAGATGACACGGGTAGGCACACGGGCGTGTGCCATACCCGTGTGAGGTTCCATCTCCTGTGCCCAAATTCTTCAGCTCCAGGTATATAGGACACGGGTAGGCACACGACCGTGTGTCTGGCCGTGTGCACCAAATTTTCGTCCTGTCATCAGCCATGTAGACTCCGTGAACTCCTCTGTTTGCTCCGAGACTTTTAGGTCCATTGGTTGGCATTACCTGCAATAGAAAAATGAGAGACTCAGTAAATAGTTTATTATAAGGACTGCCAAAGACTTATAAATGCGCTCTTCTATCTATGATACGACATTTTCTTTACTATTATCATGAAATAAACACAAAAAGGGGCAGGAAATAGTAGACATGATTACAATTATTATAGTAAAAAGCCTATCATAATCATACTCATCAGATCCTTTGGATCTAAGTTATATGCCTATTTTATAAAGGCTGAGTGTAGGATCATTTGTAAATCTGAGGTAAGGCATTTATGACTGAGGTAAGGCAGTTTGCCTCAGGTAGGAGAGTCATTCTCTCTGAGTGGTAGGGCTATTTGTGCCCTAGTTGTAGGATTCTCATATGGATCTGAGGTAGGTCCTTTGTGCCTTAGCTGTAGAATAGTCATCCTCTCTAAGTTATAGGGCTTACCTCCTAGCCTGAGTGTATGAGTTTTGCTCAAGTCTGAGGTAGGTGATCTTTGATCACTGAGTTGTAGGAGAAAGCTTGCTATGAGGTAGGGCTTTGTGCCCGGGCTGTAATTCTTGGAGGATAATGAGATATCCTGCAGGAATTGTGTTGAAAGCTCTTAGGAGCCGAGTTTTGGAGAAGTGCCTTGTTTAACACATTGTTAGAAATGTGGGAGGGAAAGTAGATGTTCCCATAATTTGGGGAACCACTATAAATTCTGAGTGTACCTTTTGTGGTGTGTCATGCAAGCTGAAACTACTAACTCACAACAAACTTAAAGAAAGAAAATATAAAGAGATTGAAAAACATATTCACCCCCCTACTATAGGTGTTTATCTTCCCTTGAAACTAAAGACTTTCACTAGGAGAGATATTGGTCTCAATTGAGCCCAATCCCATGAGAGGATAATGTTAAAATGCCGAGCTTTTCTTCTTGCTCGAGTTCATCGGAGGAGCCACGTCCAGCAACCATGTCTCCTGCAATCGACGGCCACCATCTCAATGGAGATGGTAGGGATTGTGGCCGACAGTGGTGGCCATCGGGTGGCCGGGAAATAGACTTAGAGTAAACTCCAAGTCGGGCTGATCGCAGTCATTGGCTGCCTATGGAAGAGGATCAGATGCCGTCCGATTTGATGTTAATCAAACTATAGTACTATATATTATATTGTCACACTTTATACAGCAGATTCAAATAGAAATTAAGGTTGCTTATATTCCGATTCATGAAATGTATCTAACAAAACATTGTAGCCCTTTGACTTATCTTTAATTAGACTCTTGAATCAACCCATTTCGAGCAGTGTAGCTCCTGTTAGGTTATTTTCCCTAGGACTGCTCCTTGATTAGGGCAGAAATTAGAATGACTATATATGTTAGATAGAAACTACAATTGGAATGACATTTGGACCATGCATGTATGTGTTTCATACCTAGCTTGTGCCCAAAATATGTTAGATAGAAACTACAATTGGAATGACTATATATGTTAGATAGAAACTACAATTGGAATGACATTTGGACCATGCATGCATGCATATATGTATGACATTTGGACCATGCATGTATGTGTTTTATAAGAATATTTCCCTCTAGTTTAGTTCATTATATTATTATTAAAATAATGTGATTTAGAGAGTTTTACGACTCAAAATGACCCTGAATTGGGGTCGCATGTCTATGAGATCATTTAAGGACCCTGGTAAAACCTTTGGGTCATTTGAACCACTGCATGTTGGTGGATCCAAATTATAAGTTGAAGGTGTAGCTATTTTGTGGTGCCTTTAGCAAAAGGGTGGAAATGGGGATTTAAGCTTTTTTGGCCCATTGCATGTAAATGAAACTTTGGCTGGGAGTTTATGGAGATGAAATACATCATCCATGGTGAAGTTAGGATTTTTGGAATAAAAAATCCTAGGTTTTCAATTTATTTTAAATATAGTACATTTTTTGTGAAAATTGGATCTATGGGCAATTTAGCTTAGTAAACTTTAGATCTCTAACACAAACCTTAAAATTATATTTTATTGCTCTGGAAAATTTATTAGAATTTTTGGAATTTATTTCATGTGAATAATAGTGCAAATTTCAAATATGCCCTTAGATATTTTTGATCAAAAGGTGAAAAATATGGCTTGGAAAATTATGAAATTTTTACTAGATCATTATTTCAGTACTCTAGATCTTTGTTAATTTTCTTAGAATTTTTGGATGAGTAAATATGTTTCTTTCATGAATATTGTCATTTTTGAAATATCTTAAATTGTGAATATCTTTAGTCAAATCTCTATGGATGTTTATGAAAATTGGTTTTCACCACTTCTATGACAGTATTATCATTTAGAAATTTTCTTTGAATTTATAGTTGATTATTTTTGGTACTTCATTTGGGAAGTGTTAATAATGTACTGTTATTCATAAATAGAAAACATGGGTCAAAAATAATTTGAAAAATTACAAAATTCTGTACACTGACTTTTTATATCAAGATAAACACTAGATAAATCATTTAGACCTAGTGGACCTCTTGTTTGGTAGCTCATGTTCATTGTGACTTAGGTCACATAATGGAATAATTCTAATTATGGCCAAAAATAAGTAGGAAGATTGCGATCTTCCGATTTCCCACTATTTACCACTTGATGAACCTGTGACAAAAATTTGGAGGCATTTGGCCAAGGAAATTGGAAGTCACCTCATATGGACCTTTCTTAGATCTTTGGGTTGCATTTAGTAAAGTTGTGATATAGTGTTTAGATCATCCAAATCACATTAAGATGTTACCCTTCCACCTAGAGTCATGAATAAGGTCATGGTGCATCATTAGAAGTGCTTTTATTTCATGTGGAGTATGAGCAGGTTTGCACCTCACTTAAAGGTTTACGAGTTCGCACCGCTCTATCGAACAGATGCACAAGGATAGGCTTGGTATAGTATTCATAATAGTGGACTCTAATTAATTTGGAGTCAAGTTTGGGAGGTCTTGGAACCCTGGTTGGAACCCTAGGTTATGTCACTACATAATATCAAGTGTTAGTGTGCATGGTCACTTAAAGAATAGCCAATTCAGAGTCCGACAAAAGATCATTCCTCCCCTTTAAGAACTTCAAATCACTTCTATGATTAAGAGTAACATTAAAAGTTTAAGCAAGGCTAGTCACTAATGATAGTAAATATCTTTAGAAATGGCGATTTGGGCTTCAGCCCATCGTATTCCCTAGTACCGCTGTGAGCCCTTCACCGGGTAGACCTCAGGAAATCCATGATTAACCCAAAGTCACTAGTTACAACTAAAAGTTAGACAAGAGTAGTCTAATACGTTGAAGGAGAAATGTAGTAATCTCACCAGTGTAATGGTTTGAGTGATACAGGACGAGTTAGTCTTACAAACTGGGGGCTCGAGAGGTTTTATATCAGGACGGGTTGGTCCTGCGGCTGGAGGCTCGGATTGAGACAACTTGTATGTGTATAGAAACAAATTAATGGCGAGTATTCGGTACTGGTCCAATTGACACACCTATGTCAGTATGTTTACTCTAGCGAGGTGTGAGGGTTTGAATGGCCAGTAGATTGTTTATACTGCAGTCTGGAGGATAATCCCCGAACACTCACACTTGACCATTGAGACTGGTGGGATGTCCAACAATTAATACACAGAGAATCTTGGGTGCACCTAGGACGTGTACAAAAGCGTACGAAGGGTATAGACCTGGTAGTGTGTATATCTTCCTAAGAAGTGGTGGTTCCCACTCCACTGTTTCTAGCCACAAAGCTGATACAAGAGAGTTTAGCTAACTCCAAGAATGGGGAAATAAAGGTTTGTGATCACAGATTCATGTGAGTGAGTTATACTTATATAAATCATAACATGCATAACATATCATAATATTCATACTATAACGTCTCGATTCGCGCTAGGCCCCTCGTGCGCCTTTTTGAGTCAGGAGAGCTGACTTGGGCTCAGGGAAGTGCTGGCAGCTAGGCGTACACTTGTGTATGGGAGGTGAAGTCAGTCCAGAGTAGGACACGGGTAGCGACACGGGCGTGTCCCTACCCGTGTGTGTCCAACCAACACTCGAGTCGAGCACTCGAGTTGTTCCCGAGAAGTAAACGGGCAGATACACGGGCGTGTCCCTACCCATGTGTGTCCAACCAGCACTCAAGTCTCACTACTCGAGTTTTTCCCGACAAGGACACGGGTAGAAACACGGTCGTGTCACTCGGACACGGGTAGAGACACGGGCGTGTACCTACCCGTGTTTGTGTGCCGAAATGACAGTCAAACCATCAACGACGCTTCACCTAATCAGAACACGGGTAGGGACACGGGAGTGTCCCTACCCATGTTGTTTCCACATAAAAATGGGAAAGAAACCCTAGCCATTTTTCATTCTCTTCCAAGCCATTTCTGTGGAACAAAAACTACTGTAGAAGAGGAAGGAGGTGTTGGAGCCAACCTACGCCCCGTGAAGAACCGCCGCCACCGAGGAGAAGAATATGTCGCCAAGAAGGCTTAAGAGATCCTTGGCCGGAAATGGTGGAAATACTGGAAATGTGGTGAGGTTCCTCCCCTCTCCCTTTGTGCTAGATCTCTTGTTATTTCTTAGGAGAAATATTGACTCAAGAGAGTCTTGATTTCAGAGTAGAAGTTTTCTAGGAAAGGCCATGCTAGGACATGTGTCCTATGTTTTAGATGTCTTCAACCTCTCCTTCCTTATATGTGATGATGGAGGATCATTTCGTGAAGAGAAGTGGCCTTGTGAGGGTAAATAAGGGAGGAGGATGTCTGGATGTGATTTGGTGAAAATTGGTTTGAGGAGGAAGATGAACTGATTCGTTCATTCCGCCTTAAGATGCTTGCAAAAATCTGTGTTCTACATGCAATGATCTTCTTGGCCATTTTAGAAAAATGATACGGCCAGATCTGTGCTTTCGACTAGAGATGAAAGTCGTAGCCCTTATAAATACCTTTCCAACGAGTGGTTACACGTCTTTAGGTGAAGTCTGTAGCACAAGAAAGTCTGAATGAAATTGACGGCTGAAAATCTAAGCGTGCAGAAATTGTGTTTTGTATGATAATACGGTTTGCAGTCAATTTTATTAGGATATTTTCGGGGTTTTAAAGCAAATCATGTCTTTTAAAGTACTTATTTTGATTCCCCTTTGTACATATTTTTGTCGCTAATGCGTTTTTTCTGCTTTTTGTAGGTTTTCACGGCTTTCAGCCGAATTTTGATATGACACGCCCCAAGGTCACGCCCTACCCGGGCGTGTACCTAGGGCGTGTAACCCAGAGGAATGAAGCAATTGGTCTGAAACTGCATTCCGTGGAAACTTAGTGAACACGCCCTCTGTCACGCCCATGTCACATTCGACACGGGCGTGTTCCAGAGGCGGTCCCCAGGTTCCGAGGAATCGCCGCAACGCGCTCGTTTTTCCCGCTCCACCGTCGCACCGAAAGTGTCACGCCTCAGGGTCACGCCTGCCCCGGGCGTGACATATGGGCGTGTACTTCAGTAATTCCGCCCGTCACCTCCAGCATTAAATTTTAGCTCAACAAAGTCACGCCGCAAAGAACACGCCCCAGGTACACACCCTACCAGGGCGTGACTTGTGGGCGTGTACTTCAGCTACTTTGCCAGAATTAAATTCCAGCCCGAAAAAGTCGCACCGAATTTGTCACGCCCCAGGGTCACATCCGACCCGGGCGTGATAGGGGGGCGTGACCCGACCCGAAAAATTCTATAAATAGAGCCCAACTCCAAGGGTTCAGGGACACCTTTTGCATTGAGAGGGGAGGTTCTGTCCTTTGTATTTTTGAACTTTTTTAGCATGTCTCTTCATTTTTAGTTCTTAGCTCTAGCTTTATGCTTTCCCTGTATTAGCTACTAGCTTCTTTCTGTAGTATAATGTTAATGATATTGTAGTTTACTTTCTATGCACTTGTAATCTCTGGTTTTCAAGTTGTAAGATCCCTGTTTCCATTAATAAAGAAGTGTTGTTTTCTTTTTCGTTTCTACTCTGTTTTCACTATTTTCTTCTACTCATCCCCCCTCTTCCACATCACCATGATTAACTAATCCTCTATGTACTCGATCTTGATGATTCGAGGTTCTAGTGATTAGGTTATGATGCTTTGAATCTTACCTTTTCTTTTTAGAGTTTTAGCCTAGAATTACTCTTGATTTATCATGGGTTGGAGGTATATCATCGATATATACTCTCCACCTTTGCTTTCATTCTGGGCTAGCCGAGAGGCCGAAAGTTTGAAATGAGCACTCAAGAGTAAAGGGAGTTGTTCGCACCCCTCGAGAGCGGCAGACGTTCAAATCTCCCGGATTGGAGCAAAATCCAATAGTGGGGTTCACCGCGTAAAGCGAGTTTTAGGCCTCCGATTTAGGCGAGACTCGGTCGGACCTTCCTAAACTCAGTTAGGCACGGCCTTCGAGAGAAGTGTGTCAATATTTATGGAACCTCCACAGTCAAGGAACTTTACCCTAATTAGTTTAGGTTTATTTATCGTATTTTTCTAACCACTCTTGCCGAGATGATTTCTGATCGAGTGCATTTTCCTCTCATCGTTACTAAGCTTTAGTATAATCACTCTTTTAGCTCTCTTTATCTTTTCATGCAAGTAGCTCTCTTTCATTGCAAGTAGTTCTCTTCCTTTAGTACGCTTAGCTTTCTTCTAAACCCTAATTTTTTCGTCGATAAAATAATAGATTTCGTGTGAGTAAGCTTAATTAACGGTTCCCAGGATTTCAATACGACACTTGTGTCCCCTAGCTGCATTTCGATAGGTATACTTGCCTTGTTGGATTGTTAGTTTGGTTATTTTCTCCTTGCAAATATCTAAAAGACAACAAGTTTTTGGCGCCGTTGCCGGGGAGGCAACGCTCGTTGATAAATTGAAAACACGAATATATTAATTTTATCATTTCTCTTTCTCACCCTCCTTCTTAAAATTTTTCTGCATACTCACTTGAGTTAAATGACTGGATTTTGTTCAAGCAAGTGTGCGTATTTTTAATTTTTCCGCCTACTCACTTGAGTTAAATGGCAGGCTTTATTTCAGTAGAGTGTGCGTATTTTTAATTTTTCCGCCTACTCACTTGATTTAAATGGCAGGCTTTATTTCAGTAAAGTGTGTTTACTTTCTGTAGAGTGGGTGTGTTTTAATTTTCTGTCGAGTGCGTGAGTGTAGCTTTTATTTTCCTCCTACTCGCTCGGAGTTAAATGGCTGGATTTTAATTACCGCCTACTTAATAGAAGCCCACATCACAAATTTTTCTACACCACCTAACTCTCTCGAAAAGGGCAAAGTGGCTCTAAATGCCACTATCTTGTCTAGTACCTTGCGAACCCTTCACCGGGTAGCCCTTGGGAAGTTCGGGAGTTAAAACATAAAAAAATCTATTTCAAAAAAAAAAAAATCGAACTTCATTAGCTCTTTTATTTTCTAGTTTATTTTATTCAACTTTCTTCTCCTCTCTTCTTCTATTGTATGACCCGCGGAAGTCCGTCGGTTATTTTGGACCTGGACCACGAAATGGAGCGTACTCTTCGGAGAAGATCACGATTTCAAGGCCCTACTACCCAAGTGCCGGTTGAGGATTCCGAGTCATTTTCTACCTTAAGAATGGAAGAACCCAACGTAGAGGAAGCCGTGCAAAGACCTATGTCCTATTATGCACGACCGAATCTCGAGGGTACAGAATCTAGTATAGTTCGCCCTGCAATAGCAAATAATAATTTCGAACTGAAGCCTAGCATAATTCAAATGGTGCAGCAGTTTGTGCAATTTGACGGGCTTCAAGATGAAGATCCGAACGCACACATAGCCAGCTTTCTTGAGATTTGTGACACCTTCAAGATAAATGGTGTCACAAATGATGCTATTAGGATAAGATTATTTCATTTCTCTCTTAGAATTAAGGCTAAGCAGTGGTTGAACACCCTTCCTAAAAATAGCATAACTACTTGGACGCAATTAACTGAAAAAATTTTGGCAAAGTATTTTCCGCCTGCTAAAACTGCAAAACTTAGGAATGACATTTCTGCCTTTGGACAAATAGACTCTGAGACCCTTTACGAAACCTGGGAAAGATTTAAAGAATTATTAAGACGATGCCCACATCACGCTCTGCCTGTATGGTTGCAGGTGCAGACGTTCTATAATGGGCTAAATCAAAGAACAAAGCAAATGATAGACGCAGCTTCTGGCGGTACTTTAAATCATAAGACCCCGGAAGCAGCCCTTGAGCTGTTTGAGGACATGGCCATGAACACTTACCAGTGGAATGTGCCTAGGACCCGCCCAAACAAACCTGCAGGTCTCTTTGAAGTGGACAACGTCTCCCAACTCGCACTGCAAGTTGAAATATTAAGCAAAAAATTATGGAGATTACTGCTGCCTCCGCCCCTCAGGTATGGGAATCTGCAACTCCTCCCGCCGAACATTTGGATTATGTAAATAATATGCCTAGAACTGCTTTTAATAATTTTTCTGCTGCAAATTATCATCTTCCTGGTTTTAATTTTTCGAATAGTTATAATCCTGCGTTAAGAAATCATCCGAATTTTTCGTGGAGCAATCCATCGAATGATGTGCGCCCGCCACTGCAAAGTGATTTTTCTGCACCACCACCACCTCCTCAAAGTTTTCCAAAACCTCCAAATTTGGAGGAAATGTTTTCAAAATACATGAATGCTAATGACGCTACGATTAGAACCTTAACTGGAAGTGTTAAAAATTTAGAAAATCAGGTAGGACAGCTTGCTAAAATGATTTCTGAGTGACCCGTAGGGTCTCTTCCTTCCAATACCGAGCCCAACCCAAGAGAGCAAGCGAAAGCTATAACTCTTCGGAGTGGGAAGAAAGTTCCCGGTACGATACGTGAAGAGCCCGAGGCAATCTCCGCTTCCGCTTTAAAAAATCAAAGCTTCGTTCCCGTTTTAAAAATTCCACCCTCTGCCGAAGAAATTATCACTCCTATTTTAGAAAAACAACTCACTCCACCACCCACCTTTAAAAATAATCCATCCCCGTCGTACCCTTCCGAACTTAATAAACAACGACAGGATGATCAATAAACACGTTTTTTAGAAATGTTTAAACAAATCCACATAAATCTGCCTTTCCACGAAGCCATATCACAGATGCCGAAGTACGCAAAATACCTTAAGGACCTCCTAACCAACAAGAAGAAGTTAGAGAACCTTTCTCATGTCACGTTAAATGTCGAGTGCTCGGCGGTTTTGACAAACGGATTACCGAAGAAAATCAGTGACCCTGGTAGTTTCTTTATCCCGTGTGTCTTTGGTGATCTCTTTGTCAAACACGCTTTAGCCGACTTAGGTGCGAGTATTAATCTTATGCCCCTCTCGTTGTTTAAAAAGTTAGGAATTAGTAGTCTCAACCCCACACGCATGAGTATCCAGCTCGCCGACAGATCAGTCAAATACCCGTTAGGAATAGTGGAGGACGTCCTAGTCAAAGTTGACAAGTTCATCTTCCCGGTGGACTTTGTCATTTTGGACATCGAAGAAGACGTCGAGGTTCCCCTGATCCTTGCCACCTACCGAGCTATCATTGACGTAAGCAATGGTAAGCTCTTCCTTCAAGTGGGCGACGATGAGGTAACTTTCTCTATCACCCCCTCGATGAAGAACACACTAGCTAATGATGACTCCTGTTTTTTCATGGATACCGTAAGTGAAGAATCCTTCTCTCACACCTCTGATTTTGAAAAAGAATTTTCCAATTTTTGTTCCTCTCCTACTCCTCCAACTGAATCTCTACACCTAAGTGAAGAATCCTCCACCCGCCTTTCTGATTTTGAAAAAGAATTTTTTGATTTTTGTTCCTCTTCTACTTTTCCAACTGAATCGCTGCACGAAGCCGCCATGGCCGCTAGCAACACCCCTTTTAATTTTACATATAAAAAAGTGTACGAGGACATAGTTTTTGAAAAAGAACAAATTTCCAAAACCTCGTATGATGACCCCCCTACCTTGGAACTGAAAGAACTACCAGAGCACCTTCGATACGCTTTCTTAGAAAAGGACTCCAAGCTGCCTGTCATAATTTCGGCCTACCTCACGGATGCACAAAAGGATAAACTTCTTTCAATTTTACAAAAGCATCGCCAAGCTATTGCTTGGCAGATATCTGATATCAAGGGCATAAGCCCATCTTTCTGCACTCATAAAATCTTAATGGAAGATAATTCACGTAACTCTATACAACCTCAGCACCGTATAAACCCAAACATGAAAGACGTAGTTAAGGGCGAGGTTATGAAATTGTTAGACGCGGGAATTATCTATCCTATATCCGACAGTAAGTGGGTTAGCCCAGTACAGGTAGTACCAAAGAAGGGAGGGATAACGGTAGTAAGTAATGAAAATAATGAATTAATCCCGACTCGGACGGTGACCGGATGGCGAATGTGTATAGATTACTGTAAGTTGAATGACGCCACCCGCAAGGATCACTTCCCCTTGCCATTCATTGATTAGATTTTAGAACGACTTTCCGGACATAGCTTTTATTGTTTTCTCGATGGCCTCTCGGGGTATCTTCAAATCCCCATCCCCCCGAGGACCAGGAGAAAACTACGTTTACTTGTCCCTTCGGCACCTTCGCCTACCGAAGAATGCCGTTTGGATTGTGCAATGCGCCGGCTACATTCCAACGATGTATGCTCGCCATCTTTGACAAGTACGTAGAAAGCATTATGGAAGTTTTCATGGATGATTTCTCCGTGTTCGGGAATTCCTTCGATAGTTGTTTAAAGAACCTTGAAAAAGTTTTAGAGCGATGCGAAGAAACTAACCTCGTCTTAAATTGGGAAAAATGTCATTTTATGGTGAGGGAAGGGTTAGCTTTGGGACATAAAATTTCTGAAAGGGGTATTGAAGTAGACGTTGCGAAAATAGAAGTTATCGAGAAGCTGCAGCCACCTACGAACATAAAAGCTATAAGAAGTTTCCTGGGTCATGCGGGTTTCTACCGCCGCTTCATAAAGGACTTTTCCAAAATCACCAAGCCCCTTACCCATCTCTTAGAAAAAGATGCCCCATTCATCTTTGATGACCTCTGTCTAGCTGCCTTCAATTTAATAAAAGAAAAATTAGTTAATGCCCCAATCATGATAGCTCCGGTGTGGGATCTTCCATTTGAGATAATGTGTGATGCGAGTAGTTATGCGGTGGGAGCCGTACTAGGTCAACGTATTTCCAAAAACTTCCACCCCATTTATTACGCTAGTAAAACACTCACATCTGCACAGGAAAATTACACCACAACCGAGAAGGAGCTCTTAGCTGTAGAATTCGCTTTTGACAAATTTCGCCCTTATATTACTCTTTCGAAAATTATTGTTTTTACGGACCACTCGGCCCTCAAATATCTTCTCTCTAAAACGGATGCCAAGCCTCGCTTGGTTCGCTGGGTCTTACTCCTCCAGGAGTTTGACTTAGAGATCCGTGATAAGCGAGGTGCCGAGAACTTGGCCGCCGACCACCTTTCGCGCCTAGACAACCCGTTTATAGAACAATTAGACGAAAATTCTTTTCATTACTATTTCCCTGATGAGAAGCTGTTCATAATTAACACATCTACTTCTCCTTGGTTTGCCCGCATCGCCAACTATCTAGTGGCTCGTGTGCTCCCAAAAGAGTTTTCATCTCAGCAAAGAAGAAATTCTTTTCTGAGCTGAAAAACTATTTTTGGGAGGACCCGCATCTTTTCAGAATTTGTGCCGACCAAGTGATCAGGAGGTGTGTTTCTTTTGATGAAGGATTAGATATTATTAAACATTTGCATGAAGGACCGACAGGTGGGCACTATTAAGCTGCTCGCACCGCTCACAAAGTGTTAAGCGCGGGTTTTTACTGGCCCACCCTGTTTAAAGACGCGCATGCCTTTGTGAGTAGGTGCGATAGTTGCCAACGGTCGGGGAATATTTCAAATAAAAATGAAATGCCACAAAATTATTTTCTAGAGTGCGAAGTTTTCGACCTCTGGGGGATTGATTTTGTCGGCCCTTTTCCTTCTAGCTTCGGGAATAAGTACATTTTAGTTGCCGTTGATTATGTTTCGCGTTGGGCCGAAGCCCGAGCTCTTCCTACGAATGACGCCCGAGTCGTAGTTAATTTCTTAAAAAAATTATTTTCTCGATTCGGTACGCCACGCGCTATCGTTAGTGATAGGGGTTCCCATTTCTGTAACGCGCAATTTTCAAAAATCCTAACTAAATATGGCGTTACTCATAAGCTTTCCACTGCCTACCATCCCCAAACTAACGGACAAGTCGAAGTAGTGAATATAGAAATAAAAAGAATTTTAGAAAAGACTGTTTCAACATCTCGAAAAGACTGGTCAGCCAAATTAGACGATGCTCTATGGGCCTACCGAACAGCGTACAAAATCGCCCTCGGATGTACGCCATATCGGTTGGTTTATGGAAAATCGTGTCATTTACCCGCAGAGTTAGAACACCGCGCCTTTTGGGCCTTACGATTTTTAAACTTCGATCCCCACTCTGTCGGCGATTTTAGAAAATTTCAACTTAACGAACTCGACGAGTGGCGCTCTTACGCATATGAAAATAACAGACTTTATAAAGATCGGACGAAGTGTTTACACGATCGACATCTTAGGCACCCAAAAATCTTTAAGCCGGGCGACCAAGTTCTTCTTTATAATTCTCGTTTACGTTTATTCCCGGGTAAATTAAAATCACGTTGGTCGGGGCCTTTTACTGTTTTAGAAGTCTTTTCTTATGGTACTGTTTTAATTTCCCACCCTGATAAGGGTACTTTCAAAGTGAATGGTCAGCGTCTTAAACTGTATTTCTGTGATGATATCAGTCTCAACCCTGTTAACTCTATCTTTCCGGTCCTGACATTTGATTAATCTGAACTTTATTTTTCTCAAAAACTTTGAACTTTATTCGAACTTTATTTTTAAACAATATTTGGGACAATCTTATTTTGATGCGTCGAGCTCAAACGACGCTTTAAACAAAGGGCGCTCTTGGGAGGCACCCCAAGTTATCTTTTTCTGTTTTCTTTATTTCATAATTTTTGCCCCGAATGGCTCCGGCAAGCTGAAACTTCTGCGATCGCCTGCTTCAACGGTTCTGATTCCATGACAAAGTCCACCAGACGACGTTTCATGAAAATCCACAGCACGAGCATGGAGGAGCGGCATCACTCAGCTTTCCCTACAACATAAAACCGAGGAAGTACCTGTTTTTCAATTCTGTCTTTCATTTCTGTACTTTACTTTTCTCTCGTTCTTTGACCTCCTTCTCCATTGAGGACAACGTAGATTTTAAGCTTGGGGGATGAGTTCCTCCTTTTTGCTTTTTGTAAATATCCAAAAAATCCAAAAAAATATATATAGATGTATTTTGGTATTTCAATAAGTACCCCATGTTTATGTTTTGTTTTTCTCAAACTTCTTTATAAACAACGTAGTTAATTATAATTTTTCTAATCATTTTTTTTATCATATTTCACAAGTAAAATGTTGGTCATGCTGTGTTTCTAATTCACGGTAGCATGTTAAGGTGAAATATTTCTCTAAAACGTGCATTTCTATTATGGTTTTCCGTTCTTTATTTTCTTTACTTTCTCTAAAATTTATCATCCACTATTTTCCTTTTCGTCTTTAGATAATTTTTGTAAGAACAAATTTTGAATAACGTAGTAGATATGAACGATCCAAGTCACATATTATTTTTATTTTCAAGATAATTTCATCAATCTTCTTTTATTATCTCGAACTTGCTTTTTGAACTTTATCAACTCTATGTTTTAAATAAATTTAAAAAAGCGTGAAAATAATTTAGGTCATTTTTGTTTACGTTTGAGCTTTCCTGCCAACCTAAAATTTTTTACCACTAGTTAGCCGCTTTTGAGCCTTTTTTCCAAATTCATTTGATAACTCCACATAGCATTTCATTTTCACCAAAACCCAAATTCCTACCTATCTAATCACGCTAATTTTTTTTGACTTTCATTCTAAAATTTTCATGATAGGAAATTTTGTGTTATCTTTGGAGAAATTGTTGAAAAAAGTGTACTCAAAAGCAATGTTTTGAAAAAAGAGAAAAAAATGAATGATGAAAAAAAATAAAAAATAAATAATAATAAAGAAAAAAAAATAAAGAAGAAAAAAAACATTATTTATACATATTTTGCTTAAAATAAATTTATTTTTTTTGAAACTCGTTGTTTTGGTTTAGTGTGATTTTTAAGCCTCCATGTTTATATTTGAATTCCACTCCTATTCATAATCCTAAACCAAACGTTTCGGTCCTATTAAGTCATTTTGATTCACGCCTTTTTAAATTTTATTTAACAACTAAGAAAATATGAAAAGTAAATCAGTTTTAGTTTTGGATTTAAACTTAGATTTTTGTTATTTAATTGATATAATTATAATGCGTTGCTTGGATCTAGTAATAACTCAATACGTTCTTTTCATTTTCATTGTTTTACTTAAATCTATTTAAAGAATTTCGTCAAAATTCTGGATGATTTATTTTTATTAAGTAAAGTTTATAACAGTTAAACCATACCAAAATAATTGTTTTAGATTTACGTGTTACATTCTCCCTACCTAGAATTTTGCATAGTACTTGTGTAAGTATGATTAAAACTTTTTGAATTAGTCACTTTTTATGATTAGCTAGTCTTTATATCTTTGCTTGGGGACAAGCAAAACTTAAGCTTGGGGGAATTTGATAATACGGTTTGCAGTCAATTTTATTAGGATATTTTCAGGGTTTTAAAGCAAATCATGTCTTGTAAAATTCTTATTTTGATTCCCCTTTGTATATATTTTTGTCGCAAATGCATTTTTTCTGCTTTTTGCAGGTTTTCACGGCTTTCAGCTGAATTTTGCTGTGACACGCCCCAAGGTCACGCGCTACCCGGGCGTGTACCTAGGGCGTGTAACCCAGATGAATGAAGCAATTGGTCCGAAACTGCATTCCGTGGAAACTTAGTGAACACGCCCTCTGTCACGCTCGTGTCACATCCGACACGGTTGTGTTCTAGAGGCGTGTCCCCAGGTTCCGAGGAATCGCCGCAACGCGCTCATTTTTCCCGCTCCACCGTCGCACCGAAAGTGTCACGCCCCAGGGTCACGCCTGCCCGGGGCGTGACATATGGGCGTGTACTTCAGCAATTCCGCCCGTCACCTCCAGCATTCAATTTCAGCTCAACAAAGTCACGTCGCAAAGAACACGCCCCAGGTACACGCCCTACCAGGGCGTGACTTGTGGGCGTGTACTTCAGCTACTTTGCCAGAATTAAATTCCAGCCCGAAAAAGTCGCACCGAATTTGTCACGCCCCAGGGTCACGCCCGACCCGGGCGTGACAGGGGGGTGTGACCCGACCCGAAAAATTCTATAAATAGAGCCCAACTCCAAGGGTTCAGGGACACCTTTTGCATTGAGAGGGGAGGTTCTGTCCTTTATATTTTTGAACTTTTTAAGCATGTCTCTTCATTTTTAGTTCTTAGCTCTAGCTTTATGCTTTCCCTGTATTAGCTCCTAGCTTCTTTCTGTAGTATAATGTTAATGATATTGTAGTTTACTTTCTATGCACTTGTAATCTCTAGTTTTCAAGTTGTAAGATCCCTGTTTCCATTAATAAAGAAGTGTTGTTTTCTTTTTCGTTTCTACTCTGTTTTCTCTATTTTCTTCTACTCATCCCCCCTCTTCCACCTCACCATGATTAACTAATCTTCTATGTACTCGATCTTGATGATCCGAGGTTCGAGTGATTGGGTTATGATGCTTTGAATCTTACCTTTTCTTTTTAGGGTTTTAGCCTTGAATTACTCTTGATTTATCACGGGTTGGAGGTATATCATCGATATATACTCTCCACCTTTGCTTTCATTCTGGACTAGCCGAGAGGCCGAAAGTTTGAAATGAGCACTCAAGAGTAAAGGGAGCTGTTCGCACCCCTCGAGAGAGGCAGACGTTCAAATCTCCCGGATTGGAGCAAAATCCAATAGTGGGGTTCACCGCGTAAAGCGAGTTTTAGGCCTCCGATTTAGGCGAGAGTCAGTCGGACCTTCCTAAACTCAGTTAGGCACGACCTTCAAGAGAAGGCGTGTCAATATTTATGGAACCTCCACGGTCAAGGACCTTTACCCTAATTAGTTTAGGTTTATTTATCGTATTTTTCTAACCACTCTTGCCGAGGTGATTTCTGATCGAGTGCATTTTCCTCTCATCGTTACTAAGCTTTAGTATAATCACTCTTTTAGCTCTCTTTATCTTTTCATGCAAGTAGCTCTCTTTCATTGCAAGTAGTTCTCTTCCTTTAGTATGCTTAGCTTTCTTCTAAACCCTAATTTTTCCGTCGATAAAATAATAGATTTCGTGTGAGTAAACTTAATTAAGAGTTCCCGGATTTCAATACGACACTTGTGTCCCCTAGCTGCATTTCGATAGGTATACTTGTCTTGTTGGATTGTTTGTTTGGTTATTTTCTCCTTGCAAATATCTAAAAGACAACACTGTACGCAAAGACTTTAAAGCCGATTTCAAGTGTGATACGTCCAGATCTGCGCTTTCAACTAAACATGAAAGTCATAGCCCTTCGAAATACCTTTCCAACGAGTGATTTTATGTCTTTAGGCGAAGTCTGTAAAAGAATTGGTTCCTAAACACCTAGAGGGGGGGTGAATGTGTGAAATTCCTTTTTCTTCTAAGGCAGAATATTAATTCAGATAAACAAATTAAATCAAGCAGTTCTACAGCTATCACAACACAGAAATAATAATAACACACACATTCACAGATTGCACACTGATTTATAGTGGTTCCCCAAGGTCTGGGTACATCCACTTTCCCCCTTCTCCTATCTAGCAGTGTGCTAGATTCGGCCTAACTTCTTTTCTTCTCCTCAGATCCACAGATCTTACAGCTCAGAACCCAAACAAGGTTCCTACAACTCAGAGTGAGTACACACTCCTACAGCTCAGGCAATCCGCCCTAACTCAGCCTTCAACAAGGCCTACAACTCAGAGATGACAATCTCCTACAACTCAGACTCACAGCCCTACCTCAGCCTTCAACAAGGCCTACCACTCAAAGAACTTATCACCTACAACTCAGCCTTTATAAATCAGGCTTACAACTCAGATCTTAAAAGATCCTATAGAAAATAGATGATAATTATAAATCTACCACCACCCTGGTTGAGAGAGAAAGGATGGACGGTATATTGATCAGTTCTTGAACGAATCTGATGATAGAGATCAACCTGTCTTAGCTTTCTTCAAAGCTTCTTGAATCTGAACACAGTAGGGTTGATCTCATTTGAAGTCGATCTTCAATCAGCTTCTTTCTAGAAATTCAGAAATCAATCTAAATTCTTCTTGGCAGACTGGTTTAGAATCTGCACTTAAGAGACTTGTTGATGTAAGTCCATTTCTTCACATGATTAGATGGAGCTATCTCTCTCCAAATTCTTCTGAAGATTCTTCTGAATTCTTCTTTCAATTTCCTTGACAAACTATGAGTAGATCACCACTTGAGAATGTCTTCTTAGATCTTCTGTTGAAAATCTTCTTTAGTTTGTATGTATCTCTATGTGTCATTACTTCTTCTGTTGACAGAGAATGTCCTTATATAGACTTTCTCCATGGTAACCAGCTGATCCGGTTTTTAACAAACTTCTGACAGCACTGACAGTTGCAGTAGACCAGTTGGTTATGGCAGCTGTCAAGTCTTCCAATCACTTCTTGAAACTCTATCTCTATCAGCAAAGTGTCGAGACTGAACTTCATCATGGGTCGACACAAGTAGACTAAGTGTCGACACAGGCCTTGGTGGTGTCGACCCAGCTCCCATGGAGTTGACACTGCTTCTCGATACAGCTTTTGTAGAATGTGTCGACACTAATTCTGTTGTGTCGACACAGTCACTTTTCTCTTAACAAAAATTAACATCCAGAATTTGTGTCGACACACAGAAAATCTGTCGACAACGCTGTTTCGACACCAAGGGCCAGATTGTGTCGACATCTAGAATTTGTGACGACACACAGAAAATCTGGCAACAACGTAGTGTCGACACTAAGGGCCAGACTTGTGTCGACATTATCAGGAGCTGTGTTGACACATAGAGAAGCTGTCGACACATTCCAGAATTCTGTCGACAATGACTGTGTCGACATACAGAACTTGTGTCGACACAGACCAGAATTCTATCGACACCAACTTTGTTAAGACAAGGAGTGTTTGTGTCGACATACAGGACTTGTGTCGACACATTCCACAGAAGTTGTGTCAACAACAACAAGACTTGTGTCGACACATGGACTATGCGTGTCGACACATATGAAGTATTCAGTCAACATTCTCTGCTGCTGAGTCAAAGTCCAATGAAGGTTAAAGTAATACAACTGGAGACTTGACAGCTTTCATTACTGAACATTGCAGTCACATCTGTCAGAGGTGTCAGAAGATAGTTTGAAACCGGAACAGCCGGTTATCATGGATGAAGCCTATAAATAGATATGCTCTCTCAACAATTGCGAAGAGAATCATAACAATGACAAGAACAACAGATACAGAATAGAGAGAAGTTATTCAAGCCAATCAATTATTATCTCTGAAGGATTAAGAATCCAGAAGAAGAGAAAGAAACAGTCAACAGATTGTTGAGAGAGAAAAACAAGAAGGAGAGAAGTTCTCATCTAGTGGAGGCAGATTCTGAACAGTCTGCCTGAAGAATTCAGATCAAGTCTGAAGAAGAATTCAGATTAATTTCTGAAGGAAGCTGATTGAAGATCAACTCCAACATCAAGAAGATCAACCCTACTGTGTTCAGATTCAAGAAGCTTTGAAGATAGCTAAGTCAGGTTGATCCTTAATAAATCAGTTCTATCAAGAACTGATCAAGAAGCCTTCAACCAATTCTCTCTCCATCTGGTTGAAGATATCAACACCTTTTCATCAATAATTCTTGTAGGATCTGTAATAGATCTGATTGTAGGAGATTTACATCACTGAGTTGTAAGTCTAAATTATAAAGACTGAGGTGGGGCCGAGTGCCTGAGGTAGGGGAATCTATTCCCTGAGTTGTAAGACTGTGAAAGAGGCTGAGGTAGGGTTGTTGCCTGAGTTGTAGGAGTGGGGTGTCACTCTGAATTGTAGGCCTATGGAAGAGTCTGGGGTAGGGCTTGTACCTGAGTTGTAGGAGTGTGGATTCACTCTGAGTTGTAGGAACCAGTCTTGCTTCTGAGCTGTAAGATCTGCGGATCTGAGAAAAAGGAATGAAGTTAGGTCGAATCTAGTACACTGCTAGATAGGCGAAGGGGGAAATTAGATGTACCCATCATTTGGGGAACCACTATAAAACTTGTGTGCAACCTGTGAATGTTGTGTATATGAATGTTGTGTTATACTTTCTGTTGAATACATTGTTGCACTAGATAGAATTATCTGCCTAAGTAAGAAAAAGAATTGAACCTATTCACCCCCCCCCCCAACCTCTAGGTGTTTAGAACATCTTGAAACCAATTCTTTCAAGTGGTATCAAAGCCAGGTTACTCAAAGAATAGACCTAACAGTCTGAGTAGATCTCCAAGGAAGAAATCTATAAGGCAAAATGGGTTTTATAGAGAATCATAAGGAGTTTGGTTCCATGAAGTTAACCATTTGTAGGAAAGAGATTTTTGGCATATGGAAAGAAAGAGTTAGATTGTTTATGGAAACTTCAGATCCAAGAATCTACATGACAGTCAAAGAAGGGCCATTCATTCCAAGGAAAGTCTCAGTTCTTGATGCAAATCTCAGGACACCAAAGGAATATTCTGAAATGACAAAGGATGAGATCATCTTGGCTACTATGGATAAGAGAGCACAGAATATAATAGTCAGTGTCATAGATGATTAAACATTCCAAAACTTGATCCACTACAAGGCCTCCAAAGAAATGTGGGACACCCTTATTGTCTACATGGAGGGTTCAGAATAGGTGAGGGAAGACAGAAAGTCTATGCTGAATCAGGAGTATGAAAGTTTTAGACAATCTAAAACAAACAGTATAACTGAATGTTACAAGAAATTCTTCAGAATAATTAATGAATTGATGTCATGTGGAAGAGTATTTAGTACATATGAGTTGAATGATAAGTTTTTGAGATCATTAACTAAGGACTAGGACACCAAGATATGTGACATTAAGGAAGTGGCCAGGCTAGCAGAAATTTCACCTCCAACATTATTTGACAAACTGCTTTCATATGAAATGCAGCTGATGGTCAGAAAGGAGGAGGAGAAATGTAATAAAGTTGATTACAGAGATAAGTCAGTGGCTTTCAAGACTGAAGCCATAAGAAAGGATAGGAGGATATCTCCATCACCTCTTAGGAAAGCTGCAAAAGTTGTTTCAGAAAGTTCAAACAGTCACACATCAGATAGTCCAAATTCTGATGAAGACTTAGCAGCTTTCTCAAGACAATTTCAAAGGTTTTTGAAGAAGAAATGGTGGAGATCCAAGCCATCATCCTCAAAATCCAAGGATGATTACTATCAGAAAAAGAAATCCTCTAGGAAGGATAGGTATAGCTCTAAACCTAGTAAATTATCTTCAACTAAGATTGTTTGCTATTGTTGTAACAGGCCAGGACATATGGTAGCTGATTGTCCTGACAAAAGGAAAGAATCTATTGATAAGAAGAAACTAAAAAACAAGGGCAAGAAGGAGAAATCCCTTGTTGCAAAGAAGAAAAAAAGTTGGTCAGATTATTCATCATCAGATTTTGAGGCTGAAGCTGAAGGTGAAGCATATATAGGACTGTTGGAAACTGAAGAGGATGTAGAAGATGCTGAATTCTTGAAGTAGCTGGATTCAGTAAATGAAATTGAAGAACCTTGTTGTAAAGGACTGATGGACTTGACAGAAAAAGATCATTGTGAGGATCGAGCTGGACCTAGTAAGGTGGGTCCAAGTTTTCATACTCCTATATGGTACTTGGACAGTGGTTGTTCCAGGCACATGACTGGAACAAGAAGAATGTTAAAGGACTATACTCCCATAGAGAATGGACCCAAAGTGATCTTTGGTGGATCAAAAAAAGGGGCCATAAAAGGGTTTGGTAATATTTCTTCCAGTTCTATAACAATCACTCAAGTGGCTTATGTAAAAGGTTTGAAACATAACTTGATAAGCATAAGTCAGCTGAGTGATCTTGGGTATGACATTTCATTTATTAAGAATGAGTGTCAGATCAAAAGGACAAGTGATCAGAAGGTGATCTTGTCTGGTTATAGAAAAGGGAATGTTTATTGTTTAAATTTTGATTATGAAAACATGAACTCTCCTGTATGTTTAGTTGTAGATAGGAAAGCATCTCAGTATGTCCAATGGCACAAGAGGCTAGCTCATCTGAACTATAAGAATATAGGCCAGCTCTATAGTCTAGAGTTAGTGAGGAATGGTCCTCAATTTAAGTGCAAAAAAGAGGGTATATGCTCAGCTTGTCGAAAAGGCAAGCAGACCAAATCCTCTTTTCATAGTCTTGATACAAAAGACTCTGTGAGGTGTTTGTACCTCTTACATATGGATCTATTTGGTCCTATGCCAGTTCATAGTCTTAGGTAGGAAAGTCTATACTTTTGTGGTAGTAGATGACTATTCTAGATATACATGGGTTTTCTTTTTGAGGCAGAAATCTGAAAACCCTACTGTCTTTCATAACTTTGTTAAACAAATTCAGAATGAATTTAACAATTCAGTGGTCAAAATTAGAAGTGACCATGGAACTGAATTTCAGTCTGAGTGTATGATAAGGTTTTGTAAAGAACTAGGGATTCATCATGAATTCTCCTCACCTAGAACACCTCAGCAAAATGGAATTGCTGAAATAAAGAATAGAACTCTCATTGAGGCTGGTCGAACTTTACTCAGTGACACTTCACTCCCAGAATATTTCTGGGCTGAGGCAGTAAATACCGTTTGTCATGTTCTCAATAGAGCATCTATAACTAAGAATCACAAAAAGACTCCCTATGATATTATGAAGGGTAGAAAACCAAACATATCCTACTGTAGAATCTTTGGTAGCAGGTGTTATGTGCTTAACACTGGCAAGTCTCACCTAACTAAGTTTGATGTCAAATCCCAAGATGAGATATTTTTTGGGTACAACAACAATAGTAAGTCATATATGGTCTACAACTTGACTACACAAGTTGTAGAAGAATTAGTTCATGTAGTGTTTGATGTATCTGAGCTAATTCACAGTGAGTTGTCTAGCAATCCTTGTAGCTCAATAGGTTTAAAAGAAAGGTTGGACATGCTGACCATTAATGAAGATCAAACTGCAAGGCAGGATGTGGAAAATGATGGATGCTGTCCAGGGGGAGTACAAGGTTCACAAGCTGACATTGAAGACAATGAAGTTCGGCCTGGTGAAGAAATTGAAGAAGTTAAAATTGCTGATAGAATGCCTCCAGCAATAAGGAATCTAAATGATCATCATGCACACCAAATCATTGGTTATCCCAGACATGGTGTGCAAACCAGAAGCAAACACATGAACACAGTGCTTTGCTCAAGTTTCCTGTCACAGTTGGAACCAAAAAGATTTGAAGAAGTCATACAAGACTCCAACTGGATTGATGCAATGCAGGAGGAGCTGAATCAATTCAAAAGGTGTAAAGTATGTGAGCTGGTTCCAAAACCAAAGGATTATAACATTATTGAGACAAAGTGGATCTATAGGAACAAACTGGATGAAAATGGCATAATAGTGAAGAACAAAGCAAGACTGGTTGCCAAAGGTTATAGACAGGAAGAGGGCATTGACTTTGATCAGACTTTTGCCCCAGTGGCAAGGTTGGAAGCAATAAGGTTATTACTTGTCTTTGCTTCTTTCCAAGGTTTTAAAGTATACCAAATGGATGTCAAGTCAGTATTCCTAAATGGTAATTTGAAAGAAGAAGTCTATGTTTATCAGCTCTCAAGTTTTGTTGATCCACTTTATCCTGATTTTGTTTATAGACTTAAGAAAGCCTTATATGGTTTGAAACAAGCCCCTAGGGCTTAGTATGAAACATTGTCTGCTTTCCTCATTGAAAATAAATTTTCAAGGGGGAAAATAGACAAGACTCTATTCCTTAGGGAGTCAAAGGGCAAGATGATCCTAGTACAGATTTATGTTGATGACATAATCTTTGGATCTACAGAAAACAACCTTTGTTGGAAGTTTGCAAAACTTATGCAAGGGAAGTTTGAGATGAGCAGTATGGGTGAGCTCAAATTCTTCTTGGGACTCCAAGTAAGACAAACTGATGAGGGCTTGTCCATATCATAGTCTAAGTTCACCAAGGGGTTAATTAAGAAATAGGCAAAGATGATGCAGGAAAACCTGTAGATGAATGTTTGTATAGAGGGATAATTGGCTCCCTCCTATACTTAACTACAGGTAGACCAGACATTATGTATGCTACATGTGTCTGTGCTAGGTACCAAGCAAGCCCTAAAGAATCTCATTATTCTGCTGTTAAAAGAATATAGAGATATCTTAAGGGTACACCTAATCGTTGTTGAAACTGAAACCTCGGTCTCCTGTGGAGTTCGCCCTCGGGGAAGGGGTGGTCGCGCACCTACTTTGCTCCTGCAAGCAAAACAATAGAAGAAATAAGAGGAACCTCCCCAAGGGCTCGGCGGGGAGAACCCACCACACACCCGGAAGATATGAGAGCGCTTCCCCTCCTTAGCCAAAGGCCGAGCTTGGGTACCCTCAGAAAGCACTTGAAAACTGGAGCAGGAGAGCACAGGAAGCCTGCCTTCTAGGGTACCCCTTGGGTCCTATTTATAGTTTTTAGAATCTGAACTGCCAATAATCAAACTGAACTGACATGAAATTACCAAAAAACCCTTGGTTGGGTCTGCCAACAGCCAAACTCTGTTGTTTTGAAGGGCTATGGGCAGACCAATGGGGGCAAAACAGTAAAAGGAGGACCTGCGCCGGGGGTTCATGCTGAGGTTCACTACCTCGAAGAGGAGGAAGAAGGAGTCAGAATCCCTGTTCTACATCAAGCAGGGGGTGAATGAGACGCTGTGAAGCTACGTGGATCGGTTCCAGGAGATAGAGGTTTCGGTTTCAACAATCTTGGTCTTTGGTACCCTAAGAATAAAGACTTTCTACTGACTGGTTTTTCAGATGCAGACTTTGCATGTTGCAAAAAAGATAGAAAGAGTACCACTGGCACATGTCAATTTCTAGGTGGTAGACTAATATCATGGAGCAGTAATAAGCAGACTAGTATGGCAATTTCCATTGCAGAGTCTAAGTATATTGCTGCAGGAAGCTGTTGTGCTCAGCTTCTATGGATTCAACATCAACTTGAAGACTATGGTCTCAAGGTAAGTAGAACTCCACTATTTTGTGATTCTATAAGTGCTATTTCTATTGCTAAAAACCCTGTATCACATAGCAGAACAAAGCATATAGAAATTAGATTTCACTTCATTAGAGAGCATGTTGAAAAAGAAGATATTTGTTTGGAATTTGTCACCACAAATAATCAAATTGATGACATGTTTACTAAACCACTAGATGAAACTAAGTTAAATTATTTCAAAATTGAATTAGGCATGTTAAACCTATAAAAACTTGGTAAATCTGACTAAGTAAATCAATGTTGACATATAAAAGTTTATGTCGATACAAAAGTAAATTTGTGTCAACATATAGTAGTTTGTGTCAACACTTAAGATAAGTTGTGTCGACACAACAAAATAGTGCTGAGATAGTGGTGTCGACACTCAGAGGTTGGTGTCGACACATATAAGTTCTATCATTTAGATAGTTGTGTCAACACATACAGAAGTCTGTGTCGACACACATATATTAGAGTCGACTATTAAGAAGTCTGTGTCGACACATCACAAACTGTGTTGACACATAGTGTTGTCTGACTCTGTCGAGACATTAGAAGTCTGTGTAGACACTATCTCTACAGTGTCGACACATTAAGTATCTATTATCCCGCCTTTTGGCCTTCTGTGTTGAGAAACATATAAATAGGTCACAGAACAATTTTGTTGACTAAGCTCTCAACATTTTCGAGACCCAAACCTTGAGTCGACAAACCTTCATCTCTCTTCTTCTCAAATTTCTCGTCATCAATGGCACCAAAGTTGGAGACCAACATCAATGAAGGCTCTGAGTTAGTTCGCAATGCTTTTGAGCGCGGCGACTGAAATTTGAATGTAATAATCCTAATCCAAGATAATGGTTTAGAATATCTAGTCTCTGAACCTACCAAGATCTGGAAGACAGAAATTCTTGAATTCTATACAAAAGCATCCTTGGATTCAACTGAATTGAAGATTTGGCCATCAATTCAAGGCAGCAAGGTGAAACTTACCCAAAAGCGTCTGAGGAAAACACTTCAATTTCCCAAGACTCAGGAAGATGATGAAGTTACATCTTCAATGACCAAAGAAGCTCTTCAATGGTGTGGCCTGAATCCCAACACTAAGATTGAATCATCCATGCAAAGGAAAGGAATGAACTCACAAGGAAAATTTCTCTCAGAGATTGTGGGAAAAGTAATTCTCTACAAACCTGGTGGACATGACAGGATCTCAGCATATATGTTTAGCTTGATGACCAGAATTATTTTCAAAATAAAGACTAACTGGTCTGCAGTGATCTTTGATAAAATCAAGGAAAGACTGAAGAAACCTAATCTAGGTAGAATTCTGAGTTTGTATCTGGCAATAAATATTCCTAAAGTGCTAAACAACACGTGGATCTAGAATAAATCACATGAGAAGAATGGATATGAAAATACTGTCAAGTTGGGAAAGAGTCTTGATGAAAGATGGTTCTATACCACAGAAAGAACCTCGACTGCTAAAGAAAATGACAACCCCAAGGAAGCCTGAATCTTCTAGTGATTTAGAAGAACAAGTAATCTTCAGTTCAGATGAAGACCACCAAGAATCTACAAGGAAATCCTCTGCTCCTAAGCATGTTGATGATAGTCAGATGCAAGGGGAGTATATTTCAGAAAGCACCATCTCACTGGATCAAGTTCAGGATGTGCCTCCTCTATGGGGAGACAATGAACTTTCACCAGTTCAACAAGAGATCTTACCTCCATAAAGTGCTCCTGAGAAAGAGCAAGCTGCTTTAGAGAGTGAAACAACCACTCAAACAATTCTTGAGGTAATAAATGATATTAATCAAACTATACTAGATACTGAGCCAGACTCACTCACTGTGCTTCTAACTAATGTTGAATAGACACACCATGACAACATCCCTACACAGGATGTATCTATGGATAATACATTTTCATTAGATTATATTCCATTAAATGTTCAAGATACAGATATTCCTCCAGTTCAACTACAACAAGAATTTACTCTTGAGGAATTATTTCCTGATTTACAAGAAGTTAGAACTGAGGAAGTAGAGCCAAGAACTGAGGGAGAGGAGCCAGGGACTCAGGGGGAGTTGCCAAGAGCTGATAAGGAGCTGCACTCAAGTCCAAAGGACACAGTAAATCTAGAAAGTTCTTTAGAATCTGATGATGGAGAAGCACAAAGAGAAAAGAAGAGAAAATTGATGGTTTACAAGAAGAAAAGCTCAAATTATAAGAAAGCTTTATAGATAGCCTCACAACCCTCATCATCAACAGTTGATTTCAGTTCATTATTGGTTGCTATGCAAATTAAAATGGATGGGCAAAAAGCAGCCATGGAAAAATATATGGATGAAAGCCATAAGGATCTTCAGTTCTCTTTAGCTCAAGATATAAAATCCATCAGATTTGAAGTAAACCAGAATAATAAGGAGATGACAGATTGATTCCATAAAGGAGGTAATGCTGTAGTTTTTCTGGCAAAATAGCAACAAGAGGCAAGGACACAAATTGATGATATAGTGGTCAAGCAAGGATATATCCTAGAAAATCAACTAAGGATGAATGATAATCTTACTGAATCACACAATGTGATTGTTACTGAATTAAAAAATAAAGCAACTGCATTAACTAAGGAAAGGGCTAAAGAGAAGTCAGAGTTCGATAAGAAACTTCAAGAAGATTTAGCCACTTTCCAATCTGCACTTCAAGCCTCTCAGAAGATCATATCTACTCAGCTGCAGAAGTTTAAACTTATTATACAGAGGGAACAAATTATCTGGTTAATCAAATAAGGTTCCAAAAGAATGATCTCAGGGATCATATTGAAAGAGAAGTAATAAAGGGGGAGAGGTTGATAGTCAATGCTAGTTCAGAGCATGCTAAATGGATAACAAATGCTGTTAAAGAAACTCTGGGATATCCTCCCCTATGTGATGATGATAATACAGCTGAGTCGGGTATTGAAGCTGCAGGATTTGAAGGGGGGCAGCAGGAGGTAGCTCAAATTATATACCTCCTTCTAACTTTGAGTAAATTCAACACCTAATTCACCAGATGTATAGTCCTCCAGAGGCTACTAAGAATGTTATCTTAGAGAAAGTGGAAATGTTAGAAGCAGTACTGAATAAAGAGCAAGAAGCTCAACTTTCAAAGAAAAGATTTAGAGAGCAGGTTGAACTGAAGCCTGATTTTGAAAGATGGAGTCCAACCTCCAGAAATATAATACTCACTGTCTGACAAGCTATCAAAGACAAAATGCATGATAGAGGCAAGTGGTATTCTGAAGTTGAGTGGAATAAATATCTGCAAAGACAAGATGTTATTCAGCAGTTCAGAAGGGACCACAAGACTGGTAGAATACCTACTACAGCAGTAGAACCCAGAAAATACTTTCCTAAGCCTTTTCACTATTTTGAAAGGCAAAGAGTTAAGGATGAAGAACTTAAGAAGAAGGATCTCAAAGGCAAGAAGCCAGCTGAAGATACTGAAGCTCCAGTACAAGCAAGGATCCAGCCTGGAAAAGGCATAGTGATCAAGGAGCCTGATCTGCCTTAGGATAGATTGACTACATTATAAAACATTGTAATTTTCAGTTTTAAGCTCCATGTAATCTATGGTCAACAAACTATTATGAAGTTTTAAACAAAACAATGATTCATGCTTGTTATTGTTGTATCATATTCTGTGATGATATTATTTACTTGTTTTATTTATATGTTTCCCTGTCATTGAATGTTTTTTTATACATCATATTGTTAATTTTATTATAAGTGATGTATGTCATTGAATAATGGTTATGACGTCTCCAAATAGGGGGAGATTGTTGGGTATATTGGAAAATGTGTACCAGATTTAGAGAAGCCTCACCTAACTCAATGATATGCATCAAGTTGTATTTGATGTTGTGTTGAGTTATCATGTGCAGGTTAAGAAAATGGGAAAGAAAATTTTCTATGTACTTGTGTCGACACTTAGGAATGGCAGTGTCGACACCAAGGGTCAGATTGTGTCGACATCCAGAATTTGTGTCGACACACATAAAATCTGTCGACAACGCTGTGTCGACACCAAGGGCCAGATTGTGTCGACATCCAGAATTTGTGTCGACACACAGAAAATCTGTCGACAACGTAGTGTCGACACTAAGGGCCAGACTTGTGTCGACATTATCAGGAGCTATGTCGACATTATCAGGAGCTGTGTCAACACACAGAGAAGCTGTCGACACATTCCAGAATTTTGTCAACAACGACTGTGTCGACACACAGAACTTGTGTCGACACACACCAGAATTCTGTCGACACCAACTTTGTCAAGACAAGAAGTGTTTGTGTCGACACACAGTACTTGTGTCGACACATTCCAGAGAAGCTGTGTCGACAACAACAAGACTTGTGTCGACACATGGACTATGTGTGTCGACACATATGAAGTATTCAGTCGACATTCTCTGCTGCTGAGTCAAAGTCCAATGAAGGCTGAAGTAATACAACTTGAGACTTGACAGCTGTCATTACTGACATTACTGTCACATCTGTCAGAGGTGTCAGAAGATAGTTTGAAACCGGAACAGCCGGTTACCATGGATGAAGCCTATAAATAGATATGCTCTCTCAACAATTGTGAAGAGAATCATAACAACGACAAGAACAACAGATACAGAACAGAGAGAAGTTATTCAAGGCCAATCAATTATTATCTCTAAAGGATTGAGAATCCAGAAGAAGAGAAAGAAACAGTCAACAGATTGTTGAGAGAGAAAAACAAGAAGGTGATAAGTTCTCATCCAATGAAGGCAGATTCTGAACAGTCTGCCTGAAGAATTCAGATCAAGTCTGAAGAAGAATTCAGATTAATTTCTAAAGCAAGCTGATTGAAGATCAACTCCAACATCAAGAAGATCAACCCTACTGTGTTCAGATTCAAGAAGCTTTGAAGAAAGCTAAGTCAGGTTGATCCTTAAGAAATCAGTTCTATCAAGAACTGATCAAGAAGCATTCAACCAATTCTCTCTCCATCTGGTTGAAGATATCAACAACTTTTCATCAATAATTCTTGTAGGATATGTAATAGATATGAGTGTAGGAGATTTACATCTCTAAGTTGTAAGCCTAAATTATAAAGGCTGAGGTAGGGCTGAGTGCCTGAGGTAGGGGAATCTGTTCCCTGAGTTGTAGGCCTGTGAAAGAGGCTGAGGTAGGGTTGTTGCCTGAGTTGTAGGAGTGGGGTGTCACTCTGAGTTGTAGGCATGTGGAAGAGGCTGAGGTCCGGCTTGTGCCTTAGTTGTAGGAGTGTGGATTCACTCTGAGTTGTAGGAACCAGTCTTGGTTCTAAGCTGTAAGATCTGCGGATCTGAGAAGAAGGAAGGAAGTTAGTCCGAATCTAGTATACTGCTAGATAGTCTAAGGGGTAAATTGGAAGTACCCATCATTTGGGGAACCACTATAAAACTAGTGTGCAATCTGTGAATGTTATGTATGTGAATGTTGTATTATACTTTTTGTTGAATACATTGTTGCACTAGATAGAATTATCTGCCTAAGTAAGAAAAAGAATTGAACCTATTCACCGCCCTCCCCCTCTAGGTGTTTAGAACATCTTGAAACCAATTCTTTTACCCACAAAAGAAGTCAACCACGACTTCGAAAGGGAAAGACCGAGACAACTGATACCAAAAATGTAACGACTCCATCCGTTCACAGATATATACTAGAAGGTCCGGTCGGGGCCCCACAGCATATACCATAAAACAAGTGGAGAAGTCACGAAGTGATACTAGAGTTGCGCACCCTAACTCATTGCATTCTAGCAGAAGCCTATAACACGAAGCTGAACTCACACATATGAATGTCCACCATATAAAATCTCCAGATTTATATACATAGCATAGGAATGTCCAAATACAAAACAGTCGGCCTTATGGCCTTACAGGGCTTTACACAACAATGGCCTCAAATATTGGCACGCAGGCCGGCCACATATAAACAAACATAGCATTTTTCATGTAGCCTTCGAGGGCGAGCGGCGGCGGCAGGAACAGCAGCAGCAGGGCGTTCAGCCTTTATGTGTCCCGCTTGGCTCTCCAGCACCTGCACAGGGACAGCCCACCCAACGGTGGCAAACAAGGCAACGGTCAGCATTCAGCTGACCAATTTTATAACGACTCTACCCCTTTCCCGGGGTAGTGGTATTCCTTCCCTGCAAGAAATAGCATTTCACCGGCAGATATGTATATCATACATTATGCTTTCACGCACATACATTCCATCACAACTATCAGCCACGTGGCCCGACGATCCATGCACTCAGGGCACATTCTTGGTGTACCGGCAAACCAGTTGCCCACCACCGTATCAGGGTCACAACCCAACGGTAAAACTTTGAGCATTTTCTCCATGGCGTGCAGCCGGAGATTATAGTCTTAGTGATCTGGGATTGGCCCGTAGCCCCCCATTGTATCACGGCGCGCGGGCCTAAGACTCTCACTATGCGCTCCAACAGACCGCACTCTCAGGTCTCACGTCGGACGGACATAACGCGGGTCAGATCATCCACCCCTCGTTGCTCAAATCGTCTTTCCATCACCGAGTACAGCGTACTCGCGGCTAAAGAAAAGGCGCGGGTCGGTTTCACCTTACTTGTTTAGTATAAAGCCTGGGTGTTTTCCTGGGGACACCAGTACTTACTATCACACCCATTGATATTTCAACATTAGAGGGTCTTTCCTTGGCACACCAGTACTTCTTGCTACTCCCCTTCACAGGTACAACCCCGCAATTATCACAAATGTCAAGGATATTTTCTTGGCTTACCACGCCAGTACTTCCTGCTACTCCCCTTCATAGGTACCACCCATGAACATCAAGCATTACAAAGAGTATTTCCTGGACTTCAAATACAGTACTTCCTGCTACTGCCCTTCATAGGTACAACCCAATAGGATGAGAATCACAATGGTATTTTCCTGGACTACCACTACCGTACTTCCTGCTACTGCTCGTCACAGGTTTAACCCATCGACTCCTAAACTACATGTTTATCACAGAGACTTCTCTGGTGCGTATATGCAACATCACCAATCCAGACAAACCTGTCCAGAAGGGCTTCACATAACATGCCTATTCCGTACTCCTTTTCCGGATCTATATGCCAAATGATTGGGGATTCCATGAATCAACCAAAGGGACTCCCATAACAAGCCACCCTCTGGTGGGGGAATCTTATGCACATGCCAAAAAGGAAGCCTTCATATGGCTAGGAAGAAAAGTCATTACCCTTGAAGACCGCTTCAGCGTCATGAGCTCCTAGCTGGATGGAAAGAATCCCAACGGCTTTTCCTCCACAACGCTGACCTCGGATCTCTTGCCGGAACTTCGCAGCACCACCGGTGGCCGGCTCTCCTTCCTCCTCCTCCTTCTTCCTCTCTCTCTCTCTAAGTTTGAAAGATGAAGGCCAAAGCTTAAATGAGCTTTTCCAACTCATTTCTCGGCCTTAAGGACACAGGGAGGAAGCTCAGCCATTGGATCACAGCCGAGAAATTGAATGGCCACAGTTTTGCCACAAAATCATATTTTTGCCTGACACGGCCCGTGACACGCCCGTGTCCCAGGCTGTGTACCTCAAGCGGTGCTCAACCGACTTATCCAGTCCAGCACACGCCCATGTGACATGCCCGTGTCACGGGCCGTGTCACCTGACACGCATTCAGACACGCCCGTGTCTGTAGCCGTGTACTTCAGGCTGCACAAAATCGAGATCAACCCGATTGGGACACGACCAGTGACACGCCCGTGTCCCCGGCCGTGTACCCCAAAACACACCTGTGTCATCTTCGTGTTCACCAGGCCGCAAATGCCCGGGGCACATCCCGCAAAGAAGACGGATGGTGACACGCCTGTGTCCCAGGACGTTTGCCCATACACGGCAGCTGACACGCCCCAGCTCCACTTCGTCCAGCTGAAGTTCGTCGACCCGCAGAGGACACGGCCTCTGACACACCCGTGTCAGAGGACGTGTGCCCTCATTCTTCGTCGAACTAATTTTCGTCGAACAGTCGTCGGCCGCTCACCCGAGCAGGACATGCCCAGGGACACGCCCGTGTCCCAGGCCGTGTCACCCTATTTTCCCAACTCTGAAATTTAGGGTATTACAAGTTATGGCGGCATTATTTTTATGGCGTAAAAATGGATATCTTTATGGACCATAAGAGCCTAAAGTACTTGTTGGATCAGAGGGATCTGAATATGCGACAACGAAGGTGGATGGAATTTCTTGGGGACTACACCTTTGACATTCATTATACTCCCGGGAAGGGAAATGTTGTCGCTGATGCCATGAGTCAGAGAGCTCCGTCAAGGGCAAATTGGTTGCAGATGCATGATGGGCATCTGATCCAGGAGTTAGAAGCTTTATAGATTTCTTCTGTTGACAAGAATTCCGCAGCTGATGCATGTTTGAACTGGACGGAGGTATAATATGACCTGGCGGATAGGATTCGACGGGCAACGGATCTGGATGAAAGTCTCCAACGCTATGCAAAGGATGGGCTAGATGTCCAATTATCCTGGGATGACGGCCTTTTACGGAAAGAGGGCCGGTTGTGCGTCCCGAGCATGGGTAAGTTGAGAGAAGAATTGATGTACGAAGCTCACTTTACAAAATACTCAATTCACCCTGAGAGCAAAAAGATGTTCAAAGACATGAAAAAGATGTTCTAGTGGCCAGGACTAAAGAAAGATATTGCTCATTATGTGGCTAAGTGTCAAACTTGTGCTTTAGTCAAAGCGGAATGCCAGAAGCCTGGAAGTTTCTTTGAGTCATTACCGATTCCAGAATGGAAGTTTGATGATATTTTAATGGATTTTGTGCGCAGGTTGTCGTGATCTCAACACGGGAATGATTCAATCTGGGGAATTATAGACCGGTTGGCGAAGGTGGCGCACTTCCTTCCGAACAAGCGGGACGATTCAGTGGAAATTTTGGCAAAGCTATATGTGGAGCAGATCGTACGATTGCACTGTGTTCCCCATAGCATCGTGAGTGACGGTGTTTGGCGATTCACATCGAACGATTGGAGGCAAATCCATCAGTTGTTGGGAATAAATTTGACGTTCAGTACTGCATTTCATCTCCAAACGAATGGCCAGACTGAGAGGACCAACAGAACAATGTAGGGTATGCTCTGAATGTGCGCGTTGGATTTTGGTAAGAGATGGGAAGACCATCTCTATATGGTGGAGTTTTCCTACAACAATAGCTACCAAGCGAGCATCAGTATGGCACCGTTTCAAGCTTTGTATGGTCGGAAGTGTCGTACAACGTTAGCTTGGGCAGAAGCAGATGAATCCAAACTTTATAAGCATAAAGAAGTCGATGAAGCTAACTCGATGATACGCGCTATTCGAGAGAGGCTACTAATAGCCCAGGATCGTCAAGCAAAATACTACAATGCCAAGCACCGGAACGTGGAGTTTGCGGTGAGCGATTGGGTATATTTGAAGATCAAACCCTTCAAATGCGTGTCCAGGATTCGGCGTCTAAAAAAGCTAAGTCCGAGATATCCTGGTCCGTTTGAAGTGGTCGAGCGAGTAGGGGATGTTGCATATCGACTAACTCTTTCGGCAGAATTGAGTGGATTACATGATGTGTTTCACATATCTGTGCTTCGGAAAGCTGTCAAAGATCTAGCTCAAGTGATCGAGAACGATCGTGTGCCGGTTGAGTATGGGATAACGACGTAGGTTAGGCCCATTCAGATCGAGGATCGAGCCGATAAATAGTTGCGGAACAAGACAATCAAGATGGTCAAAGTCCGGTGGGACAATTATGGCCGTGAGGATCTAACATGGGAGCGAGAGCAGACCATGCGAGCTGAATTTCCCGAGCTATTTGTGTAAACTTTTGTACAGTGTACCCCTTGTTGTAACAGACATTTTGAAGTTATTACATCTTGTTTTGTTTCCTTACTGTGTGCAAATTTCGGGATGAAATTTTTTGTAAGGAGGGTAGGGTTGTCACACACCAAATCCCAAACTTGGGTTCAAGTTGGGTGACACGGCCTGGGACACGAGCGTGTCCCAGGGCTTGTCCTGCTCAGGTTGAGCAGCTTGTCAAGTGCTTGACGAAATGCACTCGACGAAGTTTTTGAGAGCGAATATGCCCTGTGATACGGGCGTGTCCGAGGGCGTATCTGAGGCATGTTCGACGAAATTCACTCGAATAGATGCGCTCGACGAATTCTCAAGAGAGATGAAACACGGCCTGTGATACGGGCGTGTCACATGGACGTGTCCCACTCTGTGTCTACTCGAGTGGGTCTCGAGGGGGTGTCTCGAGTAGGTCTCAAATGTCTCGAGTTCGGGAGGGACACAGGCATGTCAGCCATGTGACACGGGTGTGTCCGGTCCAATTAATCGAGTAGTTCTCTCGAGTAGGTCTCGAGTGGGTCTCAAGAGCAAGATACGGGCATATCAGCCATGTGACACGGGCGTGTCTTCTCCACTTACTCGAGTGGTTCTCTCGAGTAGGTCTCGAGTGGGTCGCGAAAGCTAGACACGGGTGTGTCAGCCATGTGACATGGGCATGTCAGCTATGTGACACAGGCGTGTCAAATGGCCATGTCCTATTTTGGATAAGTCGGTCTTGTACCGCTTAAGGTACACGCCCTGTGACACGGGCATGTCACACGGTGTGTCAGACCCAAAATAGCCATTTTCGGAAAATTTATAGTTGTTCGTTTCCTTCCTCTGGGATCTGATGGCCCGGGTTTCGCCTTGCTGCTTTAAGGCCGAGAGTGAGAAGAAAAGTCTCACTTTTCTTTCATCCATTCTCTTTCTAAAAGAGTTAGAGAGAAGGGAGAGTAAGGAGGAGGAGAAGGGATCTGGCTTTAGTGTTCTGAACTGAAGTCCGAGGCCAGATTTGTGGAGTCAAAGCTATTGCGGTTCTTTCCAACCGTCTAGAATTCCATCGCTCTAAAGAAGTCGTCAAGGGTAACGATCTTCCTTCTTGGACATGTGAAGTCCTTCTTTTTTGGCATGTTCATGGATTTTCCTCCACCAGAGGGTGGATTGCTGAAGGATTTCCTTGGGTTGATTCTTGGAATCCCCAATAGTTTGACATATAGATCCGAAAATGGAGTACGAAATAGGCATGTTATGTGAAGCACATCTGGACAGGTTGGTCTGGATTGGTGATGTTGCATTTCCACACCGGAGAAGACTCTGCGGTTAAACGTATAGTTTGTGGGGTCGATGAGTTGGACTTGTGAAGGGCAGCAGTAGGAAGTACTGGAGTGGTAGTCCCTGAAAATACTCTTGTGATGCTTGTGTTGTGTGCTATGGCAAGACTAGTTTCTGGCGCTGCAGGATGCTGCATGGTTTGGGTGGAGTTGGGTGCAGAAAGTAAGTTCTGCGGAGCCCGCTAAGCGATCGTGACAAACGCTAGCATGAACTCCCCTTGTTGATTATGAAGCCCGTCCCGTGGTGGACATTGTGGCTAGTGTAAAGCCAGTCACTTGGTGGACATTGTGGCTATTGTGAAGCCAGTCCTTGGTGGACAGTGTGGCTATTGTGAGCTTGATGAGCTCTTGAAGGCCTCGTGCCGAACAAGAAAGGTGAAACTGACCCGTGTCATAGATTTGGCCTCGAGTACGTTGGTATTCGGTGATGATAAGGCGACTTGAGCAACGGGGGTGGTTGATCCGTACCTGCGTTATGTCCGTCTGACTTGAAGACCTGAAAGTGCGGTAAGTTGGAGCGCATAATGAGAGTCTTAGTCCTGCGCGTCGGAAAGACTAAATGCTCAATATTACCGTCGGGTTTCAGAGCTTGAACGGTGGTGGGACCCTAGTTCGGAGGTATACCAAGAATGTGCCCTGAGTGCACGGATCGTCGGGCCGCGTGTCTGGCGGTTGTGATGGATTGTTTGTGCATGAGAGCACAATGCGTGATATATATATATATATATATATATATATATATATATATATATATATATATATATATATATATATATATATATATATATCTGCCTGAATTGCTATGCCTGCTGGGTAGGAATACCATAGCCCCAGAAAAGGGGTAGGGTCGATATAAATTGGTCAGCTAAATGCTAACCGTTGCCTTGTTTGCCACCGTTTGGTGGGCTGTCCATATGCAGGTGCTGGAGAGCCAAGCGGGACACATAAGGGCTGAAGTCTCTGCTGCTGCTGCTGCTAGCCCTTGAAGGCTAAGCGAAAAATATTATGTTTTACTCATATGTGGCCAGCCTGCGCGCCGATGTTGGAAGTCCACTCTTGTAAAGATTAACTATAAGGTCATAAGGCCAAACGATGTTGTATTTGTTGTACATTCCTGAGAGTTTATATATAACTGTGGCTTTATATATCTATAGTGGACATTCATGGTTGGAGTTCTAGATTACTGTTAAAATCTTCCGCTAGCATGCTCTGAGTTAGGATGCGCTTGTGTTGTGGTATTAACCTGTAACTTCTCCGCCTGTTTGGTGGCATATGGTGTGGGGCCCCGGCCGGACCTTCTATTATATGCTATATGAACTGATGGAGCCGTTATACTACTTTACTTGTTTACATTACTACTTCCTTGTTATATTTCTTTTGTACATACACTTGCTACGGTAGTTTTCACCTGCTTGTTCCACTCTACTTTGTTGTCCCCCGTTTTCATCCTCCTCGCACAGTTCCTAGCAGTCACGAGGGTGAGGAGAGAACGATAGTGTCTTAGTCTTTTGACTAACGGTTGGTGGACCACATCATTTTAGGAATTCGAGGTGATGCACCAGTCGCAGGAGGAAGGCCGAACTTGAGGAGCAATTGTTGTGCACTACCGCTAATATACGGCGACAGCTCGAGGATGGATTTCAGTTTGCTTCCGCTTAGATTGATGTAGGGATGTCGGATCGGAGATCTCCGCGAAGCTAACGCTCTCCCTACGCACAACACGTCGTAGATCTACCGCACCTACACAGCACCTATCGCCCACAATAGTCCTCATCTCAAAACGCAGCACAAACAACGAGGGAGGAATGGTCGACTCGAAAACGACGATCGGAAATTTGAGTCGGAATATTCCCCAAGAAAACAAAAATGTTGCCACTCCTTTTTGAGAGCAAGACCAGGGCTATAGGCCAAGATCCGCTCAGGCAAATAGGATCCACCCGATCCGGAATTAAAAAGCCTTGCAACGGCGATTTCGATTCAAAAACTTGCAGCGATTAGATTAAAGATCCGGAGAAAACGATTTGCGAAAATCCACCACAACTAAGGAGAAGAATCACACAAGGAAGAGGAAAGGGATTACCCAACCGGAAAGCTTTCACACGAGATAACTGTGGGAGAATCACTCTCTCCACGGATCAACCGGCGTCACACCGAATGGTTTGCAACCTTCTTCCAAGGAGTCGCACCGAAGGAAGCCACGCCGGAGTCGCACCGAACGGGGATGGAGGAGGCAAGGCTTGGCTTCACACCAAAGGGGAGGGGGGCGGCTATGGACTTCTCCATGGTGGCCGAAATTTCCACAAGGGGGGGTTTTTAGGTTTCTTTTTCCAATTGTCTTAACTCTTCATGAAAGCCTCCTTTAAATAGGAGTTACAAATAAGCCTTAGCCCTTCATGATGGAGATTTAATCTCATCCATCCGAATGGCTAATTGCACACCAAAACTAAAATAGTTCAAATTGAAAATATAACAACACATGCAATGAATATAAAATTATCACATAAGCATAGGATAATTTTATATTCCAATTATAAAATAAAGTGCACGAAAAGGAAATAAATAAAACTAAGGCGTTGCCGTGGCGGTAGCACGTCGCGGGCGGAGGTTGTAGCGTAGCCATCCGTTAGCGTCATCGTGCCGCCTCACGTCCTTGAGTCGAATGGCCTTAGCAACCGGATCATCAACAGCATCATCAGCATCGTCTTCAACTGGTGGAGGAGGGGCCGCGCCATCAATCCTCCCCCGCTCAAATGCACGCATCTCCGTTGCGTGGTCCAAGCGATAGCGGTGAAGGAGAGCGGCATCCAAACTCTGCAGCTCCGTCTCGAGTACCCAAGAGTCATCCGAAGGGGGCCGATGACGCCAACGGATGAGAAAGCGGTGGGTGTCGCCATTAGCAGTGGTAACGGGCTCAGCATCAAGTATCATCTCTGGAGTGGAAAACGTCCGTGGAAACCTGGGGAACATATTAGCAGTAGGAAGGAAAGAAGGCAACTTACCATCCGATGATATACCTGTGGGGACCGAAAGAGAGAGATCATCCGTACTACCACTCCCCAACCCATGAGAATTTTCAGTGGGAGAAGAAGACGATAAAGAAATCAACTCTTGTGGTGGTGACACAAACATCGTTAAATCCGAAACATTAAAAATGGGGGAGATACCCCAATCAGCAGGCAAGTCCAAAACGAAAGCGTTGTCACCTAACTTCTTAATAATCCAAAAAGGGCCGGCGCGCTTTGGTGCTAACTTTTTAACGGTGCCAGTTGGCAAGCGTTCGGGAATCAAACGGACTAAAACTAGATCGCCAATTTTGAAGTCTGATACTCTCCTATGTAAATTAGCGTGCGCTTGATAAGATTCGTATTGCGTAGTCAAGGTGGCCCGTATACGTGCATGTAAATCATGGATGTGCTGGGCGAAGGATTGTGCAAACTGACTTGCCTTGTACGTTGGGGGCAACGGCACCAAGTCAAGCGGCACAGGAGCCTTATACCCGTGGACAATCTCATTCGGAGACAGACCCGTAGACCTATTCTTGGAATTATTGTAGGCTAACTGGGCATGGGGAAGGAGAAGGTCTCACGTGCTCTTGTGATCACTCACAAGGCATCGTAACAAATTTCCTAAGCTCCGATTAACCACTTCCGTCTGCCCATCAGTTTGGGGATGATAGGCAGAGGAAAACAATAATCTCGTTCCCATTAATATCCAAAGAGTCTTCCAAAAATAACTAGTGAATTTTACGTCCCTATCCGACAATATGGTCTTTGGCACTCCACGGTGACTAACGACTTCTTTAAAATAAAGTTTAGCGACGTGAGACGCATCATTCGTCCTACTGCACGGGATAAAATAAGCCATCTTTGAAAACCTATCCACAACTACAAAAATTGAGTCGTGACGGTGTAGGGTAACGGGAAGGCCTAATACAAAATCCATACTAACGTCTACCCAAGGCATTGAGGGAATAGGCAAGGGTGTATATAATCCTACGTTGGTTTTACTACCCTTAGACACCTGGCACGTGCGGCAGCTACTCACTACCTGTCCCACCATAACCTTAAGTTTTGGCCAATAGAATTTGTCCTCGACTAACGTAATGGTCTTATCTCTATCGAAGTGCCCACTCAACCCTCCGCTATGCAACTCCCATATGATATGTAGTTGTAACGATGACTGTGGAATACATAGTTTCCCGTTCCTAAACAGGTAACCGTCCTTGATGACGTAGGCAGATATCGTCGTGGGGGAGCTATCCTGGGCAGAAAGATAGAAGTCCGGGAAGTCAGGACACGTGGCGTACTCATCCTTAATCCGCTCAAACCCTACAACATGTACTTCCATATAGGTGAGTAAAAGGGTAAGACGACTAAGGGCGTCCGCGACTCGGTTATCAACTCCCTTAAGGTGCTTGAGATTAAACGTGTAACCTTGTAGGAAAGCGACCCACTTAGCGTGACGTGGGTTGATCTTATGCTGGCCGTTGATGAAACGTAAAGCCTCATGATCGGAGAGGATCACAAACTCCTTGGAGAGGAGATAGTGCCTCTAATGGTGTAGACATCGGACTACAGCATAAACTCCCTATCGTAATTTGAGTAGTTCAGCTTAGGGCCGGACAACTTCTCGCTAAAATAACTAACGGGGTGGCCCTCCTGGCTCAAGACACCTCCAATCCCCACCCCAGACGCATCGCATGTGAGCTCAAAGACTTTAGCAAAGTCAGGTAGACGTAAGACAGGTGCCTCAGTCATAAGCTCCTTGATTCGCTCAAAAGCATGGGTGGCGGACTTCGTCCACGTAAACTCTCCCTTCTTCATACAGTCCGTGATAGGCGCCATAATACTACTAAAGTCTCGTATGAAACGACGATAAAACGTGGCTAACCCATGAAAACTACGCACCTCACGTAGGGTGGTTGGCACGGGCCAGTCCTTAATGACCTGAACCTTGCCCGGATCGACTCGGATACCCTCGGAGCCGACTATATAGCCTAAGAACTCTACCTCCGAGACATAGAAAGTGCATTTCTTAAGGTTGAGAAATAATGTCTCCTTCCGCAGGGTGGAAAGGATCACTCTCATGTGGGAGATGTGCTCGGTAGTAGAGGTGCTATAAATCAGAATATCGTCAAAGTAGACGACAACGAACTTTCCCATGAATGGCTGAAAGACATGTGTCATCATCTGGGAGAAGGTACTAGGGGCATTGGACAACCCAAAGAGCATCACAAGCCATTCGTACAGACCATCCTTCGACTTAAACGTTGTCTTCCACTCATCGCCCTCTCGTATCCTAATCTGGTGATAGCCACTCCGAAGATCTAATTTGGAGAATACGGTGGCTCCAGACAAGACATCCAACAAATCATCTAGGCGGGGAATGGGGAACCTATACTTGACGGTGATTTTGTTGATAGCCCGGCTATCAACGCACATCCTCCATGTACCATCCTTCTTGGGGGCAAGTAGGGCTGGTACAGCACATGGACTCATACTAGTCCGAATAAAATCCTTCGCTAGCAAGCCCTCGATCTGAGACTGCAACTCTAGGTGAGCCGCGGGGTGGAGTCGATAATGGGGCTGATTTGGCAAGGAAGACCCCGGGATGAGATCTATCGCATGCTGGATATTCCTAAGCGGGGGTAACGTGGGCGGCAACTCATCCGGGTACACGTCCCTATACTCTTCCAACAGTACCCGTAACTCACTAGGTAGCTCATCCAAAATGCTAGAATCGGGCTTCGCACTTAAGAGGACTAGCGCATACATAATTCCATCAAAGAACGGATCTCTCTCAAACTCTTTCCTACCAATGAGATTCAACGTTTTCCGTTCTACCGGGATAGTGGTGTCCTTAGCCAAGACTACGGGCTCCTTCGGGACGGTCGGCTTCAAAGTGATGGTTTTGCCATTGAATTTGAACTCATACGTGTTGGCTCTACCAAAATGGGTAACATCACGGTCGTATAGCCAAGGGCGGCCTAACAACACATGACAAGCGTCCATCGGAAGGACATCACACCACACCTCATCAATGTAGGATTTGAATGAGAGTGGGACCAGGCATCGCTTGGTAACGGGTACAGAGAGCTTGTTGATCCAAGCGACCTGATATGGGGTCGGGTGTGGTTCCGTGACCAAGGACATACGTGCTACGACGTTCTCAGATATGACATTCACGCAGCTACCACTATCAATAATCAGCTTGCAAAGCTTCTCGCCACTCTTAAAAATCAGAGAAAATATGCTCGTCCTCTTCCAATCATCTAATGGACGAGGAGTGGTCAAAATACAACGCATCACCATAAGGGGGTGATCGTCTTCTAAGTCACTAGGGACTCCTTCGGGGTCACTCTCCTCTGCGGCCTCGTATACGTAATCGTCGGGGTCGGTAGTTGGCTCTAATAAGGCTAGTTTTTTTGTCTTTGTTGGGCATTCATAGGCATAGTGACCTTGAATGCCGCAAGAGTAACAAGTGGTGTTAGCCTTGCTAACCTTCCCGATAGGGACACGCTCACTCGCAGGGTTCTTGGAGTTCCTATCGGTGATCACGATTGACTTCGACTCGGTAGATTTAAACTTTCCCTTATCAGGATATGTGGAAGAAGATGCCCCAGTGGTGGACTTGTTCTTCGCATGAGCGTAACGGGAGTGAGCCTTAGAGGCTAGGTGTTTTTCAATGTCCAAGGCGGCATTGAAAGTCGTGTTCAAGTCTGTATGCCCATATCGCCAGAGCTTCCTTTGGATATCGAGGTTAAGGCCCTTTCGAAATCTAGATAAAGTGACTTTGGGGATCTCCCTAAGGTCACATCGCACCATTCGGTCCTTAAGTTCACCCATATATTCAGCTACCGAGCTTGAGCCCTGCCGCAGAGTGGCAAGCTCATCGAACATCTGTGTCCGATGGTACGCAGGAACGTACTGATCGGTCAACAGGTTCTTCATTACTGGCCAACCTATAAGGGGGGCTCCGTGTCCGGTTCCTAATCTTCGCTCCTCTTTCAGCCAGAACGTCTTTGCACGACCTGTTAACTTCATCCGGGCAACTTGAACCTTTTAGGGATCCGTCAGGTTGTGCCACTCGAAGTAACACTCCATATCCACAGTACAGTTAAGGAAGATTTGGGGGTCTCCCATGCCATCATACGTGGGGGCATTTATCTTAATGGCCCTAGTAATGTCAAAGTCTCGCTCGGGGCGGTGTCCTCTAGGGGGCACCCGTGGAGAGTCCCCATCAGAATCCGAATCAGAGTTATGTTGGTGCCGGTTGGGCCGGTCAACATTAACGGGTGGCGGGGGTGGCCTAGCTTGGTTTTGTAGGATCTGGGCTAAGACGTTCCTAAGCTCAGCCATTTCGGCACGAAGACCCGCTATAGCCGCGGTATTGGGATCACCATGCTCGTTCGCAGCCATACTAGACGTAGACGGGGTTGCGTACTCCGTTCCTAGCCTTGTGCGCATTCAGGTTTGGGAGGCCCCGGGCAAGATGAATTTTCCTAGTGCTGTAGCTATATTGAAAATAAGATATTTTTATATATTCTCAATGTGAATAACACGTAGATCGTTAAAATTTTTTTTTTTTTGACATTTTGCTGAAAAATAAAGATTTCAGTCCGCTATTGGCAGACCACAGAAAATAATTTTTTTGATTTTTTTTTTTGATTTTCTAACGATCCGATCTCCAACAAGGAACGCAGAGAGGATGTTTGCAACGTGAAAGTTGAAACAACCGCCTCTGATACCAAATTGATGTAGGGATGTCGGATCGGAGATCTCCGCGAAGCTAACGCTCTCCCTACGCACAACACGTCGTAGATCTACCGCACCTACACAGCACCTATCGCCCACAATAGTCCTCGTCTCAAAACGCAGCACAAACAACGAGGGAGGAATGGTCGACTCGAAAACGACGATCGGAAATTTGAGTCGGAATATTCCCCAAGAAAACACAAATGTTGCCACTCCTTTTTGAGAGCAAGACCAAGGCTATAGGCCAAGATCCGCTCAGGCAAATAGGATCCACCCAATCCGGAATTAAAAAGCCTTGCAACGGAGATTTCGATTCAAAAACTTGCAGCGATTAGATTAAAGATCCGGAGAAAACGATTTGCGAAAATCCACCACAACTAAGGAGAAGAATCACACAAGTAAGAGGAAAGGGATTACCCAATCGGAAAGCTTTCACACGAGATAACTGTGGGAGAATCACTCTCTTCACGGATCCACCGGCGTCACACCGAATGGTTTGCAACCTTCTTCCAAGGAGTCGCAACGAAGGAAGCCACGCCGGAGTCGCACCGAACGGGGATGGAGGAGGCAAGGCTTAGCTTCACACCAAAGGGGAGGGGGCGGCTATGGTCTTCTCCATGGTGGCCGAAATTTCCACAAGTGGGGGTTTTTAGGTTTCTTTTTCCAATTGTCTTAACTCTTCATGAAAGTCTCCTTTAAATAGGAGTTACAAATAAGTCTTAGCCCTTCATGATGGAGATTTAATCTCATCCATCCGAATGGCTAATTGCACACCAAAACTAAAATAGTTCAAATTGAAAATATAACAACACATGCAATGAATATAAAATTATCACATAAGCATAGGATAATTTTATATTCCAATTATAAAATAAAGTGCACGAAAAGGAAATAAATAAAACTAAGGCGTTGCCGTGGCGGTAGCACGGCGCGGGCGGAGGTTGTAGCGTAGCCGTCCGTTAGCGTCATCGTGCCGCCTCACGTCCTTGAGTCGTATGGCCTTAGCAACCGGATCATCAACAACATCATCAGCATCGTCTTCAACTGGTGGAGGAGGGGCCGCGCCATCATAGATGTTGTGAGTTGTGTGAGTGAGATTATTTGCATTAGACATGTACAGAGCTTAAGCTCAATCTTCTACTCTCTTTCATATTTTGTACTCATTGTGGACTATTGCTCTTATATATATGTGGTGATTTTTTGTGGACTTAACTTTATTATACTTCTACTTCTTGATGATCATCAATGCCGGCAGAATCGACATTTTTTAGTGGTGATCCTCCCGACTGTCACTGTCATCACAAAATGGCGGTTATGGGCGTAAGACCCGGTAGTGTAGCAAAAAAATGAGGTCTTACAACACTACCCTTGGTTACTTAGACTCATAGAAGCAAAAAAGCAAGCTAACAGTTGAATACTACTCGGGCCTCTGTTCCCTCTGATACCATGGAAAAAGAAAGCGCAGTTGGGTATGAGAGGTTGGCTTATGCGCCTCTTATAAAGGAGGTCGGGGGTACGATCCCGGATCTCAACAACCTACCGCGGAATATTCACGTAGATAATTCAGAGCCTTCCGCGGAGATTTGGTTGGGAATGTTGTTGTCATTCGACTGCAGTCGGCCAGGTTCAGATTGTCCCAATATTTTTGTAGTTCATTCGGATCCTTGGTCCCGTCTTGGTTTCTAACATCAATAAAACGTCGATTGCAATCTGCAGAGTCTGCACTACCTTAGAACCAAATCCCTGGCTCTTTAGTGCTATCCGCACAACCTGCACAGCAGAAACCGGTTAATCTCTTCAACCCGCGCGGATAAAAAAATCCATGCCACAGCAACTAATCGCGAGTAGACTTACTGTTTATTCAATTGAATTATGATGTCACAGAGGGGGTCATATTTATAGACGCGGAAACAAGTGTGGTTACCGCCCTAACTGATAGAAACACCACCCCAGCTCGTAATTAGCATAAAGCAGTACGCATAGTGCATACACAAAGCCAGTCCGCCTAGACTAGGCTGGACAAACCTCTACCTAAAGCACCATCAATAAGGCCGGATAGAAAGCCAGTCTGCAATACCTGCGGATACCGCTCCAGCCCCAGCTCCACTGCCCGTAACCAAGGCACCAAACCGCCTAGTCGCCCTGCGGACACTCCACCAGTCCTCACACCTTGATGTGCAACTCCAGAATAGCCAGTACGCACAGCAGAGGATAGCATAGCGCACATTGAGTCCGCAGCCAAAGCACCAAGGTGACAGATGCCGGACTCGTCGGACAAGGAGGGCATTCCGCAAGCACTGCTCCACAAGACCGAACTCGCCTAGACATGTTGGAACAAGCGGAACAAGCGGACTCCAACACCTGTCCGCCCAACATGGCGAACACTAGAGCACCAATCGCAGATACAAGGCCTATCCGCCTGAACTGCAGATGAACTTGCAGAACGCTGGCCGACCTTGCTAGTCGCCAGCTTTGTCCGCACATACCGCGCGGTCTGATTCAAACCGCCAATACTGTCCGCACAGACCGCGCGGACAGTCCGCCCAGGCAGCCAATTTTACTTCAAAAAATTCAACACGCTCTGCCTCGCGTCTTTCTAGTGATTTCGCCCAGTCTGAGTTACCACCAACTGTACTGGTAGCGGCAGAGCCTTCAACCTGTTGTTGGAGTTCACATAAGCTCTGCTCGCACCTCCTCTTTCAAGACCTTCCGCCTGCTTTGCTTTTGGCCAGGCTTTTGTCTTCTGCCACATTGAAAGCCTATTTATAGGCAGCTAGCATCCATGGACACCTGCCTTGTGTCCCATTAATCCTGAAGCTTCTTCACGCCATTGACTTTGCTGATGTCTTCTCCGTGCCAAAACAAAGGAGCGTTTGTTCTGTTCAAACGTCTATTATCCGACGAAATTAATGGAAATTTTTAAATTTTATAATCATATATTTTGATTCACATGTTAGCGGATCCGAATGTTCCCAAAAAAATCATACGTCTAGTACTGATAGAAAACAATGCATTTTTTTATGGTTTTTAACAGGTGTTTACAGAATTTTAACAAGCAAGGAGAGGAGCGGAGCGGACAAGGATGGCAAAGATAAGATATCACTTAGTTTTTCCTCATCATCAAACAATGTTTTTCAATTACATATATATAGCAGTTTGAGCATTTAATTAAATAACTAACAAAGGTAGTTTGGAATATAATTTTAATGCTAATCAAAGCTTCTCATTTCCCAGATAAAGCAATGTAGTGGGCTGCTCTGTTCTTTGTTCTCGGGAATTAAAGCGCTGCGCTGTCTTCATTCACGGGAATCGCTTTGTTGTTTCGTCTTCCTTCTCGGGGCTGATTTCCTGGTTTCAACACCCCCTCTAAATCTGCTCCGTCTCTTACTCCAAGCATTTCTTTGAGCTCCAGAAAGCGATTTCTGTGCATCGTTTTCGTAAGTATGTCGGCGATTTGGTCGTGGGAGGGACAGAACTCCAGTTCGATGAGTTTCTTCTCTAGGGCTTCTCTGATGAAATGAAATTTTATCTCTATATGCTTACTCCTTGCATGATATACTGGATTTTTTGCCAGAGCGATGGCCGAAGTGTTGTCGCAAAGCAATGTTACTGTTGTCGCTTCTTCTTCGTCGTCGCTTTCTCTGATAAAATCCAATAGTAGTCTCTGTAACCAAATTGCTTCACAGGCCGCTGAGTTGAGCGCCATAAACTCTGCTTCTGTTGTTGAGAGAGCGACGGTAGACTTTTTTCTGGAACTCCAAGAAATAATGTTATGCCCAAAGAAGAATGCAAATCCTCCTGTACTTTTACGATCGTCCAGGCAGCCAGCCCAATCGGAGTCGGCGTAGCCTTTGAGTTCTGGTTTTCCCCCGTTTCTGTACATCAATCCAAGACTCCTTGTACCCTGCAAATATCTCAAGATTCTTTTTCCTGCAGCATAATGTGTTTTAGAAGGGTTACAGGTGAACCTGGAGAGGATGTTAACAGCATGCTCAATGTCTAGTCTGGTGTTTGTGAGATAGATGAGTGAGCCAACTAAGCTTCTGTATTCCTCTATGTCTGCTTGTTCCTCTCCATCCTTTCTTGTAGTCAGTTTCTCACTTGGACACATGGGTGTTATGGTGGGATTGCACTCTTCCATACGGAATTTTTTAATTAGTGAACTGATATAGGCTTCCTGTGATATGAAAATGCCATTTGTAAGGTACTTGATCTGGAGCCCCAGAAAGTGTTTTAGGGCCCCTAAATCAGTCATTTCGTATTTCTCCTTAACCTTTTGTCTGAACTCTTCCATTAAGCCTGAGTTTGTTCCTGTTATAATAAGATCATCAACATATATACTAACTATAAGGCTACCTTGTTCTTCATGCTTTATGTAGAGAGTGGGTTCACTGGGACTGCGAGTAAACCCAGTAGATAAGAAATAGTTATCGATATTCTGATTCCAGGTCCGAGGCCCCTGTTTTAGTCCATACAGAGCCTTGCGTAATTTGAAAACCTTCTCTTCTTCACCTTTTATTTCAAATCCTGGTGGCTGAGCTACATATATGTCTTCTGTTAGGACTCCATTCAGGAAAGCAGAAACTACATCAAGCTGAATGATTGGAAGGTTGTGACAGGCAGCAATGGCAATAAGGAACCGAATGGTGGTCATCCTGGCCACAGGCGCAAATGTCTCATCATAATCTGAGCCTGGCTTTTATGTAAATCCCTTAGCCACTAACCTTGCCTTGTATCTATGAATGCTCCCATCTTCATTCTGTTTTATTTTGAAAACCCATTTCAGCCCTATTGTAGTTTTATTATCGGGTTTGTTAACCAGAGTCCATGTGTTATTCTTCTCAATTGCTATTAGTTCTTCTCTCATTGCTGTGAGCCATACAGGTTGTGTTGTTGCCTCCTTATAATCGACTGGGGTTGCAATAAACATTGCTCTTTCAGTAGCTTTATAGATGTCTTGGATTGATTTCATTTTTCTTGGTGTTAATGGTTCTAGCTTTTCTTCTTCCGTTGACTGAGATGAATTATCGTGAGCTTCCTGGCAGGTATCAGATGAGATGGGTGGTCTGTTGTCCAGTTGAGGGTCAGTTGGTTTGGAACGGTTTCATTGCAATGGATGGAACAAGGGGGAGTCCCAAGTTCAACCGGCAGTGGGGAAGGTCCAACACCAATAGTAGAGTCAGTTGCCCAATTATAGCTTTTCTGTTCATGGAATGTGACGTCTCGAGAAATAATAATGCTCTTGTTGTTGTGATCATAGAGTCTATATGCTTTACTTTCACTACTATATCCGGTGAAAACACATTCAATTCCACCTCCTACTAACTTATCTCTTCCTGGTTTTGTGGTGTGTGCAAAGGCAATACAACCAAACGTCCTGAAGTGTGCAACAGATGGATTATGGTTGAAGATAAGTTCATAGGGGTTCCACTATCTAATGCCTTGGTTGGAGATCTGTTCAAGATGTGGACTGCTGTGGCAGTGGCTTCTCCCCATAAACTATTTGGACAATTGGTATGTTCCATCATTGTTCTTGCCATTTCTATCACGGTTCTATTGCGCCTCTCTACTACTCCATTCTGCTGAGGTGTGTAAGCAGTAGTAAGTTCTCTTTTAATCCCTTCTTCTCGACAAAGTTGATTGAATTGTTGTGACATAAACTCTCCTCCCCTATCCGTTCTTACTGCTTTTATATTTCTCTCCAACTGTTTTTCTATTTGGCTTTTGAAGTATTTGAAATAGTTGAAGGTTTCAGATTTGTTGGTGAGGTGAAAAATCCACATAAATCGGCTATGATCATCAACAATGAGTAAGTAGTAAAGTTTTCCACCTAGGGAAGGTGTCTTGGCTGGTCTCCAAAGGTCCAGATGAAGAAGATCAAGCGGGGCACTGGCTTTGCTGTAGGCAGAGTGACGAAAGGGCTGTCTGTGAGATTTGGACTTTGCACAGGAGCTGCAGTCATGTGTGGTTGTTTTAAAAACTGGTAGGCCATCAACTAACTGTTTTCTTTGGATTATATTGATGGCAGCAAAATGGAGGTGGCCTAGCCTATGATGCCAAAGGAGATCAACGGGTGTGGGGGAAGCAGGAGTGCAAGAATATGCAAGCATCCTTGCTGGCTCTAGATTGACGGAAAAAATGTTGCTAGCATTCATTTGTGCTGAGGCAATGATGGCCCGACTTTTAACTTCCACAATATCACAGGTGTTAAGTTTGAACTCTACCTTAAAGCCTCTTTTGAGCAATTGTCCTACACTTAAGTGGTTTTGTGTTAGTGTGGGGACAAAGTGCACATCTGATATGATTTTGGTTGAACCATCAGGTGCTTTGACTGCCACATTGTAACGCCCCGAAACTCAAAGGAGCAAAGGGGGACGTTTTGGGCCAGTTTTGGTTTCTGGCTGAAGGCACACGGCCTGGGACACGGGCGTGTCCCAGGGCGTGTCAAGCGTGTGTCGACACATAGTCGCGAAGTCGTCGAGTTATTCTCGACGATTCGTCGAGAATGGGCACACGGCCTGCGACACGGGCGTGTCGCAGGGCGTGTCGACCCGTGTCGACACTTAGCCGTGAAATCGTCGAGTTATTCTCGACGATTCGTCGAGAATGGGCACACGGCCCGCGACACGGGCGTGTCGTCGGGCGTGTCGACCCGTGTCGCCGAGCGTCAAGGTGAAATCGTCGAGATTCACTCGACGGTCGTCGAGACAAGGCACACGGCCTCGGACACGGGCGTGTCCAAGGCCGTGTCAGCGAGTCGTCGTTCTCCCCTCGACGAAATGTCCCGTGTACACGGCCTGGGGGCCCAGGCGTGTCAATGTGACACGGGCAAGGACACGGGCGTGTCCTAGAACCCGTGCAGTGCTCGGGTTGGAAACGGGGGAAAAATCATGGGTACACGGCCGGCTACACGGCCGTGTCAGCTGGAACACGGGCGTGTCAGCTCGAACACGGGCGTGTTCGGTACCCGTGTGCGTGTTCAGAAGATTCGATTTTGACGGCGAATGCGGCACACGGCCCTGGACACGGGCGTGTGCCAAGCCGTGTGCGGCCCAGATTGGGCATTTCAGCCCCGAATCAAAGCCGCTCGTTTTCTTAGGTTGAGATCCGACGGCTGGGGATGGTTCCTGGGAGGATATACACGGGTTTGACTTAGAAAAATCCACACTTTTCATCACTTGATCTCTCTCCAAACCCTTGGAGAAAGAAGAGCCAAGGCTAGAGGAAGAGGAGCTAGATCCGCCATTGGAGGAGCTTCGGAGCTCCGAATCGCAAGCCGACTCCGGATCCACGGAGGCAACGCAAGCGCGGTGATTTCTATCCGATTACATTTCGATGGCGCCAAAGAGGAACGCAAGGGTAACGATCCTCACTTGTGAGCATGATAGCTCTCTTTCTTAGCATAGGAAGCCCTCTCTCGCGAGTTTGCGAAGAGTTGGAGGCGTTCCTTCGGGTAGATATGTAAAGTCCCCGTTGTTTAGCGTCCGTATGCGAGAACGGACATAGGCATTTTGGTTGAAGCCTACCCGGACATGTAGTTCGGATCGGTGATGTTGCATTGCTTAAGGCCGGAGAAGACTCCGTGCTATTGGGTGTTTTTCGGGTTTTCTACGCGGTAGATTGCAGCAGGGAGCCTTGGGGACTAACCCAAAGGTGCACCCGGAAAACTGGGCGGACACGAGGTCTTGCCAACTTGGTGGCCTGAGTGCCAACATGAACATAACGGGGTTATGTGTCTTGCGGTAGAATGGGACTCGGTGAAAGTTTGACCCGCGCAAATGGCTTAAATTGTCGTTGCGATGTGAGCACGGGTTAGATGGAGCCGTACCCGCTTTATGTCGTTCGGGTTAGAGAGACCTAAAATTACATGGCACTCGCCGTTGGCATAGATGTGAGTCTTCGGTGGTCGATGGCTTAAATTGACGTGATCAATACCATGAAGACAAATTGCTCATAGGAATGGCCGTCTAAGTGGCGGTGGTGAGTCCGGAATGTTAATGGCTTTAATTGACGTGACATCGACCGGTTCGCCGAGAATGTGCCCTGAGTGCACGGGACGTGTGGCCGTACGAGCCAACGTCTGTGATGAGATGGCTATGGTTATATGCATTGCTCGCTTGTGCTAATGAAATGCAGGGAAGGAGCATCGCCGCCCCGAGTTGGGGGCGGGATCGTTATAATTTGGTCAGCATTGCTGACCGTTGCTTTGTTTGCCACCGTGCGGTGGTTTGTTTGCTTGAAGGTGCAGCTGGACCAAGCGGTCAATAGCGGGCTAAAGCCCTTTTTGCGAAGCTGGCCCTCGAAGGCCCAAGTGGAAATGTTTTCTATTTTATTCATGTATGGCCGGCCTGCGTGCCGAGGTTGGTAAATCATGTAATAGACAAATGAAACATCTTGTAAGGCCTTAAGGCCGACTTTTGAGTATTTTGTAATAACATTCCTATTATCCTGTTAGTGGACATTCATGCTTGTGCTGGGTTCTTGATTTGTAACTCTTATAAATTGCTTCCGCTAGAATGCTCTGGGTAGGACGTTGAGATTGGTTGGATGGTTTCCATACGTAACCACCCGGTCTGTCTGTGGTATATGGCGTCGGGCCCCGGCCGGACCTACTGCTATATGCTATGCGACGGATAGGGGGTGTTACAATTTGGTATCAGACTACTGGTTTTGGTCGGGCTTAAAGTGAATTCGTGGGCGAATTCTTTTTAAGGGGTGGTGAGCACATTGTGTGCGTCATCGTAATAACAGTAAAGAGAACCCATGAATGTCCACTTAGGAATGAAAATACTCGTGTTTGAGGAACCTGCGTGTTCCTATAATTGCTGTTTGCAATGTTATTTGGTCGCTTAACGGTGTTTTGTACCACTATAGGTGACCCGAAGTGGTGTTGGGCCGTCAGAACGCCGATGTTCTGAGGCTAGTAGTGCACCAGAGGTTGCTCCAGCAACATCTTTGTCGGCGGAAAATATACGATTGGTTGCTGAAGCGGTGTTGGCCGTGATAAATGCGCAGCCTGGGAGGCAAGCGCAGCAGCCAGCTCCTGTGATGGAGCAAGTACCTCTTCAAGAGGCGGAGCCGAGGAGGATGGAGCAAGTGGTTGTAGAACCAATAGTGCCAAGGAGGGCGACTGAGAGGCAGTTGAAGCATGTAATGAGCTTTAACCCTCCGTTATTCTCGGGGTTGGGAACCCCATCTCAGGCTGAAGACTGGCTCTCTAGGGTGAAGAGAGTCATGACAGCGACGGAGACGGAGGAGTGGCAGATGACCACCATTGCTACGTTCCTGTTGGACGGTGAAGCAAGGATGTGGTGGGAAGGCTTGGAGCTGCATCATCTGAGAGGAAGACAATTGATAGACGTTCCGATGGAAGAGTTCTCGGAATTGTTCTTAGCAAGATACCTCCCTTCTACTCAGAGGATTTCAATGGAGAATGAGTTCCTGAGGTTGGTGCAGGGTGAGCGAAGCGTGGATGAATATCTCCACGAGTTTACGCGGTTGAGTCGTTATGCGAGCTCTACCATCATGGATGAGGAGCGCAAGACTAATCGCTTCTACGAAGGTCTGAGGGATGAGCTGAGACTATTACTGTCGGGGCCGATGACGCAGGGTTTCTTGACCTTGGTCAATACTGCCCGGTCCTTGGAGAAGGACATGAAGAGTGTACAAGCGAAGAAAGGCTTGGTTGAAAAGAAATCTGAGTTTAAAGTGCCGACTACTTCGAAGTCTGGCTATCGGAGGACTTTCAAGAAGCATAGGACTTCGGGTCCAGCTCCTTCTGGTGCTTCTGGGGCGACTACGAGTCGGACCCCGGGCGCGTGCTTCACTTGTGGCAAGACGGGGCATTTCGCCCGTGATTGTTGGAGCGGACGTCCTAAGTCCGAAAGGAGGCCAGGAGCTACCTACGAAGAGAAGGGAAAGGCGGTGGAGTCGACCGCATATCACTATGCTCCGGCCCAACCTAGAGTTTACAATCTTGGCCAACAGGAGGCCATTAAACAAGCTGATGTGGTGACAGGTACGGTTTAATTTATAGCAAGTCAATTCCTTTATATGCTTGTTATGTATATGTTACCTTACCACTACTTGTTTAGGATTTGTAATGATTTGTGAAAATCCGGCACGAGCACTCTTTGATACGGGAGCTTCACACTCCTTCTTATCCGAAGGATTTATATCACGCATCGGAGTCCCTTCTTCGATGGCGAAGGATAAGTTGGATGTGTTGTTGCCCAATGGGTGTTCGATGCGAGCGGTTAGGATCTGCGATGTTAAGATTCGTATTGGGGAGCAGGAGTTCGACCTGCGGGCGTCTTTACTTCCGTTAGTGGAGTTTGACGTCATATTTGGCATGGACTGGCTCTCGGAGCAGCAGGCCCATATAGATTGCGGTAGCAAGGAAGTCAAGCTGGGAGCAAGTCGTGAGACGACTTTTACGGGCTTAAAGGGGTCGAGCAAGACGTTGATGTCTGCTCTTCAGGTGGTGAAGGCGGTTCGTGCCGGAGCAGAACTGTTCTTTACACTTGTGGAGGTTGCAAAGCCGAAGCCCGCTATGGATTGTATTTCAGTGGTATCGGAATACCCTGATGTGTTCCCTGCAGATCTTCCTGGAGCCCCGCCACAACGGGAGATAGATTTTACTATCGAGCTAGTGCCAGGTGCAAAGCCTGTGTCACGATCTCCGTATCGGCTAGCGCCTAAGGAAATGGCGGAGCTGAAAGTTCAATTGCAAGAGTTGTTGGAGCAAGGGTATGTGCGCCCGAGTTCTTCGCCTTGGAGCGCACCGGTCCTCTTTGTTAAGAAGAAGGACGGAAGCTTGAGATTGTGTATTGATTATCGGGAGCTAAACAAGCTGACTGAGAAGAATAAGTACCCGATCCCTAGGATTGATGATCTCTTTGATCAGTTAGTCGGGTCGACGGTGTACTCGAAGCTAGATCTCAAGTCTGGGTACTATCAGCTGCGGATAAGGGAGAGTGATATCCCGAAGACAGCGTTTAGTACGAGATACGGGCATTATGAGTTTACGGTCATGCCGTTTGGGCTGACTAATGCGCCGTCAGTATTCATGGACTTGATGAACAGGACGTTCAGGGAGTACCTAGACCATTTCGTGATCGTCTTCATCGACGATATTTTGGTGTACTCGCAAAGTGAGGAGGATCACTTCAAGCATCTCCATTTGGTGTTGGAGACACTCAGGAGAAACCAGTTGTATGCCAAGTTCTCGAAGTGCGAGTTTTGGCTATCCTCAGTAGCGTTCCTCGGGCATATAGTGAGTGGAGAGGGTATTGCGGTGGATCCGGCGAAGATTGTTGCGATACGGGAGTGGCCTGAGCTTGCTACGGTAGCAGAAGTCCGGAGCTTTTTGGGGCTTGCCGGTTATTATAGGCGCTTCGTAGAGAACTTCTCGCGGATAGCGCTACCTCTCACTACTTTGACGAGGAAGGAGCATAAGTTCGTTTGGACGCCGGAGTGCGCGCGAGCTTTTGAGGAATTGAAGTGTCGGTTGACCACGGCGCCTGTGTTGAGTTCGCCGGTTGGGACCGAAGGCTATGAGATATATAGCGATGCTTCAGGCAGCGGTTTGGGTTGCGTGCTACTGCAGCACGGCAGCGTGATAGCTTATGGCTCGAGACAACTAAAAGTGCACGAGAGGAATTATCCGGTCCATGACTTGGAGTTAGCGGCCGTGATTTTTGCCTTGAAGCTGTGGAGACACTATTTGTACGGTGTGAAGATTGATATCTACACCGATCACAAGAGCCTAAAGTATTTGATCGATCAGAAAGATCTGAATATGCGGCAGCGTAGGTGGATGGAGTTCCTGGGGGACTATACTTTTAAGATCCACTACGTGTCTGGCAAAGGGAATGCGGTTGCGGACGCGTTGAGTCGTCGAGCCCCAGCTCAAGCTAATTGGCTATCAGTGCATGATGAGCGGTTGGTGCAGGAGCTGGAGGCGTTGGAGATTGTTTGTGTGGATAGACAATCTAGCGCTGAAGCAGTGCTGAATTGGACTGAAGTCCAATATGACCTGGCTGATCGGATTCGGCAGGCTTTGGATATGGATGCTCATATGAAGCAGTTCATGATAGAGGCTCTGGATGGGTCAAATTCCCAATTCGTCGTGGAGGACGGATTGCTTTGGAAAGATGGTCGTTTGTGCGTCCCAAGTGTGGGCAATTTACGGGTGGAGTTGTTGTACGAGGCACACCATACCAAGTACTCGATTCACCCGGGGAGCACGAAGATGTACCGCGATATCAAGAAGCTATTTTGGTGGCCGGGTTTGAAGAAGGATGTGGCGCTATACGTAGCGAAGTGCCAAACCTGGGCCTTAGTAAAGGCGGAGTGCCAAAAGCCGGGAGGATTTCTTAAGTCCTTGCCTATTCCGGAGTGGAAATTCGACGACATCTCTATGGACTTTGTGCATGGTTTGCCAAGGTCGCAGAAGGGGAACGACGCCATTTGGGTGGTGGTCGATCGATTAACGAAGGTGTCGCACTTTGTTCCGCATAGGAAGGACGATCCGGTGGAGAAGCTGGCGAAGCTTTATGTGGATAATATAGTACGGCTTCATGGTGTGCCCCGCAGCATCGTGAGTGACCGTGATGGGCGGTTCACGTCCAATGATTGGAGGCTGGTGCAGCAAATGTTGGGAACAAAGCTGAAGTTTAGCACAGCCTTCCATCCGCAAACGGATGGGCAGACCGAGAGGGTCAATAGAACGATGGAAGACATGCTTCGCATGTGTGTCTTGGACTTCGGAAAGCAATGGGAGGACCACCTTTATTTGGTGGAGTTCGCATACAACAACAGCTACCAAACAAGTATTCAGATGGCGCCTTTCGAGGCCCTTTATGGTAGAAGATGTCGCACGCCGTTGTCTTGGTTAGAAACGGGCGAGTCAAAGTTGTATAAGCGATCGGAAGTGGAGGATGCTACTTCTTTGGTGAGAACCATTCGGGAGAGGTTGCTCATGGCTCAGGACCGGCAAGCAAAGTACTATAATGCCAAGCACAGGAACGTGGAGTTCGCTGTGGGCGATTATGTGTACCTAAAGATCAAGCCGTTCAAGGGTGTCTCGCGGGTGCGACGGTTGAAAAAGCTAAGCCCGAGGTACCTTGGACCGTTTGAGGTTCTGGAGCGAGTTGGAGAAGCGGCCTATAGGTTGAGGCTTTCTGTGGAGCTAAGTGGTTTACACGATGTATTCCACATTTCGGTGCTTAGGAAGGCGGTGCAAGAGCCTACGCAAGTGATCGCGGTCGATCAAGTGCCGGTGGATAGTGGGCTAACGACAAAGGTCAAGCCCGTGCGGATTGAAGACTCGGAGGTCAAGCGGCTACGCAATAAAGAGATCAGGATGGTCAAGGTCCGGTGGGACAATTGCGGTCGTGAGGAGCTCTCCTGGGAGCGAGAGCAGACGATGCTTGACGAATATCCGGAGTTGTTCCGCTCAGGTACAAATTTTGTTTTGTACATGTGTTTTTCCCTTTATGTAATTTCGTGGGCGAAATTCTTTTAAGAGGGGTAGAGTTGTAACGCCCCGAAACTCAAAGGAGCAAAGGGGGACGTTTTGGGCCAGTTTTGGTTTCTGGCTGAAGGCACACGGCCTGGGACACGGGCGTGTCCCAGGGCGTGTCAAGCGTGTGTCGACACTTAGTCGCGAAGTCGTCGAGTTATTCTCGACGATTCGTCGAGAATGGGCACACGGCCTGCGACACGGGCGTGTCGCAGGGCGTGTCGACCCGTGTCGACACTTAGCCGTGAAATCGTCGAGTTATTCTCGACGATTCGTCGAGAATGGGCACACGGCCCGCGACACGGGCGTGTCGTCGGGCGTGTCGACCCGTGTCGCCGAGCGTCAAGGTGAAATCGTCGAGATTCACTCGAAGGTCGTCGAGACAAGGCACACGGCCTCGGACACGGGCGTGTCCAAGGCCGTGTCAGCGAGTCGTCGTTCTCCCCTCGACGAAATGTCCCGTGTACACGGCCTGGGGGCCCAGGCGTGTCAATGTGACACGGGCAAGGACACGGGCGTGTCCTAGAACCCGTGCAGTGCTCGGGTTGGAAACGGGGGAAAAATCATGGGTACACGGCCGGCTACACGGCCGTGTCAGCTGGAACACGGGCGTGTCAGCTCGAACACGGGCATGTTCGGTACCCGTGTGCGTGTTCAGAAGATTCGATTTTGACGGCGAATGCGGCACACGGCCCTGGACACGGGCGTGTGCCAAGCCGTGTGCGGCCCAGATTGGGCATTTCAGCCCCGAATCAAAGCCGCTCGTTTTCTTAGGTTGAGATCCGACGGCTGGGGATGGTTCCTGGGAGGATATACACGGGTTTGACTTAGAAAAATCCAAACTTTTCATCACTTGATCTCTCTCCAAACCCTTGGAGAAAGAAGAGCCAAGGCTAGAGGAAGAGGAGCTAGATCCGCCATTGGAGGAGCTTCGGAGCTCCGAATCGCAAGCCGACTCCGGATCCACGGAGGCAACGCAAGCGCGGTGATTTCTATCCGATTACATTTCGATGGCGCCAAAGAGGAACGCAAGGGTAACGATCCTCACTTGTGAGCATGATAGCTCTCTTTCTTAGCATAGGAAGCCCTCTCTCGCGAGTTTGCGAAGAGTTGGAGGCGTTCCTTCGGGTAGATATGTAAAGTCCCCGTTGTTTAGCGTCCGTATGCGAGAACGGACATAGGCATTTTGGTTGAAGCCTACCCGGACATGTAGTTCGGATCGGTGATGTTGCATTGCTTAAGGCCGGAGAAGACTCCGTGCTATTGGGTGTTTTTCGGGTTTTCTACGCGGTAGATTGCAGCAGGGAGCCTTGGGGACTAACCCAAAGGTGCACCCGGAAAACTGGGCGGACACGAGGTCTTGCCAACTTGGTGGCCTGAGTGCCAACATGAACATAACGGGGTTATGTGTCTTGCGGTAGAATGGGACTCGGTGAAAGTTTGACCCGCGCAAATGGCTTAAATTGCCGTTGCGATGTGAGCACGGGTTAGATGGAGCCGTACCCGCTTTATGTCGTTCGGGTTAGAGAGACCTAAAGTTACATGGCACTCGCCGTTGGCATAGATGTGAGTCTTCGGTGGTCGATGGCTTAAATTGACGTGACCAATACCATGAAGACAAATTGCTCATAGGAATGGCCGTCTAAGTGGCGGTGGTGAGTCCGGAATGTTAATGGCTTTAATTGACGTGACATCGACCGGTTCGCCGAGAATGTGCCCTGAGTGCACGGGACGTGTGGCCGTACGAGCCAACGTCTGTGATGAGATGGCTATGGTTATATGCATTGCTCGCTTGTGCTAATGAAATGCAGGGAAGGAGCATCGCCGCCCCGAGTTGGGGGCGGGATCGTTATAATTTGGTCAGCATTGCTGACCGTTGCTTTGTTTGCCACCGTGCGGTGGTTTGTTTGCTTGCAGGTGCAGCTGGACCAAGCGGTCAATAGCGGGCTAAAGCCCTTTTTGCGAAGCTGGCCCTCGAAGGCCCAAGTGGAAATGTTTTCTATTTTATTCATGTATGGCCGGCCTGCGTGCCGAGGTTGGTAAATCATGTAATAGACAAATGAAACATCTTGTAAGGCCTTAAGGCCGACTTTTGAGTATTTTGTAATAACATTCCTATTATCCTGTTAGTGGACATTCATGCTTGTGCTGGGTTCTTGATTTGTAACTCTTATAAATTGCTTCCGCTAGAATGCTCTGTGTAGGACGTTGAGATTGGTTGGATGGTTTCCATACGTAACCACCCGGTCTGTCTGTGGTATATGGCGTCGGGCCCCGGCCGGACCTACTGCTATATGCTATGCGACGGATAGGGGGTGTTACACACATTTCCTTTTCCTTCTATGCTTTTTCTGTTTCCATCTCCCAGTGTTACTTCTGATTTTATGGTTTCATCAAGTGTTATAAAGTAGTTGCGGTTGTTGGCCATGTGATTTGAGCAGCCGCTATCAATAAACCAATCAAATGAGTTTTCTGTCATAGGGGGTGTGTTGCAAGTAAATAAGAACTGGTCGGGATTGATTTCAGTAATGTTTGCTTCTTGTTTGGGTTTATGCCAGCATTTTCCTGCGGAGTGGTTAGGTATTTTGCAGTTTTTACATCTCCAAAAGCAGTTCTTAGATTCGTGATTGTTTTTCTTGCAAATAATACACCCTTTATTGCTGGGGTAAACCCTTTCAGGAGCTTGTGTTGTGTTGAGGTTCCTGTTTTGATCTGTCTTGTCATATTTTTTCTTTGCGCCTAGCTGGTTCTGAAATGTTAACTTGGTGTGGAATGCCTTTTATAAATGTGACTCATCATGGCTAAGAAGGTCTTCATGAGTTTGGATCGAAGCCATGCGATCATTAACAGATAAAGTATCCAAATTGTGAGCCTCCAAGATAGCAGAAACGATGTGTTTATGGGTATAAGGCAGTGATCTTAAGATCTTTTCTACTATTTGTTGTTCTTCTAGTATGCCCCCAAGAGTTCTAATCTGGTTCACTATTGTGATTACTTTAGCAAAGAATGTTTGGACCGTTTCTCCTTCAATCATACAAACTGTATCAAAATTGCGCCTTAATGAGTAGATTTTGAGTTTGATTACCTTTCGAGAACCTTTGTATTCAGCTTCTAACCTTTGCCATGCTTCTTGTGCTGTTTTTGAGCCCATTATCCTGGGATAGATAGTGGGGGCAATCCCTTGTTGGATGAGGTGGAGATCCAGGGCATCCTTCTTAAGTTCTTCTTTCTTGTATACTATCTTATCCCCTTCTGCTGCTTTGCCGTCAGGTTGTGGTCCTTCACATACAATGGTCCAAAGGTCTTGAGATTTGAGTAGTGTCTCCATTTTGTCACTCCAAAAGTCATAAAGTTCTCCATTAAAGATTGGAATAGAAGATGGGGCATAATGTGGTGAAAGAAAGGTAGATGATGAAGCCATGGCCGAGAAAGGCAAAAGAACAGATCGCAGGGAAAAAAATAAGATGGCTCTGATACCACTGATAGAAAACAATGCAATTTTTTATGGTTTTTAACAGGTGTTTACAGAATTTTAACAAGCAAGGAGAGGAGCGGACAAGGGTGGCAAAGATAAGATATCACTTAGTTTTTCCTCATCATCAAACAGTGTTTTTCAATTACATATATATAGCAGTTTGAGCATTTAATTAAACAACTAACAAAGGTAGTTTGGAATATAATTTTAATGCTAATCAAAGCTTCTCATTTCCCAGATAAAGCAATGTAGTGGGCTGCTCTGTTCTTTGTTCTCGGGAATTAAAGCGCTGCGCTGTCTTCATTCACGGGAATCGCTTTGTTGTTTCGTCTTCCTTCTCGGGGCTGATTTCCTGGTTTCAACAAGTACTGCTACTGATGAAGAATCAACTTGTGGTGAAGATGAAACCATCACCGATGAGGATCACGACACAGTTTTGAAGAAGATTAGTAGCAAGAGAGAGGATGGGAACATGTCGCGGTTTGAGGGAGATTTGCTAGCTTTTTTTGCCGAAGTCTCTCACTATTTTAATTTTTTAAAATGGTCTGCACCTATTAAATTGATCGGCACTTAAATTTTATGTGTTTGCATCTAACTGTAATTTGCGCATAATCAAAATTGATTTGCACATATAATTACTCTAATTTATTTCCGGCCAAATTGTTACATGTAGAAACCTAGACAAGGTCATAAAAGCTTGATATGAATGAGGGGGTGATTGTGCAAGTAAAATGAGAATAAGGTGTTGAGTAAAGGAGCTTATACACGTATGATAATTGGGAGATCATAGGAATATGAGCTTGAGGTCGTTGTCAAGCTCATATGCAGGAAAGATGATCGGAATACATTGAAGCGGAGGGACCTCCGCCAATTGATTTTTTGTTGAATGTGTAGATTCTAACAAAGCCCTCATCATTATCATACAGTATCACTGCTTACCCCCAAGCTATAGCCTGTAATTCTTCCAAAATTCTTTTGATATGGATCACTGCTTATTTTTCGCTAGCAATTAATTGTTTTGTGTATTTTCAGCAGCTCTCATTTGTGGACTGAGTAATTTGGTCGATATTAGAACTCATTATCTCTATTAAATTAACTCTCTTGGCTTTTATTTTCTAATAATTTAAATCTTTGAAATAAATTGTCATTGTTAATTGTCCGATTGTATTCTCTATTTCCTTTCAGGTGGCCTTAAGATTAAGAAAGCTGGAGGATTCAAGTGATCTTTCCAATTTGTTTTCCCATTGAATAAATAGGTTATTAAACCTCTGTCATTCTGTCTTAATGAATTTATTGTTATGGTTGGGTTTGACCTAGCAAACTGGAAAAAATGTGTATTTTTTTACTTCATACAAAGCATTGGCATTAATATTATTTTTAATTTGTAAATTGATCTCTGTTTGGGATCCCTTCATTTGAATGGAAATGAGGCCCTAAAATTTGAATTAGAGGTCCATTTTTATTGGAATTGAGGTTCATTTGGCGTACAATTGGGGATCTTGCGAGTGAGCAAACGTAGTCGCAGTATGCGACGGGAGGATGTTGAGGTATATTGAAATAGGCGTGACGAATGCTTAATGGGCTGTGGTTAGGATCCGATAGAAGCCCAACAACCTGTAGTCGGGTATTTAGAGTTCGTCTATAAATACCCATGCTAGGGGCAACGAGTAGGCCATTCCAAACTTAACGGTCACGCGGATGCTTCGAGCAATCTAACATTCTCGAAGGTTTTTAGTTTTGCCCTAGCCCCCGCTCCCGTGACCTAGCCGCTGCTCTCATTGCTCTCTCCCGATCCAAGGAAGCCCGTCGCATTTCTCGATCGGGAAAGAAGCTCTAGGTTACGCCGCTCAGGATTTCGCCGTTCGCCTGGAGCCCCGCCTCCTTCCACCGATCGGGATTTTTTTGCGATGTTGGCCAATCAAAATCAAAAGGGGATCTACGATCCCGTCTCTGTGTCGATCGGAGAAGGAGAATCTTGCCGCTCTCGTTCTCTCGCAAAATCAGACGCCACCTGCTTTGGTTTTTGGTGATTTTCTTCTGATTCATCGCCAAATCGAGGGTGTTTTTCTGTTGTTATAGGTCTTCTACGATCGAGGTCGTGCTTTCTCTCGCCAGGAATGGGGACTTCGCCGCTTGATCGCCTGTTTACTAATGCAAATTGAAGAATAAAAGGCAGATCTGGAGTTGCTCGGGATCGCGAGCCCTGCGCTACTCAGATTGGGATCTTACCTGTCTCTGCCAATAGATCTCTGGGGGTCCCTGGGTTTTGCGATCCACTGCTGCCATCAATAGATCGTGCTCTCATCTGTGATCCATGGTCGTTTCTCCCGATCTGAACGAAGCTACTTCACCCATAGCTCAACTTTTTTATTAAGAGGCTCAAATTTTGAGCAGATCTTGAAAGCCTTCAGATCTGAGGAAGAGAAGGAGGTTGAGAAGGCCCAGTTTTCAGTCTAATTACTTCAATTGGTAATCGTCTTAACAAAGACAGAGGCTTGTCGCGGGATCTCTTGCTTGCACCTTGCTTTGCCTTTGATTCTCTTGTATTAACAAAGCTTTGTCGCTTGAATAGGAGCTAACAAGTTTTGCTTGGATTGGATCCAAAGAATACATCATCTCCGTGACTCAGGTGAACTCTTTGTAATTTTTTCTATTTGTGTTTTAGTTTCCTTGTGGAACTTAGAAATTTAGAAAGAGACACTATGCCGAAAGGGAATTCTCCCGTGCTGATGATCAAGCTGGAGAATTCTCCAATTCTCAGTTTAGCGCATGGTAGAGGAACACGCAGCTTGACATGAAATATTTGAATATTTTCTATATCGTACAGTCCAATTTTGAATCTTATAAAGGAGGAGAGGAGAAGGATAATTGGATCCATGACGAGGATTTTTGTCGTGATTACCTCCTCAACTGCCTCTCAAACAGACTTGCAGAGACGTACAACAAGATGAAAACTGTTAAGGAGATCTGGGATGCACTGGAGGAGCAGTTCAGAGAGGAAGAGAACATGTCCAAGACACACTTGGTGGACAAGTTCATGGCCTTCACCTTCATAGTAGACAGGGAGATTCTTTCTCAAGTTGCAGACTTTGAGAATCTCGTGGACAAGCTGAACAGTGAAAACATCCTTCTGTCGGATGGGTTCATTGCAGGAGCGATAATTTTCAAATTACCCTCTGCATGGTACTCCTTCAAAACAGAGATGTATCGGAAAAAGATGCAGGTGAGCCTGAAATACCTCAAGCGCTTCATATGTTTTGAGGATAAAAACAGAACTAGGCACGCTTTAGAGACGGTTAGCCAACAGACCTCTGCTGCTAACATGCTCACGCATCCTAAGAGCAAGCCGAAGCCTGGAAACACCAGACCACCGACCAGTGCACCTGCAGTTTTTGCCACTAGAAAAAAGATTAAAAAGTTTAAAGGCAAGTGTTACAACTACAACAAGTGGGGTCACTGCTATTCCGAGTGCAAGCAGCCGAAAATGGGCAAATCGAGCACACTCAGGACTGATAATAAAGACAATTTGATTTATCAGACTGCGCCTACCGACTTTGTTTCCATGGTCGGAAAGGGAAAGGCCAGTTCAGAGTGGTGGATCGATTCAGGTGCTACCTGCCACGTCTGCAACAATTCTGCGCTTCCGGAGGATGTCAAAGATGTTAAAGAGTCTGTCATTGTTGCAAATGGCACTGTAGCTGATGTGCTGATGGTGGGGAATGCTACTCTGACTCTCTCTTCAGGAAATCGTTTACTTTTAAAGAATGTTAAATTTATACCTACGTTAGCTGCTAATTTAATTTCTACTAGTTTGTTATGCGATGTGGGTATGTCGTTTAACATTAGTGGTGGTCGAGTAACTCTTATGGTTCACTCGCATTACTTTGACTGTGCTTATGTAGTTAATGGAATGTATAGGCCGAGTCTAGCAAACGAGGTAGTCAGTCAGGTTAGTTCAAATTTGATAGATCCTAAGACTTTACATGCAAGTATAGGACACGTGAACTATAAAAAACTACTACTACTACTACTAGCTAGAACTCGAAACATTCCCTTAGACACAAACATTAAGTTTGACAAATGTGAAATTTGTGCTCAGACAAAGATCACTAGAACAACTTTTGTTCAGGTTTTTAGGAGCACATAATTGATAGAGTTAATACATTCTGATATCTGTGATTACAAAAGTTTTGTCACCCGAGAAGGTCAGAAGTATTTGATAACTTTTATCGATGACTACTCTAGGTTTAGTCACATTTACCTCCTTAAATGCAAAGATGAAGCTTTTGAAAAATTTCTTATTTTCAAAAATAAGGTTGAAAATCAATTAGACATGAAAATTAAAAAGCTAAGGAGTAATAGAGGAGGTGAATACATCTCGGGGGAGTTCAGAAATTTTCTTGCCAACAATGGCATAATCCCTAAAACCACTGCCCCGTATTCTCCACAATCCAACGGTATCGCTGAGCGAAAAAATAAGACTTTAACAGAAATGTTGAACTTCATGTTGCTCACTGCTGGCATGTCTGCGGCCTACTGGGGTGAAGCCGTTCTCACATCAAATCACATTCTTAATAAAGTACCGCATGCAAAGTTGACTAAAACACCCTATGAGCTCTGGTTTAAAAGACCTCCTAGATATGAAAATCTTAAGGCCTGGGGCTGTATTGCTTATGTTAGGATACCCGACTCTAGAAGAGTAAAGATTGGACCTAGGACGAACACATGCGTCTATCTAGGATGTGCAGAGGATAGTGCTGCAGACATATTTCTAGATCTCTCAACTAATACTGTAATAGAATCAAGAGATGCGATTTTTTAGGATAAGTTCCTTAAGGATAAAAACCTGACGCTTCCAGATCTTCCAGCTACTACTACGGAGCCCATTATTGATCCAGAAATGAGAAACCTTGACACTGAGCTTATAGACACTAGTTGTTTAACATCTAAACGGTTATTTAATAAAGAACCAGTGCCTAAAAGCTTTGGTACAGACATTTTGACTTAACAAGTTGAAGCTGATCTATCGACCTGTAAGGAGGCGATGTGATCTAATGATTCTCTGTTATGGAAAGAAGCCAAAGATAATGAGATGAATTCGCTCCTGTAAAATCACACTTGGACTTTGGTCGACTTGCCCAAAGGGGCTAAAACCATTGGAAGTAAGTGGGTTCTGAAGAAGAAGCTTAATTCTGATGGGAGTATCACAAAATACAAAGCACGTCTAGTTGTCAATGGCTACACTCAAGTGAGTGGTATAGACTACTTTGATATATGCTCACCTGTTTGTCACATTACGACAATTAGGATAATTCTCGTGTTAGCATCTATTGAACATTTTGTGATTCATCAGATAGATGTCAAGTCTGCATTTATTAATGGATATCTGACTGAGGAGATTTATATGCACCAACCTGAAGGATTTGTCGTAGAAGGTCTACAAAATAAGGTCTGTAAGTTGATTAAGTCAGTATACGGATTGAAGCAAGCACCAAAATTATGGCACGAGAAATTTGACACTTGTGTTAAAGACTTGGGCTTCAATCCAATCTATCAGATATATGTCTGTATGTAAGAACAAGTTCAGATAAAGTCGCAATTATATGTTTGTATGTTGATGACATGCTAATTCTGGGCACCGATCAGTCTGATGTGGAAGACGTAAAAGTTGCCTTGACGGCTCAATTTAGCATGAAAGACTTGGGAGTGGTGAAGACCATCCTAGGTATGGAAGTGAACTTCACTGAAAAGTGTATTACTCTAAGTTAAAGTCACTATGTTAGAAATCTACTAGAAAAGTGTGGTTACATTAGTAGAAAAAGGTTGAGATTCCATACGACTACAACAATAGACTGAAACCGAATGATGGTTCACCTATTAGACAGTTGGATTACTCCAAACACATAGGAAGTCTCATGTATGCTACAACCTACACTAGACTTAACATAGCCTTTATGGTCGCCATGTTGAGTAGATTCACGAGTAACCCTGTGAAGGACCACTGGGATGACTTAGACAGACTAATGAGATACTTAAAGTATATTGAGAAGTACACTTTATGTTATAGTGGACAACCTCCTGTGTTTGAGGGGTATTCTGATGTCTCCTGGTGCTCAGAAATTACTGATAGTAGATCAACTAGTTATTTGTGTTTACTCTATGTGGAGCAGCAGTAGCTTGGAAGTCAAAGAGGCAGACATGCATTGCACTATCCTCTATATAATCGGAACTCTATGCGCTCGCTTCAGTTGCAGAAGAAGAAGAGTGGATAAGAGATGTGATAATGGACATTCCAATGACGAGTTTGAAAATACACTCTATTTTGTTATATTGTGACAATCAAGCCAAAAAGACCATTGCTACAAATACGTTGTTCAATGGAAAGCGAAGACAACTTAGGATGAAACAGGCCTGGTTGACATATCTTATAAGTCATGGGGATAATCTCCCTTTTGGACTTGAGATCGAAAGATAATGTAGCAGATGTCCTTACCAAGAGCTTATGTAAGGTTCTAACAACTAAAACATCGGGGGAGATGAGATTAAAGTCTATTTAGGAGGACTTAATACCTTACTTATGTTTTAAATTTTAGAACTGTTGTCTGCCTACATTCAAGTATCTAGAGTTGAGTACACTGAAGTATTTCAGATGTTATCTAATGAAAGCTAGAGATGATTAGTTGTCAGTCATTCCAAACTTGTTATATGATGGTCACCACTTGATAATAATCTTAATAATCGATGGAACATGTTTTGATTTTATGAAATCAATTTTCTATTTTTTTGTAAATTAGATAGAGATGCTGATATGTGATTCTTTCTTCCTGCTTAAAGTATTACATTCTTTTACTGCTAGAACGAATAACTTTAATTTTTACTAGCGAATGTTAGAATTCATAGAGATTTGTCTCATGATATTCTTATGGTGTTTGTTTGCATATCAAATGGAGATTGAAGGAGAGAAGGTTGATTTCGACCTGTATGAAGATGATCTTCTATTTGCGTAGATCACTTTTTCAGTTTGAGTTTTTCTTTCAGATTTTCTATTGTTATGTTTGGGACTATGTGTTTGAATTTAGATATTTTGTATTCTAAAACTCATATTTATGTTTTCTGAAAACTCACTATTTTTTGGTCGTTCTTAACTCTTGTTTAAGTAACTCCTAATGTGCTAACACCTATTTACAATATAGAAGAAGATTGTTGAGCTATATTAAAATAGGCGTGATGGGTGCTTAATGAGTTGCGGTTAGGATTCTATATGAGTCCAACAACCCATAGTCGGGTATTTAGGGTTTGCCTATAAATAGCCATGCTAGGGGCAAAAAGTATGTTGTTTCAAACTTGACGGTCATGTGGATACTTCGAGCACTCTAACAGAGGAAACCCAGCAGGGTCTAAGATGTGTTACGAAGATTTTTGCTCAGGAATGCGGGACCAAACGCCACCGTCCGGGGGGGGGGGGGGGGGGTGTTGTTTTTTCACCTTCTAGCAGCGTCTGCTCCCACACCAGTGGTCACGCCCTTCTAAACGGAGCTTAAATCTCCAATTCAAATCCTAAAACTCAAAAATATGATCGTCACTGTTCTATTAGACAGAATTGGTACTGTTTCCAGGAATTAAGATCGGAATTTCAATTGGTTTGAATTCTTGAAGGAGTTTGAATTGATTTGAATTCAAATTATGTTGTTTTTTTAGACAATGCATTCTAAGAGTTCCTTTTTTTATATACAAGTAAATATTGAAGAATTTATTACTCTCTCATAGCACAAAATTTAACTCTTGGTTAGTTAACCACGGGGATGTATAGTTGATAGCAATAGCTCACTATGAAAATGCTAGATTTCTTTCCGCAGCTTGACTAAAATCAATTCCAAAAATTATGTTGGGCTCCTTTTAGAAAATTTCTATAGAAGGGGCATGAACTAAAAAGTAGTCAATTGAAATCGTCTTTAATGCAGATTATGACTCAAACCTATCTCAGAATTAGAATTAGAGGAATTATAAGGGCGCTGCTATCCGCACCGCAGTTTTGGTTATTCGCACCGTATTTTTTCCTAATATTTTGTGCCTTTTGGAAATACGTCTTGTACATGCATTTTTTAGGAAAAGTGTTCAACACGAAAGTTGTAGATCTCGACGAGATCTACAACTTTGGTGTTGAACACGTTTCCTAAAAAAGAATGTACAAGACGTACTTGGGAAATACGTCCAGATTTCGCGCCTTTTGGAAATACACTTTGTATATACATTTTTAGGAGAAGTGTTCAACACAAAAGTTTTAGATATCGTCGAGATCTACAACTTTCGTGTTGAACACTTTTCCTAAAAATGCATGTACAAAGCGTATTTTCAAAATACAAAAAAATTTAGCAGAAAGTGCGGTGCGAATAGCCAAAACTCCAGTGCGCATAGCAGCGCCCAATTATAATCCTGGAGGCTGTCAGGAGGCAGTGATAGTTCTATCATACTTGGTGAGTTGTTTTATGGGATTATTTACTATAGCATCCATGCTCAGGGTGTAAAAAATAGAGAATTTATAATAGCACCTATTTACGATATTAGGGCCATTTAAAAATGTTCTAAAATTTAATTTTTCATGTGGTATAGTAGCACCCCGCCCTAATATTCCCCCGAGTGCACATAGAATTTTTCCCATTGCCACGGCTTCGAGCCGTGCCGCTCCTCCCATCTTAGCTCCTGCTGCCCCTCCCTTCTCTAGCAAAACACTTCTGTCCTCAGGGTGTTCTTGTCCCTTTTCTTCCTATTGGCAGAACTCAAACTAGATGAAACCTGTCCTCAGCATTGTCTCCCACATGTGCACGGCGGTGCCGGACCAAACATCACTGCCATCGGGACCAAATATCACCGCTAAATAGACAAACCCCCAATTGGGGATCTAGCTGTAGTTCCGATGCCAGCAAATGCTCGACGACCCCGCCTCTGATTGGACTTAACCTCCGTCCGTACACAAGCTCACCCCCAACTACATGGATCGTCTTTCTTCTTCAAAAATTGTGCACCTCCAGTCTTATCTTTATCTCCCCTCGCCATTTTGGCAATATTGCTAGATTTCAGAGTTTCCATTAGTTCAGTTTCAATTTTTTGAAGGGATTGATGTTAATTTTAGCATATTATCAATCTTGTAATTCTTCACAATCCTCAAATGAATGGAGTGTTTTATAGTTTTTGGGTGGTGTGCTAATAGTCGGTTAGTGTTAAAATAGAATATTATGAGATTCGGGTATTGCATGACGGCTAATAGCCAAATCAGATGCGCTATTAACATTGTTCTAAAAATATGACATCGTGATTGCCTACAGCTATCATGATAACTATGTTTACCATACCAAACTGTTGAAACCCCCTTTTTTGGTTTCCAAACGGTCAATCAGGGTCGCCCAAATTGGGTTGCACGACAATGATTGATACACTCATTGAAAGTTTTAAAGCATCTAAATCCAAACATGTGGTAGGTTAGCAGACCTGAGGTTTGGAGTCCATTTGGCACGACGGTGGCCACCAGGAACACGGTAATTATGAGTCATTGTTCGTGAACACTTGATTTCACCCAAGGAGTTGCAACCATTTTATGTGTAAAAGTATTATATTTTACTTGGCGGGGGTTATAATCTTTGCTATATGAAACTCATTCATCAAGGTGGTGTTTTTGTCCAAACTCATTGGAATAAAAAAACCACGACGATTGGACGATAGCACTTAAGTATGTACAACGGATATAAGATTGTTGAATTATGGAACCAAGTTATTGGGAACTCAAAAAAAACATTACACCATACCTAAATCTGAGTAACAAATAAAAATTGGTGGAATAGTGAATTGTCACTGTCGCCGGCCGATACCGGGTATCGCCGATTGGCGATAGTGCGAAAAATATAAAAATGGTGGCATGAAGTCAAAGGTGTCAAATCTAGCAGTTTTTCCTGAAGGCAGGATGCGGAACTCAAAGCGGACGACGATGAAAAGCTAAGACCGAGGTAAGGAAGTTTGATTTTTTGCTTTCATGCTTTAGATTTTTGTGGATTTAAGTGTTTGTATATTGAAGCATGGAACCCTAGATGAGAAAATTCCAAGTTTTGAAGTAAGATGAACCATGAGAAATTGTCTTTGTGTTGGTGAAAAATGTGCATATATTGTGGGATCTAAGTGTTTGTAAATGTGTTTTGTTAAAAACAACTTTCTGATCTGGTAGTTTGGATGAGTGAAAAACCAGACCTGGAGTCGGAAATGGAGGAAGACCATTTTCTGGTATCGCCCGACGACAGTGAGTGTTTTCGGACGGCGATACCAAAAAAACGATTATGTTTTTTTATTAAAAAATATTTTTATTTGCAGCAATGGCTTCCAGTTCCAAAGCCCGTAGAAGCACAAGCAGTGATTCATATTATTCCTATCAAACATTTCCAGGAGTTGAAAATGCTAACACAGGGATCAGACGGGTGATCGAATTTGACCCTGCCCATCATGCACACATCCACGACCTGTTAGCAATGGCATGAATAATGTCTATTATTATTCCAGATACATTTTTATCTATACTAATTAAAAAGTTCTATAATTATCCCAAAGATCCGCAGTTCACGGAACTGAATGGTGGAGTACGATCTAAGATACAAGGACAGGATGTAGAGATAAACCACTATGACCTTAGAGAAGAGTTTGGGTTAATAGAGCAAGAAAATACCTTAGATGTAGTAAAGAACTATCAGAAGGATAGTGATTGGTGTCTATTGAATTTGGTTTTGCATGGAAATTCTACCAAAACACTTATTCAATCTATGACCATGCTCACTGAGGATGCACAACTAGTGCAAGACATATTGAGGCACACCATCTTACTCAAATCCGGTGATACACGGAAGATAACAGCTCAACTGAGTTATGTTACATACATGATTTTGGAGCGGGAGCCGTTTAACATGACAGACTTTATCCTTTCGATAATACGCTATGTATTTAGATTAAAGAGTCCTAATTGGAAGAAACTAAATACACTACCACTTGGAGCTGTCATCCAACGTATTTTATATAACAAATACACTTAGATAGACCCAGATTTGTACTTCAATGATTGTATTCCATCCATATTTTCGATGAGCGGGACACCTTCCATCGGCTGATCAACACGAGGAGGGTGATCAAGGAGTAGTGAACCTGTGTCCACTATATGTAACCCGCCAATTCCAAGAGGTGGATCGTTCCGAGAAGGGTTGGACGACTTGCGAGAGTCGTTCAAAGAACACAGGAGGGAAGTGAAGAAGAACTTTTTGGGAGTTCAGAAATTTTTTATATTTCTAACTAAAAGCTTCAAGTTGAAGCCCACTCCATCAGAGACGGCAGAATGGGAGAATTCGATCATGGAGCCTCCCCGTACATCTACACGTCGAGCACGCCGGACGAGGAGCAGTGAGCACAATTCAGCTGATAAACAAGGGGAGACAAGTGCAGGTGACAGTAGAAATTTCTGAAGATTTTCGGGATGACTGGACAAGTTAACGCTATCGCCCGGTGACATGCATAGTCGACGGTGATAGTGAAGTTTCTTAATTTAAAAAAATTTGTGCTGTAACTTTATGTGGGAATTAGTATGTGTTGTGGTGCTGCTGTAATAATATGAGACTTAGTATGTGATGTTCACATTTATGTTTTATGTATTTTTATTTTGGTTTAATTTCCATGTTCTTAGCAATTTAAGTGTTTTTCTTGTTTTGCTTGTTATAGTGATTCATTAGTTTGAAATGTCTAGAATTCCTAATTCTAATCTTAACAATGAAAAACGGGAATTTGGAAGTGGTTTCATGAAAATATCCACAAGATGTGAATCAGTGCTTATAAAATTGACTTTGATCGTATTTTGTTTTATTTGGTCTCTTATGAAATGGTGGCGTACGTCGATGTGTTTGGACATAGAATGATGAACTGTATTAAATGTTATATCAATTGGACTGTTATTATCACACTTTAATTCAACTGTTTCATGAACAATTCTAAACTCTTCTAAAGTTTGTTTCATCCATAGAGCTTGTGCACAACAACTGCCTAGTGCCATGTACTCGACCTCAGTTGTGGATAAGGCAACAGAATTCTATTTCCTACTCAACCATGAAATTAGTGAAGGGCCAAGTAAGTGACAGGTGCCACTAGTGCTTTTACGATTTAATGAACAACCATGATAATCAAAATCAGAAAATCCATGTAATATAAAGGTATCATTGTGAGGATACCATAACCTTAACTTAGATGTGCCAATAAGATATCTAAAAATATGTTTAACTGCTTTTAAATGAGACTCTTTAGGATTAGCTTGAAATCTACCACATAAACATACAACGAACATAATGTCAGGTCTTGAAGCAGTCAAATACAACAGTGATCCTATCATTCCTCTATATAGTGTTCGATATATGAATATTCCACTTTCATCCTTTCCTAATTTTAATGAGACACTCATGGGTGTATTTGCTTGTTTTAGATTTTCAAACCCAATTTTTTTTAAAACATCATGAATATATTTAGATTGACAAATAAAAATTCCATCATGTTTTGAGTAATTTGAAAAACAAGAAAATAAGTGACTTTACCTACCATGATCATTTCAAATTCATTCTCCATAATTTCTAAAACACTATCACATAATTTTTCATTTGTGGATCCAAAAATAATGTCATCAACATATATTTGTAAAACTATAAGATCATCATTAATATGTTTAACAAATAGAGTACCATCAACACTACCCTTTTTGTAATCATTCCTTAATAAATAAATAGTCAATCTGTCATACCATGCTCGGGGTGCTTGTTTCAAACCATAAAGCGCTTTTTCTAATTTAAAAACATGATCAGGAAATCTAACATCAACAAAGCCTGGTGGTTATTCTATATAAACCTCCTCCCTAATATAACCGTTAGGAAAAGCAGTTTTAACATCCACTTGAAATAGTTTAAACCTTTTAAAACTAGCAAATGCAAGAAATATTCTAACTACTTCTAAACGTATTACGGGTGCAAAGGTTTCATCAAAATATATTCCATATATTTGTGAATAACCTTTTTCCACAAGTCTAGCTATGTTCCTAGTGACCCTAGATTCACTATCTAGTTTATTTTTAAAAATTCACTTAACCCCTACAACAGGATGATTTGACATTTTTTCTACTAACTTCCAAACCTTATTGCGTTCAAATTAATTAAGCTCATCATTCATAATTAAAAACCAAGAATTATCATTTAAAGTAGCTTCAACACTTTTAGGTTCTATTTCAGAAATAAAGCACATATTAGAGAATAACTCAAGTACGGATGAACGAGTATTTACCCCTCTTGACGGTTCTCTAATAACCAAATCTTGGGGATGATCTTTTGAGAATCTTAGTTCGCTTGGAGGCACATATTCTTGCTCTTATTCTTCTTCTTCTTGTTCGACCCCTTTTTCTTTATCTTTGTCTCCAAGGATTTCATCATCATCCAACCTTTGTAGAGGTGAGAACTCTTCATCTTTACCTGAATTATTAGCTTCTACTACTCCAATGCCGATGATTTTTCCTTTTTTGTTGTCACCAAAAGTAACTACTCCTCCTTTCTTCATCTCTAGGCTAAGGAACTTCGATTTATTTCCCATCATGTGATTGGAACACCCTAAGTCCAAGTACACATGCCTTCTTTGTACTTAGCCTGCCAACACACATAAAAAGAGGATGAGAGTAAAGATCTGGTTACCCAAGTGGTTCCTCCCATAAAATAGGTGGAAGCCTTAGGTACCCAGATTTGTTTAATAGAACAGTGTCCCGTCTTCTTACAAGTGTGTGTTGTGTGACCAAACTTATTACATTTGGCACACTTGATGAAAGAAGTCGACATGTTTTTAAAATAAATTTTGACCCTTTGCTGGAAGCTACAGGGACAGTAGTTTTATTATTTTTAATTTGGGAAAAAGATTTTCTGGACCTCTTCTTATCACCGACGACAGTGGATGTCACCGGGCGATAGTGTTCAAGTGAGTATCCAAGTCCGAATTTTTCAGAACCATTGTACTGGTTTGCCAAAATCATATTTAGTGATTTTTAGCCCACTCCAAATTCGTTAGTGGGCATTTCTAAATCACAGACATGTCCCCTTAATACATTATTTTTGGCAACAATGGTACCTCATCGGTTTGTGAAGGACTTTCTGCTGCCTTCCACTTGAGATTGAGAAAACTTTATGGATCTATCTAAGGCCTCTTTCACTCTTGTAAGAGTTTCAACCCGAGTCTGAGTCTTAGAGAGATCTTTCTCAAGCTCTAGTATCTTTGTCAAGGTCGGACAATCGTCTTGACATGTCGCTTTCTCCTTTCCAAGTACTTTTACTTCATTTTTAAATTTTTTATTTTCTTTTACTAACAATTTATTTTCAGATTTAATCAATTGAATTTCATCCAGTTTTTTATCTAAATATTTGCAGGTTCTCAAAAATTCAAAATATAAATCATTATAAGTTTCAGGAGTTACCTCAGTGTCGCTTTCGACACTGCTTCCTTCATCATGTGATGAAACTCTCTTTCCCATCAAGCACATGTTGGCCTCCTCTTCAGTTTCTGATCCTGAACTGCTTGATTCCTCAAACATGGCTTCATCCCATGTTTTTTCCTTCAGAACTTTCTTCTTATCATTCTTTCTGTGTCGCTTCTCCTTCAGCTCTTTCAAATACTTTGGGCACTTGCTCTTTATGTGGCCAATTCTCCTGCAATGATAGCACTCAGGTGGTGGTCTATCTTCGTCATCCTCTCCATCAGTTTGGTTTTTTCCTTTCGTATTCCCAGATTCTTGCTTCTTGAAAAATTTCCTTAAAGAATTTCTTCTTTCAGGATTTCTCATGAATTTCCTGAATTTCTTCACAAATAGGCTTTCTTCATCTCCATTGTCACTTTCATTGGACTCGCTTTCCTCTTCCTTCTTGGATTTCAACGCTAAAGCTTTCTTTTTAGGCTCCAGGCTACACTCTTGTTGTTGAATCCTCAACTCTACTTCATGGGTTTTTAAGTTGCCTATTAGATTCTCAATTTGGAGAGACTTAAGATCGTGTGACTCCGAGATGGCAGCCAATTTGTATTAAACTTTGGGAGAAGCGATCTAAGTATTTTTCTCACCAAATCTCCATTTGAGAAATTCTTCCCAAGAATCCCAGAGTCGTTCACTATTTTGCTGAACCTTGTGTACATGGAGTCTACATCCTCATCAACCTCCATTGTGAACTTCTCAAACTCTGATTCTAACATGCACAAACACGATTAAATTCAGTCCTATCTAACGCACAAAATAAGGCATTCATTACCTTAGCGTTATTTTTACAGCGAAGCTTATCAGTTTCATCCCATTTATCCATGTCTTTTTCCATTGAGACACTTCCTACTACAGTTATAGGAGCAGTGTAGCATGTTTCTACCATGCCCCAAACATCGATGTCTAGTGCTATTAGAAAGCATCACATTCGAGCTTTCCAATAGTTGTAGTCAGTGCCCGTGAATAAGGGAGGTCTACTTATACCTTGCCCCTCAGAAAATGCATGAGTGTTTTGCACCATTAATCCCGGTGGTGAAACCGATTTTGGAGTAACCTGGCTCTGATACCAAGTGTTGGATCTTATGGCGCCCTTAGAGCGGGGGTGAATAAGGGTTCTTTAAATTTTTCTTAAATTCAGACAAATTTGCTTGATGAATAAAAATAATATAATTAAAGAATGAAAATGTATATTAGCAAAAACAATAATGATATATTTCAAAAGTGATAAATTGAATACAAAGTATCACAATAGAGCTAGAGACAAAGGCTCATGAAACAAATAATTTACTTGTATTTTCGCTGGTTCTTCTACCAAGAATCGGCTTGCTAAAGCATATCTCTTCGTAGATCTTGCTACTAGCCTCCCCCTAGATCTAATCATGATCTAGACGCTGCACATAAGGCAATGATTTCTCCCTAAGCCGCACAAGGACTTGGACGCCACTCACAAGACGATGATTCTCTCCTAAGCCACACAAGGACCTAGAAGCCACGCACAAGGCGGCGATTTCCCCTCTCGATTACAATGAGAAAATAATAGAAACAAGAACAAAAGAAATTGAACACTTTAGGCTAGACACTCCCTTCAAACAATGCACTGAAGATGCCGACGAGTCCTTACTAGAGTTGCTTTGAACGCTGCGAATGTGCCGTCAATCTTCCGCTATTTGTCCTTCTTGCGAGTATGGAATATCTCTGAGATCTGGAGCTCTCTGAATCATCTTTGCAGGAAAGTACACTCCAGGTAATCAAATTCGTGATTTCCACAAGAAATTGAATCACTTTTATACTATGGCGATATCGCCTGGCTATACTAGGTATCGCCACCTGGCGATATCGGTAGTTGCTGCCACGTGTCTCACAGACTCCTCATTTTCGCATCGCAGATACGTCGAACGTCGAACGTGCACTATCACCAGTCGATACCGGATATCGTCGTCTGGCGATAGCGATGTAACGGATGCCACGTCACCCACGAGCTTCGTCGAGTGGCGAATGAAAATGCATCGAGTGGCGCTATCGCCTGTTGGCGCTACTCAATATTGCCTGGAAATATCTCCCGAGATCAATTCTGATCCGATTCTTCAACCAAAAGACATTAGAGATAGACCTATGTTATCTGCACACCAAAAACACCCAAAAATCAAATACAAACAAGATTTTTATTAGCAAACCAGGAAGCGTGGAATGCATGCTCCAACACTTGGCAGGGCACAATCACCAGTATCATCCCGAGGTGTATCACACAGCGTTTAGATACCCAAGAGAACCTCCCCATAGGGTCACACTTGGATACCTAAGCCACATATCCCATAACATCGACAATATGTGTAAAGTAAGTCCTAAAACGAACTACATTATATCTTACTTCACGATCTGCCTACATTTTTCCTTTTCCTTTTTCCTTCTTTCTATTTTTAGGAAGAATGCATATTTCAATACGTATTATGTTTTTGCTCTACAACGTTTTTTAGCACGATAGGTAGTCTCGAAAAAATAAGAATGGTAAAGAATCATGTTAAGAAGGGTATTAACACAGAACTAATTTAACAAAGTAAAACTACTCTCAAAATGGAAATTAACTAATGGCACATGTGTTCAACTTGTTTATATTATAACATAAAATATATAAAAAAATTATTAATATAACTTAGGAAGCTACTCCTCAGAGGAAGTGGGTGTAATGTTGAACTTGCTCATTATCTTCTTGATCATCTTCTTCATGCCTTTGACATCCTTCGCCATCCACCTAATCTCTCGGCACTATTCCTCCACCATACTATAGATGTCCTAACTAGTTTCCTTGATGGACCCTGTATGGTATAACAGAGGCTATGTTGTAGAGGGTCGTGCTCATGGGGAAGTAGGAATCTCACCTACTTTGTAGATTAGTTGATGGTAGGGTACTTCTCCATTAGGATACTTTGCATCACACTGCCCAAAGGCAGTGTGTTTATCTACTGGCTGTCGGGGGATTTGAGGCAATAGGTATAGCGCATCATGGAAAGGATGCTATCCGTGACACTGAAGGCTTTCTCAACTCGGATACAGTATGTCTCATTGAGAGCTGGGCCGTGATTTTCTTAGTATCCCCAAAATTGAACATCAAAGAGTGATGGAGGACATCTTGGATGATGTTGGCATCGGGGGTAAGTGTATCCACCATAGTGATGAGATCTATACGATCCTCCACACCGTAGAGAATCTCATTGATATCTCTCCAGTTTCGGCTGGTTCTGAAGGACTCCACGATGTCGAGGTATGGATAATTAGGAGGCTAGATGAATTTTCGCTTGAGATCCGCATGGAGTATCGTCACTGTTTGGTCCATTAATCCCAATGTCCAAGATTTGAAGAAGTCCTAATAGACAATGGTATACACATGTGTGTAATCTAACAGTTGTCACAAGCTCTATTTGTGTAGGATGTTTCTTGGAACATGATTATACAGGTTGTCTAAGTGATGGTGACAGGTGGTTACAAGGTGGGCGGGTGGAGAGATAGAAAATCTGTCTAAGTATATATGCATTGAGTGAAGCAAGCTCACTCAACTCCAAATGCAAATAAATATGGCTAAGTCCACAGGCATTGAATGAAGTAAGCTCTATCAATGCCAGATTCAAAGAAATGTGGATAAGTCCACAGGCGTTGAGTGAAGTAAGCTCACTCAATGCCAGATGTAAAGAAATGTAGCTAAGTCCACTGATGTTGAGTGAAGTAAGCTCACACAATGCCAGATGCAAAGAAATATGTCCAAGTCCGCAGGCTTTGAGTGAAGTAAGCTCACTCAACACCAGATGCAAAAAAATATGGCCAAGTCCACAAGCGTTGATTGAAGCAATCTCACTCAATGCTAGATGCAAAGAAATATGGCCATGTCCACAGGCATTGAGTGAAGCAAGCTCACTTAACTCTACATACCAAAAAGTACTGAGAGAAGATAAGTTAGTCAAAGTCTTGCTACTTGTAAGGCAGAAAAATGGCTAAGTCCATGGGCGTTGGGTGAAGGTAGTTCACTCAACGCCATACTACAAAAATGGTTGAGTAAAGCTCAAATTGTTAAAGCTTTATCTTTGACAGTAATGAAATCTGGTTAAGTCTAGAAACGTCAAGTGATGAAGGCTCACTCGACGCGTAAGCTATTAAAACTACAAAAGTCTAGATGGTGTTGAGTGATGAAGACACACTCAATGCACTCAACATCTAAGCTGATAGAAATTCTGTCTAATTATATAAGCGTTGAGTGAAGGCTATTCACTCAACGCCTCATCAATATAATAGGCTAAAGCAAAAAAACATTGAGTGAAGATTCTACACTTAATGCTTTCATTCAGAAATACGACTAAGAGTTTTGGCATTGAGTGATGAAGGCTCACTCAACGCCTAGTGATAGAAAACTGTCTAAGTACTTTGGTGTTGAGTGAAGCTTGTTCATTCAACACATGAGATGTATAAAGATTGGCGAAGGCCAAAAGCATTGATGGAAGCTTGTTCACTCAACGCTCTCAATGCCTAACTAAGATAGAAATCTGTCTAAGTGTTTTGGCATTGAGTAAATCTTGTTCTCTCAACGCCTATACTAAAGGGCTTGAATTTGACTAAGTCCACAGAAGCTAACATCTGCAAATGTAAACAAAGTCAACAAAATTCAAAATGTGGCGGGATGGCTACGGTACGCGATAAATGGCGTCGTAGGCCTACTGTACGACTTTTGGCTATTAAAGTAAAGGTGCAACTATCAATTTCCGTGGGGCCCACTTGTCAAAATATATGTTGATTAGCATAATAGAGAAGGAGGAGATGAGATTGAAGAAATCATATTTAGGGAAATAGCTGAAATTCATCTTCTTCCTCGGCCATTGTTGCAAAGCTTTTAAGAACAAGTTCTAGCCATCTGATTTTATAGTTCTAGAGTTACCTGTTGACATCCACATCATCAACAGCAAGTTTAGAGACATTACTCTGAAGAAGAAGAAGCTGCAAGGTCTAACCTAGCTGAAGCTAATATAAAAGCCAATCCAAGTTGTTGTAGTTATCTTCACCTGCTATAGGAAGTTGAGGAGATACTTCTAAGGTAAAAAAAGGAGCAATAAGGTTTACCCTTGCTGTAGTAACTAGAAGTAAATAAATATAGTTGTTGTCATCTTCACCACCAATAGCAAGGTCAGAGTAAATTCTGAGAGAGAAAGAGGTAGCAACAAAGGGCTAACCCAGCTGCAGTCCTTCACAGTTCCAGCTGATCATTTCTGGAGACCATTTCCTGGAAGTTGTGAAGAGGAAAGCTTGAAGAAGCAGTGATCTAAAACAGGCTTAGAGAACTATTTTTCTGAAGTCAATGTCAGTGCTGAATCTACTTTATACAGAAGGGAAGAAGAAGCAGAGCGACTATTCTGCAAGTTTCTTCCAGCACAAGCAAAGATCTACACTTGTTATTGTGAAGAAGATAGGGCTGAGACTTTCTTAATTCAGGAAGTAGTAGGCTGGGGGAATATATCCCTAGAGTCAAAGTTGGGCTGAGTTTATCTCAGTCCAGGAAGGTTGGCACAGAAAAATTTCTCATGCAAAATCAACTCAACAACCAACTTCCATTTTGCAGGATCCTTTTAGATCTGAGTTGTAAGCCTGATTTATAAAGGTTGAGTGTCGGTCCTGTGTTACTGAGGTAGGGCATTGGCCTGAGAGTATGATCCTGTTTGGATCTGAGGTACGGCCTGTGTACTTGATCTAGGATCTGGTTGTAGATATGTGTATAGGACTTTGTCCTAAGAGTAGGATCCTTTTTGGATCTGAAGTAGGGCATGTGTGTCTGAGGTAGGATCTAGTTGTAGGTCTGAATGTAGGACTTTGGCCTGAGAGTAGTTGTAAAACCCCCAGTTTTTAGACCTCGAGTCGCTGGAAGCTAACGCTCGGTTGTAGAGATACCTCTGGCGGTAGGACGATGAGCACAACATTGGATCTAGCGCACGATCATTGGATCTAGTGCGTATGACCGCTGGTCGTGCACCAATGATTGTGCGCACTATTCTCCATTTTTCCAAGTTCTAACTAGGGCAATCACACGACCATTGGACATAGTGCGCATGAGCACTGGTCGTGCGCCGCTGCTCGCGCACGTTTATCCCATTTTATCTAGAGTTCTTCCATTGTTAATCACACAATCATGGGAGCCAGTGTGCACGAGCAGAGGTCGTGCGACACTGATCGTGCGGGCGGGTGCAGTTCCATCATTTTCTTTTGTGGCCATGCGATGCTTCCTTAAACTTGATCCAAGGGCCCAAGATCTTCTACCCAAAGGATTTAATATGGCTGAGAGTGTCTTTCCCCTCATTTTTCTCATCTTTTAGAGTGAGAGTTAGGGTTGGAGAGGAAGATAAGGGAGGAGGAAGGAGAGCGAACTTTCTTCCACCATTGACGGAGCTTCAGAACTCCGATCATCGTTCCGAGACCAGATCCGTGGAGAGGGCATGAAGGATCTCTTTTCAATCCGTTCAAAGCAAGGATTCCATTATTAGGAAGAGGGGTCGTAAGGTAATGACATTTCTCCTCTCAGTTTCTAGGATGCGTGCATAACATCTTTTTCTTTAATGCTTTTCATGCTTTTGGGCACCAAATCTCTCAAATAAGAGGGGTTTGGGTCCCATGGTTCAAGAGGAACCATTGGGTCGATTGTGTCCAGCCCCGACATGTTATTTCATTAGAGATCCGCTCCGTTAGTGGATGAGGCATTATGGGTGAAGCCGTAGTCGCGATCGTTAGTCCGACTTGGTTATATTGCATAGCGAGCCTTAAGGATTTTGTAGAAATCCATTGCGGTAAGATGTCGTTTATGATTTATGTGTTTTCCCCCTTTTTTGAGTGAGTGTGTGTAGCCGGAACCGGACAAGGTTAGCTCCGTGTTTGCGGTAGATGGTTTCCTTGGTGCGTGGGAACATTGCAGTACGAATGATGTATTAGGGTGGGAAAGGCTATGGATTGTGATGTGCTAAGGTGCGTCTTTGTCTACGTGGTCAGCTGGCTATCCCGTGATGTGCAAGTCATGTAGGGAGAGTGTCCCGACGAGACTAGTCCCCTTCTATGAGACTAACGAGAACACCAAGCATAGGACAAGCCCGGGCAATGAAGGCCACGAGCGGGTGGGGTCTAGCAAGGGTTCTTAGAATCGGTTTGTGTGTTCGATGGAATTCTGATGTGAGAATTCAGAGTTTGTAGGCAAGCTCGGGTCTAAAACTCTCGAGCGGGTGGGGCCTTGACAAGATTTCCATGTAGCGGCTTTTATGTCATTAGGGGAATTGCACTACCCTTTTTGTTTGCGGCTCGACGCCAATGGGGAAATTGGAAGTACCCAGTTGTTATGATGATGTTCTAAATGCATACGTGATAGGGAGCCTTGGGTGAAGCCCGAGTTTGCATATATGCTGCATAGTATGCCCCATTGATTATATGTTCAACATAGAAAACATGTTTGTTGTTTGAGACATCCAAAACTGTTTTTAAAGCTTTATATGTTTAGGTATATTTCATACAAAGTGCTGACTTGCAGGTTGGAGGTATACCACGGGGTTCGTTAGGGGCGGCCAGGAGGAGATGTGTTGGTTATACAGTAGAGGTCAGCCTTTGCTGACCCACGTTATCACAAATTTTTACAAGGCAAAGATCACAAGAGGGAGTAAGTGCGCCGGCCAAAAAGGCTTATGCCTCATGAAGTGATTACCATGCTTACTAGCTTGTTTTCTTCTTGACTGTGATGGTCCATATTATTTATATTTCCAGCTTGCATGCCGAGGCAGCCTAGAAGTGCTTTTGCATGTTGATCTTTGATCTTGTGGTCATTCAGTTTTGGACTTATTTTGTGTAATGCCTTAAGGCCATTTTATTACTCCTGATTGGTAGTGGATAACTTATAGTTTTGTTGGTTTGTTTTCTTTGTTGCTTTATTCTGAGTTTTGAGTTGGGTAGTTAATAACATCTTTTAATGCTAAAGCTGTGGCGTCCGTATGTTGTGGGGCCCCAAACAGACACATATTTTATGATCATTACAGTGGAGGCGTTTCAATTTGGTATCAGAGTGCAGGTTGATGTCCAAGGTCAGGTCTAGCAGTCGATTTAACGTAATCAGATCGCGTATAGAAGTTATTCACATAGGAGTATCGCGGGACCATGAGTGTCCTTATGTTTGAATCTTGTGATTAGAGACTGATTTATTATTTCCTTGCTTTTGTTAAGAGCACAAGCAACGAGGCGGGGACATCAAGGCCAAGAGAAGAGCTTTTGGCGAGCAGCGCTACTGCTCAGGGTCCTTTGGGCATGGGTTTAAATCCGGCCGATTTTTGTCACATGCTTGCAGAAGCATTGGTGGTAGCCCAAGCTATAGCGATAACACAAGTTGCAACCCCTATTGCTCAGGTACCAACTCCAGCTACCCCGAATACGGCGACGGCCATGTCGGGTCGAGAAGCTAGGCAAGTAGAGCCATTGGCTGAAAAGGGTGGTTGTCAGGCATGGGGACCGATAGATGAAATATTTTCTGAGCTTCCATCCTCCAATTTTTAAGGGAATCGGCATGCCGACTGATGCAGAGGATTGGTGGGCACGGATGCAAGCACTTCTGAGGGCGGCAGAGATGCCAGAAGTAAAGAAATGTTGGAAGGAGACGTGAAGTTGTGGTGGGTGAGCCATAGCGACTAGATCCCTGGATGCACCCCGTCCATGGAAGAGTTTGGGAATGCTTTCCTAAAGAATTACATTCCTGCTTCGATGAGGTTGGCCCTTTAAAGGCAATTTCTGCACTTGGTGCAGCGGGATAAGATGGTGGACGAGTACGTTCAGGAGTTTACTCGACTAGGTCATTATGCGGGAACGATAATGGCAAACGACGAGGAGTGGGATAACCTCTTCTACCATGGGCTAAGGGAGAATCTGAGACAACCCCTCATCTCCGTGAATAATGTTGGTTTCAACAAGCTAGTTGAGGCAGCCAGAAAGCTAGTAGAGTTGTATGTTCGCAACATTGTTCGAATACATGGAATTCCTAAGAGTGTAGTTAGTGATCACGATGTACGTTTCACATCCATGGACTGGAGGTTGGTTCAGAAGAGTCTGGAAATGAAGCTCAAGTTCAGTACGACTTTCCATCCTCAAATTGATGGGAAAACCGAAAGAACGAATCGTACTATGGAGGATATGCTGAGGATGTGTACTCTTAACTTCACGGTGATAGCAACGGTTTTACCATTGGTGGAGTTCGATGTCATTTTGGGAATGGACTGGCTTGCAGATCAACGTACCAGTATTGACTGCCTGTCTAAGGTGGTGGCCCTGAGGGGTGAAGGGCGGTCAGAAGTTAAGTTTGAGGGCCTCAGTGGAGCGGCATTTTCCCTGATTTCGGCATTGGAGTTGGTGTGGGCAGTTAACTAGGGGCGAGTAGCTCTTGTAGCATTGTTGGATGTTCTCCTTTCCAAGTTATCACAGTTTCACGTCCTCCTTTTAGGATGGCACCAAAGGAGTTGGACGAACTCAAAGTACAGGTAAAGGAACTATTGGAGCAACGGTATATTAGACACAGTTCTTCACCGTGGAGCACACCTGTGCTATTCGTGAAAAAGAAGGATGGTAGTATGCGGTTGTGCATAGACTACCGAGAGTTGAATAAATTGACTGTCAAGAATAAGTATACGATTCCTCGGATAGACGACCTTTTCAACCAGTTGGTGGGGTCGGTGGTGTATTCTAAGTTGGATCTAAAGACATGGTACTATCAGTTGCGAATTCGAGATGAGGACATGCCCAATAGAGCTTTTGTTACGAGGTATGGTCACTTTGAGTTCTCGGTGATGCCGTTTGGGTTTACGAACGTGCCATCCGTGTTCATGAACATGATGAATCGAGTATTTTGCGAGTACTTAGACTCTTTTGTAGTGGTCTTCATTGACGATTGATGAGTCCACTTTATATACCTATTTTCGGACTCATCTGTGCTAGTTTTCATGTGTTTGCACTTCACTTTTAGTTCTTTATCTTTCCTATTTCATCTAATCATTATTTCCTTAGGAAGTGCACATTTATGCCCGTGGTTGTGTATTTTGTTACTTTTATTGTTTGTACTCCTTTTTGTGATTGCCTGGAATGTCTGCACATATCAGTGATTGATTTTTCCTTTCGGTACAAGGGTCGTGTGCGTGTTCCGGGATGGTTGTGAAACAGGAATACTGCGCACGATCATGGAATCTAATGTGCACGACCACTATTCGTGCGCCCCTGATCGTGCGTACTACTCTTCGTTTTCCATAATCAGCCTGGGGTAAGCGCACGACCACTGGACATAATGCGCACGAGCACCGATCGTGCGCCACTGATCGTGTGCCTTGATTCCTTTTTTCTGGAGTCCTGTCTGGGGTAATCGCATGACCATTGGACTTAGTGCGCACGACTACTGGTCGTGCGCCACTGCTCATGCGCGTTATCCCAGTTCTTCTTCCTGATCTTCCATGCCAATGCGCATGATCACCGGACATAGTGCACACGACCACTGGTCATGCGCCTGTGATCGTGCGCATTGTTCATTTCTGCTTTGTATAAATAGTGCAGGTCTCGCCCTAATTCGGGAGAGGATCCGGAGCTCGACATTTCTCCGCCATTTTCTGCCTTCTCTGCCATTTCCCTTCATCTTCCACCCTAGGGAGGTGCTCTGGGCAAGCTTTCACCGCCAAATCCAAGCCGAAGCTTCCTCTCGGCCTCCTCCTTCATCCTTGAGCTACAAGAAGAGCTTGACCTAGATTTCTTCATCAAGCTAGGGGAAGTTGTGCCATCCTCCACCGGATTGTTACACGAAGAAGACATGCCATTGGAAACTGGTGACAGCCCTTCTCTACCCCAAAAGTAGTTGCGGACCGAGCTTGGACGCAGATTGACAACCCGACGATTCCAACCGTGAATCCTTCAGCAAGGCTTCGGATCCGGTCGATTTCGCACACTTTTCTTCTCTTGTTGTTGATAGTTTAGTTGAAGTCTTTGTATTTGATGAAGCTATACTTAGTGTAATATACATTTATGTGTAATCATGTCTATGTGATTGTATATTTTCATTATAATAACATGAGGTGTGCCCATATTGCATCCACCACCATCCACCCTTGCTGTTCTAGCAATTGCTAGAAGCGTGCGTAGCGAAGAGGTGCTCACGACCCTCATTCCGCCGTTCTAACCACCTCATCCGCAAGCCTACTCGTCCATCCGCCTAGCGATTCGGTGCATAGCGGCCCGACTAGTCTTCCATCCCGCATGGCGAAGCATCGCATAGCGACGTTGCATAGGAGTAGTTGATAGCGTTTTATTTTCTTTGTCCGCAATATCAAAGACCCCATCGTTACCTCCTACCTAAGGACTTTAATCTCAAGTCCTCCTCAAAAATAAATCCACCTTACTGTGTTCCTTGAGAGATCAATACTTGGGAAAACTCGCCCATTTTATATTACTTGTGCGACCGGTTCACTGCCGTGATCTTTAGCATCAAGTTTTTGGCGCCATTGCCGGGGAACACAGTCGTGTGAGTTTTTGGAGAGGGAGATAATAGATTGAAGCCCTTTTCCGTTTGTGCACATCATTTTTTTTATTTATTTGCTTTGGTTATTAGAATTTTTATTTTGTTTATTTCTTTTTGCCCTTTTCTGATTTTTGATTTAGATAGCAGATCCGTGCTATTTTCATTTTAGCTGTGTAGCACCTTTTCAGCAATTATTTTTGTTCGTGATGGATCCTGATGCTGAGAGCCGTATCCTTGACACTTTGCACCGATCCATCGATGCCATTGCTATTTTGAATGCCGAGCATTGCATTCGTTGTTTGTTATGTCAAGGTGTGGGCGACATGTTGAAGGATTGCCCTCGTTTGTGCAAGCCTTCTCCCTTTGAGGGCGTGTGCACAACAACCTCCGATTCGGGGAAGACTGTTGTGGGCAGGCCTACCAGGGTGTTGCCTGGCCCATACACTAACATAACGCACTTTGCTCATTCTTTACCCGTTGAGATTACTGAAGAATCTCTGGCCACATACAACTCTTTCATGGGTCCCTCGATCCCTTTTTACGAGCTTTCCTTGAGTGATGATGATCACTCTGGTGTTAGCCAACAAAAAGAGGAGCAGGAACTCATGGACGCTCCTGTATGGGACGATGAGATTGTTCCGGTCGTCAATGGGGTGGCGTCAGCGAATGATTTTGCGATGGGGCTTGCTCATTCATTGCTTGATTTTGAGAGCAGCCTTGCCCCTCCGCAATTTTTGTCGGATTGTGTTACTCTATTTTTGTGTGAGTCAGTTGATGATGTCGTATTTGTGGATGATTCGGTGCCCGAGGTTGCGCCGAAGTGGGAGGATGATTCCTCTATCTCCGACGGAGAGGGTGGATCTTCAGAACACTTTTACGCACCCCGGTAGGATGAGGAATACCCTCTTTCCGATATAGAGGTTTGCACCTCCTTATTGGATGAGGCCGTTCCTCTTACCACCGCGGACCTCGAGTTCTCGGATTCCCCTCGTTACGACTCGTATGATACCGATGATGATCTCTGCTTGGATCCTGCTGGGAGTGAGACCGGGATCACTCCCCCGATTAATTCTTTTAGTTATTCATCTCCTTTATTTCTTGATCCCCCTTCTTTATCTGAGCCTGGGCGGGTTGAGTCTCCGCAGGAGCTTCAGGAGGACTTGGAGCTTTCAGCTCGAGTCATCGATGATAGCATCCTCTCTCACGAGGAGGTTGATTCCTCCTCTGTTGAGGAAGCTCCATTGATTGCTTTGTCCTCCTGCCTTCTTCCTGTAGTAGACGATACCTTGCTAGTCAAGGATTTGTTTTGTGGTGAGAAGAGTGAGGACCAGAGCTCCTTATCTTCTTACATCCTATTTCCTCTACCTGTATTTTGCAGGTATTACTATTTAGGTAGAGGGGTAACTGCTCTATCTCCGTATCGGTACCCGTTACCGAAACGGATATTGGAACAGTTACCTGTGCATTTTTTATTTCATAGGCCCATTAGCTAGAACTGTTTAGAATATAATAAGTCGTGCTGGGATGACAATAACCCCAGTACTTATCTTTCATTTTCTGCATTTTGTTTTTCATGTCTATTTAGTTGTAGTATTTCTTTGTAGATTGTATATTTTTTTTTGTTTTTGCGGAGCTCACCCCTGCAGGTATTCATGGCAAATCGCATTGGCGGGATTGTGATTCTTCGTATGGCAGGCCTGCTTCAGGTTTCCACATGTCTTTTGGTATACTCACTAGATGAGCATTGGGTAACCTCTTCCCTGAGCTCTTTATGATTTTAATTTCTCCATCATATGATTTGTCGTTTAGTTTAAGTCTAGGGGAGAGCCAGTTTTGTTACCTTTTGCACGTGCACATCTCATGCGCATACTAGAAGATTTTATACTTTTATTTTGATTAGTTCCTTGCACTGCACACCACTGCACCCACTTGAGTGCAAGCTTAGCTGTTAGTGTGCCGCGAATTAAACTCATTTCTTCGTTAGATTTGGGAAAATTATGGTGCTGACATAGGATTGTGAGACGGGGTAAAATGTTGACCCTGATGTGCTCCTAGTCGAGTGCTCTCGTCTCGTGTAGAAATTAGAGTAGATTTAATTTTTCTGTATGCTTATAGTTTTATATTTTTCTATTTGCGTAAATACTTTTTATTCCACTCAAAAGTTGGTGAATCCGGTGTGAATCCGACGGTAGCTTAGGGATGTGTGTAGACGGCCGTTATGTTCGTATTGCTCGAGTCGGGCGGAGGGATAGTCTTTCTCGTTGGCTAAGAACTTGCCCCAAGCTATTCTTGAAGCATGGGTATAGATTAGTCATGCATGAGCGTGATGTAGGCTATCATTTTGGCCCGATTGAGCTTTGTACCGTTCCTGACGTCTTATCCTCGCTAGCCCCGTTGTGCCTACCCCTCCTTTTGATTCAGCTCCACCATGATTTCACCAAAGCGTCATAGCCAATCCTAGTCGCACACCCAAGTTGAGCTTTAGTGTTTACATTTTAATGTTGGGGTGTGATGTGGTGATTTTACTTATGATTATGTGGATGTGCTCCAAAGCTTTTATTTGCTGAATTTGTTAAAAGAAAAGTAATTTGAAAAAGAAAAAGGAAAGTTAAAAAAATGATGTTAAAGTGAAAAAGTGAAAAGTAAAAGTAACATTGAAAATCCTATTTGAGATGTGAGTATTTTTGGAGTAGGCGGTGCACACACCCATATATTAAAAATTAAGTCTGGGGGTGTGGTGTACTCACGTGTATTTTGCTTAGTAGAGGGATTCTTTTTATGATATCTCATTTGGGTTAGGTGCATAGCCTTCCTATTTATCTTTGTTTACCTCACCGAAACCCAAGCCCCATCTCTTCACCTAAAGTCCTACTGATTCATGTGTGAACCAAACCAGTGCCGTAGAGATAATGTGAAAGGGCAAGCATATGGTCACCGACATTGGTGGATTCCTTTGGAGGTTATCCGGAGCCCCGATATTTGGCAATGCTCGCCTAGTGATTAGTCTACTTTCTCCCTACGCGTGACCAGATGATTCACCGTGATTCCATTTTTGAGTAATAATAAAATTTTGATACGCATTGTGAAAAGTATAAACTATTTTGTATACTTAGAAATTTCTTCTATTATATTTTTACGCGCACGAGCATGCGACTTCGCATGGTACTTCGTATCACAATTTCTTTGTTAACTAGTATTTTTCCCTATCTACTTAGATTTTGTTTGCTCGGGACGCGCAAACAGTTAAGTCTGGGGGTGTGATGAGTCCTCTTTATATACCTATTTTCGGACTCATCTGGGCTAGTTTTCACGTATTTGCACTTCACTTTTAGTTCTTTATCGTTCCTATTTCATCTAATCATTATTTCCTTAGGAAGTGCACATTTATACCGGTGGTTGTGTATTTTGTTACTTTTATTGTTTGTACTCCTTTTTGTGATTGTCTGGAATATCTGCACATATCAGTGATTGGTTTTTCCTTTCGGTACAGGGGTCGTGTGCGTGTTTCGGGATGGTTGTGAAACAGGAATACTTCGCACGATCATGGGATCTAATGCGCACGACCACTGGTCGTGCGCCCTTGATCGTTCACACTACTCTTTGTTTTCCAGAATCAGCCTGGGGTAAGCGCACGACCACTGGACATAATGTGCACGAGCAACGGTCGCGCGCCACTGATCGTGTGTATTGATTCCTCTTTTCTGGAGTCCTGTCTGGGGTAATCGCATGACCATTGGACTTAGTGCTCATGACCACTGGTCGTGCGCCACTGCTCGTGCGCGTTATCCCAGTTCTTCTTCCCGATCTTCCATGCCAGTGCGCACGATCACCGGACATAGTGTGCACGACCACTGGTCGTGCACCTGTGATCGTGCAAATTGTTCATTTCTGCTTTGTATAAATAGTGCAGGTCTCGCCCTAATTCGGGAGTGGATTCGGAGCTCGACATTTCTCCGCCGTTTTCTGCCTTTTCCGCCGTTCCCCTTCATCTTCCACCCTAGGGAGGTTCTCCGGGCAAGCTTTCACCGCCAAATCCAAGCCGAAGCTTCCTCTCGGCCTCCTCCTTCATCCTTGAGCTACAAGAAGAGCTTGACCTAGCTTTCTTCATCAATCTAGGGGAAGTTGTGCCATCCTCCACCGGATTGTTACACGAAGAACACGGGCCATTGGAAGGTGGTGACAGCCCTTCTCTACCCCGGACGCAGTTGAGGACCGAGCTTGGACGCGGATTGACAACCCGACGATTCCAACCGTGAATCCTCAGCAAGGCTTCGGATCCGGTCGATTTCGCACACTTTTCTTCTCTTGTTGTTGATAGTTTAGTTGAACTCTTTGTATTTGATGAAGCTATACTTAGTGTAATATACTTTTATGTGTAATCATGTCTATGTGATTGTATATTTTCGTTATATTTACTTGAGGTGCGTCCATATTCCATCCACCACCATCCACCCCTGCCGTTCTAGCAATTACTAGAAGCGTGCGTAGCGAAGAGGTGCTCACGACACTCATTCCGCCGTTCTAACCACCTCATCCGCAAACCTACTCGTCCATCCGCCTAGCAATTCGGTGCATAGCGGCCCGACTAGTCTTCCATCCCGCCTGGAGAAGCATCGCATAGCGGCGTTGCATAGTAGTAGTTGATAGCATTTTATTTTCTTTGTCCGCAATATCAAATCCCCCATCGTTACCTCCGACCTAAGGACTTTAATCTCATGTCCTCCTCAAAATTAACTCCACCTTACTGTGTTCCTTGAGAGATCGATACTTGGGAAAACTCGCCCATTTTATATTACTTGTGCGACCGGTTCACTGCTGTGATCTTTAACATCAACGATATCTTGGTGTACTCCAAATCGGAGGCCGAGCATGAGACTCACTTGTGAGTTGTCTTGCAAGTGTTGAGAGAGAACCAGCTTTATGCAAAGTTCTCGAAGTGCGAGTTATGGTTGGAGAAGATGGCTTTTTGGGGCCATGATTAGTGGTGATCGAGTGGCGGTGGATCCGACGAAAGTTGAAGCCCTCAGAGATTGGCCAATTTTGAGAACCGTGGCAGAAGTCCGAAGTTTTCTTGGACTAGTCGGGTACTATAGAAGGTTTGTGGAAAACATTTCGCGGATAACCCTACCCCTCACCTCTCTAACTCGTAAATACTAGAAGTTTAGTTGGACTCCGGAGTGCAGTCAGGCATTTGACACTCTAAAGGGGAGGCTAATGGCAGCTCCAATCCTAAGGCTTCCTAAAGGGACTGAAGGATTTCAGATTTTAAGTGACTCAACTGGATGTGGTTTGGGTTGCATGTTTGTGCAACATGGCAACATGATAGTTTTTGGATCTAGGCAGCTAAATCCTCACAAGAGGAATTACACCGTCCATGATTTGGAGTTGGCGGCGGTAATTTTTGCTTTGAAATTGTGGCGGCACTATGTGTATTGTGCAAAAGTGGAGATCTTCACGGATCACAAGAGCCTAAAGTATCTTCTAGATCATAAGGACCTGAATATGCGGCAGCTCAGATGGGTCAAGTTCCTTGGAGACTATGAAGTGGCGATTCATTATACTCCAGGCAAAGCCAACATGGTGGCGGATTCCTTGAGTAGGAAATATTCTGGTCAATTGAGTTGGATCGAAGCTCATTTTGAGTAGTTGATGCGGGACTGGGAGTCCCTTGGCATAGAGTGTGTAGCAAGAGGCGAGTCTAGCGTGGATCGGTTGAACTGGACTGAAATGCAGAACGACTTGTCTGATCGTATTCAGGAAGCGACCCGTTTGGATGTGGAGTTCCAGCCATACGTGGTGGAAGCTCAAAAGGGTGAGAGTAGCGTCTGGGAGTTGATTGATGGGATTCTGAGGAAGGACGGAAGGATTTGTGTACCGCAGTTTGGCAAGGTTCGTGAGGAGTTGATGTTTGAGGTTCACTTCACAAAGTACTCCATTCACCCGGGCATTACAAAGATGTACTTTTATATGAAGAAATCATTTTGGTGGCCTGGTTTGAAGCGGGAAGTAGCTTTGTATGTGTGTCGGTGCCAAACTTGTTTCTTAGTGAAGGCCGAGTGTCAGAAGTCGGGTGAGTTCCTGAAGCCTCTTCCGATTCCCAAGTGGAAATTTGATGACATCTCTATAGACTTTGTACATGGGTTACCTAGATCGCAGCAGGGTAATGACGTAATTTGGGTGATCGTGGATCGCTAGACCAAAGTGGCTCACTTCATCCCAAATCGGAAAGAGGACAGTGAGGAGAAGCAGCGTACCGGTTGGTGTTGTCCACGGAGCTGAGTGGATTACACGATGTTTCCCATGTCTCCGTCTTGAGGAAAGCATTAGTGGAGGATAGTGTGGTGATTGATTCAGCATCGGTTCCGATAGAAGAGGACTTGAGGACGCAAGTTCGTCCAGTTAGTATAGAGGATACAGAAGTTCGGCAATTGCGGAACAAAGAAGTTAAGCTTGTTAAGGTGCGTTGGGGTAACTGCGGGTGTGACTAGTTCTCTTGGGAGCGTGAGAAAGCAATGCGCGACGACTATCCCGAGTTATTTGTGTAATGCTGGTTTGAAACAGTAACCGATATATAGCAATAGTGTTTTGAAATGTTGCAATATTGTTTTCGGCTGTTCGCCTGATTAGAAATGGTTTGTGTAAAGTTGTTGTAATAATGTTTTTATTTGCTATAATATTTTTCTTGCAGTCTTCCTGTATGAAGATTTTTTTTGGGGACGAAATTCTTGTAAGGCGGGAGGAGTTGTAACACCCCTAGTTTTCAGACCTAGAGTCGCTGGAAGCTAACGCCTGGCGGTAGAGATACCACAGGAGGTAGGACTATGAGCTCGACATTGGATGCAGCGCAAGATCATTGGATCTAGTGCGCATGACCACTGGTCGTGCGCCACTGATCATGCACACTATTTTCCATTTTTCCAAGTTCTGCCTAGGGTAATCGTACGACCATTGGACATAGTGCACACAACCACTAGTTCTGCACCGCTACTCGTGCACGTTTATCCCATTTTCTCTAAAGTTCTGCAATTGTTAATCACATGATTATGGGAGCCAGTGCGCACGACCACTGGTCATGCGCCACTAATCGTACGAGCCGATATTGTTCCGTCATTTTCTTTTGTGGCCATCCGATGCTTCCTTAAACTCGATCCAAGGGCACAGGATCTTTCTCCCAAAGGACTTTAATAGGGCTGAGAGTGTCTTTCCACTCATTTTTGTCATCTTTTAGAGTGAGAGTTAGGGTTGGAGAGGAAGATAAGGGAGGATGAAGGAGAGAGAACTTTCTTCCACCCTTGACGGAGCTTCAGAGCTCCGATCGTCGTTCCGAGACAAGATCTGTGGAGAGGACGTGGAGGCACTCGTGTCAATCCATTCAAAGCAAGGATTCCATGGCTAGGAAGAGGGGTCGTAAGGTAATGACATTTCTCCTCTCAGTTTCTAGGATGAGTGCATAACATCTTTTTATTTCTTGCTTTCCAAGCTTTTGGGCACCAAATATCTCAAATGAGAGGGGTTTGGGTTGCCATGGTTCAAGAGGAACCACTGGGTTGATTGTGTCCATCCCCGGCATGATATTGCATTAGAGATCTGCTACGTTAGTGTATTAGGCATTATGGGTGAAGCTGTAGTCGTGACCGTTAGTCCGACTCGGTGATATTGCATAGCGAGTCTTAAGGATTTTGTAGAAATCCATTACCGCAAGATGTCATTTGTGATGTATGTGTTTTCCCCCTTTTTTGAGTGAGTGCGTGTAGCCGGAACCAGACAAGGTTAGCTCCGCTTTGGCGGTAGATGGTTTTCTTGGTATGAGGGAATGCTATAGTACGAATGATGGATTAGGGTGCAAAAGGCTATGGCTTGTGATGTGCTAAGGTTCAGCTTTGTCTCCGTGGTCGGCTGGCTATCCCGTGGTGTGCAAGTCATGTGGGGAGAGTGTCCCAGCGAGACTATTCCCCTTCTGTGAGACTGACGGGAACGCCAAGCATAGGACAAGCCCGTGCAATGAAGCCCACGAGCGGGTGGGGTCCAATAAGGGTTCTTAGAATCGTTTTGTGTGTGAGACAAAATCCTAACGTGAGAAGTCATAGTTTGCAGTGAAGCCCGGGTCTAAGACCCACGAGCGGGTGGGGCATTGGAAAGATTTCCATGTGGCGGCTTGTATGTCGTTAGGGGAATTTCAGTACCATTTTTGTTTGCGGCTTGAAGCCTATGGGGAAATTGGAAGTACCAAGTTGCTGTGATGATGTGCTAGATGCATACTCGATTGGGTGCCTTGGGTGAAGCCCGAGTTTGTATACATGCTGCATAATAGGCCCCTTTGATTATATGTTCAACATAGAAAACATGTTTGTTGTTTGAGACATCCAAACCTGTTTTTAAAGCTTTACATGTTTATGTATATGACATATGAAGTGCTGACTTGCAGGTTGGATGTGTACCCTGGGGTCCATTAGGGGTGGCCGGGAGGAGATGTGCTGGTTACACAGTAGAGGTCAGCCTTTGCTGACCCATGTTACCACAAAGTTTTACATATAAAGGATTGCAAGCGAGAGCAAGTGCGCTGGCCGAAAAGGCCTAATCCTCATGAAGTGATTACCATGCTTACTAGCTTGTTTTCTTCTTGACCGTGATGCTCCATGTTATTGGTATTTCTGGCTTGCATGCCGAGGTAGCCTAGGAGTGCTTTTGCACGTTGATGTTTGACCTTGTTGTCATTCAGTTTTGGACTTATTTTGTGTAAGTCCTTAAAGCCATTTTGTTACTCCTGATTGGTAGTGGATAACTTCTAGTTTTGTTGGCATGTTTCCGTTGTTGCTTTATTCTGAGTTTTCAGTTGGGTAGTTAATACCATCTTTTAATGCTAAAGCTGTGGTGTCCGTATGTTGAGGGGCCCGGCCGGACCCATATTATATGGTCATTACAGGGGAGGCGTTACAGTAAGATCCTATTTGGATCTTGGGTAGGGCATGTGTTCATGAGGTAGGATTTGGTTGCAGATCTGAGTGTAGGGCTTTGGCCTGAGTGTAGGATCTTATTTGAATCTGAGATAGGGCTTTGAGCTTGAGGTAGGCGAGTAATTCTCTATGAGTTGTAGGGAACTTGTGCATGAGTTATAGGATCTTTTGTATCTGAGGTATGGACTTTGTGCCTGAGCTGTAGGAGAGTTATTCTCTCCGAGGTAGGGTTGTCCTCCAAACCTGAGTTGTAGGTCCTTTTGGCGTGAGGTTGATGATCTCTGGATCACTGATTTGTAGGGCTATGTGCCCGAGTTGTAAGTCTTGGAGGAGACTAAGTGGTCCTGCGAGATCGTATTGTAAGCTCTTAGGAGCCAAGATTGGATAAGTGTCTTGTCTAACAAGCTGTTAGATAGGTGAGAGGGAAAGTGGACGTACCCATAATCTGGGGAACTACTATAAACATTGTGTGTTGTGTTGTGTTCTTGAAAGTAAGCTAACTAAGCTAACTCAACACACATAAAACATAAAGAAAATTAAAGATAGTCACAAGAGACTAAGAAACCTAATCACTCCCCCCCACTCTGTAGGTGATTTAACTATACTTGAAATTAAAGACTTTCACGTGGTATCAGAGGGAGGTTGTTATAAAAGGACTTAACAATCTGAGTAGATCCCCAAGGATAGCTATAAGGGTTTTACTTATGGGTTCAGGAGTGAACCATAAGAAGTGGAGCTTAATGAAGCTTCAAGTCTGCAGAAAGGAAAAGACATACAATTGGCTGTTGGCAAATGTTGTAGAAGATGAAGACTATCTTGCTGCCACGATAGGAATCAGAGCCCTACTGTCCTCTATGTTCAGTGACAATGATAAAGATGATGTCTATCCAGATGCAAGAATTAGGATCGGGGCCCCTCTATTACATTCAGACAGTGATTTAGAGGAGGATGATGATGATAAAGGTGGATATAGTAGTTATAGGCCAATGACCATGACAAAAGAAGAATCCTATCAAGATCAACCTAGACCAAATCAGGTACATTCCCTATCTAGCTCATTCTCAGAATCTGATTATGAGACCAGTCCAAACTATGATGCATCCACATCAAGTTATGATGCTGGACCTATATCATAGGAAGATGTCAAATAATTTGAAAGTAAGGGTTAGATCTGAAATACTCTAGGGGGGGGAGGGGTGAATAGAGTATCTTGAAACCAAACAAAACTTTTGTTGTAAAAAAAGTGAGTCCTAAAATAAATTAATCTAGCACAGGCACTTACTATCACAAGCACAACAAGACCTAATTATCACAGCCACAACAAGAATAAATGAAAAGGTGCAACCAGACAACACAAGAATTTATAGTGGTTCCCAAACCTAGGTACATCCACTCTTCTACCACCCTGGTAGGAATCCACTCAGGTTTTTGAGCAGGTGAATGCCACCAATGAGCTTTTGATCAGGTACTAAAAAACCAAACCTCAAGTCTTTTGGTTAGGTGACTTGCAATCAGGAATAACTTTTGAAGGGAGTTAAGAACCCTTTATACAGTAGGGGATGAGAGAGTGATTATGTATTCTCTTTCTCAACTACAACTGAGAAGACTTTAGTGGATATTGATTTTAACAAAGCTCCCCCTGAGATATTGATTTGTTCAGGAAGGATGGAGCTTTGCTTCAGGGTGAGTAGGCCTTCAATGTTTCAGCCTTGACCAAGAGGTATCCAGGTGCTTCTTGACTGATATGGTAATTGTTGTCCTTTGAAAAATCCTGGGATGAAGACAGAAGAAGACTCTTGATTTGAATAGTTGTTCTTCTTCTTCTTTAGCGTGCTGTTCTGTCTCTGGTCAAGGGCTAGGGCTTATTGTTCTCTGTTACTGTATGATTGTTGTTACTCTGTTGTGCTCTGTGTGTTCTCCTGAGAAGAAAGAAGAAAACCCTTATTGCTGTCTTGTGTGTGCTTTCTACTACTAAAAGAAGAAAATGAAAAATCCTTTTTATATTTCTATGTAATCTTCCTTCTGAATTTTGAATTTCTTCCTACATTCAATGCTGATGGCCTGAAGAATATTTGCATTGATTGATTTCCCCAACTATCCCATGGAAAAATGGCAAGCAATAATCCTAATGAAGACCGTAATCAATACTTTCTTCTAGTGGTAATATTTAGAGAATATTTAGCATTGATTATATGTGAATTATTGCAATAACTTAAGGATAGAGGGAGGAAAATATCTAAGTCTGGAACTTCACAGAAATCATTGAGCAGAGAACAGAATTTGTCGACCTGGATCCAGAGTTCGTCGAGCTGAGAAGTCAAGTTCGTCGACCAGATAATAGTTGTTCGTTGAGCTTAGATACAAGATCGTCGACCTAAGAACAGATAACTGCTTTCTCTAGACACTTGCCAATTCTGTGCATCAAGATCGTCGAGCTGAGAGTATGACTTTGTCGACTGGATTTCAGAATTCCATGTTTCTTGGACTCAAGAATGTTGAAGTAACGTGTCCATAAATCGTCGACCTCAGAACTGGGTTCGTCGACCTAAGATCTAGTTTCGTCGAGCTGAGGGATTCTAACTACTAATTGATAAATATTGCCAAGACCGTGGTCTAAGTTCGTCGAGCTGAGAGGGTGAGTTCGTCGAATGGAGTGTGATCCTGGACTTAGAATACTTATAGATTTCTGGAATAAGATGTTGAATTGGATGATCCAGAAATCGTCGAGCTAAGAACTAAGTTTGTCAACTAGAGTTAAGTGTGAAGAATTCTGGACTTGGAATGTTGAAGTATACTCTGGAAATTATCGATCTGAGATTCAAGTTCGTCGAGCTCAGCTCAGAGAGTTTTCTCTAAGTTCGTCGAGCTGAGCACGGCTTTCGTCGACCTGATTTCGACAAACATCGAACCCATTTTCTGAGTCTTTGAAATTTCTCTAAGTCTTGAGTCTTTTGTATTTTGTTGATGTCTAGTCCATGTAGTATTGACTATATGGACATGGACTAGACTTTAGGACACATACATGACCCTAGCTATACATGTTGGGTCAAACATCCTAATTTAGTGAACATTTCCCAAATCCAACTAAGGATCCAACAATCTCCCCATATTTTGGTAAGGTCACTAATTACAGACTCACATTAGTAACAAAGCAATAAAACATATATCTGGCATGAAAACTTTAAATATGCAGCAGATATATATACACAGAGCTTTGTGTCAGAATATAAACATACAGTTCTAAAATAATTAAAAGACTTAAACAGTTTAAAGTTCATTTCTTCTTCTTGGGCTCCATTGGCTTATCCTCCTTAGTTCTATCATCAGGCTGTGTAAACTTGATCTCCCTGTTTGGATCTGCTGCTTGAGCTTTTGTCATGATCATGTCAGTAGCTCCAATGATGTTAAGGGAGGTGGCTCTTGGCACTACAGCTTCAGGATGTAACTTCATATAATCATCAACATTGAAAAATTTGTTAGCCTTAGCAAACCTGTTAAGTTCTTCCTTTCTATACTTGGACATTGTAGTATATTCAGATGGATCCTTTCCTTCAGCTCTTGCTTTATTGATCATGGATAGGCCAACCAATTACTAGAATCTGGTCATCCTAGCAGTTATAGCTGTCTCAGGATCTTCAAAGGGTAAAGGAGGGGAAGCAGGTCTCTTAGGGCTTTCATCCTTTTGATGTTTAGTAAATTATTACTGTTGATGTTGTTGATGCTGCTATTTGACAGATGAATACTGCCTTTGCTGGCTGCTTCCTGAAGAGGAGGACCTACCCTGATGTCTTTGATAGGTTTTAAACTGGGTAGTCCTCTTAGTTGAAGAACTGGAAGCACCAGCAGCAGGTGGTGGAGGAGGAGGAGGATCCTTTCTGTATCTTTGAGGAGGTGGGGAATATCTTCGGCTTTTCTTCCTTTCTTTCTGTTGATTTTTGGACAACCACATCCATGTTGGCATGCCCTTATAAGGTGTGATCTTCCGGAGTATATAGTATGGAGTATCATTTGCTGGATTTTGTTTTGGGGCGGGAGGTGGAGGAGCTTTCCTCTTCTTAGATAATTTCTTTTTCTTAGGCTCATCATCTTAGTCCTCTTCATCATCATCCTCATCATCAAAATCTTGAGGAGCATCATATAAGGCATCAATGGCCTTTAGTACTGATTTATCAATTGGCTTTTCAGCCTGAGTAGGAGCTGGAGGAGGAATTGGAGAAGGAGCTGAAACTGGAATAGAAGGGATAAACATAACAGTGCTTTCAGCCACTGTTTTATTTTCTTCTTCTATATCTGCCATGATCAGTGCATTAAGATCAGGCATTGTTGAATCATCCATAACAAAACTGGAGCAGGAATATCTTTTGGAGTGATGAAATAATGGGGGAAACAGCTCTGGGAGGAGATGGAATAGTTGAAGCCTCTATAGCTGGAACCTCTATTGTAACAAAACTAGCCATTAGTTGCTTGGCAACCTTGGGGCTTCTGGGAGAGGTGTAAGGAACTATAGCCAAAGATAGCTTGATGTTGTTCTCTGGAAGGTTATTAAAATAGGCTGTATCAAAACTGCTCAATAAATGTAAAAAATCAACTGTGGGATTTATAATAAAATCACTAGCAGTTGCTATTTGCTCTGGGACCTGCTCATCTATTTCCATAGAAGATTCAATAAAATGAATTAAATCAAATAAATCTTGATCAACATATGCATCTGCTTCTGCTGCTGCTATTTCTGCTGTGTTTGCTACTGTTACTGCTGCTTTTGTTGTTACTGCTGCATCTGCTGCTACTTCTTTGCAGAGCATCTCCACCTGCCTGGTTTCAGTGACAATTGGAGCCAGGCACCTGACTGAAGATGGAGGAGCAGAGAGAACAGATATTTTGTCAGCAAGAGAGGATATGGAAGAAGCAAGAGGTATAATAGCCTCTCCTATAATTTTTTTGAGGAGGGGAGTAAGAAGTGCAGTGAGAGATGGAATAATGGAGGGGTCCAATGACAGAGATGCAGAGGGTGTGGTAGAAGGTGTTTCAATGGAAACAGAGGGAGGGATGGAAGAGGAGGGTGGAGGAGGAGGTAAACCATCTATCATGTGGACATCTGGAATGGAAGAAGGATGATGAGGGGAAGTAAGTAGATTGAAGGAAGGGAGGGAGGAGATATTGGAGGGGGAATGACAGCCAAATGGGGTGGGAGTGGAGATGAGGGTGGTGATGGAACTGGTGTATCATTTTGGGAGGGAGGTGAGTTAGGAAAGTGAGTGGGGGATATATGTACTGGGGATGAGGGAGGTGTAGTAGTGTGAATGGTGGTTTGAACTGTGGATGGGAGTGGTTGTACCATCTAAGGTGGAGGTGGGATTGCTGGAGGTGATGGAGGTGGAGGAGGGATATCTTCAGCAGGTTGGGAAGTGGCTAGAATAGCCCTAGTGCTCTCAGAAGGCCTGGTGGAGGAGGAGGAAGACTTGGAGGGCTTGGTGATGCTCCTCTCCCACCTGCCAAATATGGCACAGGTGAGCCTCTTGGAGGCATTGATGAATATGGTTTGGGATACCAGTGATTCGACAGCCTTCTCCTTCAGGAAGATTCCAAGAATTCTTCCAAAACAGACCTCCTTTTTGTTGTTTTTCTTCTTAATCATCTCAAACAGAATCTGAGCCCAGTTCACCTTCTTCTTGTTGACCACAGCACATATTACCAGGAATTGGTGCCTGGTTATGTAATCATGTGCAATGTGTTTGCCCAACAACACTTTCCCCACAATGTCTGCTAGAAATTTGAACTCGGCAGACAGGTGTTTCTTCAGCAATATATTTGGGGTTTCTCTAGTATACCCCATCATACTCAGCATCGCATCAAATTCCTCAGTATCAATTTCTAACTCTTCTTCCCCGTTAATTAATCCAAAAATTTCTTTTAGAATGGTGGGAGTAAGCGAAACTGCATTACTCGAGATTGTGCCAATCATAGAGTTCTAATTTGTGGTGGAAGAAGTATAGACCCACTCTCTGATCTCAGCGCCAAATATCTTGATCCGGGTGGACATCAGATTCTTCAACTGCTATCTTTCAAGGAGTTGCAGGATGTCCAGAAAGATAGGGTCTGAATGTTGGAAGGAATCAAAGTCCACATCAAAGCCTGTATCGAACTTCATCGCTGCAAGATTGCCTACTGAAATCGCCATTAGTTCACCTGCAATAGAGAAATGAAGATCAAGTGCAAGGGAGCTGAGAGCGAAGGATGGAGGTCAAAGAAAACCTAGATATAAGGTTTTCCATAATATGAATCGACAAACTCCATTCCACGAAAAATAAAATAATTCTTCGATCTGAGGTCAACGAAATAATTTATAGTTAAATGATTTGTCGAGCTCAGTTTGAAGATTTGAAAATATTTCGTCGAGCTTCGTTTGACGAAATTTTTTTGAAGCAGATTCGTCGATCTCCGGTCAAAGAAAATGACTTCACTCACAGAGAGTTCGTCAACCTCCATTCGACGAATATCTCAAGAAATTCCCCGGTTCGTCGAGCTCCATTCGACGAACTTTGAAAAATTCGTCAAGTGCAGTCAGAAGTTAAATGAAGGCTCCTCCATTGATCATACCCAGCTGATTTATAAAGAACAGGTGATTCCTTTGGTTTGGTGACAATATCAGCTCTTTGTAAATCAGTGTAGATATAGACAAGTTTGATTTTATTTTTGTCTACAAACTCTCTAATGAAGTGATGTCTAATGTCTATATGCTTAGTCCTACTGTGATGGACTGGATTTTGTGTTATGGATATAGCACTTGTGTTATCACATAGTAGAGTTGAATTATTTAAGTTGAAACCATAGTCTAGGAGTTGGTTTTGAATCCACAACATCTGTGAACAGCAACTGCCAGCTGCAATGTATTCTACTTCAGCAGTTGATGTGGACACAGGTGATTGTTTCTTGCAGAACCAAAACACTACTCACATTCCAAGGAACTGGCAAGTTCCTGAGGTACTTTCCTGTTAACCCTGCATCCAGCAAAGTCAGCATCTAAATATCCAGTTAAATCAAATTCTGACTCAGTAGGATACCAAAGGCCTAGACTAGGACAACTCTTTATATATCTCAAAATTGTTTTTAGAAAAACTAGGTGAGATTCTTTAGGGTTCACTTGGAACCTAGCACAAAGGCATATGACAAACATCATATCAGGTCTGCTAGCTATAAGATATAATAGGGACACAACAATGCCCCTATATAACTTCTGGTCAATAGGTTTCCCATGTGGATCAGAATCTATTACAGCATTAGTAGCCATAGGTGTTTTCCTTGCTGAGGCATCAGCCATACCAAACTTTTTAAGAATCTCTTTAACATACTTAGTGTAACGCCCCAAAATTTGAAAGAGGGACGATCATCGTTCTTGGCCAAGTTTTGGTCTTAGTTAGGGGTCACACGGCCCAGGACACGGGCGTGTCCCTGGGCGTGTCCCGCTCGGGTGGCGTAGTAAGGCGCGTGGTCGTCGAATTTCGGTCGATGAAATGTTTGGGAGGTCATGCCCTAGAACACGGGCGTGACAGGGGGCGTATCACCTCGGTTCGACGACCATCGAGTATCGACCGTCGAGTAGGGGTACACGGCCTGTGACACGTGCATGTCATTGGGCGTGTCCCGCTGTGTCAATCTGCGTTCTACGATTTCAGTCTTCGTTCGACGATTTCCATGGATCTGCGTTCGACGATATGTCAGGGCTCTGCATTCGACGATTTCCCCAGCATTCTGCGTTCGACGATTTCCATGGATCTGCGTTTGACGATTTCATTCTGCTTTCGACGACCTACTAGGGATCTGCGTTCGATGATTTCCCCAGCATTCTACATTCGACGACTTCCATGGATCTGTGTTTGATGATTTTGCTGGTTCGACGAGTTGGCAGTGATTCTCCGTTCGACGATTTGGCAGCGGTCGACGATTTTGGTTCGACGATCGTCGAGCGGAGTTCATGACTGGTCGTCACGGGGTGTCCTTGACAGGATGTTTTCCAGGATGGACTGGGATCACAACCATACTTTTCTTTCTTGGGATCCCATGGCTGGTTGTCTTTCCGAATGGACAATACCCGAGGGTAGGGTTTCAAAACCCTTATTCTTCTGTCGCTGGTTCTCTGTCGAAGTTCTGGAGAGAAGGGAGAGCGAAGGAGGAAGAGGAGATCCGGCTGTTAGAGAGGTTTCGGTGCTCCAAATTGCGAGCCGAGTCCAGATCCGTGGAGGCTAGATCATTGCGAAGGTTTTCATCTGGCTATTTTTCCATGGCTGGGAAGAGGAGTCGGAGGGTAACGACACTTCTCCTCTTGGTTTTAGGATGCATGTTTTAGCATCTTTTCGTTTCTATTTTTTGGGCACCAAACTCTCAAATGAGAGGGGTTTGGGTCGCCAAGGTTCAAGAGGAACCTCCGGGTCAATTGAGTCCGTCCCCGACATATTTTTGCATTAGAGATCCATTTCGTTAGTGGATTAGGCATGGTGGGTGAAGTCGTAGTCGCGACCGTTAGTCTGACTCGGTGATGTTGCATACGAGGTTTAAGGATTCGTAGAGATCCGTTGCGGCAAGAGGCTGTTTGTGATGTGTGATGTTCGTGGTGTTCTTCCCGTTACCTTGCGTGAGTACGTGTGTACGGTACCGGACAAGGTTAGCTCCCCATTGGCGATAGATGGTTTGCTTAGTGGACAAGGTTAGCTCCGCGTGGGTGGTAGATGGTTTCCTTGGTGCACGGGAATGCTGCAGTACGAATGAGGAATTAGGGTGGAATTGCCTTGTATTGTGTTGTGCCCAGGCGTGGCTGTGTCTCCGTGGTGGCTGGCTATCCCGTGACGTGCAAGTCATGTGTGGAAAGTGTCCCGGTGAGACTAGTCCCCTTTTATGAGACTGACGAGAACGCCGAGCATGGGGCAAGACCGGGCAATGAGGCCATGAGCGGGTGGGGTCCATCAAGGGTTCTTAGAATTGGTCAGTGTGTTGGACGGAATCCTAACATAAGAAGTCAGAGTTTACCGGCAAGCTCGGGTCTACGACCGTGAGCGGGTGGGGCCTTGGCAAGAGTGCTGTGTGGCGGCTTGTATGTCGTTGGGGGATTGTGGTTCCCCTTTGTTTGCGGCTTTATGCCAATGGGGAATGATGAGTACCCAAATGATGTGATGTTGTGCTAGATGCATACGCTATAGGGTGCCTTGGGTGAAACCCGAGTGTTGCATTCATGTTGCAAAGTAGGCCCTATTATTAAATGCTCAACAGTAGAGAACATGTATGATGTGTGAGACATCCAAGCCTGTTTCTTTAGTTACTTTTCTTGCTTATGAATATTGCATACGAAGTGCTAACTTGCAGGTTGGAGGAGTATCCCGGGGTCCATTAGGGGCGGCCGGGAGGAGATGTGTTGGTTACACAGTTTGAGGTCAGCCTTTGCTGACCCACGTTACTAATAATTTTTCAGGTCAAGGATCGCAAGCAGGAGCTAGCTCGCCGTCCAGAAAGGACTAAGCCTCATGAAGTGATACCTTTTGCTGTAGCTCTACTTTTTATGACTTTGTATGTTTGATACCCATGTTGACCGGCTTGCATGCCAAGGTAGACTAGGTGTGTTTATGCACTTTTATGACTGATGTATTATTTGAATTTAGACTCACTCTTGTTGTAAGGCCATAAGGCCATCTTGTTACTCTTGTAGGTGTGGATAACTTCTAGTATTTCTTGTTGTTTCCGCTGTGTTGTATTATGAGTTTTTTAGTTTGGGTAGCTATATCATCTTATAATACTGAAGCTGTGGCGTCTGTATGTTGTGGGGCCCCGGCCGGACCAATATTATACGGTCATTATATGGGAGGTGTTACAATTTGGTATCAAAGCCAGGTTAGATTCAAGGTCAGTGCGTAGAGAAGTTATCCACATAAGAGTAACGCGGAACCATGAGTGTACTTATGTTTAAGTCTTGAGATTAGAGACTAATTCCTTATTTCTTGCTTTCTTGAAGAGTGCAAGTAACGAGGCGGGTGCGTCGAGTGCAATAGAAGAGCTTTCGGCGAGCAGCGATACTGCTCCGGGTCTTTTGGGCACGGGTGTAAACCCGGCCGACTTCTGCCGCATGCTTGCAGAAGCGATGGTGGCAGCCCAAGCTGTAGCGACAGCTCAAGTAGAAACCTATGCTACACCGGATACGGCGACGGCCATGCCAGGCGGAGAAGCCAGATGAGTGGAGCCTTTGGCAGAAAGGGTGGTTGTTGGACACGGAGACCAGCGCATGAAGTACTTTCTGAGCTTCCATCCCCCATCGTTCAATGGAGTTTGTACGCCAACTGATGCAGAGGATTGGTGGGCTCGGATTCAAGAGCTTTTGAGGGCGCCAGAGATGCCAGAAGAGAAGAAATCTGAGTATGCGACGTTCATGTTAGAAGGAGACACCAAGTTGTAGTGGGTGAGCCATAGCGGCCGCCAATTTCCTGGACGCACCCCGTCGATGGAAGAATTTGGGGATGCTTTTCTAAAGAGGTACATTCCCGTTTCTACCCGGTTGGCCCTTTAGAGGCAGTTTCTGCACTTAATGCATCGAGACAAGACGGTGGACGAGTATGTGCAGGAGTTCACCCGTTTGGGTCGTTACGCGGGAACGACGATGGCAGATGATGTAGAGAGGGATAACCTCTTCTAGCAGGGGCTGAGGGAGAATCTGAGGCAACCCCTCATTTCCATGAAGAGAGCTGGTTTTAGTGAGCTAGTTGAGGCTGCCAGGACATTAGAGAGTGATCCGTAGCGAACCCAACATCGTAAGGGTTTACCTCCCAAGCAAGGGGAAGGGAAGCCTCCCCAATCCCAGGGAAAGTCTGAAGGGAGTAGGTGGAGGAAAAAGCCTCACACTTCCAGGTCCGGTGAGAAGAGCAAGTGGACGCCTGGAGGTTCTCACTCTAGGGGACCGCTGACGTGCTACAAATGCGGTAAGGTGTGGCACATAGCTCGTGTTTTTCCTCAAAGAGGATTGAAGCAAGAGGCAAGGCAGGAGCAGACTATGCGCTCCGGCCCCAGTGCCGCAGAGAAAGGGAAGATGACGGAGTCGAGCGCTTCTCGGTTCCAACCGGTGCAACCAAGGGCCTATAACCTTGGACAGCAGGAAGCTATCCGCCAAACCGATGTGGTGACAGGTATGAGGAAATTTAAGTTTAGCTTTGTGCTTCAAACTTTTAGACCTTTATGTGTGATGTCTATGTTATAGGCTTTGTATTAGTTTCCGGATACCCCGCTAAGGTATTGTTCGATACAGGAGCATCATACTCCTTTCTTGCGGAGAGCTTCATCCGGAGAATAGGAGTTGAGACATTTTCGGCTGACGTGGAACTAAAAGTGCGCATGCCCAATGGGTCATCCATGACCACCGGGGCCAAAGGGCGCATTTATTGGGAGCTGGACGAGTTGACTTCGTATTGGTAGCAGTGATTTTACCATTGGCTGAGTTTGATGTGATTTTGGGCATGGACTGGCTTGTAGAGGAGCGCGCCACTATTGATTGCTTATCCAAGGTGGTGACCCTAAGGAGCAAGGGGCAGGCGGAAGTCAAATTTGAGGGCCTTTGTGGAGTGGCCTATTCCATGATTTCGGCCATGCAGTTGATGCGGGCGGTTAACCAGGGTGGTGTAGTTCTTGTAGCGTTATTGGAGGTTCGCCTATCCTAGTTGTCTATTGAGGAAGTGCCCGTAGTGGCATAGTTCAAGGATGTGTTTCCGGATGAACTTCCTAGAGCGCCTCCTCGGCGGGAGATCGACTTCTCGATCGAGTTAGTGCCGGAGTCTAGGTCGGTGTCACGTCCTCCGTTTAGGATGACACCAAAAGGAGTTGGCTGAACTCAAAGTACAGTTGCAGGAACTATTGGAACAAGGGTTTATCAGACCCAGTTCTTCGTCGTGGAGCGCGCCGATGTTGTTTGTAAAGAAGAAAGACGGTAGTATGCGGCTGTGCATAGACAACCGAGAGCTGAATAAACTGACCGTCAAGAATAAGTATCTGATTCCTCGGATAGACGACTTGTTCGACAGGTTGGTGGGGTCGGTGGTGTATTCAAAATTGGACTTGAAGTTAGGTTATAATCAATTGCGAATACGGTACGAGGACATACCCAAGACTGCATTTGGTACGATGTATGGACACTTTGAGTTTACGGTGATGCCGTTCGGGCTGACGAACGCGTCATCTGTGTTCATGGATCTTATGAATCAAGTATTTCAGGAATACTTGGATTCTTTTATGGTTGTCTTCATTGATGACATCTTGGTGTTTTCCAAATCGGAAGTGGAGCATGAGACCCACTTGAGAGTGGTCTTGCAGGTGTTGAGAGAGAATCAGCTGTATGCAAAGTTCTCAAAGTGCGAGTTCTGGTTAGCGAAGGTGGCATTTTTGGGCCACGTGATTAGTGGGGATGGGGTGGCAGTGGATCCAACAAAAGTGGAAGCCATCAGAGATTGGCCGGTTATGAGGACCGTGGCTAAAGCCCGAAGTTTTCTTGGACTAGCCGGGTACTATAGGAGATTCGTGGAGAATTTTTCGCGGATAGCTCTACCCCTCACCTCACTCACTCGTAAAGATCCTAAGTTTGTGGACTCAAGAGTGCATTCAAGCATTTGAGGCACTGAAGGAGAGACTGATGATGGCTCCAATCCTAAGTCTACCGCAAGGGACCGAGGGATTTCAGATCTTCAGTGACGCATCGGGATTCGGTTTGGGTTACATTTTGGTGCAACATGGAAAGGTGATAGCTTTGGGTCTATGCAGCTGAAGCTTCATGAGAGGAATTACCCCGTCAATGACTTGGAGTTGGCGGCAGTAATTTTTGCGTTGAAAATATGGCGACACTATGTTTATGGTGCAATGGTGGAGATCTTCATGGATCATAAAATCCTGAAGTATCTCTTGGATCAAAAGGACTTGAACATGCAGCAATGCAGGTGGGTTTAGTTCCTTGGAGACTATGAGGTGGCGATTCAGTATACACCAGGCAATGCCAATGTGGTGGCGGATGCCTTGAGTAGAAAGTACTCGGGGCAAGGGAATTCGATCGAAGCTCATGATGAGCGGTTGGTACAGGAATGGGAGTCCCTTGGTTTGGAATGTGTGGAGAGAGGCGAGTCCAGCATGGCTCGGTTGAACTGGATTGAAGTCCAGAACGACTTGTCCGATCGTATTCGGGAAGTGACTTGTTTGGATGTGGAGTTTCAACCGTTCGTGGTGGAGGCTCAAGCGGGCGAGAGCAGCGCCTGGGAGATGATTGATGGGATTCTGAGGAAGGACGGAAGGATTTGTGTATCGTAGTTCGGCATTCTGCATGAGGAGTTGATGTTTGAGGCTCACTTCACAAAGTACTCCATTCACCCAGGAAGTACAAAGATGTACTTGGATATGAAGAAATCCTTTTGGTGGCCGGGGCTGAAGTGGGACGTAGCTTTGTATGTGAATCGTTGCCAAACTTGTGCCTTGGTGAAGGCTGAGTGTCAGAAGCCGGGCGGGTTCCTGAAGCCTCTTCCAATCCCTGAGTGGAAATTTGATGACATCTCCATTGATTTTGTACATGGTTTGCCTAGATCGTAGCAGGGCAACGATGCTATTTGGGTGATCGTGGATCGCTTAACCAAAGTGGATCACTTCATCCCAAATCGGAAGGTGGATAGCGTAGAGAAGCTGGTGGAGTTGTATGTTCGCAACATTGTGCGACTGCATGGGGTACCTAGAAGTATAGTCAGCGATCGTGACGGGCGTTTCACGACCAAGGACTGGAGGTTGGTTCAGAAGAGTTATGGAACGAAGCTAAAGTTCAGTATGGCATTCCATCCTCAAACTGACGGGCAAACCGAAAGAACGAACCGTACTATTGAGGATATGCTGAGAATGTGCATTCTTGACTTCAGCAAGAAGTGGGAGGATCACCTCTTCATGGTGGAGTTCGCGTACAATAACAGTTATCAAGCAAGTATAAATATGGCACCATACGAAGCTTTGTATGGGAGACAGTGTCGAACACCGATGTCTTGGACAAAGGCGGGAGACACCAAAAATTTTGGGAAAGGAGGTGGTAGTTGACGCTTGTGAGTTGGTACGGACCGTTCAAGAGCTTATGAAGGTGGCGCAAGACCGACAATCAAAATACTTTAATGCTCATCACAGGAAGTTGGAGTTTGTGGTAGGTGATTGGGTCTATTTGAAAATCAAGCCATTCAAAGGCGTCTCACGGATTCGCCGACTCAAGAAGTTGAGTCCAAGGATTTTGGGACCTTTTGAAGTTGTTGAACGGGTGGGAGAAGCAGCCTATCGGTTGTCATTGTCCGCGGAGCTGAGTGGATTGCACGATGTCTTCCATGTCCCCGTCTTGAGTAAAGCCTTGGTGGAGGCTAGTGTGGTGATTGAGCTAGCATCGGTGCCGATAGAGTAAGACTTGAGGACGCGAGTCCGTCCAATTGCTATAGAGGATTCGGAGATTCGGCAGTTGCGGAATAAAGAGGTCAAACTCGTGAAAGTCCGATGGGACAACTGCGGTCGTGAGTTGCTCTCTTGTGAGCGAGAGCAAACCATGCTGGAGGAGTATCCAGGGTTTTTAGTTCAGGTACTATTTAAGCTTTTGTTCCCTTTTTGCTTGTAATTTCGGGATGAAATTCTTTTAAGGGGGAGAGAGTTGTAACGCCCCAAAATTTGAAAGAGGGACGATCAGCGTTCTTGGCCATGTTTTGGTCTTAGTTGGGGGTCACACGACCCAGGACATGGCCGTGTCCCTGGGGGTGTCCCGCTCGGGTGGTGTAGTAAGGAGCGCGGTCATCGAATTTCGGTCGACGAAATGTTTGGGATGTCACGCCCTGGAACACGTGCGTGACAGGGGGTGTATCCCCTCGGTTCGACAATCGTCGAGTGTCGACCATCGAGTAGGGGTACACGGCCTGTGACACGGGCGTGTCACAGGGCGTGTCCCGCTGTGTCAATCTGCATTCGACGATTTCAGTCTGCGTTCTATGATTTCCATGGATCTGCATTCGACGATTTGCCAGGGCTCTGCGTTCGACGATTTCCCCAGCATTTTGCGTTCGACGATTTCCATGGATCTGCGTTCGACGATTTCATTCTGCGTTCGTCGATTTTCATGGATCTACGTTCGACGATCTGCCTGGGATCTGCGTTCGACGATTTCCCCAACATTCTGCGTTCGACGACTTCCATGGATCTGCGTTCAATGATTTGGCTGGATCGACGAGTTGCCAATGATTCTCCGTTTGACGATTCGGCATCGATCGGCATTTTTTGTTCGACGATCGTCGAGCAGAGTTCATGACTGGTTGTCACGGGGTCTCCTTGACGGGATGTTTTCCATGCTGGACTGGGATCACAACCGTGCTTTTCTTTCTTGGGATCCGATGGCTGGTTGTCTTTCCGAATGGACTATTCCCGAGGGCAGGGTTTCAAAACTCTTATTCTTCTGCCGCTGGTTCTCTATCGAAGTTCTGGAGAGAAGGGAGAGCGAAGGAGGAAGAGGAGATCCGGCTGTTAGAGAGGTTTCGGTGCTCCAAATTGCGAGCCGAGTCCAGATCCGTGGAGGCTAGATCATTGCGAAGGTTTTCATCCGGCTATTTTTCCATGGCTAGGAAGAGGAGTCGGAGGGTAACGACACTTCTCCCCTTGGTTTTACGATGCATGTTTTAGCATCTTTTCTTTTCTACGTTTTGGGCACCAAACTCTCAAATGAGAGGGGTTTGGGTCGCCAAGGTTCAAGAGGAACCTCCGGATCGATTGAGTCTGTCCCCGACATGTTTTTGCATTAGAGATCCGCTTCGTTAGTGGATTAGTCATGGTGGGTGAAGCCGTAGTCGCGACCGTTAGTCCGACTCGGTGATGTTGCATACAAGGTTTAAGGATTCGTAGAGATCTGTTGCGACAAGAGGCCGTTTGTGATGTGTGATGTTTGTGGTGTTCTTCCCGTTACCTTGCGTGAGTACGTGTGGCCGGTACCGGACAAGGTTTGCTCCCCATTGGCGGTAGATGGTTTCCTTGGTGGACAAGGTTAGCTCCGCATGGGTGGTAGATAGTTTCCTTGGTGCACGGGAACGTTGTAGTATGAATGAGGGATTAGGGTGGAATTGTCTTGGATTATGTTGTGCCAAGGCGTGGTTGTGTCTCCGTGGTCAGCTGGCTATCCCGTGACGTGCAAGTAATGTGTGGAAAGTGTCCCGGCAAGACTAGTCCCCTTTTGTGAGACTAACGAGAACGCCAAGCATGGTGCAAGCCCGGGCAATGAGGCCATGAGTGGGTGGGGTCCAGCAAGGGTTCTTAGAATCGGTCAAAGTATTGGACGGAATCCTGACATGCGAAGTCAGAGTTTGTCGGCAAGCCCGGGTCTACGATTGTGAGTGGGTGGGGCCTTGGTAAGAGTTCCGTGTGGCAGCTTATATGCAATTGGGAGATTGTGGTTCCCCTTTGTTTGCGGCTATATGCCAATGGGGAATGATGAGTACCCAAATGATGTGGTGTTGTGCTAGATGCATACGCTATAGGGTGCCTTCGGTGAAGCCCGGGTGTTGCATTCATGTTGCATAGTAGGCCCTATTATTAAATGTTCAACAGTAGAGAACATGTATGATGTGTGATACATCCAAGCCTGTTTCTTTAGTTGCTTTTCTTGCTTATGAATATTGCATACGAAGTGATAACTTGCAGGTTGGAGGAGTACACCGGGGTCCGTTAGGGGTGGCCGGGAGGAGATGTGTTGGTTACACAGTTTGAGGTCAGCCTTTGCTGACCCACGTTACTAATAATTTATATAGGGAAAGGATCGCAAGCAGAAGCAAGCTCGCCGACCAGAAAGGTCTAAGCCACATGAAGTGATACCTTTTTGCAGTAGCTCTACTTTTTATGACTTTGTATGTTTGATGCCCATGTTGACCGGCTTGCATGCTGAGGTAGACTAGGTGTTCTTATGCACTTTTATGACTGATGTATTATTTGAGTTTAGACTCACTCTTGTTGTAAGGCCATAAGGCCATCTTGTTACTCTTATAGGCGTGGATAATATCTTGTCTTGCTTGTTATTTCCGTTGTGTTGTATTTTGAGGTTTGAGTTTGGGTAGCTATATCATCTTATAATACTGAAGCTGTGTCATCTGTATGTTGTGGGGCCCCGGCCGGACCCATATTATACGGTCATTACAGGGGAGGTGTTATACTTAGCCTCGGAGATGAAGATGTCATTAGGTAGCTGCTTCACTTGGAGAACAAGGAAGTAGGAGAGCTCACCCATGCTACTCATCTCAAACTTAGAATGCATGAGCTCAGAAAATGTAAGACCCCCCTTTTTTTTCTTTTTCGACACCGGGGTCTTAGGCCCAGAACCGCCGTTTTGCGGTGACTCCTTCACGCCCTGAAGAGTCATCACCACAAAGCGCCGATTCTGCCGGCCATTTCGATCACAAAAAAGTAGCATAAAGAAGTAAATGAAAACTAACTGTCCACAGAAAATCACATGTCATAATAAATATAACTCCACGAAGGGAGTGTCCACAGAATAAAACATCAGAGTAGCAAAAACGGGCTTATGCCCGGTACATCATATCCTCACTACAAAAAGATCACTCATGCGGAAGCAGAAAAACTACTCAAGGTCGAGACTCACAGTCCCGGCTGTATGAACTCCGGAGCTTGACTGCCCCACCTCCAAGCGTACCGGTCTCTGGGGCTGCTCCTCTATGCTGGTCTCCGCGATCCCCTAAATGATGCGGTTCGAAAACCGTTAGTCTAAAAGACTAAATCCTATCATCCCCCGCCCCTTCCCCCACGGCTCCTAGGCACCGAGCGGAGAGGAAGAAAGGGGAGGACTTGAAGGTGGAGAATATCAAAAGCAGATGGCAGCGGTCCTATACTAGTAAATTCTATAGCATGTAAAGACAATAAGCTGAAATATGAAAAGTAACCTTTACTTATGTGAAAACACATAAGCCAAGGGGTCTTCTGCAAGGCTCCCATCGTATAAAAAGTCCCATACCAATTTATACGTTGGGGTGTCGGTGATCAAACAACAGTAATTATATATATCAAAATTAACCTTAATTTATAAACTTGCCCACACAAGCTTATAGACTAAGTGGTCGTTTTGCAGGTCCTAAAGTATAAGCGTCTCATTCCACTTATACTTTTAGGTGTCAAGGTTAAAGGTAACGATTATGCTATGACATGCAAGTGGGTATGATGGACATGCAAGTGCAACACACACACCCGACTCTGTGCACACAGACCTTTAGTTCCCCCTTTCTGGAGCCGTAACCTCCCAGGATACCTCTGTAGTGGCAGACGAAAGCGGTGGGTTGGGCCTCGCCCACCTCTAAACCAGTAAAGCACTACCGGTCAGACCTATCGTACGCCTCAACGCTTGGTGCACGAAGCGGACTCCTGCGTACTCTTGCCGGCTGGCGCACCGGACTTCTGTTGGCGAAGCGCTAACCACACTTGCCGAGTCAACGTATTGGCGTCGGTGCATCGACCCTCCAATACCGAAGACCCACCACCTTAGTGTCATTTCCTTTTATGCACATGCAAATTAGCGTAATCAAGAACCGAGCCGAAGCTCCCCGGACCAACACGTCCGTCTCAAACAATCGAGCCGAAGCTCCCCGGACCCAAAGTCCGCCCTTTAACCATCCGAGCCGAAGCTCCCAGCTAACATCCGGTGCCATCAGTGTTTGTGAAATGTGCAACCCTAATTACTAAGTTTCTCTTTTCAGCTTGTTAAAACAGTTTACGTTAACCCAGGACTGCCCCCGGTATTCCCTGTGAAGGGCTCTCAAGGGGCACTAGGAACTGTGTTGGGATTACGCCCAGCGTTCCCTTTCGCAAGGTACTTATTTTGTTATTGGTTGATTCCCTTACCCATTATTTTCTCATGTTCTGATATGCTAATCCTAGGGTGATTTGACTCCAACTCTCCTTGGGTAGGACGATCTTTCGTCGGACCCGAACGCCTCTAATGTAACACCCCCTATCCGTCGCATAGCATATAGCAGTAGGTCCGGCCGGGGCCCGACGCCATAGACCACAGACAGACCGGGTGGTTACGTATGGAAACCATCCAACCAATCTCAACGTCCTACACAGAGCATTCTAGCGGAAGCAGTTTATAAAAGTTGTAAACAAAGAACCCAGCATTAGAGCACGAATGTCCACTAGTACCAAACAGGAATGTTAATACAAAATACTCAAAACAAGCCTTAAGGCCTTACAAAATGTTTCACTTGAATATTACATGATTTACAAACCACGGCACGCAGGCCGGTCATACATGAATAAAGCAATAAACATTTCCATTTGGGCCTTCGAGGGCCGGCTTCGCAAAAAGAGCTTTAGCCCGCTATTGACCGCTTGGTCCAGCTGCACCTGCAAGCAACAAACCACCGCACGGTGGCAAAACAAGGCAACGGTCAGCAATGCTGACCAAATTATAACGATCTCGCCCCCAACTCGGGGCGGCGATGCTCCTTCCCTGCATTTCATTAGCATAAGCGAGCCATATAAATAACCATAGCCATGTCATCACAGACGTTGGCTCGTACGGCCACACGCCCCGTGCACTCAGGGCACATTCTCGGTGAGCCGGTCGATGTCACGTCAATTAAAGCCATTAACATTCCGGACTCACCACCGCCACTCAGACGGCCAAACCTATGAGCAATTCGTCTTCCTGGCCTGGGTCACGACAATTTAAGCCATTAACCGCCGAAGACCCTACTCTATGCCAACGGTAAGTGCCACGTGCCTTTAGATCTCTTTAACCGAATGACATAGAACGGGTACGGTTCCATCTAACCCGTGCTCACATCGCAACGGCAATTTAAGCCATTTGCGCGGGTCAAACTTCCACCGAGTCCCATTTCCATCACAAGTCACATAACCCCGTTATGTTCAAGTTGGCTCTCAAGCCACCAAGTTGGCAAGATCTCGTATCCGCCCAGTTTTCCGGGTGCACCTTTGGGTTAGTCCCCAAGGCTCCCTGTTGCAATCTACCGCGTAGAAAACCCGAAAAACAACCAATAGCTCGGAGTCTTCTCCGGCCTTATGCAATGCAACATCACCGATCCAGACTAACATGTCCGGGTAGGCTTCACACATCATGCCTACGTTCGTTCTCACATACGGACTCTAAACAACGGGGACTTTACATATCTACCCGAAGGAACGCCTCCAACTCTCCGCAAACTCGCGAGAGCGGGCTTCCTATGCTAGGAAAGAGAGCTATTCGTGCTCAAGATGAGGATCGTTACCCTTGAGTTCCTCTTTGGCGCCATTGAAAAGTAATCGGATGGAAATCACCGCACTAGCGTTGCCTCCGTGGATCCGGAGTCGGCTTGCGATTCGGAGCTCCGAAGCTCCTCCAATTGCGGATCTAGCTCCTTCTTCTTCCCTTAGCTCTCCTCTCTCTCCAAGGATTTAGAAAGAGAACAAGTGAAGAAAAGTAAGGGTTTTCTAAGTCAAAACCCGGGTATATCCCTTCAGGAACAACCCCCAGCCGTTGGATCTTCAGTCAAAGAAATGAACGGCTTCGATTCGGGACTGAAATGCCCAATCTGGGCCGAACACGGCCTGGCACACGCCCGTGTCCAGGGCCGTGTGCCGCATTAGCCGTCAAAATCGAATCTCCTGGAACCTCACACGGGTATCGAACACGCCCGTGTTCGAGCTGACACGCCCGTGTTCCACCTCACACGGCCGTGTCGCCGGCCGTGTACCCCATGACTTTTCCCTATTTTCAACCCGAGCACTGCACGGGTTCTAGGACACGCCCGTGTCCTTACCCGTGTCACATTGACACACCTGGACCCCAGGCCGTGTACACGGGACACTTCGTCGAGGGAAGATCGACGACTTGATGACACGGCCTTGGACACGCCCATGTCCTAGGCCGTGTGCCATGCCTCGACGATCGTCGAGTGAATCTCGACGACTCTCCGGGATGATCGTCGACACGGGTCGACACGCCCTGCGACACGCCCGTGTCGCAGGCCGTGTGCCCATTCTCGACGAATCGTCGAGTAAAACTCGACAACTTCACGGCTAAGTGTCGACACGGGTCGACACGCCCTGCGACACGCCCGTGTCGCAGGCCGTGTGCCTGCTGCCAGAACCCAAACTGGCCCAAAACGTCCCCCTTCGCTCCTTTGAGTTTCGGGGCGTTACAACTCTACCCCTCTTAAAAGAATTTCGCCCACAAAATTACATAAAGGAAAGACATGTACAAAACCAAAATTTGTACCTGAGCGGAACAACTCCGGATACTCGTCAAACATAGTCTGCTCTCTCTCCCAAGAGAGCTCCTCACGACCGCAATTGTCCCACCGGACTTTGACCGTCCTGATCTCTTTATTGCGTAGCCGCTTGACCTCCGAGTCCTCAATCCGCACGGGCTTGACCTTTGTCGTTAGCCCACTATCCATCGGTACTTGATCAACCGCGATCACTTGCGTAGGCTCTTGCACCGCCTTCCGAAGCACTGAAATATGGAATACATCATGTAAACCACTTAGCTCCACTGAAAGCTTCAGCCGATAGGCTGCTTCCCCAACTCGCTCCAGAACCTCAAATGGTCCAAGGTATCATGGGCTTAGCTTTTTCAATCGCCGCACCCGCGAGACACCCTTGAACGGCTTGATCTTCAAGTATACATAATCGCCCACAGCGAACTCCACGTTCCTGTGCTTGGCATTATAGTACTTTGCTTGGTAGCTGTTGTTGTATGCGAACTCCACCAAATAAAGGTGGTCTTCCCATTGCTTTCCAAAATCCAAGACACACATGCGAAGCATGTCTTCCATGGTTCTATTAACCCTCTCGGTCTGCCCATCCGTTTGTGGATGGAAGGCTGTGCTAAACTTCAGCTTTGTTCCCAACATTTGCTACACCAGCCTCCAATCATTGGACGTGAACCGCCCATCTCGGTCACTCACGATGCTGCGGGGCACACCATGAAGCCGTACTATGTTATCCACATAAAGCTTTGCCAGCTTCTCCACCGGATCATCCTTCCTATGCGGAATAAAATGCGACACCTTAGTTAATCGATCAACAACCACCCAAATGACGTCGTTTCCCTTTTGCGACCTTGGCAAACCGTGCACAAAGTACATAGAGATGTCGTCGAATTTCCACTCCGGAATAGGTAAGGACTTAAGAAATCCTCCCGGCTTTTGGCACTCCGCCTTTACCAAGGCGCAGGTTTGGCACTTCGCTACGTATAGCGCAACAGCCTTCTTCAAACCTGGCCACCAAAACAGTTTCTTCACATCACGGTACATCTTTGTGCTCCCCTGGTGAATCGAGTACTTGGTATGGTGCGCCTCGTACAACAACTCCACCCGTAAATTGCCCACACTTGGGACGCACAAACGACCATCTTTCCACAGCAATCCGTCCTCCACGATGAATTGGGAATTTGACCCATCCAGAGCCTCTACCATGAACTGCTTCATATGAGCATCCATATCCAAAGCCTGCCGAATACGATCAGCCAAGTCATATTGGACTTCAGTCCAATTCAGAACTGCTTCAGCACTTGATTGCCTGTCCATACAAACAATCTCCAACGCCTCCAACTCCCGCACCAACCGCTCATCATGCTCCGACAGCCAATTGGCTTGAGCTGGGGCTCGGCGACTCAACGCGTCCGCAACCGCATTTCCTTTGCCAGGCACGTAGTGGATCTTGAATGTATAGTCCCCCAGGAACTCCATCCACCTACGCTGCCGCATATTCAGATCCTTCTGATCAATAAGATACTTCAGGCTCTTGTGATCGGTGTAGATATCAATCTTCACACCGTACAAATAGTGTCTCCACAGCTTCAAGGCAAAAATCACGGTCGCTAACTCCAAGTCATGGACCGGATAATTCCTCTCGTGCGCTTTTAGCTGTCTCGAGCCATAAGCTATCACGCTTCCGTGCTGCAGTAGCACGCAACCCAAACCGCTGCCCGAAGCATCGCTATATATCTCATAGCCTTCGGTTCCACATGGCGAACTCAACACAGGCGTCGTGGTCAACCGACACTTCAACTCCTCGAAAGCTCGCGCGCACTCCGGCGTCCAAACGAACTTATGCTCCTTCCTCGTCAAAGTAGTCAGAGGTAACGCTATCCGCGAGAAGTTCTCTACGAAGCGCCTATAATAGCCGGCAAGCCCCAAAAAGCTCCGGACTTCTGCTACCGTAGTAAGCTCAGGCCACTCCCGTATCGCAACAATCTTCGCCGGATCCACAACAATACCCTCTCCACTTACTATATGCCCGAGGAACGCCACTGAGGATAGCCAAAACTCGCACTTCGAGAACTTGGCATACAACTGATTTCTCCTTAGCGTCTCCAACACCAAATGAAGATGCTTGAAGTGATCTTCCTCACTTTGCGAGTACACCAAAATATCGTCGATGAAGACGATCACGAAATGGTCCAAGTACTCCCTGAACGTCCTGTTCATCAAATCCATGAATACTGACGGCGCATTAGTCAGCCCAAATGGCATGACCGTAAACTCATAATGCCCGTATCTCGTACTAAATGCTGTCTTCGGGATATCACTCTCCCTTATTCGCAGCTGATAGTACCCAGCCTTGAGATCTAACTTCGAGTACACCGTCGACCCGACTAACTGATCAAAGAGATCATCAATCCGAGGGATCGGGTACTTGTTCTTCTCAGTCAGCTTGTTGAGCTCCCGGTAATCAATACATAGCCTCAAGCTTCCGTCCTTCTTCTTAACAAAGAGGACCGGTGCGCTCCAAGGCGAAGAACTCGGGCGCACATACCCTTGCTCCAACAACTCTTGTAGTTGAACTTTCAGCTCCGCCATTTCCTTAGGCGCTAGCCGATACGGAGATCGTGACACAGGCTTTGCGCCTGGCACTAGCTCGATCGTAAAATCTATCTCCCGCTGAGGCGGGGCTCCAGGAAGGTCTGCGGGGAACACATCAGGGTATTCCGATACCACTGAAATATAATCCAACGCGGGCTTCGGCTTTGCAACCTCCACTAGTGTAAAGAACAGTTCTGCTCCAGCACGAACCGCCTTCACCACCTGAAGAGCAGACATCAACGTCTTGCTCGACCCCTTTAAGCCCGTAAACATCATCTCACGACTCGCTCCCAGCTTAACTTCCTTGCTACCGCAATCTATATGGGCCTGCTGCTCCGAGAGCCAGTCCATGCCAAATATGACGTCGAACTCCACTAACGGAAGTAAAGACGCCCGCAGGTCGAACTCCTGCTCCCCAATACGAGTCTTAACATCGCAGATCCTATCCGCTCGCATCGAACACCCATTGGGCAACAACACATCCAACTTATCCTTCGCCATCGAAGAAGGGACTCCGATGCGTGATATAAATCCTTCGGACAAGAAGGAGTGTGAAGCTCCTGTATCGAAGAGTGCTCGTGCCGGATTTTCACAAATCAATACAAATCCTAAACAAGTAGTGGTAAGGTAACATGTGCATAACAAGCATATAAGAAATTGACTTGCTATAAATTAAACCGTACCTGTCACCACATCAGCTTGTTTAATGGCCTCCTGTTGGCCAAGATTGTAGACCCTTGGTTGGGCCGGAGCATAATGGGATGCGGTCAACTCCACCGCCTTTCCCTTCTCTTCATAGGTAGCTCCCGGCTTTCTCTCGGACTTAAGACGTCCGCTCCAACAGTCACGGGCAAAATGCCCCATCTTTCCACATGTAAAACACGCACCCGGGGTCCGACTCGTAGTCGCCCCAGAAGCACCAGAAGGAGCTGGACCCGAAGTCCTATGCTTCTTGAAAGACCTCCGATAGCCACACTTTGAAGTAGTCGGCACTCTGAACTCAGATTTCTTCTCACCCAAGCTTTTCTTCGCTTGTACATTTTTCATGTCCTTCTCCAAGGACCGGGCAGTATTGACCAAGGTTAAGAAACCCTGCGTCATTGGCCCCGACAGTAGTAATCTCAACTCATCTCTCAACCCTTCATAGAAGCGATTAGTCTTGCGCTCCTCATCCATGATGGTGGAGCTAGCATAACGACTCAGACGAGTAAACTCGTGGAGATATTCATCCACGCTCCTCTCACCCTGAACCAACTTCAGGAACTCATTCTCCATCGAAATCCTCTGAGTAGAAGGGAGGTATCTTGCTAAGAACAATCCCGAGAACTTTTCCATCGGAATGTCTATCAGTTGTCTACCTCTCAAATGATGCAGCTCCAATCCTTCCCACCACATCCTCGCTTCACCGTCCAAAAGGAACGTAGCGATGGTGGTCATTTGCCACTCCTCCGTCTCCGTCGCTGTCATGACTCTCTTCACCCTGGAGAGCCAGTCTTCAGCCTGAGATGGGGTTCCCAACCCCGAGAATAACGGAGGGTTAAAGCTCATTACATGCTTTAGCTGCCTCTCAGTTGCCCTCCTTGGCACTACCGGTTCTACAACCACTTGTTCCACCCTCCTCGGCTCAGCCTCTTGCAGAGGTTCTTGCTCCATCACGGGAGCGGGCTGCTGCGCTTGCCTTCCAGGCTGCGCATTAATCACGGCCAACACCGCTTCAGCCACCAATCGTATATTTTCAGCCGACAGAGGTGTTGCAGGAGCAACATCCGGTGCACTACTAGCCTCAGAAACTCTGCGTTCTGACGGCCCAACACCACTTCTGGTCACCTATAGTGGTACAAAACACCGTTAAGCGACCAAATAAATTGCAAACAGCAATTATAGGAACACGCAGGTTCCTCAAACACGAGTATTTTCATTCCTAAGTGGACATTCATGGGTTCTTTTTACTGTTATAACGATGACGCACACAATGTGCTCACCACCCCTTAAAAAGAATTCGCCCACGAATTCACTTTAAGCCCGACCAAAACCAGTAGTCTGATACCAAATTGTAACACCCCCTATCCGTCGCATAGCATATAGCAGTAGGTCCGGCCGGGGCCCGACGCCATAGACCACAGACAGACCGGGTGGTTATGTATGGAAACCATCCAACCAATCTCAACGTCCTACACAGAGCATTCTAGCGGAAGCAGTTTATAAAAGTTGTAAACAAAGAACCCAGCATTAGAGCACGAATGTCCACTAGTACCAAACAGGAATGTTAATACAAAATACTCAAAACAAGCCTTAAGGCCTTACAAAATGTTTCACTTGAATATTACATGATTTACAAACCACGGCACGCAGCCCGGTCATACATGAATAAAGCAATAAACATTTCCATTTGGGCCTTCGAGGGCCGGCTTCGCAAAAAGGGCTTTAGCCCGCTATTGACCGCTTGGTGCAGCTGCACCTGCAAGCAACAAACCACCGCACGGTGGCAAAACAAGGCAACGGTCAGCAATGCTGACCAAATTATAACGATCCCGCCCCCAACTCGGGGCGGCGATGGTCCTTCCCTGCATTTCATTAGCATAAGCGAGCCATATAAATAACCATAGCCATGTCATCACAGACGTTGGCTCGTACGGCCACACGCCCCGTGCACTCAGGGCACATTCTCGGTGAACCGGTCGATGTCACGTCAATTAAAGCCATTAACATTCCGGACTCACCACCGCCACTCAGACGGCCAAACCTATGAGCAATTCGTCTTCCTGGCCTGGGTCACGACAATTTAAGCCATTAACCGCCGAAGACCCTACTCTATGCCAACGGTAAGTGCCACGTGCCTTTAGGTCTCTTTAACCGAACGACATAGAACGGGTACGGTTCCATCTAACCCGTGCTCACATCGCAACGACAATTTAAGCCATTTGCGAGGGTCAAACTTCCACCGAGTCCCATTTCCATCACAAGTCACATAACCCCGTTATGTTCAAGTTGGCTCTCAAGCCACCAAGTTGGCAAGATCTCGTATACGCCCAGTTTTCCGGGTGCACCTTTGGGTTAGTCCCCAAGGCTCCCTGCTGCAATCTACCGCGTAGAAAACCCGAAAAACAACCAATAGCTCGGAGTCTTCTCCGGCCTTATGAAATGCAACATCACCGATCCAGACTAACATGTCCGGGTAGGCTTCACACATCATGCCTACGTCCGTTCTCGCATACGGACTCTAAACAACGGGGACTTTACATATCTACCCGAAGGAACGCCTCCAACTCTCCGCAAACTCGCGAGAGCGGGCTTCCTATGCTAGGAAAGAGATCTATTCGTGCTCAAGATGAGGATCGTTACCCTTGAGTTCCTCTTTGGCGCCATTGAAAAGTAATCGGATGGAAATCACCGCACTAGCGTTGCCTCCGTGGATCCGGAGTCGGCTTGCGATTCGGAGCTCCGAAGCTCCTCCAATGGCGGATCTAGCTCCTTCTTCTTCCCTTAGCTCTCCTCTCTCTCCAAGGAATTAGAAAGAGAACAAGTGAAGAAAAGTAAGGGTTTTCTAAGTCAAAACCCGGGTATATCCCTTCAGGAACAACCCCCAGCCGTTGGATCTTCAGTCAAAGAAATGAACGGCTTCGATTCGGGACTGAAATGCCCAATCTGGGCCGAACACGGCCTGGCACACGCCCGTGTCCAGGGCCGTGTGCCGCATTCGCCGTCAAAATCGAATCTCCTGGAACCTCACACGGGTATCGAACACGCCCGTGTTCGAGCTGACACGCCCGTGTTCCACCTCACACGGCCGTGTCGCCGGCCGTGTACCCCGTGATTTTTCCCCATTTTCAACCCGAGCACTGCACGGGTTCTAGGACACTCCCGTGTCCTTACCCGTGTCACATTGACACGCCTGGACCCCAGGCCGTGTACACGGGACACTTCGTCGAGGGAAGATCGATGACTTGATGACACGGCCTTGGACACGCCCGTGTCCTAGGCCGTGTGCCATGCCTCGACGATCGTCGAGTGAATCTCGACGACTTCTCCGGGATGATCGTCGACACGGGTCAACACGCCCTGCGACATGCCCGTGTCGCAGGCCGTGTGCCCATTCTCGACGAATCGTCGAGTAAAAATCGACAACTTCACGGCTAAGTGTCGACACGGGTCGACACGCCCTGCGACACGCCCGTGTCGCAGGCCGTGTGCCTGCTGCCAGAACCCAAACTGGCACAAAACGTCCCCCTTCGCTCCTTTGAGTTTCGGGGCGTTACATCTAAACCCTAGACAAAATCACACCCTACTCACTCATCTTCCATAGATGCAACCCACTCTACTTATCTTTCCAGCAAGTCATCAAGACCCATCACACGTGCTCTAATTCATATCCAAAATGATTTCCTGCAATTTTGCTATATGCAGACCACTTAAGGTACATGACCCGTAAAAAGGGAAGTACATGGAATACTCATCCAGTATCCCTATGATAATTATTAGAGGGCTAAAATGACATTTGAAGCATAAATCCAGAAACCCATAATTTTCCTAATTTGTCTGATAATTTATTTATTTATTCTAGTATCCAAAAAACCCAAGTTTGAACATGAAGTAGCAATTTCAGACAAGATAATGTTCCAATAAATTTAAGGTAATTACAAAATGCCTAATCAACTCTAAGGCCTAAGTCTTCAAATTTTTCAGCAAGGTTTAGGCCTTTAAATTTAATTCCAAAGATACCTCATAAAAAGTCATTTTAAAAGATTTTACAGTAATAATACCTCCAAAAATTCAGAGAAAATTCAGGGATGATTGTGATGGCCTACAAATACCCTAGAAAAAGTTTCATAATTTATCATTTAAAAATAAGGCTATATTTGATTTTCTCATGAACTTTCAAATTTAATGGTTAATGAACAAAGTATACTAATTAGCCATCAAATATTTCCACAAAAATTCCCACATGATTATATTGAGCTAAAAGCACTAGGTAGCAAGTTTGATGATTTTTCAATAAGTAATGGGCTCTTGCAAGGATTATTTAGTATGTAATCAAAATAAGGCACTTGTGAAGTAGATGCCCTAACTAGTTATCCAAAAATTCTATCAAAATTCATACATGATTAGTATAGCCTAAAACTAACTCTGCCAATGTTTCATACCCTTTCAATGGGCAGTGAGACCACAATAGCCAAATTATTAATTAGGGCAAAACTATTGGTTACAAATGAAGTGCTACAATTATTGATCAAAATTCCTCAAGTAAATTATCAGAGGCTCAAAATATCCTAATCCCCTCACTACCCAAATTTGGTTAAGATTCAAAAAGTTTAGCTAACCTAAACCTACACTACAAGTTTTAGGTCCTAAGCTAGGGTTAGGGTTTTGGGGACCCTACCCCTTTCAAAATTTGTTAATATTTCTAACAGAGGGTTTTATATATTCTAGGACCCTCCTTGCAAAATTTGGAGTTCATCCATGGTGTTTAGGACTCATGCCCTTCACAAGGCAAAAAGGTCCCTCTCTAGGGTTTGGCCTAGGGACTTAGGGAAAATCAACTCTACTCTACCCCACATTCCATGGGGAGGTGCTAAGTGCCATAACAAGTCAGTGGCCCAAATTTTAGCCTCTGTTGAGGTGATTTGGCTACTGAAAATCAGAAATGCACCTTTTGACCAAGATGCCCTTATTAAGGTATAGTTAGGGTTGGGTCAAAACCTATTCAAAACATATCCAAATTAGGTGAAACTCTATACAGATACCTAAAATGAACCCAGGGACCACTCACCAAAATTTGGGAGGGTTTGGAGGTGTTTAGGGCACCTATTTATTTTATTTAATAATTATTAAATTTTTATAAAACCTATAGAAATACTTTCTCCAAAAATTCCCATTTTTGGACCAGCTCTAGGTATAGCTAGGGTAGACTCCCTGTACAAATTTCAACTGATTTGGACTAGGGATGAAGTGTGGGCACTCAGTTTAATGACTGCCTAGCCCTAAGGGTATGTCCCACCAAAATGGGTGCCCTGGTCAAACCAGGAGCCTAAATTGGTTCAAACCAATTTTAAAATAAAGTAGACAGAAAGGGATACAAATCATGTGTTGATCATTTCCTCATACAGAGCCTCTAACGATTTTTAAATATTTTAAACATTAAATGACAAAAGTGTGACAGAATGAAATAATTAGAAATAATTTCCTATAGTTTAACCCTGATGCAGCACGAATCTTGGCGTAGGGATCAACGGCATCCGGTCATCTTCTTCGTTGAGCCGACGACTGCGATTCGTCTCGCCTGGAGCGATTTCCAAACGCCACTGCCGGCGACCCGACCACCTCCCCGGCCGGCCACCGGCACCACCACCTCCGTTGAGGTGGTGGCCATCCCCAGGCGGCGGCTTGGCCGCCGGAAACCCCTTTTCCGGCGATCCCGAGAGGTGAAGTTTTTCAGAAAAATCCGTGAGAAACCGAATTGGATCGGGCTCAATTGAGCCCGAACCTTGGACCTATTGATTGCTATGATCTAGTCATGAGTTAAGGAGAGGGGGAGGACCTTCCTGGCGGCCTGGATGCGAGAAGAGCGGCGGGATGCCATTGACGACGGCGGCGGCGCTCGGCTTCTGCAACGGCACAGTGGGATGGCTCGTCTCCTCCAGGTAAATGCTCTAAAATATTCCCCTTGGCCCCCTGATGGTGTTTAAATGGCAAATGGGGAAGAGGGGAGGCTGGTTCTTCAATGGACATTAACACCATTAAAGGTGTGGCTCGGGTAGAGTGGAGGGGGGGCTGAATCCATCCCTTGGTGGCCGGGAAACGGCTGGAATCAACTCCTCTCCCCTAGAGGAGTTGATTGCAGCCATAAATGGTGGCTGTTAGCCTCCCTTGGCCGGCCTTCCACTCTCCCCTTCCTCTTCCTCAATTTCTCTCTCCTCCATTATCATGGAGGGGAGCTCCTTTCTCTCTCCTAGTCACCTCTGGTTGACTAGTCAACCTCACAAGCTAAATGCAGCCCACTTGGTTATGATGGACATGGGGATGGGGTTAGCCTAAGGGAGAAGTGGCTTGGGCTTGGGTTAGCCCTTTTGGGCTAGATTTGACTTGACCTAAATGAGGGTTGACCTGGGCCAATTTGACCATCTGGGTTGACCCTATTGGGTTTTTAGTGACCCATTGGACTCCCTTAAGGTCTAGGGTTACTTGAATAGGGTTGGTTAGGCCTCTTGGTGGTCACATGTCCCTTGGCAAGGGCACTTTGACCATCTAGGGCTAGAGTTGACTTGGGTCAACATGACCAATTGGGTTCACCCCTATGGGTCCTGGGTGACCCATTGGCTTCCCTTAGGGTTTAGGTAGGGTTATGTAGGGTTACCCTGCACTTTGGAGGTCACATACCCTTAGTAAGGGTACTTTGACCAGATTAGGGGCTTGAGTTGACTTGGGTCAACCTGGCCTCTAGGGCTGACCCCAATGTATCCTTAGTGACCCATTGACCTCACTTTAGGGTTAGGAGGGCATAGGTGGGGTCCTCTAGGCTAGGAGTAGGTCAATTGACCCTAGGTAGGCTAGTTTGACACATTTAGGGCTAGGGTTGACCTTGGTCAACTGAGCCTCTTGGGTTGACCCTAATGGGTCCTTTTGGCTCTAATGGGCCTACCAAGGTATTAGGGGTGTTGTGGTAGGGTCTTGGGGTTAGGGTGTGGCCCATGGTCATCCTACACCATTGTTCAGAGTTCTACTGTTTGCAGACCATGATGATCTCCCACCTTTCTGTCCCCTATCTCTTGGCCCATTTCTGGCTTCCTAGGGTTTGTCATGACCTAGTCATGGCCAAAACCACTCTTAGGGGTCTAGTTGGAAATGGGATGTTACAAATCCCAATAAACAAAACAAAGATTTCGTCCCCGAAATCAAGGTTGAGTCTACGGGACTTACTACCGAAGAAAAGAACCTTGTAACATCCCAGCATGGCGGCTTATTTGCTAAAATAGGTTTAAAGGGAAACCTAGATCTATGACCATTTCGCCTTCATCGGCAGACCAAGATCCCAATAAACAAGGATAAGCCCCCAATAAACAAAAGATAAGCCTCTATCTGCCTAGAGCAGCCCTTAGTAAATTAAACCAGGAGAATAAATTAACATCTTGAGGGGTCTGAGAGGTATACCTAACTTAATAGCTCTGGGTATCTTTGTCGCATCAGGTCCTGCGGCTCCCAGGTATGCTCCTCCTGGCCGTGGTTCCTCCACAGGACCTTGACTAATGGGACCTTCTTGCGACGCGGGACTCGTACTCCTCGGTCGTCGATCCGAACCGGCTCCAAACGAACTGACCGGTCTGAAGCTACCGGCCCTTCGGTGGTCAGAATCTGCTGCTCCGGGCGTAGCAGAGCCCTCCTCAGCGAAGAAATATGGAAGACGTCGTGCAGCGCTTCCAGCGCTGGTGGTAACTCCAGCCGGTAGGCTAGGGGTCCGATCCGCTCCAGGATCCTGTAAGGGCCCATGTACCTAGGGCTGAGCTTCTTCCTCCGACCACGCACCTGCGAGACTCCATGCATGGGCCGGATCTTCAGAAACACCCGGTCTCCCACCTGGAACTCCACCTGTCGATGCCGGGCGTCATAGTACTTAACCTGTCTACTCTGCGGCTCCAGCATCCTGTCTCTGATCAGCCTCACCTGTGCCTCAGTGTCTTCTACAAACTCTGATCCCAACACCTTCGGATCTTCGTTCTGAACCCAAGAAAGCGGGGTCCGGCATCTCCTCCCGTACAAGGCTTCGTAAGGCGCCATCCTGATGCTGGACTGGTGGCTGTTGTTATAGGAGAACTCGACCAGGGGTAAGAGTTTCTCCCACGGTTCCCCGCGGTCCAAAATGCATAGCCTCAAAAGGTCTTCCAGCGTCCGGTTGGTGCATTCTGTCTGCCCGTCTGTCTGGGGATGAAATGCAGTGTTGAAGGTCAATCGCATGCCTAAGTAAGCTTGAACTGATCGCCACTCCGTGGATGTAAACCGCCCATCACGATCTGACACTATCGTCCTGGGCACGCCATGATAACGAATGAACTGCTCCACAAACTTCCGCACCAGTACTCCTACCGAATCGTCCTTCCTGATCGGTATAAATCGAGCCACCTTGGTCAACCGATCAACGATTACCCAGATCGAGTCATTCCCTGTCCGAGACCAGGGAAGCCCATGTATGAAGTCCATGGCTATGTCATCAAACTTCCACTCCGGCACCGGGAGTGGCTGCAATAATCCTGCGGGGTTCCTGCACTCCGCCTTCACTAGCTGACATGCCTCACAATGGGTCACGAAGTAAGAGACATCCTTCTTCATGCCCGGCCGGAACATAGTCTTCTTCAAATCAGCCGTCATCTTTGTGATCCCCGGGTGTACAGAATACCGGTTGCAGTGCGCCTCCGTCATAATATCCTCCCGGATCTCCGGTATATACACCCGTCCTCTGAAGCACACCAGGTCGTCCCTCAGTGTGTAATCTCCTGCAGTGCATGCCTCCAGAGCTTGGAAGATGGGCTCTAACTTGGCATCCTGCATCTATCCTTCTCTGACTCGGTCTCTGATGTCATCGGTAACGCCCATCGCGGCAAAGTACTCCTCATAGAGCTCAGGATCGTCAGATGATACCAGAGTAATGTTCATGTCCTCTAGTCTCTGCAGCAGCTCCATAGACATCAACTGAGGCTCTGCTCCTACTGTGGCGGCTCTCCTACTCAGTGTATCCGCTACCACGTTCGCCTTCCCCGGGTGGTAGTGCATCTCATACTGATAGTCAGATAGAAACTCCACCCACCGCCTCTGCCTGATGTTCAGTTCCTTCTGCGTGTCCACGTACTTAAGGTTCTTATGATCGGAGTATATATCACAGTGGACTCCATAAAGGTAGTGTCGCCATATCTTCAGTGCGAATACAACTGCTCCCATCTCCAGGTCATGCACTGGATAGTTCTTCTCATGGGTCTTCAGCTGGCGGGAGGCATAAGCTATGACGTGTCCGTTCTGCATCAGCACCGCTCCCATCCCCTGATATGATGCGTCGGTGTAGGCCTGAAATCCCTCCCTCCCCGAGGGGAGAGTAAGAATGGGAGCCGAGGTTAGCCGATCCTTCAGCTCCTGGAAAGCTGTCTGGCACTGCGGGGTCCACACGAATGGTACCTCCTTCTTCGTCAAGGATGTGAGCGGGAGGGCGATTCGAGAGAATCCCTCCACGAACTTTCGGTAATAACCGGTAAGTCCTAGAAAACTCCGTACGTCCGTGGCCGTCTTCAGCGGCGGCCAATCCCTGACTGCCTGAATCTTTGCCGAGTCCACCGCCAGCCCGGCTCCGCTGATAATGTGGCCTAAGAAAGCCACCTCCTTCAACCAGAACTGACACTTGCTGAACTTCGCATAAAGGCGATGCTCCCGCAGTCTCTCCAAGGTCAGTGCCAGATGTCGTGTGTGCTCCTCCTCCGTCTTAGAATAGATAAGGATGTCGTCTATGAATACTATGATGAACACATCCAAATAAGCCTCGAAGACCCGGTTCATGAGGCTTATAAACGCCGACGGAGCATTCGTGAGCCCGAAGGGCATCACGATGAACTCATACAATCCATATCTGCTACTAAAGGCCGTCTTCGGAATATCCTCCTCTTGGATCCGCAGCTGGTAGTAGCCTGACCTCAAGTCCAGCTTCGAGAAATAATGGGCTCCCTCCAGCTGATCGAACAACTCGTCTATCCTGGGGAGCGGATAGCTATTTCGGACGGTCAGCCTGTTTAGTGCACGATAGTCGATGCACAGGCGAAGAGTGCCATCCTTCTTCTTCACGAATAGGACCGGAGCTCCCCATGATGAGGAGCTCGGCCTAACAAATCCTGCTTCCACCAGCTCCTGCAACTGTGTCCGAAACTCTGCCAACTCCTTCGGGGCCATCCGATAAGGGGCCTTGGATACCGGCTTAGCCCCTGGTACCAACTGAATATGAAAGTCCTTCTCCCTATGCGGAGGCAGTCCTGGTAGCTTATCCGGAAAATATCGGCGTAGTCACGAACCACCGGAATGCTAGCAATCAGGTCCATCTCCTCAGTCATCTCGAATAATACCTGATATACCTCGTCTCCTTGCATGTGAGCCTTAACGGCCTGAATAGATGAAAGCAGGCAGCGGGAAACCGGAGTAGTACCTTCGAATGTCGCATAAGTATCGCCGTGGCGCAGCACGACCCTCCTCGTCGGGCAGTCAATCTGGGCATGGTTCCAGACAAGCCATGTCATGCCCAAGACAAGGTCGAAGTCCGGCATTCTCAGGATCGTCGCCGGGGCCTCGAGTGTCAACCCGTCTATGGTAACCTCCAGGAGGCACTTCTTTATGGACTGGATCTCCATCCCATTGGGGAGACGCACCCTCCTGGATAATCCCGTATAATATCGAATCTGGTCCAGATCCTTGACGAAATCCTCCGACACAAAGTTATGCGATGCCCCCGTGTCGAACAGGGTATGGGCAGGCTTGCCGCACACCATCACCATTCCTAAATCAGTTTTAAAAAAGAACTTTGGTGTAAGGTTCTCTAACCTAGGTTGTGTAGTAGTTCTATCAATACTTAATATGAGCAGGGAATAGATTCAAAACTAAAGTTACTCTCATACCTGCAATAACCCTGTCTGGGTTCCGGGGCTGTGCTAAGTCCAAAGCGTAAATCTGCTCCCCATTCTGTCTTCGGTCTCCTCCCTGATTACCACGTCCTCGGCCGCGTCCTCGGCCTCCGAAATGCTGGGCAGGTGGGCCACCCTGTGGTGCTGGAGGTGGTGCCCCCCTCATAGGGCAGTGTCTCCGGAGATGTCCCACCTGGTGACAATGGAAACACTCCGGCGGGGGATACGCCATACCCCCGGGTCTCGGCATCTCCTGAATCCGGAGAGGTTGAGGGGCCAAAACCACCTGCTCTCTCGGCTCCTGCCTCACCTCCTGACGAGGCTGCTCCTCTATCCTCCTTCCATCTGGTATGGTGCCTCACCGCTGATCATTTCGGGCCCTCCGGCCCTGATCCTCCGCTTGCCGCTTCCGGCCCCGAGTGGCGTGCCAATCGGCCTCAATCCTCTTCGCCATCTCCAAGATCCGGGAGATAGGCCCGTCAGAGACAAACAGCAAGGCCTCCCTCAACTCCTCTTTTAGGCCCTTATAAAACCTCTTGACGTAACCTGCTTCGTCCAGCTGGTAAGAGCCCGCATATCGGGCCAAATGATCGAACTATCGGTGGTACTCCACCACCGTCCTGGTGCCCTGCCTCAGCTGCAAGAACTGCTCCTCCAACTCGTCCCTGGCCGACTGCGGAACAAAGTGCTCCAGCAGCGTGGCCCTGAATTCCTCCCAAGTGATTTCTGCAATCTCCCTATCAGCATATGTCGTGTCCAACAGCATCTTCCACCACCTCTTAGCATGGGACTCCAAGCAAGATACCACCAGGGCCACCCTCTCCTCCCAAGGGCATCGTATCCCAGTCAACATCTCGTACATAACATCCAGCCACTCCTCTGTCCGCACTGCCGACTCTGTCCCCAAGTATGATGGGGGGGAGAGTCCTCGGAAGGTGCTCATCCAGTTGGCCCCTGGGTTTAGCTACTGGGCTGGAGCCTGCTGAGCCCGGAAGGCCTCAAGGATAGCTGTAAGGGTCTGCCCCATGTCTGACTGGAGGAAAGGTGTGGGGACCATGGGAGGTGGTGCAATCTCTGGGGTCTGCTGAGCCCCACCTTGTGGGGTGGGCTGAGCTGGGGGCTGCAAAACGAACTACATTAGTAGGTAATCGACTCAATACCTAATGAAAGTGGACAATTTACATGTGATTCCCCCCATATGGGCACACCACTGCTTCCGCTGCTTAGTTTGTCCCCAAACTAAACTCATACGGGGGTGACCCAGGGTTGTGGACTGCTACTTTTCGATCGAGGTTTGCTCTGATACCACTTGTAAGACCCCCTTTTTTTTCTTTTTCGACACCGGGGTCTTAGGCCCAGAACCGCCGTTTTGCGGTGACTCCTTCACGCCCTGAAGAGTCATCACCACAAAGCGCCGATTCTGCCGGCCATTTCGATCACAGAAAAGTAGCATAAAGAAGTAAATGAAAACTAACTGTCCACAGAAAATCACATGTCATAATAAATATAACTCCACGAAGGGAGTGTCCACAGAATAAAACATCAGAGTAGCAAAAACGGGCTTATGCCCGGTACATCATATCCTCACTACAAAAAGATCACTCATGCGGAAGCAGAAAAACTACTCAAGGTCGAGACTCACGGTCCCGGCTGTATGAACTCCGGAGCTAGACTGCCCCACCTCCAAGCGCACCGGTCTCTGGGGCTGCTCCTCCATGCTGGTCTCCGCGATCCCCTAAATGATGCGGTTCGAAAACCGTTAGTCTAAAAGACTAAGTCCTATCATCCCCCGCCCCTTCCCCTACGGCTCCTAGGCACCGAGCGGAGAGGAAGAAAGGGGAGGACTTGAAGGTGAAGAATATCAAAAGCAGATGGCAGCGGTCCTATACTAGTAAATTCTATAGCATGTAAAGACAATAAGCTGAAATATGAAAAGTAACCTTTACTTATGTGAAAACACATAAGCCAAGGGGTCTTCTGCAAGGCTCCCATCGTATAAAAAGTCTCATACCAATTTATACGTTGGGGTGTCGGTGATCAAACAGCAGTAATTATATATATCAAAATTAACCTTAATTTATAAACTTGCCCACACAAGCTTATAGACTAAGGGGTCGTTTTGCAGGTCCTAAAGTATAAGCGTCCCATTCCACTTATACTTTTAGGTGTCAAGGTTAAAGGTAACGATTATGCTATGACATGCAAGTGGGTATGATGGACATGCAAGTGCAACACACACACCCGACTCTGTGCACACAGACCTTTAGTTCCCCCTTTCTGGAGCCGTAACCTCCCAGGATACCTCCGTAGTGGCAGACGGAAGCGGTGGGTTGGGCCTCGCCCACCTCTATACCAGTAAAGCACTACCGGTCAGATCTATCGTACGCCTCAACGCTTGGTGCACGAAGCGGACTCCTGCGTACTCTTGCCGGCTGGCGCACCGGACTTCTGTTGGCGAAGCGCTAACCACACTTGCCGAGTCAACGTATTGGCGTCGGTGCATCGACCCTCCAATACCGAAGACCCACCACCTTAGTGTCATTTCCTTTTATGCACATGCAAATTAGCGTAATCAAGAACCGAGCCGAAGCTCCCCGGACCAACACGTCCGTCTCAAACAATCGAGCCGAAGCTCCCCGGACCCAAAGTCCGCCCTTTAACCATCCGAGCCGAAGCTCCCAGCTAACATCCGGTGCCATCAGTGTTTGTGAAATGTGCAACCCTAATTACTAAGTTTCTCTTTTCAGCTTGTTAAAACAGTTTACGTTAACCCAGGACTGGCCCCGGTATTCCCTGTGAAGGGCTCTCAAGGGGCACTAGGAACTGTGTTGGGATTACGCCCAGCGTTCCCTTTCGCAAGGTACTTATTTTGTTATTGGTTGATTCCCTTACCCATTATTTTCTCATGTTCCGATATGCTAATCCTAGGGTGATTTGACTCCAACTCTCCTTGGGTAGGACGATCTTTCGTCGGACCCGAACACCTCTAAACCCTAGACAAAATCACACCCTACTCACTCATCTTCCATAGATGCAACCCACTCTACTTATCTTTCCAGCAAGTCATCAAGACCCATCACACGTGCTCTAATTCATATCCAAAATGATTTCCTGCAATTTTGCTAAATGCAGACCACTTAAGCTACATGACCCGTAAAAAGGGAAGTACATGAAATACTCATCCAGTATCCCTATGATAATTATTAGAGGGCTAAAATGACATTTGAAGCATAAATCCAGAAACCCATAATTTTCCTAATTTGTCTGATAATTTATTTATTTATTCTAGTATCCAAAAAGCCCAAGTTTGAACATGAAGTAGCAATTTCAGACAGGATAATGTTCCAATAAATTTACGGTAATTACAAAATGCCTAATCAACTCTAAGGCCTAAGTCTTCAAATTTTTCAGCAAGGTTTAGGCCTTTAAATTTAATTCCAAAGATACCTCATAAAAAGTCATTTTAAAAGATTTTACAGTAATAATACCTCCAAAAATTCAGAGAAAATTCAGGGATGATTGTGATGGCCTACAAATACCCTAGAAAAAGTTTCATAATTTATCATTTAAAAATAAGGCTATATTTGATTTTCTCATGAACTTTCAAATTTAATGGTTAATGAACAAAGTATACTAATTAGCCATCAAATATTTCCACAAAAATTCCCACATGATTATATTGAGCTAAAAGCACTAGGTAGCAAGTTTGATGATTTTTCAATAAGTAATGGGCTCTTGCAAGGATTATTTAGTATGTAATCAAAATAAGGCACTTGTGAAGTAGATGCCCTAACTAGTTATCCAAAAATTCTATCAAAATTCATACATGATTATTATAGCCTAAAACTAACTCTGCCAATGTTTCATACCCTTTCAATGGGTAGTGAGACCACAATAGCCAAATTATTAATTAGGGCAAAACTATTGGTTACAAATGAAGTGCTACAATTATTGATCAAAATTCCTCAAGTAAATTATCAGAGGCTCAAAATATCCTAATCCCCTCACTACCCAAATTTGGATAAGATTCAAAAAGTTTAGCTAACCTAAACCTACACTACAAGTTTTAGGTCCTAAGCTAGGGTTAGGGTTTTGGGGACCCTACCCCTTTCAAAATTTGTTAATATTTCTAACAGAGGGTTTTATATATCATAGGACCCTCCTTGCAAAATTTGGAGTTCATCCATGGTGTTTAGGACTCATGCCCTTCACAAGGCAAAAAGGTCCCTCTCTAGGGTTTAGCCTAGGGACTTAGGGCAAATCAACTCTACTCTACCCCACATTCCATGGGGAGGTGCTAAGTGCCATAACAAGTCAGTGGCCCAAATTTAAGCCTCTGTTGAGGTGATTTGGCCACTGAAAATCAGAAATGCACCTTTTGACCAAGATGCCCTTATTAAGGTATAGTTAGGGTTGGGTCAAAACCTATTCAAAACATATCCAAATTAGGTGAAACTCTATACAGATACCTAAAATGAACCCAGGGACCACTCACCAAAATTTGGGAGGGTTTGGAGGTGTTTAGGGCACCTATTTAATTTATTTAATAATTATTAAATTTTTATAAAAACTATAGAAATATTTTCTCCACAAATTCCCATTTTTAGACCAGCTCTAGGTATAGCTAGGGTAGACTCCCTGTACAAATTTCAACTGATTTGGACTAGGGATGAAGTGTGGGCACTCAGTTTAATGACTGCCTAGCCCTAAGGGTATGTCCCACCAAAATGGGTGCCCTGGTCAAACCAGGAGCCTACATTGGTTCAAACCAATTTTAACATAAAGTAGACAGAAAGGGCTACAAATCATGTGTTGATCATTTCCTTATACAGAGCACCTAACTATTTTTAAATATTTAAAACATTAAATGACAAAAGTGTGACAGAATGAAATAATTAGAAATAATTTCCTATAGTTTAACCCTGATGCAGCACGAATCTTGGCGTAGGGATCAACGGCATCCGGTCATCTTCTTCGTTGAGCCGACGGCTGCGATTCGTCCCGCCTGGAGCGATTTCCAAACGCCACTGCCGGCGACCCGGCCACCGGCACCACCATCTCCGTTGAGGTGGTGGCCATCCCCAGGCGGCGGCTTGGCCGCCGGAAACCCCTTTTCCGGCGATCTCGAGAGGTGAAGTTTTTCAGAAAAATCCGTGAGAAACCGAATTGGATCGGGCTCAATTGAGCCCGAACCTTGGACCTATTGATTGCTATGATCTAGTCATGAGTTAAGGAGAGGGGGAGGACCTTCCTGGCGGCCTGGATGCGAGAAGAGCGGCGGGATGCCATTGACGACGGCGGCGGCGCTCGGCTTCTGCAACGGCACAGTGGGATGGCTCGTCTCCTCCAGGTAAACGCTCTAAAATATTCCCCTTGGCCCCCTGATGGTGTTTAAATGGCAAATGGGGAAGAGGGGAGGCTGGTTCTTCAATGGCCATTAACACCATTAAAGGTGTGGCTCGGGTAGAGTGGAGGGGGGGCTGAATCCATCCCTTGGTGGCCGGGAAATGGCTGGAATCAACTCCTCTCCCCTAGAGGAGTTGATTGCAGCCATAAATGGTGGCTGTTAGCCTCCCTTGGCCGGCCTTCCACTCTCCCCTTCCTCTTCCTCAATTTCTCTCTCCTCCATTATCATGGAGGGGAGCTCCTTTCTCTCTCCTAGTCACCTCTGGTTGACTAGTCAACCTCACAAGCTAAATGCAGCCCACTTGGTTATGATGGACATGGGGATGGGGTTAGCCTAAGGGAGAAGTGGCTTGGGCTTGGGTTAGCCCTTTTGGGCTAGATTTGACTTGACCTAAATGAGGGTTGACCTGGGCCAATTTGACCATCTGGGTTGACCCTATTGGGTTTTTAGTGACCCATTGGACTCCCTTAAGGTCTAGGGTTACTTGAATAGGGTTGGTTGGGCCTCTTGGTGGTCACATGTCCCTTGGCAAGGGCACTTTGACCATCTAGGGCTAGAGTTGACTTGGGTCAACATGACCAATTGGGTTGACCCCTATGGGTCCTGGGTGACCCATTGGCTTCCCTTAGGGTCTAGGTAGGGTTATGTAGGGTTACCCTGCACTTTGGAGGTCACATACCCTTAGTAAGGGTACTTTGACCAGATTAGGGGCTTGAGTTGACTTGGGTCAACCTGGCCTCTAGCGCTGACCCCAATGTGTCCTTAGTGACCCATTGACCTCACTTTAGGGTTAGGAGGGCATAGGTGGGGTCCTCTAGGCTAGGAGTAGGTCAATTGACCCTAAGTAGGCTAATTTGACACATTTAGTGCTAGGGTTGACCTTGGTCAACTGAGCCTCTTGGGTTGACCCTAATGGGTCCTTTTGGCTCTAATGGGCCTCCCAAGGTATTAGGGGTGTTGTGGTAGGGTCTTGGGGTTAGGGTGTGGCCCATGGTCATCCTACACCATTGTTCAGAGTTCTACTGTTTGCAGACCATGATGATCTCCCACCTTTCTGTCCCCTATCTCTTGGCCCATTTCTGGCTTCCTAGGGTGTCATGACCTAGTCATGGCCAAAACCACTCTTAGGGGTCTAGTTGGAAATGGGATGTTACAAAAAACCTCTTGCATAGTTTAGAGTCAGTAGATCCAAATATGATGTCATCCACATAAATTTGTACTAACAAGATTTTATCCTTATAGTGCCTAGTGAATTATGTTTTATCTACTATGACTCTAGTGAATTTATGCTCTATCAGAAAGCTAGCTAAGTCTCATACCAAGCTCTTGGAGCTTGCTTTAGGCCATAGAGGGATTTATGCAATCTAAATACATAGGAATGATGAGTTAGAGAAACAAAACCTAGAGGTTGTTCAAGATAAACCTCTTATTTTAGTACTCCATTTAGAAAGGCACTTTTCACACCCATTTGGTAGACTTTAAACTTCATGTAGGCAGCATAGACAAGGAAGATTCTGATTGCTTCTAACCTTGCAACTTGTGCAATTGTTTGATCATAGTCTATGCCTTCTTCTTGCCTATATCCTTGAGCAACAAGCCTAGCCTTGTTCCTCACAATTGCACCTTGGGCATCTAGTTTGTTTCTATAGACCCATTTGGTTCCAATGTCTGCGTAGTCTTTGGGTCTTGGAACCAAATCTCAAACTCTACATCTCTCAAACTGGTTGAGTTACTCTTGTATAGCAACGATCCTGTGGTGATCTTGCTCAGCATCTTTTATGGATTAAGGCTCAACTTGAGAGAGAAAACAGGCATGCATCACATCTTGGTTGAGTTGATACCTTGTCTGTACACCTACTGTTATGTCTCTAATCCCTTGGGATCTAGGGTGATCCCTTAGTGTGACAAGATCAGTGGATGGAGTTGGTTCAACAATAGAATTTGGATTTAATTCCTCTTGGGGAATTATGTTTGCTGTTGAATGAGGTTCAGCCTCTTCCAAAGATTCTACTTCACTATCTTCATCAACTTGTGGAGAAGGATGTGTTGGAGCCTCTTGGGTGAGGCTTAGTTCATCCAAATTCTCACACAAGTGAGGTACCTGTAGAGAGTTATTGGTAGAAATTTCTTTTTCCTTATAAGACATGTTAGTTTCATCAAAAGGAACATGTATAGATTCCTCAATTTTTAAAGATGATTTATTAAACACCCTATAAGCTTTGCTTACTTGGGAATATCCTAGAAAAATTCCCTCTTTAGCCTTAGCTTCAAACTTTCTAATATATTTCTTGTTGTTATTATGTAAATAACATACACATCCAAATACTTTAAAATAAGTAATTTTAGGTTTCTTCCCTTTAAGTAATTCATAGGTAGTCCTATTCTTAAGTTTATGTATCAAACTTCTACTCAGTACATAATTTGCTGTGCTTACAGTCTCTGCCCAAAAGGATAGTGGCATATAAGCATCTGCAAGTAATGTGCCTATAGCTTTAATCAGGGTTCAGTTCTTCCTTTCAGCTACCACATTTTGTTGGGGAGTTCTAGGAGCTGAGAAGCAGTGCCTGATACCTTCCTTCTCACAGAACTCATGCTTAAGAAGAGACTCAAACTCTGTACCATGATCACTTCTGATCAATGTAACATGAGTAGAGTACTCAATCTGTACGGTCCTGAGAAAAACTGTAAGAACTTTAAAGGTATCTGACTTAGATCTCAGAAAGAACACCCAAGTGAATCTTGAGAAGTCATCTACAATGACTAGATTGTATGATTTCCCTCCTAGTCTTTGTACAACAATAGGTCCATATAGGTCCATATGTAGCAAGTACAAAATCCTAGGTGAATCACATTTATTAATTGATTTAAAACTAGATTTAGTTTGCTTGCCTAGTTGAAAAGCCCTGCAAAGGCCTTCCTTCTTGTAGGGACCAGAAGGTAAGGCTCTTACAAAACAGTCTTTAGATAGCCTAACAATATTTTTCATGTTTACATGTCCTAGTCTTTTATGCCGTACTTCATTTTGATTGCAAACAATATTAAACAGGCAAATATCTAAAAAGGCTGAAAGAAAATAACCTAAATATATGTTTCCTCGTCTATTTCCAATTAAAACTTTTTGTTTTCTTTATTAGAAATAATACAGGATGTAGAGTTAAAGTGTACCTGATAACCTTCATCACATAGTTGGCTGATAGAGATGAGGTTATGCTTGAGTCCTTTTAAATAAGTCACCTTCTTGAATGTGACTGCTCCAATCCTTACTTCCCCGTAGCCTTCAGACTAGCCACACTTTGAATCACCAAAGATTAACATTGGTCCCAGCTTGGACTTGTAATAGTGTAGGTTCTCCTTGTTTCCAGTCATGTGCTTGGAGAATCCACTGTCCAGATACCATAGTTAGTTAACAACTAGACAGCTCTTCACCTGCAGAAAAAATAATTAATTGTTCTTGACCCAGGTTACCTTGGTTCCTTTGTTTTGTTGATAAGAAAAGCTGGATATCACAGAGAATTTAGGTTGTGATTTATATCCTAATGGATGATATCTTCTAGGTGGTATTATCCAATCAGCAAGTGGGTTAGAGGGTTTCCTAGTTTGATTAGGGTTGCTATTATAGTTATAATTTTTATTAAGTCTGACTAAATTCGACAAAATGTTGTGAGTTCGTCGACCAGAGTTCGACGAAATGGGATGAGATCGTCGATCTCTGCTCAGAGAATGAACATGTTCAATTTCTGTGCCCCAAGTTCGTCGATCTCTGCTCGATGAACCATACATAGTTCGTCGATTGCAGTAAGACGAATGATTATTATATAGATTTGCTTTCAGCATTCGTCGACTTGAGTTTGACGAACTTGCCACATTTCGTCGATCTGCATTCGACGAAATCTGCTGAACTTTGTTTTTGTTTAAAGTTTTCTGATTTTGATTCTTCTTATTATTATGTGTGATTTCAGTTTGATTATTGTTCATTACTTCTTTATTCTTAGTTGACACAAATTTAATGGGGGGTTTATAATATGTTCTTCTTGAGAATGGGGGGTAAACATGATGATGCACCCAAGCCCAGCTTGCCATTTAGACTGGCATTGACTATGCTTGTGATGTCCATCATCTTAAGGATTCTCCCATTGAGAGATTCCTCAAGTTGTTTGGCCTCACATAGTTCTGTTTTCAAGGAGTTAATTTGTTCATTAGCTAATGTTAGTTCTGCTTTTAGCTTGGTGTTTTTAGAAATGATGTTTTCCAAATTAACTAATATTCCCATAAGTGTTTTGATTTCTTTTTCAGAGTTTATTACATCAATACACATGGTTTTGAATTCAAATTTGAAAGCATCAAAAGTATAGTCAAAGGATAAGAGTACCTGATCAGCTTCTGCTTCTGAAGATTCTTCATTGTCAGATTCTTCTTCTTCTGATTGACTTTTGGAGGCATCAATGGCCATGAGGCAGACTTCCTTGGACCTTGCCTCTTCTTCACTGGAACTTGAAGATATGGATTTATCCTCAGTTTGACTCCAGCTTTCTGCTGCAAAGCTTTTCTCCTTCTTCTTGTATTTGCTGGAGGAAGGTCTTGAACTTTGTTGTCTTCTTGTATCCTTCTCTCTTCTTTTCTCTTTCTTCTGATTCTCTGGACACTCTGAGATGAAGTGTCCAGGTTTCCTGCAGCCAAAGCAAACTACCTCTTTAATCAGAGTTTTGTCATACCTTGGCTTGTCATCATTTCTGGATGACCTCTTCCTGAAGTCTTTCCTTTCCATTTTATAAAATATTTTGGCAAGAAGACTCATTAACTCCTCATTCACTGTTGAGGCTTCAGATTCTTCAACAGCCTTGAATGCTAGGTTGTGTTCCTTCCTGGCTGGTGGAGGTGTTCTCTTCTCAACTGCTTCTCTGGATTTATTTAGCTGCTCATAAGATTTGAGTTTTCCTAAGAGAGATTCCGTGCAAATATCATTTAGACTTATGGCCTCCTTGATTGGCCAGATCCTTGAATCCCATGATCTTGGGAAGCACATGAGGATTTTGTCATTCACCTTAGTGAGGGTGATATCCTTGTCCAAGGTTTTCAGCTCATTGATGATTGAGCTCAGCCTGTTGTACATATCTGCTACAGATTCTGCTTCATCTTTGTTGTTCTCACATTGGGATATGAGACTGTATCTTCTATCTTTCCTCTCATCAGCTGATCCATCGACCATTTGGTTAAGGGATTCCCAAATGGCCTTAGCTGATGTACATTCAGCCACCTTCTGGAATATATCATCAGACATTGTTTGTGCCAGAATGTTCATGGCTTTAGCATCAGCAATTCTGGCTTTCTTCTGGGCTTCAATCCACTCAGGTGGTGGAACTGCATTAGTGCTTGAAGCTGCTGTAGATGTAGAGGCAGTAGCTTGAGGAGGACTTGTCAAGATGGAATTGTATATATCCTCATCAATAGAGTTCATATATAATTTTATTCTTGCCTTCCAGATGGCAAACCTATTTAGGTTGCACACTGGAGGTCTGTTACTTGCATAGTCTTTGTTCTGTGACATGCTATGAGTATAAACATAATGGAAGTAGAGGTTAGATCTAATACAGGATCTTTTGGTTCAAGGGGTTACCTTATACAACAAAGGAAACTTGTTTTGATACCAATTGAAAGTAAGGGTTAGATCTGAAATACTCTGGAGGGGGGGGGGGGTGAATAAATTATCTTAAAATAAAACAAAACTTCTGCTGTAAATAAAAAATGAGTCCTAAAATAAATTAATCTAGCACAGGCACTAACTATCACAAGCACAACAAGACATAATTATCACAGCCACAGCAAGAACAAAAGAAAAGGTACAACCAGACAACACAAGAATTTATAGTGGTTCGCTAACCTGGGTACATTCACTCTTCTACCACCCTAGTAGGAATTCACTAAGGTTTTTGATCAGGTGACTGCCACCAATGAGCTTTTGATCTGGTGCTCACATACCAAACCTCAAGTCTTTTGGTCAGGTGACTTGCAACTAGGAATAACTTTTCAAGGGAGTTAAGAACCCTTTATACAGTACGGGATGAGAAAGTGAATATGTCTTCTCTTTCTCAAATACAGCTGAGAAGACTTTAGTGGATCTTGATTTTAACAAAGATCCCCCTGAGATATTGATTTATTCAGGAAGGATGGAGCTTTGCTTCAGGGTGAGTAGGCCTTCAATGTTTCAGCCTTGACCAGCAGGTATCCAGTTGCTTCTTGACTGATATGGTAATTGTTGTCCTTTGAAGAATCCTGGTATGAAGACAGAAGAAGACTCTTGATTTGAATAGTTCTTCTTCTTCTTCTTCAGCTTGCTATTCTGTCTCTTGTCAAGGGCTAGGGCTTATTATTCTCTGTTACTATATGATTGTTGTTACTCTGTTGTGCTCTGCGTGTTCTCCTGAGAAGACAGAAGAAAACCGTTATTGTTGTCTTGTGTGTGCTTTCTACTACTGAAAGAAGAAAACGAAAAATCCTTTTTATATTTCTGTGTAATCTTCCTTCTGAATTTTGAATTTCTTCCTTCATTCAATCCTGACGGCCTGGAGAATATTTGCATCTATTTATTTCCTCAACTGTCCCATGGAAAAACGACAAGCAATAATCCTGATGAAGACCATTAGCAATGCTTGCTTCTAACAGTAATATTCAGAGAATGTTTAGCTTTGATTATACAGGAATTATTGCAATAACTTAAAGACAGAGGGAGGAAAATATCTAAGTCTAGAACTTCACAGAAATCGTTGAGCAGAGAACATAATTCGTCAACCTGGATCCAGAGTTCGTCGAGCTGAGAAGTCAAGTTCATCGACCAGATAATAGTTGTTCGTCGAGCTGAGATCCAAGATCGTCGACCTAAGAATAGATAACTGTTTTCTCTAGACCCTTGCCAATTTTGTGCATCAAGATCGTCGAGCTGAGAGTATGACTTCATCGACTGGAGTTCAGAATTCCATGTTTCTTGGACTTAAGAATGTTGAAGTAACGTGTCCAGAAATCGTCGACCTCAGAACTGGGTTCGTCGACCTGAGAACTAGTTTCATCGAGCTGTGGGATTCTAACTACTACTTGATAATTCTTGTCAAGACAGTGATCTAAGTTCGTCGAGCTGAGAGGGTGATTTCATCGACTGGAGTGTGATCCTGTACTTAAAATACTTAGAGATTTGTGGAATAAGATGTTGAAGTAGATGATACAAAAATCGTCGAGCTGAGAACTAAGTTCGTCGACTGGAGTTAAGTGTGAAGAATTCTGGACTTGGAATGTTGAAGTGTACTTTGAAAATCATCGACCTGAGATTCAAGTTCGTGGAGCTCAGCTCAGAGAATTTTATCTAAGTTCGTCGAGCTGAGCACGACTTTCGTTGACCTGAGTTCGACGAATGTCGAACTCATTTTCTCAGTCTTTGAAATTTCTCTAAGTCTTGAGTCTTTTGCATTTTGTTGATGGCTGGTCCATGTAGTGTTGACTATAAGGACATGGCTTAGACTCTAGGACACATACATGACCCTAGCTATACATGTTGGGTCAAACATCCTAATTTAGTGAACCTAGCCCAAATCCAAATAGTGATCCAACAAAATTGATTGTCCAATATTGTGCACTTCTGGAGACCTTCAAGAGAAGCAGGAAGTTGGCCAATGTGTAAGCTGTGGAGATTTCCTCCCTTCAGCTAGCTGCTGCCTAACAGGATGAGATAACATCCATGCTGGATCAGAAGGTTAGGGAAGTAAGCCAACTAAAGGCCATCTCAATCACTAAAATTGATACCATAAGATAGAAGAACAAAATCTTCTTGGATCTTGAAGAGAAACTCCTAAAGGAGAAAAAGGTTGTGGCTAGTTTTTCAAACCCAAAATATTGTTACAACTGGTAGACTCCTTTATCTCTCAAAAAGATGAGAGAGGTCTAGTGTTCAAGTGGAATTCTAGTGTTGCCCATTCCAAGTGGAAAGGCAAAGATCCTGTAGTGCCTCAGGACACCCTTCACAAGGTAATCCTCCCTTCCAATAGGCATGGACAATACTGGATGCATGGTCACTGGAGGAATGAGAATTCTCTTTGTAAGAGTATAAGTATATCTTGCAATGGAAGAAGAAAGGGCATGGGTTTGAGTGAACAGAAGGCTCCCCATGAAGAAATCTAGATGGCGCATCATGGACCAGTTGTATTCAGTGCTCCAACCCCTACATTCAAGGAGAAGGCAGTGGCCTATTCTCAGGCTCTTCTAGCAAAAACCCAGACCAAGGGTAAGTTTGTCAGTAAGGCTTACTTGGATAGCTCTAAGGACATTAATAGCATGTCAACTACAAAGAAAATTGTTGTTAATGAAAATCAAAGTGTGTCAAGTACTTCTACTGGCAGACTCACCATTAGTCAGATTCTTGCTGAGAGAAACAAGAAGAAGGCTACAACACTCCCCTCTAAACAGGCAGCTCATGATGGCTTGCACTTTTCAAAGGCTATTCAGAAGTGGAGATATAACATGCATGAGTATTTGTGTTGTGCTAAAGTTGGCCACTTTGTCATAGATTGTTGCCACAACCTTAGTGTGCCAAGGGCAACGGTAAGTTTTCATGACATAGCTAGTGTTAGTCTTCCTGTCAGAAAATTTGCAGGAAGGCATGTGCATTTTTTATGCTAATCAAAACCTAGGAGCCAATAAAAATTGGGGTCCTAAGGTATACTAATCTGTTTTGCAGGATAGCCCAAGTGTCCATTCCCCCATGTGGTACTTAGACAGAGGTTTCTCCAGGAATAAGACTGGAATAAGGGGTTTCCCAAAGGATCAATGCAAAGTTTGAGGGGGAGATTCCAGCTGAACTCCCTCCTCAAGAAGTTGGTAATATCATAACGTCCCGGACTGCAGCTGTAAAGTCAAAAAAAGGGGAGCATACAATGATCAAGAAGAGAGTGTGTATAGTGCAAGGAAGATTGGAAAAGCAAGGATGAAACTTGTCATTTCCAAAGGAGAAGGCTAACTTCATGGAGAAGCAAGAAGCTATATCCACTGCAGAGTCGAATTCACAGCAGGAGGGAGCTTAAATTGCTCTATAATATATTTATACATTGTGTTTGTATATTACAGGTTAATTTAATCCTTGTAGGAAAGTTTAGTAAATTAGACTAAGTATAAGAGCGTCGCCAGCATTAGGAGTTAACTCAACAAATGCGGCAAGATTGATTGTTTGAGGCTAAGTGTCGGGAATTAATCCCAGTCATTTCTCTAAGCTTTGATCTCAAATAAGTACTCGACTCTTCCCCTTATAAAATTAAAATAATACTATAAATAGAAAGAGACGTGTATAAGACAATCTACACTGTTCCTTGCCCTTTTATGGCAGAGTCCACCGAGACGACAGAACAATTTTGCTTGTTTTCAGAAATTCGCGACAGATATGGCTCCCAAAGGTCTATATTTCATGTTTGAAGGCTTAGAATTAGTTCACAATGGATTCAGAGATGCAACAGCGGAGGTGCAGTTCATTTTCCACATGCTCCAAGTTTCTGACCTAGAATTCATTCTGTCAGAACCCTGCTTGCTGTGGAAGTGGGAGATTCTTAAATGCCAAAGTGTTGGATCCCTAGTAAGATTTGGGCTAGGTCTAAGTTAGGATCATATGACCCACAATGTATAGCCAGGGTCATGGTTGTGTCCTAGAGTCTTGGCCAAGTCCTTAGAATCAACATCACATGGACCAGCTATCAACAAGATTTCCAGAGACTCAAGACTTAGAGTTTTTCTAAAGAACAAGTAAAATAAGTTCGACGTTCGTCGAACTCAGGTCGACGATAGTCGTGCTCAGCTCGACGATCTCAGAGAAAATTCTCTGAGTTGAGCTCGACGAACTTAATTCTCAGGTCGACGATCTCTTGACTACCTTCAGCATTCGAAGTTCAGATGTTCTCTAGACTCAGGTCGACGAACTAAGTTTTCTGGACGATGATTTTTAGATTCTTTACTTCAACTTTTTATACCCAGAAGCTTCTCAAATTTTTCTAAGTCCAGAATCATCTCCAGTCGACGAAATTGATTCTCAGCTCGATGAAACCAATTCTTAGGTCGACGAATTCTGGATACTTCACTTCAACACATTAATCCAGAAGCATCTGAAATTATTCTAAGTCCAGAAATATTTTGCTAAACTTCAGTCGACCAAAATAGTTATCAGCTCGACGAACTCCATACACGGAAAAGGCAAAGTTTCTTCAGAATATAGCTCTGCTCTCTGCTCGACGATCTTGGAACTCAGCTCGACGAACAGAAGTCATCTGGTCGACGAACTCAGCAACTCAGCTCGACGAACTGTGAAACCAGCTCGATGATTTCTGTTATCAGTTCGACTATCCAGACTTAGTTATTTTCCATCCTTTTGTCCCTTTCTTAATTCAATAATTCCTGAGTAATTAATGCTTCAATATTCTCTGAATATAACCTTTGGATGAAGCATTGATTATGGTCTTCTCCAGGATTATTGCCTGCCGTTTTTCCATGGGATAGTTGGGGAAATAAATCAATGCAGATTATTCTCAAGGCCGTCAGCATTGATTGTAGAGGAATTTCAAATTTTGAAAGAGAATTTTGACAGGTAATATAAAAGCAATTTTTCTCTCCTTTCCCAGAAGATCAGATAGAGAACACAGATAGACAAAATATACAGAAGATAGTCAGTCTAAAATAAGCGATTCACTGCTCTCTGTCAACACTGAATTTTGACACAACAAGAAGCCATATTCCTGAAGATCATCAGCTATCTGAAGAAGAAGAACACCTAATCAAAATCAAGAGTCTTCTGTCTTCAACACTCCAGGATACTTCAAAGGACAACTACATCACTATCTGTCAAAGAAGTTCCTGAACAGCTGCAGATCAAGGCTAAACTACTGAAGGCCTATCACCCTGCAGCAAGGCTCCATCTCTATGAACCATTCTATACCTCATGGGGAGACTATGCTAAAATCAATAACCACAAGTCTTCTCAGTTATATATTGAGAAAGAGAAGACACAATCATCTCTCACCCCCCCCACTGTATAAAGGGTTATAACTCCCTTAAAAAGTTATTCCTGGTTGCAAGTAACCTAATCAAAAGACTTGAGGATTGGTTTTTGAGCACCTGATCAAAAGCTCATTGGTGTCATGCACTTGATCAAAAATCTGAGTGGATTCCTATCAGGGTGGTAGAAGAGTGGATGTACCCAAGTTTATGGGAACCACTATAAATTCTTGTGTTGTCTGGATTGCTCTTTTCTTTTGTTTCTTGTGTTGTGCATGTTTATTAGGATTGCTGTTTTAATTTTATTCCTGCACTAGATTAAATCAGAAGAAAATTTTATAAACTCTGAATACTCTATTCACCCCCCTCTAAAGTATTCCTGATCTAACAACTCACTTTCAATTGGTATCAGAGCTTGGATTCCTTGGTGTACACAAGCTAACCCTTGGACCAAAGATCCTAAGTTAGATCAGATTTCATCTTTTATTTTTAGTTTTATTTAGATTATATACACAGCAATGGTACAGAACAAAGACTATGCAAGAACCAGACCTCCAGTTTGTAACCTAAATAGGTTTGCTATGTGGAAGGCAAGAATCAAATTGTATATGAACTCTATTGATGAAGTTATCTACAATTCCATCTTGATAGGTCCTCCTCAAGCCACTATCTCAACATCTACAGCAGCCTCAAGCACAAATGCAGTTGCACCACCTGAGTGGACTAAGGCACAGAAGAAGGCCAAGGTTGCTGATGCCAAGAAAAAGAACATACTAGCACAGACTATGTCAGATGATATCTTCCAAAAGGTTACTGAATGCACTTCAGCCAAAGCCATCTGGGATTCCCTAAACCAAATGGTGGCTGGATCAGCAGATGAAAGAAATGATAGGAGATCCAACCTCATATCCCTATATGAGAATTTCAAGAAAGAGGAAGATGAGTCAGTAACTGAAATGTATAATAGGTTAAGCTCAATCATCAATGAGCTGAAAACCTTGGACAAGGACATCACCCTCACTGAGGTTAATGATAAGATCCTAATGTGCTTCCCAAGCTCATGGGATTCAAGAATATGGCCTATCAATGAAGCCAAAAGCCTAAATGAGATATCCACTGAATCTCTATTAGGCAAACTTAAGTCCTATGAACAGCTGATTAAATCCAAGGAGGCAGCTGAGCAGAGATCACCCCCTCCAGTAAGAAAAGAGCATATCATTGCTTTCAAGGCAGCTGAAGAGACAGAGACTCCCTCAACAAATGAAGAACTCATGAGTCTTTTTGCCAAAAGATTCTATAAGTTGGCAAGAAAAGATTTCAGGAGGAAGTCATCCAGACAGGGTGACAAACCAAGGTATGATAAAACACCAACTAAAGAAGTGGTATGCTTTGGTTGAAGGAAAGCTGGGCACTTCATCTCTGAGTGTCCAGAGAATCAGAAGAAAGAAAAGAGAAGAGAGAATGATACCAGGAGACAGCACAACAGCAGACCTTCTTCCAGCAAATACAAGAAGAAGGAGAAGGGTTTTATGGCTGAAATCTGGAGTGAGACTGAAGAAGAATCAACATCTTCTAGCTCCAGTGAAGATAAGGAAGAGGCAAGGGACAAAGAGGTTTACCTCATGGCAATTGATGCTTTCAGGAGCCATTCAGAAGAAGAGGACTCAAACAATGAAGCAGTTTAAGATTCTGAAGCTGACAAGGTATTGTCTTCTTTTGATTACAGTTCTCATTCTTTTAAATTTGAATTTAAAATAATGTGTATAGACTTAATAAACTCAGAAAAGGAGATTAAAACTCTTAGGAAAAAATTAGGAAACCTAGAGAAAGTCAACTCTGAAAATAATAGGTTAAAAGATGAATTAACCTTAGCTAATGAACAAATAATAATGTTAAAGACTGAGCTTTGTGAGGATAAACAACTTGAGGAAACTCTTAATGGAAGAAGCCTCAAGCTGATGGACATCACAAGCACTGTAAATGCCAGACTCAATGGCAAGCTAGGCTTGGGTGCTTCATCAAGTTTACCCCCCGTCCTCACGAAAAACATACTGACAAGCCCAATCAAATTTGTTTCTGCTAAGGGGAAAGAGAAAATAAACCATAAACAAACAATAGAAAATATTCCCAAATCAATAGGTCTGAAAACCAAAAATCAAAAAACCTTAATTAAAAATAAGGTTCAGCAGAATTCATCGAACTTAGAAAGACGAATTGCAGCCAGTTCGTCGAACCCAGATCGACGAACTCTGAATGAAAACTATAGTTATAATTATTCATCTAACTGTGATCGACGAACTCTGTATGGTTCATCGAGCAGAGGATGACGAACGTGGGGCACAGAAAATGAATATGTTCATTCTCAAGGCAGAGTTCGACGATCTCAATCCAATTCGTCAAACTCTGGTCGATGAACTCATATAAATTCGTCGAACCCAGAAAGACTTAACAGAAATTGTAATTTCAACAACAACCCAAATAATTCTAGGAAACCTTTTAATCCTATAGCTGATTGGGTTATACCACCTAGGAGATATCACCCTTTAGGATACAAATCCCAACAAGAATTTTCTATTATATCTAGCTTCTCTTACCAGCAAAATAAAGGACCGAAGGTAACATAGGTCAAGAACTATTAATTGCCTTTCATTGCAGGTAAAGAGCTATCTAGTAAATAATCAAGCATGGTATCTGGACAGTGGGTGCTCCAAACACATGACTGACAGCAAGGACATCTTACACAACTACAGGTCCAAGCTGGGGCCAAAGGTTAACTTTGGTGATTCCAAATGTGGCCAGTCAGAAGGTTTTGGAGAAGTGAAGATTGGAGTTGTCACATTCAAGAATGTGACATATGTCAGATGACTCAAGAATAACCTCATCTCCATAAGTCAGTTATGTGATAAAGGTTATTCGGTACATTTTAATTCATCTTATTGTACTATTGCTAATAAAGAAAACCAAACAGTTTTAATTGGAAATAGACAAGGTAACAGATACTTCGTTGATTTTTCTTCTGTCAATTCTGATATCTGCTTACTAAACTTAATTAGTAACCAGAATGATTTATGACATAAAAGACTAGTTCATGTAAACCTGAAAAACATTGCTAGGCTATCTAAAGACAATCTTGTTAGAGGTCTACCTTTTGGTCCCTACAAGAAGGAAGGTCTATGCAGGGCTTATCAACTAGGCAAGCAAACTAAATCTAGTTTTAAATCTATTAACAAAAGTGATTCACCTAGGATTTAGTATTTGCTACATATGGATCTCTTTGGACCTAATGTTGTACAAAGCCTAGGAGGGAAATCCTACACCTTAGTTATTGTGGATGACTTCTCCAGGTTTACTTGGGTATCCTTTCTGAGATCTAAGTTAGATATCTTTAAGGTTCTTAAAAATTTTCTCAGGACCGTATAGATTGAGTTCTCTACTCATGTTGCACTGATCAGAAGTGATCTTGACACAGAGTTTGAGTCTCTTCTTATGCATGAGTTCTGTGAGAAGGAAGGTATCCGGCATTGCTTCTCAGCTCCTAGAACTCCTCAACAAAATGGGGTAGTTGAAAGGAAAAATAGGACACTAATTGAAGCTGCAGGTACATTGCTTGCAGATGCTTACATGCCCCTAAACTTTTGGGCAGAGGCTGTGAGCACAACAAATTATGTCCTGAACAGGAGTTTAATTCATAAACTAAAGAATAAGACTCCCTATGAAATAATTAAAAGGAAGAAACCTAAAATCAATTATTTTAAAGTATTTGGATGTATATGTTATATTCACAACAACAACAAACGATATATTAGAATGTTTGAGGCTAAGGCTGAAGAGGGAATCTTTCTAGGATATTCCCAAGTAAGCAAAGCCTATATGATTTTTAATAAATCATCTCTAAAAATTGAAGAGTCTATTCATGTTGCATTTGATGAAGCTAACATTTCTTGCAAGGAGAAAGAGATTTCTACCAATAGCACTTTGCAGGTACCTCACTTGTGTGAGAGTTTGGATGGACTAAACCTCACCCAGGAGGTTCCAACACATCCTTCTCCATAAGTCATTGAAGAAAGTGAAGATGAAGGCACTAAAGGGATTGATATTACCCCAATAGCAAACATAATTCCACAAGAGGAATTAGTTTCTAATGCTGTTGTAGAACCAAATCCACCCACTGATCTTGTCACACTAAGGGATCACCCCAGATCCCAAGTGATTGGAGACATATCGGCAGGTATACAGACCAGGCATCAACTCAACCAATATTTGATGCATGCTTGTTTTCTCTCTCAAGTTGAACCTCTATCCATCCATGATGCTGAGCAAGATACCCACTGGATCATTACAATGCAAGAGGAATTAAATCACTTTGAGAGATGTAAAGTTTGGGATTTGGTTCCAAGACCCCCAGACTATCCAATCATTAGAACCAAGTGGGTATACAGAAATTAATTGGATTCCCAAGGCACAATAGTGAGGAACAAGGCTAGGCTTGTTGCTCAAGGATATATGCAAGAGGAAGGAATAGATTATGACCAAACATTTGCACCAGTGTCAAGGTTAGAGGCAATCAGAATATTTTTGGCCTATGCAGCCTACAAGAGATTCAAGGTATATCAGATGGATGTGAAGAGTGCATTTATTAATGGAGTACTTAAAGAAGAGGTTTATGTTTAACAACCTCCAGGTTTTGTCTCTCCAACTCACTCTTATCATGTTTTCAAATTGCATAAAGCTCTTTATGGTCTCAAGCAAGCTCCAAGAGCTTAGTATGAGACACTAGCCAGCTTTTTGATAGAGCATAAATTCATTAGAGGCATAGTAGATAGAACACTTTTCAATAGATATCATAAGGATCAAATATTGTTAGTGCAAATATATGTGGATGACATTATATTTGGGTCTACTGATTCCAAATTATGCAAGAGGTTCTCTAACCTCATGCATTAAAAATTTGAAATGAGTAGCATGGGTGAGCTCTCCTACTTCCTTGGTCTCCAAGTGAAACAGTTTCCTGATGACATCTTCATCTCCCAAGCTAAGTATGCGAAAGAGCTTATCAACAAGTTTGGGATGGCTGATGGCTCAGCAAAGAAAACACCCATGGCTACTAATGCTGTGATTGACTCTGATACACATGGGAAACCTGTGGATCAAAAATTATATAGGTGCATTGTTAGGTCCCTACTATATCTTATAGCAAGCATGTTGGAACACCCTATTACTAATTTAGGTCAGGATCACTATGTCTCTAGGAAACCAGTGTTTGACCTCCTGTATAGCTCAAAAGGCAATTAGAATTGAGTCTAAGGGTTAGAAGTCTAAGTTTCGAAGCTGCCCTCAAGACCAAGACATTTTCAGTTTGAGACTAAGTCATATCGTCGAGCTCAGCACGACGATTCGTCGAACTCCGATCGACGATCGTCTAGCTCAACTTCGACAGATCGTCGAACTCCATTCGACGATCACTGAGCTCAACTTCCACAAATCGTCGAACTCCATTCGATGATCTGCGATCTCAGTTCAACGATCTTGACTCAGCTTTGGATCTCTATCTCTGAGCTCAGTTCGACGATCTTTGAGCTCAGATCGACGATATTGTGTTGATGTATAAGTTCATATCGCTGAGCTCAGTTCGACGATAGTAGAGCTCCGTTCGACGTTTTCTGATGACTTCAAGGAATTATCAAGATTCAAATTCAGATCAGTTAAGGAGTTATTCTGCAATTAATTCAGAAGATTTTCTAGCCGTTTTCATTTATTTCTGGACCAAGTTTCAAGGGATTTTCAAGGAATATTTCTGTGGACTTTCCTCCAGAAGACATTTTGCAATTAAGGATGCAATTAATGCAGGCCAACAGCTATTCTTGACAAAGGATGTTTCTTCTATTCAGTACTAGAGAATAAACGATAAGAATTTTTGAATCTCTCTGAGACAGATATCAATAATCCTCAGAACACAGAGAAGAAGAACAAGCACAAAATATTCTCTGTCTAAAAGAATTCTCTGAAGAACAGACATTCAAGGAGATCAAATTTTCTGAAATCCTCAGATCTCTCTTGTCTCAAGTGTTCAAGGCCAACATCTTTCAAGACTCCAGACACCCAACATTTCAGTTGTTGCTGAAATCATCTTTGGCTGGAGATCAACTTCTGAAGGCCTATTACCCTACAGCAAAGCTTCTTTTCCTGAACATCTCAAGGACTCAGGGGGAGCTTTGACACCATCAAATCCATATAGTCTTCTCAGCTGCTTTGAGAAAGAGAAGACTTCCATCACTCTCTCACCCCCATCTCTGTAAAGGGTTTCTCAAACTCCCTTCAAAAGTTTGAACTTGGTTTTTGAGCACCTTGTCAAAAGCTCATTGGTGGAAAGACACCTGATCAAAAAATCTGATTTGGTTTTTGAGCACCTTATCAAAAGCTCATTGGTGCCCAGGACACCTGATCAACTCATCCTGCAGTGGATTCCTACCTAGGGTGGTAGAAGAGTGGATGTACCCAAGTTTAGGGGAACCACTATATTTCCTTGTGTCATCTGGATTGCTTGTCTTTATTTTTGTTTCTGGCTATGATTGTTCTGTGATTAGCTTATGATTAGTTTAGTTCTGTGATTAGATTTATTAACTGCTTCCCTGCTCACTCAGATTACAACAATTGTTGTGAAAAGTTTTCAAGCACCATATACTCTATTCACCCCCCCTCTAGAGTATATCAGATCTAGCTGCACTTTCAATTGGTATCAGAGGGAGGTTGGTTAAACATACCACACCTTGGTGGTTGCACAGGCTAACACCTGAACCCAAAGATTCCTAGTTAGATCTGTTTTCTTTTAAGTTTAGTATTAAATTTTGTTTTCACAAATCATGGCCCAAAACAAAGATTATGCTAGCACCAGACCTCCAGTGTGCAATCTATCCAAGTTTGCACTTTGGAAAGCAAGGATCAGATTATACATGAATTCTATTGACGAGGATATTTTTAACTCTGTTTTGACAGTGTGTCCAAGACCTCCAGAGAACTCAAATACAAATGCTGTTCCACCTCCATCAGGAACAGATGCTGACATCAAGAAATGGTAGGTAGCTGATGCCAAGGCTATGAACATCTTAGCCCAGACAATGTCTGATGACATCTTTCAAAAGGTGGCTGAATGCAATTCAGCAAAGGAAATTTGGGACAAACTCTCTGAAATAGTCTCAGGCTCAGCTGTTGAGAGAAAAGACAGGAGATCCCACCTCATATCTCAATATGAGAATTTCAAGAAAGGAGAAACTGAGTCAGTGGGAGATATGTACAACAGGCTCAGTCTAATAGTCAGTGAACTCAGGACATTGGATAAAGAGATCTCACTAACTGAACTCAATGACAAAATTCTAATATGCTTCCCTAGCACTTGGGATTCAAGAATCTGGCCAATCAAGGATGCCAGAAGCTTGAATGAGATCACCACAGAAGCTATATTGGGTAAGATCAAATCTTATGAGCTACTCATCAAGAATAGAGAAGAAGAACAGAAGGCTGCCTCACCAGCCACAAGAAAAGAGAAAACAATAGCCTTCAAGGCAACTGAAGATCTGCCTGAAGACAAAGTCACAGGCAATGATGAACTGCTCAGTCTGTTGGCCAAAAGATTTTACAAGATGGCCAGAAAGGACTTCAGAAGGAGATCATACAAGGAGCATGATAAGCCAAGGTATGATAAGTCAATTAATAATAAGGAAATTGTCTGATTTGGTTGCAGGAAACTAAGGCATATTGTTCCTGACTGTCCAGAAAACAAAAACAAGGACAGAAGGGACAAGAAAGAAAGAAGAAAGGAGAAAGACTCCAAGAGGAATGGCAATGACAAACCCTACTCAAGAAAAAACAAACACACAAGAAAGGGGTTTGTTGCTGAATCCTGGAGTGAGACTGAAGAGGAGTCAGAAGCCTCTTTTAGCTCCAGTGATGATGAAGATGGTGCAAAAGAGAAGGAGTTCTGCATGATGGCAATCAATGCCTCACAACATAACTCAGATGAAGAAGAGTCCGAGTCAGACTCAGAGACTCAACTTGAAGAATATCAGGTAATTAGTTCATTTGATTTTAATTCAGAGGACTTTAAATCTGAATTTAAAGCATTATGTTTAGACCTGCTAAAATCTGAGAAAGAAATTATCTCTCTCAGAAATCATTTATCTGAACATAATAACTTAAAGTCAGAAAACCTCAAACTCTCTCAGGAGTTGGAGTGTTGTAGGGAGCAGATAGCTTCACGGAAAAGTGAGCTATCTGAGGCCAAGAAGCTTGAAGAATCCCTTAATGGGAGAAGTATCAAGCTGATGGACATCACAAGCACAGTGAACTCCAGATTTAATAGTACACTAGGCTTGGGTGCTTCATCCAGCCAACCCATAGTTCTAACAACTCCAATCAAATTCATTTCTGATAAAGGAAAGGGAGTTGTAGAGGTAGCTAGGAAAAATTCTGATCTGCCCAAGAAAACTAAGTCCCAGCAGAAATCGTCGAACAGAGATCGACGATCTCAGGCAAAATCGTCGAACTCAGGTCGACGATCTCAAGTTCTTGAACTCTGCCATAGTCGACCGTCGAACGGAGCTCGACGATCTGACCCAAGATCGTCGAACGTAGCTCCACGATCGTCGAACAGAGGTCATAGCTCTGGAAAGTCTTTCAAGGGCAAATCAAAATTCAATCCTAAGGGTCCTTCATCCCAAATCTTTAACCCTTATACTGAATGGATTATACCTCCAAGGAGATATCATCCTGAAGGATATAAGAGTCAACCTGGGATGTCTTTTATTTCAGAATTTAAAGGTTATCAACCTAGGCCCAAGGTAAACTGGGTCAAAAACAAATGAATTATTTTATGTGCAGGTGAAGACCTATCCAACATCTAACCAGCAATTGTACTTGGATAGTGGGTGCTCTAAGCACATGACAGGGAACAAGGACAACCTCACATCCTTTAGAGCCAAGCTTGGACCCAAAGTTATCTTTGGTGATTCAAACTTTGGACAGACTAAAGGATATGGTGCAGTCCAGATTGGATCAGTAACATTCAAGAAGGTAGCTTTTGTGGAAGGACTGAAGCATAACTTAATAAGCATCAGCCAGCTGTGTGATGAAGGCTACTAGGTGACCTTCAGCAAAGCATTATGCAAAATCAAGTCAGAGGGCAACACAACTGTGTTGACAGGTAAAAGGAAAGGTAACATCTATCTAGTAGATTTTCTTTCAACAAATGTAGATATTTGCCTGTTCAATTCTGTTTGTAGACCAAATATTTTATGGCATAAGAGACTAGGACACCTAAACCTTAGAACTATTGCTAGGCTATCCAAGGACAACCTTGTTAGAGGACTACCTTCTGGCCCTTACAAGAAGGAAGGACTCTGCAGGGCTTGTCAATTAGGCAAGCAAACTAAAAACAGTTTTATGTCACTTAATAAGAGTGATTCACCTAGGATATTGTATCTGTTACACATGGATCTTTTTGGACCCATCACAGTACAAAGCCTAGGAGGGAAATCTTATACTTTAGTAGTTGTAGATGACTTCTCTAGATTCACTTGGGTATTCTTTCTAAGGAAGAAGTCTGATAACTTTAAGTGTCTGACAGAGTTTCTCAAATGTATACAGATTGAGTTCAATACTCATATTGCCATGATCAGAAGTGATCATGGGACAGAGTTTGATTCTCTTCTTATGCAAGAGTTCTGTCAGAGTGAAGGGATCAGACATACTTTCTCAGCTCCTAGGACTCCTCAACAAAATGGGGTAGCCGAAAGGAAAAATAGAACCCTTATTGAATCTGCCACTACACTGTTGTTAGATGCTCATCTTCCTCTATCCTTTTGGGCAGAGGCAGTGAATACCTCCAACTATGTGCTGAATAGAAGTTTGATACATAAACTAAAGGGAAAGACTCCCTATGAATTACTCAAAGGGAAGAAACCTAAAGTTGATTATTTTAGAGTTTTTGGTTGTATTTGCTACATACATAATAATGACAAGAAATATTTAGCAAAATTTCAAGCTAAAGCTGATGAAGGAGTGTTTCTGGGATACTCCATGATCAGCAAGGCTTATAGGGTCTATAATAAATCATCTCTAAAAATTGTGGAATCTGTTCACATATCATTTGATGAATCTAACATGTCTTTCAAGGAGAAGATCCCTTCTACCATAGAATCCTTGTAGGAACATTCTCTTGTTGAAGACTTGAACAAGTTACAGGTTACTCAAAGGGATGAAAACAGTGAAGATGAAGAAAGTGTTCAACATATTGAAGAACAACTTGAAGAGCCAGTTGTTGTATCACAAGAGGAAACAACAACACAGGTTGGTGAACAATCAACACCCTCTGTTGATTTAGTAACATCAAGAGACCACCCAATTTCCCAAATAATTGGAGACATCTCAGCTGGTGTGCAAACCAGAAATCAGGTCAACCAAAACCTGTTACACACCTGCTTCCTATCTCAAATTGAACCTCAGTCCATTCAAGATGCATAGCAAGATCCACACTGAATCATTGCAATGCAAGAAAGTTGCATCAATTTGAAATGAACAAAGTGTGGGAACTAGTGCCAAAGCCTAAGGATCACTCCATTGTTGGAACAAAGTGGGTGTTCAGAAATAAACTGGATGATCAAGGAGTAATTGTAAGGAACAAGGCCAGGCTAGTTGCTCAGGGATATTCTCAAGAAGAAGGAATAAACTACGATCAGACTTTTGCAAAAGTTGCAAGATTGGAAGCCATCAGAATATTTTTAGCTTATGCAGCACATAAAGGCTTCAAGGTATATCAGATGAATGTCAAAAGTGTATTCCTAAGTGGAGACATCAAAGAAGAAGTATATGTCAGACAACCTCCAGGTTTTATCTCTCCAACTTATCCTGATTATGTTTTTAGATTGAACAAAGCATTATATGGTCTCAAGCAAGCTCCTAGAGCATGGTATGAGACCCTAGCATTTCCTTTTGGAAAATGGATTTATAAGGGGTAGAGTAGACCAAACTCTTTTCATGAACCCATAGTCCCATACCCTACTAGAGATCTATGTATTATTATGGTTCTACTGACTCAAAATTGTGCAGAAGGTTTTCCAACCTAATGCATTCTAAATTTGAAATGAGTAGCATGGGTGAGCTATCCTTCTTCCTAGGATTGCAAGTCAAACAGCATGCTGAAGGCATCTTCATTTCTCAAACCAAATATGCAAATGAATTGGTTAAGAAATTTGGCAAGTCTGAAGCATCTTGTATGAAAACATCTATGCCTACTAATGCTGTATTGGATGTTGATGAACATGGGAAACCTGTTGATCAGACAACATATAGAGCAATGATTGGCTCTTTACTGTACCTTACAGCTAGTAAACCAGATATAATGTTTGCTACATGTATATGTGCTAGGTTCTAAGTAAGCCCTAGAGAGTCACACCTAACACTAGTAAAGAGGATTCTCAGGTATGTTAAAAGTTGTCCAAATCTAGGTCTCTGGTATCCAAAAGATTCAGCATTTGATTTAACTGGATTTTCTGATGCTGATTATGCTGGATGCAGAATTGACAGGAAAAGCACCAGTGGAACTTGTCAGTTCCTTGGTGACAGACTTGTCTCTTGGTTTTGTAAGAAACAAACTTCTGTGTCGACTTCAACTACTGAATCTTAATATATGGCTGCATGCAGTTGTTGTTCACAAATCTTGTGGATTCAAAACCAACTTCTATACTATGGCTACAACTTAGAGAAGTCTAAAATCTTTTGTGATAACACCAGTGCTATTTCTATAGCTCAAAATCCAGTCCTCCATAGTAGGACAAAACACAGAGATTATGCATCATTTCTTGAGGGATAATGTTGAAAAGAATAAAATTGAACTGCAATATATCCCAACTGATTTACAAAGGGGAGATATTTTCACCAAGCCCTTGGATGAAAAGAAACACACCTTCTTCCTAAATCAGTTAGGAATGTTAGATGGAGGAAGTCTTAAATAATATCCAAGATTTTAACAGCTTAAAAAATTGACCAAGACTAGGCAAACATCTTGATTTTTTTCTTAGTGTCTAGAGTTTTTCTGGTCTCTGAACTGCGCTAGACGATTTTCCCCCAGATCGTCGAACGGAGATCGACGATTTCTGAAATCGTCGACCTGAGTTCAGCGTTTCTCAGATAGTATGAAATATCTCTTCCGGTCAGCGATCGTCGAACGGCGCTCGACGATTTTGTTCTCTGAACGATCGTCGAACAGAGCTCGACACTCTCCAATATCGTCGAACGGAGCTCGACGATGTTGAAGACTCTTCAGATTCCTTTAGAGGCCCCGATCGTCGAACTGAGTTCAACGATCTTTCCATTTCTGCGTCGAACCCTAATATAAAATTCATTTTTCGCCGTCGTTCTCCTTTGCGCTTTCGATTTCTCTGCAAAAACTTTCTTCCCCTCCAAACATTTCTGCACTTGGTCGTTTTGTTTGTTGAATCTTTGTAGGTAACTATGGTTGTTTCTGTTGCTGTTCTCGCCGCCATGAAATTTGATGCCGGCTTTGACATAGACATGGAGTCCTTCAGTACGACAGATCAGATTTTTCAGGATATCTTAGAGCTATTCAAAGAGCAGAAACTTGCTGCAATCATGACCACAAGGATTAAGCTTGCTTCTGGTGAAATTAAAGAGTGGGTCTACACTGCACACAATCAGGATCAAAACACCATTGTTGGATCCATCTCTGGCACTCAGGTACCCTTGACCCCAGCAATTCTGACAGAGGTTTTTGAGTTAAGTACTGGTGGAGATTCTACTTATTTGTCTAGAGAAGAATATGCTGACTTGTTTGGCAGAATGGGTCACTCTGAGGCTAACCCTAGCAAGCTGTTGAAAAAGAATCTTTTTGTGGAATACAGATTCCCGGCTGATGTAGTTGGGAAAGTCCTATTCGCTAAGCACTCTGCCCATGATACAATTTCCAGGTTTCAGCTCTGCCTAATGGGAGCCATAGTAGACAGGAAGAACCTGAATTGGGGAGAGCTCTTCTTTGACCTCATTAAGAAGAAAATTAACAAAAGTTTTGTAAATTGTGGAAGGATTTTAGGCATTTTTCTGCAGCATAGGTGCCCTGCATTGCTGGTATCCTCTGGGATTCACATAAATGCTTCCAAGAGATTATCTTGTGCCCTTTTTGGTAAATGGGACAGGCAGATCATCAAGCCCAGTAGGCCCTCTTCCAGCACTCCTTCAGGCACCAGGACTGTTAGAGTCACTTCCCCTCAGGTCTCTGCCCCTGCAGCTGACCTGCCTACTGATGCCTCTCCTCCTCCTCCTCCAATTCCATATCTCCCAATTCCATCTACCATTCAAACTCCATCCACCATCATCATCTCCAGCCCTTCTCCAACATCTACACCATCTCCAATCCTTACTCTTCCAACCACAGAAGAACAATTCCATCCTTTATACTCATACCCTCTACCAGATACTGCCACTTCATCACCCTCCATTCCCTCCTTCAACCTCATTGATGATTCCTTCATGGATGATTCACCATCCTCTCCTCCTGAGCTGCCCTCATCATCAACATCTTACCAAGATCTTCTGCAAGAAATTATTGACCAACCCACCTTCACACCCTCCATCTCCATCCCACTGTCCTCCATATCCACTTTACCCACACCTCAACCATCCCTTCCCCACTACACTAGCTCTCCACTACCATCATCAACAGCTACACCTCCATCCTCTACCTCTGCTCCAGTCACTACTGAGCAAGTAGATATTCCAGCCCTTGCTGACAGGCTTTATGAATTGCTAGCCCCCAGGCTATCTCTTCTCTTGGAGAGCTCCTTGGCTCCATTACTCTTGTCAGTGGCAGCCCTTTCTGCCAGGCTCTCCTTTATTCCCTCAGGCAGCCCCTTCAGCAGTGTGCCTTGATCCAGCCATGTCTGAATCTAGGCAGGGGGAGATGCCCTATGAAGTGAGCCTGCTGCTGCTGCTCTTGCTGTTTCTTCAGCTCCTGTTGCTGCTGCTGCTGCTGCTGCTGTGTCTCAAGATCCAGTTCCACCTCCTGCTGCAGTATTTGTAATAGACCTCAGGTCTTTGCTCTCAGAATTTGATTCTATATATTTCAGATGTCTGCCAGAGAAAGCTTGTCTTCTAGAGACAGTTGCTATCCAGCCCCCAGAGGATTTGTCCAAGGCCCTTGTGCCCTTCTCTTCTTGTGACCCCATCATCATCACTTCCTTTGTTAACTCAGTTTATGCTGCTGCTACTTTTGCTGAAAGCAGTGTGGTTGTTTCTGATGTTGCTGCCCTTCCTGCTGATACTGCTTGATGAGCCAATTTCTAAGGAGATCCTTATGACAGAGGCACATGAGTTTGAGCCCTCTGTATTTTCTGATGATATTTCTGCTGCTGATAATGCTGTTTCTGTCAGTGAAACTGCTGCTGTCCCAACTGTTGTTATTACTGCTCCAGAACCTTTAGTATCTGCTGTTGTTGTTACTGCTTCAACATCTGCTTCTGCCTCAACTTCAACTGCAACACCTTCAGTACCTGCTGCTACTGCTACTGCTTCAACTTCTGCTACGACAACCTCTGCTGCCTCATATGCTTCAATCCAGCTCAAGAAAGATTTGATGAAGAAGATTGATGCCCTTTATGATGATCAAAGTTCTGAAACTGATGAGTTCAGGACAGATTCTGATGATTCTTCTGCTACCATTGCCAGGAAGAGAAAGACAAGGAGCAAAGCCATGAAGAGAGTACCTCCAGCCAAGGTCAAGGACAATAATGATATACCATATTATATTCTTCATGATTGCCCCATAACAGAGCACTGGATGCAGTACTCAAAGAATCAACTCAAAGCAATGAAGAAGAAAAGGAAATATGAAAAAGGATCTTCCCAATTCCAACATCCTCATCCTCCTCCACCACCTCCTCCTGATGCAGGTGCAGGTGGAAGTTCAGCTGCTCAACCCCCTGCTAGAAGAAAAACCCCCTATCAGCCACATGCCAGATCTTATCATAGGGGAAGCCAGTCCAGGGGTTGTCAATTTAGAAGAGGAGGATATAGAGGCAATCAAAGAGAATTCCAAGTTTATTCTAAAGGATACTCAAGGCAACATCCCTACTCCAGGGAAGGACAAATTTCATCTGACACAACCTCTGGTCCTTTTCCCTATAAATTGAAGGAAACAGTTTCATCCAGGCCTCCTCAGGACAATCCTTCTAATAGATATGAGCCACCAGTGCCATTTAAAGACCTTGAGAATAATCTAGCTGCTTGGAACGCAAGGATGAAAGAGCTTGCTGCACTGGACCAGATTAAGAAAGCTAGAGAGCAAGGCAAAGACTCTTCCAACATCACTACAATGTCTGAACAGAGAAAGAAAGAGTTGGAAAGATATGGGTCAAGCAAATTTTTTGATTCTGACAGATACATGGAACTGCATCCTGAAGCAGTAGTTCCCAGGCCCAAACAGCAAACCACTTTAGGTGCAGCAGATGATACAAGATCAAAGAAAGAAGCTCTCAACCCCAACAGAGAAATCAAACTCATTAAGAGCAAGGAAAAGAAATGATTATGTAAGGTGACAATCACTCTTAATTTCTGATTATTATATGGGATGATATATATCTGTGGTTCTGCAATGTCCAGCTTTTTGCTTTTCTGTATTGTTGCATGTATGTTGTTATTTAATTTTTCCAAACTCTGTAAATAGTAATCCTAACCCAAATAGGAGGAGATTGTTGGAACACCCTATTAATAATTTGGGTCAGGATCACTATGTCTCTAGGAAACCAGTGTTTGACCTCATGTATAGCTCAAAAGGTCAATTAGAATTGAGTCTAAGGGTTAGAAGTCTAAGTTTGGAAGCTGCCCTCAAGACCAAGACATTTTCAGTTTGAGAGTAAGTCATATCGTCGAGCTCAGCACGACGATTCGTCGAACTCCGATCGACGATCGTCTAGCTCAACTTCGACAGATCGTCGAACTCCATTCGACGATCGCTGAGCTCAACTTCCACAAATCGTCAAACTCCATTCGACGATCTGCGAGCTCAGTTCGACGATCTTGACTCAGCTTTGGATCTCTATCTCTGAGCTCAGTTCGACGATCTTTGAGCTCAGATCAACAATATTGTGTTGCTGTATATGTTCATATCGCTGAGCTCAGTTCGACGATAGTAGAGATCAGTTCGACGTTTTCTGATGACTTCAAGGATTTATCAAGATTCAAATTCAGATCAGTTAGAGAGTTATTCTGCAATTAATTCAAAAGATTTTCTAGCCGTTTTCATTTATTTCTGGACCAAGTTTCAAGGGATTTTCAAGGAATATTTCTGTTGACTTTCCTCCAGAAGACATTTTGCAATTAAGGATGCAATTAATGCAGGCCAACGGCTATTCTTGACAAAGGATGTTTCTTCTATTCAGTACCAGAGAATAAAAGATAAGAATTTTTGAATCTCTCTGAGATAGATATCAATAATCCTCAGAACACAGACAAGAAGAACAAGCACAAAATATTCTATGTCTAAAAGAATTCTCTGAAGAACACACATTCAAGGAGATCAAATTTTCTGAAATCCTCAGATCTCTCTTGTCTAAAGTGTTCAAGGCCAACATCTTTCAAGACTCCAGACACCCAACATTTCAGTTGTTGCTGAAATCATCTTTTGCTGGAGATCAACTTCTGAAAGCCTATCACCCTACAGCAAAGCTTCTTTTCCTGAACATCTCAAGGACTCAGGGGGAGCTCTGACATAATCAAATCCACATAGTCTTCTCAGCTGCTTTGAGAAAGAGAAGACTTCCATCACTCTCTTACCCCCATCTCTGTAAAGGGTTTCTCAAACTCCCTTCAAAAGTTTGAACTTGGTTTTTGAGCACCTTGTCAAAAGCTCATTGGTGGCAAGACACCTGATCAAAAAATCTGATTTGCTTTTTGAGCACCTTATCAAAAGCTCATTGGTGCCCAGGACACCTGATCAACTCATCCTGCAGTGGATTCCTATCTAGGGTGGTAGAAGAGTGGATGTACCCAAGTTTAGGGGAACCACTATATTTCCTTGTGTCATCTAGATTGCTTGTCTTTATTTTTGTTTCTGGCTGTGATTGTTCTGTGATTAGCTTATGATTAGTTTAGTTCTGTGATTAGATTTATTAACTGCTTCCCTGCTCACTCAGATTACAACAATTGTTGTAAAAAGTTTTCAAGCACCATATACTCTATTCACCCCCCTCTAGAGTATATCAGATCTAGCTGCACTTTCAAAGCAGACTTGATATCATGTTTGCCACATGCCTTTGTGCTAGGTTCCAAGTGAACCCAAAAGAATCTCACCTAATTTTCTTAAAAAGGATTTTGAGATATATAAAGGGTTGTCCAAGTCTAGGCCTATGGTATCCTACTGAGTCAGAATTTGATTTAACTGGATTTTCAGATACTGACTTTGCTGGATGCAGGGTTGATAGAAAAAGCACCTCAGGGACTTGTCAGTTCCCTGGTATGAGGTTGGTATCTTGGTTTTGTAAGAAACAGTCTTCTGTATCAACCTCAACTGCTGAAGCAGAATATATTACAGCAGGCAGTTGTTGTTCTCAGATGCTGTGGATCCAAAACCAACTCCTAGACTATGGTCTCAACTTAAATAATTCAACTCTCTTTTGTGATAACACAAGTGCTATATCAATAGCACAAAATCCAGTCCATCATAGTAGGACTAATCATATAGACATTAGACATCACTTCATTAGAGAGTGTGTAGAAAAAAACAAAATTAATCTTGTCTATATCTACATTGATTTACAAAGAGCTGATATATTCACCAAACCTCTGTATGAGAGAAATCACTTATTCTTTATAAATCAGCTTGGAATGATCAATGGAGAAGACTTAGTTTAGTTTTTGTCTGCAATCGACGAATTTTCCAGAGTTCGTCGAACGGAGCTCAACGAACTAGGGAAAGTTCGGGAGATATTCGTCGAACGAAGGTCGACGAACTCTCTGTGAGTGAAGTTGTTTTCGTCGAACGGAGATCGATGAATCCACTTTAGAAAACTTTAGTCGAACGGAGCTCGACGAAATGTCCTCAACTCTTCTAGCTGAGCTCGATGAATTATTTCACTATGAATTATTTCGTCGATCTCAAGTCGAAAAATTTCTTATTTTTCGTGGAACGGAGTTTGTCGATTCATATTCCAGAAAATCTTATAACTAGGTTTTCTTCGACCTCCATCCCGCGCTTTCTGTTCCCTTGCACTTGATCATCGTTTTTCTCTCTTGTAAGTGATTTCATGGCGATTCAAGCAGGAACCCTAGCTGCAATGAGGTTCGACACCAGCTTCGATGTCGACTTTGACTCATTTCAACACTCCGACCCGATCTTTTTACATATTCTGGAACTTCTGGAAGAACAGAAACTGAAGAACCTAATGACAACAAAGATAAAATTATCTGGAACTGAGATAAGAGAATGGGTCTATACTTCATCAACATCAGAAGAGAATACCATGACAGGAACAATTGTGGGTAACGCTATAACTCTCTCTCCCACAGTATTAACTGAAATTTTTGGATTGAACAATGGAGACGAAGAACTGGAAATAGATTCTGAGTAATATAATATGATGTTAAGTTTGATGGGCTATGCAGGAAATAATCCCCATAAACTGTTGAAGAAACATTTATCTGCAGAATATAAATTTCTGGAAGATATTGTCGGGAAAGTCTTGCTAGGCAAGCACACTGCCCATGACTACATTACTAAGCATCAGTTTTTGGTCATGTGTGCAGTGGTAAATAAGAAACAAGTAGACTGGGCTCAGATCATATTTGATCTAATAAAGAAAAAGAACAATTAGAAGGAAATCTATTTTGGAAGGATCCTAGGGATCTTCCTGAAGGAGAAGGCTGCTGAATCACTGGTCTCCCCAGCCATATTCATTAATGCCAGCAAGAGGCTCACATGTGCCTTGTTTGGTAGGTGGGAGAGGATTATATCCAAGCTCTCCAAGGCTTCAACCTCTTCCACCCCAGCTTCTGAAATCACAAGGGCTATTAGACCCACTCCCTACCCTGCTGAAGAGCTCATCCCCACACCTCCATCCCTTCCAGCAACTCAACAACAATCACCCTCCATAATTCATACTCCCTCTCTTGAACCACATCAACAACTCCAACAACAACTTCAACCACATCAACAACCACAACCCTCTATTCATATTCCTACTACAGCTACATTACCTACCACCTCTCCACTAATAGACCTCACTGATTTCCCTTCCTCACCCACCCAGGAATACCATCAACCCACTCCACCTCAATCACCCCAATCCCCCAATGATATACCAGCCCCAACACCACCTTCATCTCCTCTTACACCACACTTGTCCTCCATACCATCCTTCAATCTGCTGACACCTCCTCCCAATTCTCCTCCTCCTCCACATCCATTCACACAGGATGTCCACATGAAAGATGCCTCTTCTCCATCCTCACCAACATCTACCATCCCTCCAACTGTTTCCACCTCAACACCATCTGCCACTCCAACACTAGACCCCTCCACCATCTATTTTGTCCTTGCTCTCATCACACCCCTCCTCAAAACCATCATAGCAGAGGCCATTACACCTCTCGCTACCACCATTTCCTCTCTCTCTGCTCAAATTTCTGCCCTCTCTGTAGCCCCCTCTTCATTTAGGGGCCTGGCTCCAGTTATTACCGAAACCAGGCAGGTGGAGATGCTTGATATGCTTGATGAAGAAGCTGCAGCCGCTCCAGTAGCAACATCAGTTCCAGCAGCAGAAACTCTAGCTCCAGCAGATGCAGAGGCATCAACAGCAGAAGATACATATACAGATTTAATTGATTTAATTCAGTTTATTGAGACTGACATGGATATGGAAGATGTAGTCCCAGAAGAGTTAATTACTGCTGGTGATTTCATTTTAAATCCCACAGTAGATTTGGTTAATTTGTTAAGCATTTTTGATACTGCATACTTGAAATTCTTTCCAGTACAATATACTAAGCCATCTTTGGATATTATCCCATACACCTCTCCAATAATCCCTAAAGTGGCTAAGCAGCTTAAGGACAACTTTGCTTCTCAAGAGGTTCCTATTCGCCTCTTCCTAAAGTTGTTTCCCCAATTGTCTCTTCCCCTTCAATCCCAACTTTTGTAATGGGCACCCTTTCCAGATCTGGATGAGTTAATCAGGGCAGACATTGAAGAAGAAAATAAGGCAGCTGTTGAAAGCACTGTCATAGTTAGTTCTCCAACCCCTCTTGAAATTTCTCTTCCAGCTCCAGCTCCAGCATCTACTCCAGCTCCATCCCAAGTTGAGAAAACCATTATATCTGATGAAACACTGACAAAGCTAGATGCTTTATATGATAATCCACAGGATATCAGTGATGATGATGATGATGATGATGAGGATGATGAGGATTCTGATGAGGATGCTAAGAAAAAGAAGAAGCCAATATCTAAAAAGAGAAAAACTCCTCCTCCTCCTGCTCCTAACCAAAACCAACCAATGACACTCCCTACTATATTCTTCAGAAGATAACTCCATATAAAGGGATTCCATCTTGGATGTGTTTATCCAAAAATGAACAGAAAGAGAGGAAGAGAAGCAGAAGATACTCTCCTCCTCCATCTCAGAAATACAGAAAAGATCCACCTCCTCATCATCATCCAGCTGCTGGTGCTTCAGGCATAACTTCCCAAAGATCTACCCAATTCCAAACATATCACAAACATCAAGGGAGATCTTGTTCTGAAAGTAGCCAGCATATGCATTACTCTTCAAGGAAGCAACATCAATTGTAGCATCAACCACAGCAGCAGCATCAACCACAGCAGTAGCATCAACAACAACTATCATTCCCTGCAAATCAGAAAGCTGAAAGTCCTAAAAGTCGAAATTCTCCTCCTGCTCCTTTTGAAGATCCCGAAACATCTAATACAGCTAGAATGGCCAGGTTCCAAGAACTTGTAGGCATTTCTATGATTAACAAGGCCAAAGCTGAAGGAAAGGATCCTTCTGAGTATTCCACAATGTCTAAGTACAGGAAAGAAGAGCTTAAGAGTTTTGAGAAAGCAAACAAGTTTTTCAATATTGATGTCTACATGAAGTTGCACCCAGAAGCAGTTATCCCCAGAGCCACATCTTTGAAGATTATAGGGGATGCGGATAAGACCATGACAAAAGTGCAAACTTCAGATCAAAACAGAGAAATTGTCTTTACAAAGCCTGGAGATAAAGGTAAAGAAGTAATGCCCAAAGAGAAGAAACAAAAGAAGTGATTCTGAACCGCTTTACTTGTGTTATATATATATATATATATATATATATATCTGTTGCATGTGTACCACCCCATCCGTCGCATGACATATAATAGAAGGTCCAGCTGGAACCCGACGCCATATACCACAAACAGTCAGAATGGTTAAATAAGAATATCCAAACTTTCCAGTTAAGACTACTCGTCCTGCACAGAATATTCTAGTGGAAGCTTTTAAAAGTAGAAAGAACCCAAACTTGTATCCAAATAACATTAATGTCCACCATCATTACCACTGGAATGAAATAATAACACACTGAAAGAAACTTGGCCTTATGGCCTTACAGAGGTTCACTTAATTAAATAATGGTTTTCATACATCGGCTCGCAGGCCGACCACACATGACAAAAGTAAAGTGCAACTATTCGCTTTGGCCTTCTAGGGCCAGCACAGCAACATGGGATCCAGCCCGCTATTGGGTACTCGGCTCTGCAGCACTTGCAAGCACATTCCACCGCATGGTGGAAAATAAAGCAACGTTCAGCCAAAAGCCGACCAAAATATAACGACCCTGCCCCTTACTTGGGACGGAGGTGCTCTTACCCTGCATAACATTAGCCCAGTAAAATAATAAAGCGCAATTATACTACGCCACGGGTGTAGGCTCGCACGGCCAAACACCCCGTGCACTCAGGGCACATTAACGGTGAATCCTGACACTTCAGCGTCTTCACCACCATCCCAAAGATGGCAACCACAGGAGCATTTAGCCTTTCTGACCACCGTCTAAGGCTCCCGATTATGCAAACGGCCAGTCCCCTTTTCGGGTCTCTCGCACCGAACCGTATAACGTAAGTCTAATTCCACTTGCACGTTGCTCACACAACGTAGTCAATTTAAGACATACGCACGAGCCAAGCTTCTCTCGGATCCCAAAACCTTTCCAAACAATCACATAACCTAGTTATGTTCAAGGCCAATCCCTGACCGCCAAGTTAGCAGAACACGTTTCCGCTCAGTTTTTCGGGTGTGCCTTGGATTTAATCCCCAAGGATCCCTGCTGCAATCTACCACGTAGAAACCCGAAAACCCAAAGCACGGAGTCTTCTCCAGCAAAACATATCAAATGCAACATCACTGATCCAGACAATACACGTCCATGTAGGCTTCACACATAATTCCTATACCCGTACTTCGATTCCGGACTCTACAGGCAACACAAGGGGGACTATTCACATCAACCCCAAGGAACACCACGCACTCACCACACACTCGCGGGAGCGGGATTACCTATGCAGAAAGGAAGAGCTTCACATGCTCAAGTTGAGAATCGTTACCCTTGTAGTCCGCTTTGGCGCCATGGAAAAACTACATGGATAGAAGTCTTCGCAACGATCTTTCCTCAACGGATCCGCTCTCAGATCTCAAAACGGTGCTCTGATGCTCCGCTGGCGGTCGGAATCTTCCTTCTTCTTCCTCCTCTCTCTAACACCTTGGAAAGAGAAAGCCTTGGAGAGAAATGAAGGATTAACTCCCCTATTCTCGGCCTTAACACAGCAGGAAACCATCTGGGCCGTTGGATCTTATTTAAAGAAAATGAACGGCTCAGATCCTCTCAAAAATCCCCAAACCTGGGCCGAACACAGCTTGGCACACGACCGTATCCCAGGCCGTGTGCCTCGATCCAGGCACGATCGTCGAACACAGAGACTCACACGGGCTCAGACACGCCCGTGTCACTCGACAATCGTCGAGCGAATATCGTCGATCGTCGAACGCAGAGGGTCACTCGACAATCGTCGAGTGCCTTTAGTCAACCTCAATCGGCTTGCACACGGGCACGGGTCAAGACACACCCGTGTCCCGGGGTCGTGTCACCAGTAACCGCTACGCCAACCGACACGACTCTTGGGAACACAGGTACTGACACGGGTAGGCACACACCCATGTCTAATGACACGCCCGTGTCATTAGGCCTTGTTCGTAGCCGTGTCCTTCTCGGGATAAAAACAGCCAAAATAACAGCCAGACACGGTCTTGGACACGCCCATGTCCTAGGCCGTGTACCCCTATACAGGCACCAAAAATCCTTTTTTACGCGACCAACTCAAATACAATTTTTGGGGCATTACAAATCTCCCCCACTTAAGGAATTTCGTCCCGAAATTAAGTAAAGGTACACAAATCTAACAGTTACCTGAGTGGAATAACTCGGGATATTCCTCCAACATAGCTTGCTCTCGCTCCCATGAAAGCTCCTCACGTCCGCAATTATCCTAATGGACTTTAACCATTCAGACTTCCTTGTTGCGGAGTAGCTTGACTGCAACATCTTCAATACGTACTGGCTTGACCCTTGTCATTAATTCATAATCAACCGGTACTTGATTGTCCGCAATGATCTGTGAAGGCTCTTGCACCGCCTTACGCAACACCGACACATGGAACACGTCATGTAGCCCACTTAATTCTGCCGACAGCTTCAATCTATACGCCGCCTCGCCAACACGCTCCAGAATTTCAAATGTTCCAAGGTATCTCGGACTCAACTTCTTCAAGCGCCGAAACCGCGAGACACCCTTGAACGGATTAATTTTTTAAGTACACCCAGTCGCCACCATTGAACTCCACATTCCTATGTTTGGCGTTATAGTACTTTGACTGTCTATCCTGAGTAATCTTCAATCGTTCTTGAATTGTCTGAATCATTGATGTGGCATCTTCCACTGCTTGACATTTGTAAAGCTTCGACTCGCCCGTCTCCAACCAAGACAACGGCGTGCGACACTTTCTCCCATACAAGGCTTCGAAAGGCGCCATTCTGATACTCACCTGAAAGTGTTGTTATACGCAAACTCCACCGTGTACAAGTGGTCTTCCCACTGCTTTCCAAAATCTAGGACACACATGCGAAACATGTCTTCCATCGTCCGGTAGACCCTCTCGGTTTGGCGATCCGTCTGCGGATGAAAGGCTGTGCTGAACTTTAGCTTAGTACCCACCAGACTATGCACCAACCTCCAGTCATTCGACGTGAAGCGTACATCTCGATCACTAACAATACTGCAGTGCACACCATGCAATCGTACAATATTCTCCACAGAGTTTGGCTAAATTTTCCACCGGATCATCCTTCCTGACCAGAATAAAGTGCGACACCTTTGTCAACCTATCTACGACCACCCAAATGGCATCATTTCCCTTCTGCGACTTCGGCAAACCATGCACAAAATCCATAGATATGTCGTCGAATTTCCATTCTGGGATAGGTAGGGACTTCAAGAAACCTCCGGGTTTCTGGCATTCCGCCTTCACCAATGCACATGTACGACACTTGGCCACTTAAAGTGTTATGTCCTTCTTCAATCCTGGACACCAGAACAATTTCTTCAAGTCTCTGTACATCTTCGTGCTTCCCGGGTGGATTGAGTACTTGGTATGATGAGCCTCATACATCAACTCCTCCCGAAGATTATCCGCACTAGGAATGCATAGGCGACCGTCCTTCCTTAGTAACCCATCTTCAACAGCAAACTGGGAATTTGACCCATCCAAAGATTCATCCAAGATCTAATTCATGCTGTTATCCTGAACCAAAGCCCGCCGAACTATATCAGCTAGGTCACACTGCACCTCTATCCAAAACAGTTTCGCCTCAGCACTAGACTGCTTGTCGACACAAGATATCTCCAAATCATCCAACTCATGGACCAATCTCTCATCATGTACTGATAACCAGTTGGCCTGCGCCGGAGTCCTGCGACTCAACGCATCTGCCACTGCATTTCCTTTCCCAGGCACATAATGTATCCTGAAGGTGTAGTCCCCTAAGAACTCCATCCACCTCCGTTGCCTCATGTTCAGATTCTTTTGATCCAACATGTACTTCAAGCTCTTATGATCGGTGTAAATATCGACCTTCACACCATACAGGTAGTGCATCCAAATCGTTAGAGCAAATATCACGGCCGCTAACTCTAAGTCGTGGACCGGTAATTCCTCTCGTGAGCCTTCAATTGTCTTGAACCGTAGGCTATCACACTCCAATGCTGTAGCAAAACACAGCCTAAACCACTGCCCGAAGCATCACTATAGATCTCGAACCCTTCGGTTACACTTGGCGAACATAAAATAGGCGCTGTGGTCAACCGCCTCTTCAACTCCTCAAAATCCTGCTCACACTCCGGAGACCACACAAACTTCTGATCCTTCTTTGTCAACGTCGTGAGTGGTAGCACTATTCGCAAGAAGTTCTCTACGAAGCGCCTGTAGTAGCCAGTAAGCCCCAGAAAACTCCAAACCTCTGCCACTATAGTAAAAGCAGGCCACTCCCGTATCGCCACTATCTTCGCCGGATCCACATCTATCCCTTCTCCACTGACAACATGACCAAGGAATGCTATCGAGGATAACCATAATTCACACTTGGAGAACTTAGCATACAACTGGTTCCTCCTCAACATCTCCAACACCATGTGTAGATGACTATAGTGATCCTCCTCGCACTGCAAGTACACCAGGATATCGTCGATAAATACTATCACGAAACGATCCAGGTACTCTCTGAATGTCCTGTTCATCAGATCCATAAACACGGATGGCGCATTAGTCAAACCAAACGGCATGACCGTGAACTCGTAATGCCCAAACCACATACTGAATGCTGTCTTTGGGATGTCGCTCTCCCTTATCCTCAACTGGTAGTAACCGGATTTCAGATCTATCTTCGAATATAACGCTGACCCAACCAACTGATCAAATAGATCATCAATCATGGGGATCAGATATTTGTTCTTCTCCGTAAGCTTGTTCAATTCCCGATAGTCAATGCAGAGTCGCAAGCTCCCATCCTTCTTCTTAACGAAAAGAACCGGTGCGCTCCAAGGCGACGAACTTGGACACACATACCCATGCTCCAACAACTCTTAAAATTGCACCTTCAACTCCGCCATCTCTCGCGGCGCTATCCGATATGGAGAGCGTGACACCGGTTTGGCACCTGGTACCAGCTCAATGGTAAAATCAATCTCCCGCTGAGGAGGGACTCCTGGGAGATCATCTGGGAACACATCAGGATACTCAGACACAACTGGAATACTGTCAAGACTTGGCTTAGGCATCGAAGTCTGCACTAGAGTGACAAATAGCTCTGCCCCAGACCGAACCGCCTTAATCACCTGAAGAGCTGACATCAAAATCTTACCCGACCTTTTCATGCCCGCAAAAGTAGTCTCCCGATCAGTATTCAGACCCAACTTAACTTCCTTACGGTTGCAATCAATGCATGCACCCTGCTCCGAGAGACAATCCATACCGAATATTATGTCGTACTCTGCCAACGGCAAAAGCAACGCTCGCAAATCAAACTCTTGGTCTCCAATCCGAATCTTCACTACGCAAATCCTATCCGCGCGCATTGAGCACCCATTGGGCAACAACTCATCGAATTTGTCTTTTTCCATCGAGGACAGAACCCCGATGCGTGATATGAATTTTTCGGACAAGAAGGAATGTGATGCTCCCGTATCAAACAGGGCACTTGCCGGAAACTCAAAGATCAACACAAAGCCTAGCACCAACAAAAGTAAGCTAACAAATACGAAGGTAACAACTATAAAAGTTAAACCACTGTAATTTAACTCATACATGTCACCACATCCGCTTGCTTTATGGCCTCTTGCAGGCCAAGGTTGTAAACTCTAGGCTGGGCTGGAGCATGGTGGGACGCGGTTGACTCCACCGCCTTCCCTTTCTCCTCATAAGTCGCTACAGGCTTCCTCTCGGACTTTGAAAGTCCGCTCCAACACTCACGAGCAAAATGCCCCGTCTTCCCACAGTTGTAGCAAGCTCCTGGGACTCGACTTATAGTTGCCCCCGACGCACCAGACAGAGGGGTTGAGTTCGAAGTCCTCTGTTTCTTGTTCCACCTGCGTAAACTTGACTTGGTATTTGGCACCTTCAACTCGTACTTCTTTTCTCCTGGGTCCTTCTTCTCTTGAACTTTCTTCACAACCTTCTCCAATGACTAGGCCGAATTGACCAAGGCTAGGAAGCCCTGTGCCTTAGGCCCAGCAAGTAGTAGCTGTAGATCGCCGCGTAGACCATCATAAAACCGGTTGGTCTTCTGTTCTTCTTCCATAAACGTAGCACCAACATAACGACCCAACTGTGTGAACTCATGGAGATACTCGTCCACGCTTCTGGCTCCCGGAGTCAACCCAAGAAATTGGTTCTCCATCTCAAGCTTCTAAGCAGAGGGTACAAAACTGGCTAGGAACAATCTTGAAAATTCCTCCATAGGCACATAAGCAAGCTGCCTACCCACTAAGAGATGAAACTCCAATTCATCGCACCACAGCCTCGCTTCACCCACCAAAAGAAAAGTCGCTATGGTGGTCTTCTGCCACTCCTCAGTTAACGTGGCTATCAAAACCCTCTTTATCGAAGAGAGCCAGTCCTAAGCTTGAGCTGGCATTCCAACCCCATCGAACCTCGGAGGATTAAAGCCCATTACATGCTTTATCTGCTTCTCCGTAGCTCTCCTCGACTCTACCAGATCAACTGCTGCGCGCTCCACCACTCTCGGCACTGCCGCCCTAACCGGTTCTTGCTCATTCGTAGGAGGTGCGTGATGCATTTGCCCTGCAGGTTGGGCATTAATCATCGCAAATACGGCTTTAGCCACCATCCTGATGGTTTCTGCTGAAGGAGGTGTAGTAGGCATGTCTCTCGGTGCACTACTTTCCGATGATTGCGGATGCTCTGACTGACCAGCACCGCTCCTAGCTGCCTATAGAAGCAAAGACACACGATTAGACGACAACCAAATTGCTAAAAGCAATCATTGGAACACTCAGATTCCACAAAATAAGTGTATTTTTCATTCTTACGTGGACATTCATGTGTTCTTTTTGATGTTATAATGATGATGCACACATGTGCTCACCACCCCTTAAAAGAATTTGCCCACGAATTCATTTAAGCCTGACCGTAACCAGAAGTCTGATACCAAATTGTAACACCCCCATCCATCGCATGGCATATAACAGAAGGTCCAGCTGGAACCCAATGCCATATAACACAGACAGTCGGAAGGGTTACATAAGAGTATCCAAACATTCCAATTAAGACTACTCGTCCTACACAGAGCATTCTAGCAGAAGCTTTTAAAAGTAGAAAAAACCCAAACTTGTATCCAAATAACATGAATGTCCACCATCATTACCACTGGAATGAAATAATAACACACTGAAAGAAATTTGGCCTTATGGCCTTATAGAGGTTCACTTAATTAAATAATGTTTTCCATACATCGGCTCGCAGGCCGGCCACACATGACAAAAGTAAAGTACAACTATTCACTTTGGCCTTCTAGGGCCAGCACAACAACATGGGCTCTAGCCCACTATTTGGTACTCGGCTCTGCAGCACCTGCAAGCACATTCCATCGCACGGTGGCAAACAAAGCAACGGTCAGCCAAAAGCCGAGAAAATTATAACGACACCGCCCCTTACTCGGGACGGCGGTGCTCTTTCCCTACATAACATTAGCCCAGTAAAACAATAAAGCGCAATTATACTACGCCACAGGTGTAGGCTCACAACGCCAAACACCTCGTGCACTCAGGGCACATTAACAGTGAATCATGACACTTCAACGTCTTCACCACCATCCCAAAGATGGCAACCACGTGAGCATTTATCCTTTCTGGCCACCGTCAAAGGCTCCCGACTATGCCAATGGCCTGTCCCCTTTTTGGGTCTCTCACACCGAACCACATAGCCTAGGTCCAATTCCACTTGCCCGTTGCTCACACCACGGAGTCACTTTAAGACGTATGCATGAGCCAAGCTTCTCTCGGATCCCAAAACTTTTCCAAACAATCACATAACCCAGTTATGTTCAAGGCCGGTTCCCTGACCGCCAAGTTAGCAGAACACGTTTCCGCTCAGTTTTCCGAGTGTGCCTTGGATTTAATCCCCAAGGATTCCTGCTGCAATCTACCACGTAGAAACCCGAAAACCCAAAGCACGGAGTCTTCTCCGGCAAAATATATCAAATGCAACATCACCGATCCAGACAATACACGTCCGGGTAGGCTTCACACATAATGCCTATGCCAGTACTTCGATTCCGGACTCTACATGCAACACAAAGGGGACTATTCACATCAACCCCAAGGAACACCATGCACTCACCACACACTCGTGGGAGCGGGATTCTTTATGCAGGAAGGAAGAGCTTCACATGCTCAAGTTGAGAATCGTAACCCTTGTAGTCCGCTTTGGCGCCATGGAAAAACTACACGGATAAAAGTCTTCGCAATGATCTTTCCTCCATGGATCTGCTCTCAGATCTCAAAATGGTGCTCCGATGCTACTGCCGGCGGCCGGAATCCTCCTTCTTCTTCCTCCTCTCTCTAACACTTGGAAAGAGAAAGCCTTGGAGAGAAATGAAGGATTAACTCCCCTATTCCCGGCCTTAACAGAGCAGGAAACCATCTGGGTTGTTGGATCTTATTTAAAGAAAATGAACGGCTCAGATCCTCTCAAAAATCCCCAAACCTGGGCCGAACACGGCTTGGCACACGACCATGTCCCAGGACGTGTGCCTCGATCCAAGCACGATCGTCGAACACAGAGACTCACACGGGCTCATACATGCCCGTATCGCTCGACAATCGTCGAGCGAATATCGTCGATCGTCGAACACAGAGGCTCACTCGATAATCGTCGAGTGCCTTTCGTCGACCTCAATCGGCTTGCACACGGGCACGTGTCAAGACACGCCCGTGTCCCGGGGCTGTGTCACCAGTAACCGCCACGCCAACCGACACGACTCTTGGGAACACGGGTACTGACACGGGTAGGCACACGCCCATGTCAAATGACACGCCCGTGTCATTAGGCCGTGTTCCTAGCCGTTTCCTTCTCGGGATGAAAATGTCCAAAACACCAGCCAGACACGACCTTGGAAACGACCGTGTCTTAGGCCGTGTACCCCTATACAGGCACCAAAAATCCCTTTTTATGTGACCAACTCAAATACAATTTTCGGGGCGTTACAACATGTGTTATTGATCTCTGCCAGATATATGCTTTCTTGCCTTGTGATTTTTAATTTTGATTTAAGTCTGTAATTAGTGACCTCACCCAAATAGGGGGAGATTGTTGGATCCCTAGTAAGATTTGGGCTAGATTCACTAAGTTAGGATCATATGACCCACAATGTATAGCCAGGGTCATGTTTGTGTCCTAGAGTCTAGGTCAAGTCCTTAGAATCAACATCACATGGAACAGCTATCAACAAGATTTCCAGAGACTCAAGACTTAAAGTTTTTCTAAAGACCAAGTAAAATGAGTTCGACGTTCGTCGAACTCAGGTCGACGATAGTCGTGCTCAGCTCGACGATCTCAGAGAAAATTCTCTGAGCTGAGCTCGATAAACTTCATTCTCAGGTCGACAATCTCTTGACTACCTTCAGCATTCCAAGTTCAGATGTTCTCTAGACTCAGGTCGATGAACTAAGTTCTCTGGACGACGATTTCTGGATTCTTTACTTCAACTTTTTATAGCCAGAAGCTTCTCAAATTTTTCAAAGTCCAGAATCATCTCCAGTCGACGAACTTGATTCTCAGCTCGACGAAACCAATTCTTAGGTCGACGAATTATGGATACTTCACTTCAACACCTTCGTCCAACAGAATCTGAAATTATTCTAAGTCCAGAAATATTTTGCTAAACTTCAATCGACGAAAACAGTTATCAGCTCGACGAACTCCATACACAGAAAAGGCAAAGTTTCTTGAGAATATAGATCTGCTCTCTGCTCAACGATCTTGGAACTCAGCTCGACGAACAGAAGTCATCGGGTCGACAAACTCAGAAACTCAGCTCGACGAACTGTGAATCAACTCGACGATTTCTGTTATCAGTTCGACGAATCTAGTCTTAGTTATTTTCCATCCTTCTGTCCCTTTCTTAATGCAATAATTCCTGAGTAATTAATGCTTCAATATTCTCTGAATATAACCGTTGGATGAAGCATTGGTTATGGTCTTCTCCAGGATTATTGCCTGCCATTTTTCCATGGTACAGTTGGGGAAATAAATCAATGCAGATTATTCTCAAGGCCGTCAGCATTGATTGCAGAGGAATTTCAAATTTTGAAAGAGAATTTTTATAGGAAATATAAAAGCAATTTTTCTCTCCTTTCCCACAAGATCAGATAGAGAACACAGAGAGACAAAATATACAGAAGATAGTCAGTCTAAAATAAGAGATTCACTGCTCTTTGTCAACACAGAAGTCTGACACAACAAGAAGTCATATTCCTAAAGATCATCAGCTATCTGAAGAAGAAGAACACTTAATCAAAATAAAGAGTCTTCTGTCTTCAACACTCCAGGATACTTCAAAGGACAACTACATAACTATCTGTCAAAGAATTTCCTGAACAGCTACTAATCAAGGCTGAACTACTGAAGGCCTATCACCCTGTAGCAAGGCTCCATCTCTCTGAACCATTCTATACCTCAGGGGGGGCCTTTGCTAAAATCAATATCCACAAGTCTTCTCAGTTGTATATTGAGAAAGAGAAGACATAATCATATCTCACCCCCCCCACTGTATAAAGGGTTATAATTCCCTTCAAAAGGTATTCCTTGTTGTATGTCACCTGATCAAAAGACTTGAGAATTAGTTTTTGAGCACCTGATCAAAAGCTCATTGGTGTCAGGCACCTGATCAAAAATCTGAGTGGATTCCTGCCAGGGTGGTAGAAGAGTGGATGTACCCAAGTTTAAGGGAACCACTATAAATTCTTGTGTTGTCTGGATTGATCTTTTCTTTTGTTTCTTGTGTTGTGGCTGTTTGTTAGGATTGTTGTTTTAATTTTGTTCCTGCACTAGATTAAATCAGAAGAAAATTTTATAAACTCTGAATACTCTATTCACCCCCCCCCCCCCGCTAGAGTATTCCTGATCTAACAGCTCACTTTCACAAAGTCGACGCATCCAACAGCAAAATAGAGTCCCTTGTCAGTGGGAATAAGATAAAGAGAACTCCAAGAAGGTTAGGCAAGATGCTACAGTTACCTAAGTTCTCTGAGATAGATGATGAAGAAGACCTGGTGTTGTATGATGTCAAATAAGGAATAAAGTGGTGTGGTCTACCTAAACACACCACCGGATCCATTCTCAGAAAGGAACTAAACTTGAGAGGTAAGTTCCTAGTCGATGTCATTGGGAAGGCCCAGTAGTGTAATACAGGCTCACATGATAAAATTTCTAAGAAAATGTTTGAATTCGTGGACTGAGTAATTCTCTCCAAAAGGATAGATTGGGGACAAATTCATTTTGATAGATCAGTGGAATGCTTGGCTGAGCCAAATTTGGAAAGAATTTTCTCCCTATTTCTAATGAACAATGTACCAGGGATCCTCTATATGAGGTTAGGAACCAAGATCCATCATATGATAAAGAAGGACATAAAGATGCTGGACAGATGGGACTGGGTCATCCAGCCCCATGGCCAGTCTATTGCCAAGAAGAAAGAGATTCAAGTTCCTGTACCAGAAGAAAGCACCACCAACAGTTCATCTGAACACCCTGAGGAAGAGCCTCATGATCCCAACCTAGCTGACTCAACTGATGAGGCCAGTAAGGACACGTGAGCCCAGATCACTATTTCAGAAGAAACAGCTGATGTAAACGTGCCAACAACTGAGGAAGATGGCCAAGTGGCAAAAGAGATTGTCAACAAAATATCCATTGCGTTGAAGGGGGAGACCTCCAAGTTCCCAGCTACTGCTGATGATGTATCTACACCAACACCCCAAGATCTTCAAGATGGAAATAGCCCTCAGAGTGAGGGGGAGCAAGTTCTAGAATAAGTTATGCAAGTTGCTTTTGCTGATAGGGAAACTCTCCAGCTTGCTGATGATGTGAACATGACAGCAGCTACAGATCTGCATGTCACTGAGGACATGGTTGAAATTGAGGGGGAGATTCATCCTGAACTCCCATCTCAAGGTCAAGTTTTTGATGCTGACTCCTCTGTATCAAAAAAAGAGCGATATACTTCTGAAATATCCAAGAATGCACCATCTTCAATGTACAAAATGGGTGATTATGGAACAAGGGCATAAGTCAGATCAGACCAAGAAACCTTCTGTGATGAAAGTACTTCAGCAAGGCTTGATAAAATACCTCCTTTATTTCTGGCCCAGCTGAAGGGCTTACTAGATGAGCAAAGAAGATCTTTCAAAAACTTAGTTTATGATGCCCTCAAAAACATCAGAAATGAGTTGTCCACATAGATCAAGTCCATCAAGTTTTAAGTAAATCTGCTGAAGGCCGAGACTGTGAAATTCTTCACCAGGGCAGCCCCTACAGTCGATTATACTATGCAGAAACTGGATGAGTTGGGCAATAATACAACTACAGTCATAAAAAATCAGAACATTAATGCCAACAACATGATTATTGTCCATAATACTGATAAAGTTCTGAGGGAACAACAAAAGGATGAAATTTTTACCAAGATGGATGCTTCAACCAAACTCCCGGATGATTACATGCTTGAAGTGAAGAACCAGGTTACTTATGGAGTTAACTACCTGGAATCTAAAAGAAACACAGTCAGTGCATCTCATACCAATATGATTTGTGAAGAAGTCAAAAAGGGGGAGAGGGAGACAATAAAATCAAACACTTAGAATGTTGCGTGGGTAGAAAATGTCATAAGGAGATCATTTGTGATAGAGCCGGTTCAATGTGAAAACATCCCTATATTCCCTACCCATATTCAAGAAGCCCTGAATCTCGGTCAGTTAGCTCAGCAACATGATCAAACCTTTGCTCAACATGCTGAAGAAGGTGCTCAGTGGGCTGAACCAACATAAATTGTTGATATTCCCTCATTCAGCCGTACTGCTGACCAAATCATGAGGTATAAGGGAAAATATGCTACTGAAGAGGAAGTGGAGATCACACTAAGCAAGAAAAGGTATAGAGAAGTGATGGAGAAAAGGCCTGACTTTGAGCAATAGAGCCCTGAGTCCAGGACCATCATTCTGTAAGCATGGGAGCGGGTTAAGACTAAGAAGACTGAAACATTAAAGTTTTATAGCTCTATAGAGTGGGCTAAGATGGAAGAGAGGGACACTGAAAGATGGCAATACAAAAAAGATAAGAATGTTGGCACCTTGCTTCCTAATGTTGTAGAGCCTACAAAGTACATCCAAAAACCCTTTAGTTACTTTCAAAGGCAGAAAGTCAAAATGTGTTAGAGTGCAACTGAGAAGATTGTCAAGAAGCCCAAAAGTAGTGGCAATATTATAAGAGAACCTGAAACATGAATGTGTTTCTTGTTTATCTTAGAGGGCTGAAGGATGTGTGATTTTTGTATTATGCACATTAAAAATAATTATCCTTCTGTTAATGAGCTTCATTTTAATCAAATATGTGTTCATTATTTCTATGTTTTGTAATATGCTATATATTGTATTTATTATATATTTAAGTTAGTGTATAAAACTGTCTTAGGTTTTGACTTCTCCAATTAGGGTGATATTGTTGGGTCCATTGATCCCAATGTCGAAGATTTGAAGAAGTCCTAATAGATAATGGTATATACATGTGTGTAATCTGACACTTGTCACCAGCTTTATTTCTGTAGGATGTTCCTTGGAAGATGATTAGACAAGGTGTCTATGTGATGGTGACAGGTGGTCACAAGGTAGGAGGTGGAGAGACAGAAAATCTGTCTAATTCCACAGGCGTTGAGTGAAGTAAGCTCACTCAATGTCAGATGCAAAGAATTTTGGCCGAGTCCACAGGAATTCAGTGAACGAAGCTCACTCAATGCCAGATGCAAATAAATGTGGCTAAGTCCACAGTAATTGAGAGAAGCAAGCTCACTCAACACCAGATGCAAAGAAATGTGGCTAATTCCACAGCTGTTGAGGGAATCAAGCTCACTCAATGCCAAATGCAAAGAAATATGGCTAAGTCCACATGCATTGAATGAAGCAAGCTCACTCAATGCGAGATGCAAAGAAATATGGCCAAGTCCACAGGTATTGAGTGAAGCAAGCTCACTCAATGCCAGATGCCAAAAAGTGCTGAGATAAGACAAGTCAGTCAAAACCTGGCTACTTGCAAGGCAGAAAAATGGCTTAGTCCACAGGCGTTGAGTGATGGATGTTCACTCAACGCCATACTACAAAAAGCGATGAGTAAAGCTCAGATTATCAATGCTTTATCTTTGATAGTAATGAAATCTAGTTATGTCCAGAAATGTCGAGTGATGAAGGCTCACTCGACGCCTAATAGTTAAGACTACATAAGTCTAGATGGCATTGAGTGACGAAGACATACACAACGCACTCATTGCCTAAGCTGACAGAAAATCTATCTGAGTATAACAACCTTGAGTGAGATCTATTCACTCAATGCCTCATCAATATAATAGGCTAAAGTAGAAAGCGTTGAGTGAAGATGCTACACTCAACGCTTTCATTCAGAAATGCTACTAAGGGTTTTGGAATTATGTGATGAAGGCTCGCACAAATCCTAGTGACATAAAACTGTCTAAGTACTTTGGCATTGAGTGAAGCTTGTTCACTCAACACCTGAGATGTAGAAAGATTGGCTGAGGCCAAAAGTGTTTAGTGAAGCTTGTTCACTCAACACTCTCAACACCTGAGTAATATGGAAATCTGTCTAAGTGTTTTGGCATTGAGTGAAGCTTGTTCACTAAATGACTATTCTAAAGAGATTGAATATGTCTAAGTTCACAAATGCTGACGTCAGCAAAATTCAACGAAGTCAACAGAATTAATAATGTGGTGTGATGGCTACGGTACTCGAGAAATGATGCCACAGGCCTACTGTATGACTTTTTGCTGTTAAAGAAGAGGTGTAGCTTTCATTTTCAGTGGGGCACACTGGTCAAAATAGTCGTTGATCGGCGGAATAGAAAAGGCGGAGGTGAGATTAAAGAAATCAGCTTTCAGGAAACAGTTGGACTTCATCTTCTTCCTCGGCCAGTATTGTAGAGCTTTGAAGAACATGTTCTAGCCATCTGATCTGAAAGTTCTAGAGTTAGCTGTTAACATCCTCATATTCCACAACAAGTTCAGAGATATTTCACCAAAGAATAAGCAGCAAGGTCTAACCTAGATGACGTAATCTGAAACCCGATCCAAGTTATTGTAGCTATCTTCACCTGCTATAGTAAGTTCAGAAAATATTTCTGAGGTAAAAGGAGCAGCAAGGTTTACCCTTGCTGTAGTAACTGGAAGAAAACAAAGATTGTTATTATCATCTTCACCACCAACAACAGGGTCAGAGTAAATTCTGAGATTGAAAAAGGTAGCAGTAATGGGCTAACCCTAGCTGTAGTCCTTTATAGTTCTAGCTGATCATTTTTGAAGAACATTTCCTGGAAGCTATGAAGTGGATAGCTTGAAGAAGCAGTGATCTAAAAGCAGGCTCAAAGAACTATTTTTCTAAAGTCAAAGTCAGGGCTGAATCCACTCAGTCCAGAAGGGAAGAAGAAGCAGAGCAGCTATTCTGCAAGTTACCTCCAGCACAAGCATAGATCTACACTTACTGTTATGAAGAAGATAGGGCTGAGACTTTCTCAGTTCAGGAAGCAGTAAGCTTAGGCACATAGAAATTTCTCGTGTCAAATCAACTCAACAACCCACTTCCATTCTTTAGCATCCTTTTGGATCTGAGTTTTAAGCCTGATTTATAATTGCTGAGTGTAGGGTTTGTGTGCCTGAGGTAGGGCTTTGGCCTGAGAGTATGATCTTGTTTGGATCTAAGTTAGGGCCTGTGTGCTTGAGGTAGGATCTGCTTGCATATCCGAGTGTAGGGCTTTGTCCAGAGAGTAGAATCCTGTTGGATCTGAGGTAGGGAATGTATGCCTGAGGTAGGATCTAGTTGCAGATCTGAGTGTAGGGCTTTAGCCTAAGAGTAGGATCCTATTTGGATGTAAGGTAGGGCTTGTGTGCCTGAGGTAGGATCTGGTTGCAGATCTGAGTGTAGGGCTTTGGCCTGAGAGTGGGATCTTATTTGGATCTAAGGTATGTCATTTGAGCCTGAGGTAGGAGAGGCATTCTCTCTGAGTTGTAGGGCACTTATGCCTGAGTTCTAGGATCCTTTGGATCTGAGGTGGGACCTTTGTACCTAAGCTATAAGAGAGCCATTCTCTCTTAGGAAGGGTTGTTCTCCCATCCTGAGTTGTTTGGTCTTTGGGACTAAGATAGCAGATCTCTGGATCACTGATTTGTAGGGCTTTGTGCTTGAGCTGTAATTCTTGGCGGAGACTGAGTGGTCCTATGGAATCATGTTGTAAGCTCTTCGGAGCCGAGATTGGAGAAGTGCATTATCTTACAAGATGTTATAAAGGTGGGAGAGAAAGTGGACGTACCCATAATCTGGAGAACCACAATAAAAATTGTGTGTTGTGTTGTGTTCTTGAAAGAAAGATAACTAAGCTACCTCAACACACCTAAAACATAAAAAAATTAAAGTTAGTCACAAGAGACTAAGAAACCTTTTCACCCCCCCTCTAGGTGATTTAGCTATCCGTGAATTTAATGTCTTTTAGTCATAATTTCAGTCCCGATACAGGACTGGACTCCTCCACCGAGTTTCGTGTGAGAGGATCCCTAACATTTTGAATAACTCCCGAGTGAGGACCGAGGAAAATGGATCACTAGAGGAATTCACAGAGAGTACACTCAATTTCTCCAAATAACCATAGATGTGAGCATACCGATCATCGACATCAATGACCATTGGCACACTTACTGTCACCTCATCTATAGCAGGAAATGTAGACGCGGACGCTCGAGAACATTTTGAGAAACTGAGGCGAGGGGTTTGGGAGCATGATGAAGCCATAACCTGAAAAGAAAAACGAAAGTTTTCATTCAAAAATGAAAAAAAGCAACAATAATTGACTTCTAGATCATACCGCGGCGCGGTAATCTGTTACCGCGGCATGGTATCATGACAGACTGTAACTCGTCTTCCTCCACCGTATCTCACCCAAAAGTCCAGTTTTTTGTGATTTTCACTTAAAAACGAGTAGGGGAAGAGATTCAAATTCATACAAAATAGATCTATGAAAACGAAAGAGATCCGTGGAGAAACATCACAAATCTAACTTGGAAAACGCTTGAACTCTCCATGCATCATGCATAAACTTTGGATCTCCCCCAAAACTATTATTTTTCAAAAACCTCACTTGAAAATGTCAAGGAAGAGATATCCAAGCTTCCATAAGGTAGATCTGCTAAAATAACCATGATTCGAAGAAAAAATTCACAAATCACACTTGAAAATCATCTAAAATCATCGCAGATCATCCACAAAACTCCACAAAATCCATATTAAATTAAATCCAACCTGGAAATAAGAGAGAAATGGGGAGAAGGTACTTGGATATAGAGGTATAGGAGGGAGAAGCTCATTTTGCGGAAGTAGGAGAGTGCACAAGTGGGAATGGAGAAATTGGGCCTGAAGCGGTGCTCTTATAGATCTGGAGCTACCGCGGCGCGGTACCTCTTCCATCGGCGGTAGCACTTATTTTCGTACTGTCTCTTGACAATCATCCTGATATCTTCATTACTTAGTTTATATAAACATCAACACAAGTCTCACTGTGAAGTATCTCAGAATAACGAGGGAATAGGTGTCTCGACATTAGGATCGCGAACCTGTAATCCACATCTCGTCCTTACATGGGGAAGGGTTCCAGTAGGTCATTGTGTGACACTGGGGGAAAGAGTGTTAGGTTGAGCGGGTTCTTGTGTGGGAATATGAGATTAACACCCCACCCTATGGCACGTGTGCAGGTCCTCATGCCCATCTGTCACTTAGTACGGGGCTAAAGAGATGACACATTGCTTGGGTCAATAGTATCTTGAGCATTCTCATGGGCGTTCCTTCATAGCAAGAACATTATTTCATGCCTCATGGTAATTAGTCTCATGCATACTACTCTATCATGCTGTCCTTTTTACTTTTGTATTTGTCTTTATTTATTTTGTTTGATTTGATTAATTATTTTTTAATTAAAAAAATATTTCTTCATATTGATTTACATACTTTGTTTATTTTTGATACATCAGAAAATCAAAAAAATATGATATTTATAAAACCTAAAAATCAAAAAAAACCATGGATTGTTCACTCTTAGAACACACATGGCTAGAACATAGAGCATAACGTGTATGTATAATGTTTGAGTTAGGCTTGTTGATCTCTATGAACATTGTCTACCTATATTATGATGTGTCAAATCTATAGGTACTTAGCTACTGAGTGCGATTATACATGTTAGTGTTCGTTGAATATGGCTCTAGGTATGTGTGAAGATTTAGGTAGTCGAATGACTTTACACTATTCACACATTCCTAGATAGAGCACTCTTGTAAAACCTATATACTTACATGCTATAACTCGTGATATTGTCTCTACCACGTTAGAAATAACTTGAATAATCAATGTCACGATACATATGCGTTTTTTATAAAGGGTAGAACTTTGGGCAAAATCTCTAGTGTCAAGTCTTATGTATACAAGTTAAAGTGTATCTATCTATGTGGATAGATTTCAATTGATTTGGGGTCCTTGAAATATAAACTATAAAATTTATACCCAATGTGTCTAAATAAAAATGAATGGTATCAGGCCTTTTGTCAATGATACCCCACAAGCACTACATACTACTCCTGATAAGTCTTTATGAGCATTGTGAGGATGAGCACCTTGGTCCAAAATATCATTTCGATCTTGTGCACAAACTAGAATCTTAAGCTTGGTGCCCCTAGTTTTAACCTTGGTATAACGTTGATAGAAATGTGACGTGATTTTTCACCTTATTCCTCTCGCGATAGAATATCTACTTACTTATATAAACATGTAATGAATGTTAAATCTACTTGAATTTTGTCTACCGATGCTACATGTACACATGTCATTGCTCTATCTAACGCTTCCATGCATAAGAATTGGACTGACATAGTATTATCTATCTATAGGTCCTAAGTTCCAGCACATGATTTCTATTCGTGACTTGTACAATGTTCCTCTGTATTAATTCTTTAACTCCTATAGCATTATACTTTAAATCATTATGTGCTTAGTTTACCTGTGTCGTCCAATTCTTTCTAACTTTGAAAACTTCTTAAACATATTTTTGTCTGTACTGCACTCATCAGTTTGACCTCTATGCTTACTTATATCTAATTTCATGTTTGGAAAACCCTATTGTTTTTCTCCTCCCATTTCACTTTCTATAATGTGCACTGTTTGTTTCCTTTATAATATTAATTAAATACTACATTCTGTTACTCTCGTGCATGTGCATGTTTACTTTTGTTCCCGCCCACCCCCTTTCGATAATATCAAAGGGGGAGAATAGATGGTTCATGAGGTATGGGAAAGGGTAGATCACATGTAGGCGGAGCTCATTTCGCTCTGTGAACGTAGATAGGGGGAGCATGTAGAACACATATATAAGAGGATTGCATGTGTAGGGGAGTTATATGTAACTTGAAACCTGAGCTTTAAATATTATCTAATATATATACATTGTATCATGCACTTATTGTTATATCTCATGAATGAGATTTGATATTATCAAAGAGGGAGTTTGTTGGAGCCGACAGTTCACATATCCTTAGTTTGATAATTTAAATTACCATGTTGTATTGATCACCTCTTGTGCATTTTGGAGTGTGTATGTTTATAGGTCAAAGTGACGCAAGAAGCACTCCTATGGCACCTACCGCTGAGCGGTAGTAGTTACCGTTGGGTGGTACCCTGAATTAAATGGACAAGGCTCTCAGGATTATACCGCACCGTGATAGTACTACTGCCCATGCTAGCTTGAGGAATTATTACAGCTAAGCGCTCGGGAACCTACCGCGCGGTTGCTAACTCTGTACCGTGCCGCATAAGCCTACTCAACGATCGGCAATACAGATTCATCAAGATGACTGGGCTACCGCAAGGCGATACCATGATATTGTGCCACGTTAGCCCACTCAACCATTGATGAGAATGATTTGTCGAGATAGCTAGACTACCGTCGGGCGATACGCAGATACCGCGTCGTGTTAGCCCACTCAATGATCATCGAGATGATTGGACTACTGCCAGCCGCTACCTACAAACCGTATAACGCTAGCATTGAAAAAAGGAAAATATTCATTTTGAATATTTTTCCAAATTTGGAGGACAACTATCAGCATCAAGTGCGTGAACCTATCACCGGGTACTAGTATTACTGCCGGTGGTACCCTATTTTTACAAAGACGTATAAAAGGTGTCTCATTTTCTAGATTCCTTACCAAAATGAAAAGAGACTCAGTTCGGTGATTCTTACAGTTCGGCCGCCACTCTGTGTTCCGTCCTGCCATCTCCGTCGAAGGAAAAGAAGACCGCCTCCCTCCCATTCGTGCACGAAGAACTCCGGCGAGCTAAGAATAACAAAGCCTATTAAGAGTTGATCTGTTGCAAGCCCATGAAGAATTCTAGCACTGATCATGGATTTCTCAACAGAGGAGTCATATTGAGGGAAATTTGAACTTTAATCTTTTTATATTCTTGTGTATTTTTTCCATTCTTTATATTCTTGTGGTGAGGAAAATCGACCGGTGAAGGTCGTTGGTATCCTGGAAGGATTCCGTGAGAAATCATCATGGGTAAGGGACGTCTAGATCGGGGGGTCTAGAGCGGATCTAAGATTCCTACTTGTGTGAGGGTAATGAGCCAACTCAAAAACCATTCTTGGAGGGAAAGGGAGAGAGCCAACTGGTCCTTGGAGCAGTTTAGTATAGAAAACCAAAAGTCATTCTTCATTCACTGCCTTAGATCTCCAATGTCACAAAGATTAAGTTTTTGTAATCTTTACAAACAGCTAATGATTCAGTTTGCAATGAAATTAATTTTTAGTTCCTTTAATTGCGTACAACATAATGATTGGTAGCATGTGAGTTTCTAAAGGGTGCATAGATCAATAAGTAGGAATTTGCCGAAAAAAATGAGTTCTATGACATACCGTCGTGCGTTAGCTACCTAACGCTCCATGGTAACTTCCTGAACTATTTTTCTGGTTTGAAAATTTTTGAATTTCTAATAAATATTGTAAACCTTATTCACCCCCCCCCCCTCTATGGTTGGCCACTAGATCCAACATAAAGTCCTACCTTTTCTACTTTTCAATTTCATGGATTTTGCCTTCATGCTTAGAAATAAGTTATTCCTCATGAAAATAAAATATATCCTTGCCTTCCCATTGATATTTGATGCACCTACTAACTTCTCACTCAAATTATGATATATTTGGTTTTTCCTGGTACTACAAGAGCTCTTTCTTTTTCTGCTCCTTAATTAGTTGAAGTTTTGTAAGCTTTTATAGTCATTTTAAATTAAGCTACCGCTAGTGGTAGAGATAGCGCTCAGCGAGAAGTCCACATGCATGGTGTTGACAACTGCCCAGCAATTTTTGAAAAATATCCAGAAAATATTCGCACCACTTTTACATACTACGACGCAGTAAGAAGCTATCGCCTAGCGGTAGCAGTATCTTCTCGACGAAGACGACTCGATGTTCATCGAAATAGCTATCACCCGACGATATGGCTAACGTCACACGGTAGGTCACTGAGAACTCGTGCAAATTTAATTCCAAGCTAGCGCGGGCGGTAGTGCTAGCGCTTGGCGATAGGTACCATAACTTGAGACTTTCATTCTTCACACCTGTAAACCTACACACTATAAACACATAATAAACGTGATCGAATAAATACTGAGATTTGTTATTATCAAACCAAGAGATGCGAATGCATGTTATAATAGACTCCCCCTTTTGATAATAACAAATCTAGTATGAAGAAAAAATGCATAATAGTGATTGTGTTTATAGTAAATGATAAGCATTCAATGCGTATTCCCCGTAGATTGATACTAATCCTATATAAACTCTTCATAGTTGAGATATTTCTTCAAAATCATTCTCCCCCTTTTGGTATTATCAAAAGAGGGTGGGATAGAGCGTATTAGTGAGTAGAGCTTTTCTATGATAGCACTAGTTGATTACTATAAGTTGTCACTTGTGAAAAAATATGTTACCGCTTGTAAAGATAATTATCATGATCGGGTATAAATAAAGTTTCAACGTCATATGATTACTCCCCCTACATAGAATCTTTCTATAAAAAATTAAATGTACTCCCTCTAAATTAAGAAATTAATGCACGATGTTGTCCGCATTTTGGTATAATAAAAGGAGGGTAGAGGTGAGTGTATGCAATGAGAATTTAAAAAGGTATATGTTAGAGAAGAAAAATGGGATGCAATGAGCAAGATTATAGATAACTCTCTATCACTTATCGAGCAAAATATATGCATGATTGAATAAAATAGTAAGATAGCACTTGTTAAGCACATAATACCACTTAGTACTCATATTTTACCACTTGTTGAGAGAGTAAATATTCATGATTAAGCACAAGTAGTACACATAAAAATATGTTAAGCACTCTTAAAACAAACCTCTTTTTTGGAAAATATGAGCATATTAAGGATATCGAATTTTAAGCCTAATAAAAAGATGTTATCAATTCAATTCAAATCCAAGAGATGATATTTCATTGAAAGTTTTGTAAGCATGATTTCAAAATATCAAAGAGAGATACGAACCACAGTGTGAGCTAATTTGCATTTCAAGTAAAAATAAATATTGTAGCGTTCATGCTTTGCTATCTAGTGCATTTACTTATGATTTTAGAGAATAGTATAGGTATGCATTAGGAACCAATTCTCATGAGTAGAAATTTTATGAGAAGTAATTATGTATACAAATAGTATTTTGATAAAGTATACAAGTGAATTAATCAAAACACGTGACATATATAATCAGCAAACATAACATTAAAGTACAAAAATAATATTACTTCCAATATTTTTCAATGCACATGAGTATGAAGTACAACTACCAAGGTGCTATACACACACAATGTTTATTAAGACTTATCATGGAGTAGAGTATTGATTGGGGGATCACATTTAGGCCTTTATTAGTATTATTTTTATTTTTTTGATCCGGCATACTAAGAGAAATGATGAATATTTTATTTACTACAAGACACTTTATAATTATTTTTCCAAGTTACTCAACCTCACAATGCTTATTAAGACTTATTAGGAGGGTGAGTAGTGCCTGGTGGAGTATTCCTTGTAAATTTTATTTGATTTTTATTTTAGTGACAAGGACTTCGAATTCACTTGTTGTGCATACAATAGCCCATTTTTTTTAAAATATCACATTTCTCTAATGAATAAGTACATGAAAAATAAAGAATTTAAATAATCAATTCATTATAGTGTAGGTAATCTATTTATACATTTTAATTATTATATTATTATACTACACAATCATGCAAGCATAAGATTAAAATCACATTTAGGTTATCAAAATAGGTGAGTGAATAAAATCATTATCAAACTTAAAACATTACTCATACTTAACGGCACACTAAGAAATCCAACACTTGTTTTCTATATTGAATTTCATTGCACATAATAAGATAATATTCAAGGCATGACATAACCAAAACAATGTTTTATGAAACTTGACAATTAAATCGAACCTTGTATTTAATCTTTAATTGAAATAATTTATTCATCCTTTTTAATGACAATGAATAATAAGTAGCTTTTATAAAAAAACTAATAAAAAAACCAAACATAAAACACACAAAGAGATATAAAAAATATTTTTGTTATTTTAAAACATTATATAATTATATATATATATATATATATATATATATTAAATACTTGTGTTTTTCTAAAAAACATGAAGGGTCAAAGAGATATATGATGCAAACACAAGATAGCATGATGGAATATTATGAATGAGTATTGTTGTTGTATGGTGACCGAACGATTTAGCTGTTTGACGCACGCTACTTGAAGACCAGGCAGTCTAGCGGTCTCCCATAGCGGCTTGTTTTCTCTTTATAGTTGTTGTCGGGCAATTAGCCTATTCATCTAACTGCACGGCTTGTGTGGTCTGTTTTTGTATAGCCGCAAGTACCTATAATTATTTGTCCCACATTACTTATTTGTAATCTCTCACCTCTCCTCCACTCTATAATAGGGATTCTATACACTTATAATACATACTTTTTTGGATAATAAAAATTCTGTTATTCCAAATTTCGGTCTATTCTTTCTTGTTGACACATGGTATTAGAGGACTCGATCTTTTCCACCTGATTCTATGAGCCTCTTCTATATGCACAGTTTGTCCTTTCTTCTTGCGGCCTATTCACGCGGCTTCCTTTTCTTCTTTATCTCTACCATCTGTGTGCGCGGCCTCTCTGATTGCTCTCCCTCCCTATTTGCGACATGTCTTTGTGGTCTCTCTACTCCCTGCACTCTCTTTCTTTCACGCGGACTTTTCCTTGTTCGCGTGGTTTTTTGTCTCGCAACCTGTTTTTTGAGACCTCCTATTTGCCCGGTAATCCCCTCTGATTCGTGCATATTCTTTTCTATTTACGTGACCTCTTTACTATTCACATGGTCTCTCTATTTTTCCAATTTGCACACCCCTTTTTCTGCTCCCACACCCTATTTTTTGCCTCTCTCTTCTCTTCTATGGCTCTCTCATGTTAACCCGGAAATCAACGATCCTTCCCAAGGCAGCCAGCTCGTTCGTCGCGGCCTACCCCGGGTTCATCCTGAAGGTCGCGATGCCTTAGTGTGGGCAGACAGAATTCTCTGTCCGCTCAGGCCGCACAGATTTGGCGGTCTAAGCGGTCCAACCGCCTAGGCCGCACCGCACGCTATTCCTTGGTCGGCAGGGGCCGCAGACTGTTTCTGCAGTAAGCCTCTGCAGGCCGCCCCCTTTTTCAGCTTAACCGCAAGCATGTCTCCGTAGTTATCCCTTTGTCGAACTCAGTTGCCTATCTGCCCAGGTCGGCAACAAGCCGCGTCCTTTGCAGGAATTGGCTTCTTTTAGCCCGCTCCTGTAGGTCACTCTTCAAGGAAACCAGAACGCTCAAACCGCCAAAACAATAGTGGCGACCTGCCCGCAGGTCGCCAGCCAGCTACCTGAAGTTTCTCGCTAACACGAGCGGCCTGTCTCGTCAGTCTGGCAGGTCGCTCAGCCCTTAGCCACAAGCAGCATGGGCAACCAACTCCTTCAGTCCGCCTGCAGAGCGTAGACACTCCAACTCATCGGCTACCTACAAAGATCGGCAGTCATATTCCAGATCCTCGCGAGCTGGGAGGACTCAAAGTACAGTCAAGACATCTAGTACGCATTCATTGATGAATAGCTCCAGCTCCTCAGCAGCAGTCATCATCTTCGACGGACTCAGCTTGCCAATAGATGCGGACTCCGTGGATTCAGTGGACTCGCCATGCAGTCCGCCTTTCTTTAGCCTCCACCCGCTCTTCTCCAGTAGTAGGGTTAACCTCCCTCAGCCAATAGTCTAGGCGCAGGCTCAATCAGTTGTCGCGGACTCAGTGGACTTGCCATGCAGCCCGCCACTCCTTTTCCTCTATCTCACCTCAGTCCGTAGGCTTCGCGCGGGCTCAGTCAGTAGTGGCGGAGTCCTCCCAGCCCGCTAGGCCGTAGAATCACCTCAAGGCAGTCCTAGACCGCATAGCCTCATGCAGACTCTGCGGACGCAGCGAGCACTCACAAGCTCGCAACCTTAGCGCACTCAGTTCAGCAGCGGCGGTCTCCGCAGTTTCCCCTCGTAGTCCGCCGCATAGCTTCCAGCTCCCGCTTCCCAGCAGCGGGTCGGTAATCCCTCAGCCCACGCAACCTTGGCGCGGACTCCTTTAGCCCGCACTCTCTTGGCGCGGGCTTGATCAGCTCAGTAGTGGAGGACTCTGCGGACTCGCCTCAGAGTCCGCAACTTAGTATCCCAGTTAGCCATCAGCAGCCCCAGCTCCAAAAGCAAGCGCCAGTCCTCCAGGCCTGTTGCGGACTCGACGGACTCCGTCTTCTTCTTGCTCAGTTATCGTCTCAATGGGGGTAGTGTCACCGCAAGCCATTACCTCCTCGGGCCTATAAATAGACCCCCATGCCTCTCCTTTGGGGGGAGGTCTCATCATCGCCAAGGTGCTCACGCTCAAAGACATCCCACAACAAGATCAACCCCTACAAACTCATTTCCTCAGTCCGCCTTCCTTCTTTCTATAACCGCGCGGGCTGCTGGCTTCAGTTGCCAGATCACATGGCCTTACCTCTTCCTTTAGTCGCGCGGCCTGCCGACCTGACTCTTCAGTCTGTGCGGTCTCTTCTGGCACTTCTTCCTTTTGCCCCAGTCCTCATTGTAACCCTTTATTTCTTTCTTGTAAAGGTGTATTGCCAAGCTGTAACACTCGCTATTAATCAAAGGAAAGCCCATCGCAAGAGTAGCATTTAAGCCGCAGCGGGCGAAGTCTGCTGTTATCGCTGCTAGCGTCCCCCTCTCTCCCTCTTCTTCTTCTTGGCTCAGCTCAGCTCCCTCTCGAAATCAACCTGCAAGCACAACCATCCAAGTAACTGTCTGCTCAACAGCACCTGATCAACCTCCTCTTCTCATCAGCCTCCTCCGCAGCTCTCAGCAAACCTCTCCTCTATCCCCACAACCCCTTTGAAAAGCGCTTGCTCCACTCTCAAGCACTCAGAAGCTTCCTCTTCCCCCGAAACCTTCATCCTCTTCCTCTCCTAGCTTGTGAGATCAAACACCTCCCTCTGTGTTAACTAGGCGATGTCGTTTTCGCGCATCAACATCTCAGATACATCTACTACTACTACACCCCTGGCCCACCCTCCTCCTCCTCCTACTCCTTAGGGCAACCTTGGCACCATTTCCAAACTCATCGGTTCCAACAAGTCGGACTGGAGTGTCTCCTTCACATTTCTTCTCTTATAATGTATATGCCATCATCTCACCGATGATCCTCCTCCTCCTGAGTCCGATCTCTTTGATGATTGGGATGCTAGCGATGCTCTTGTTCACACTTGGCTAGCTAACAACCTTTATAAAGAGTGTCTCCCCATCATCCATCAAGATGAAACAGTCAAGGCTGCTTGGCTTCATCTTGCCACTCTCTACTCAAAGGGGGCTCAGACGTCTCGCATCTATACTCTGTATGAGGACCTCTTTTCCCATCCCTCCAAGTCTCGTGCTACTGCTTACCAACAGGTTCATGCTCTCGGAGCTGAGATTCTCCAGAATCACCCCTTCTCTGTTTATTTGGTTGATCAACACAAGCACTTTTAGGAGCTTCTGGTTATGTGCTATCTTCTACAACTTCTTGAGTCTTCTGACATGATCTGTCAACATATACTTGGTGAAGTGGACTCTCCCACCTTAGATGCCACTACTGCTCGTATCACCGTGGTTACCTCTCTGCTTTAATGTCTATTGTTATCCTCCACTCCTCAACCGGACAATAATGCTCACCAGACTCAGCGGAGTGGCTCTGGTGGCCGCAACCATTAATCTGGTCGATGTGGTCCTTACCGCTTTCTCTGCTCTCACTATGGTAGCATCAGACATATGGTTGATCACTGCTAGATGAAACATCCACATCTTTGACGCTCTAGGGATGCTTCCACATCCTCTTCGAAGCAGTTTGCCTCAGTGGTCACGTCTTCAGGTAGTTCTCATATCGTTACTCAAGGTAAATGGCTGATAGACTCTGGTGCTACCAATCATATGACCGGCAATCCTCAGTATTTTTATCTCCTAAAAATACATGATTGGTTGCCCCGGTCTTTATTTCACATGGCCCTCCCTCACCGGTCAATGGGACGGGAGTTGTTCAAGTCACTATATCTTTTCGCTTGGCGGATAGTCTCTACATGCCCAAGTTTCCTTGAAATTTATTATCTGTTACTTCTCTTTGCAAGCAACTACAGTTTTTTGTCACATTCACTCCTAATTGTTGTTCTTTTTGGGATCCGGGCTCCCAAGGGACGATTACAACTAGGACTCAGAGCAGTGGCCTCTACTTCCTCGACAACGTTTCCGCTCTTCCCGCCTTCTAATCCTCTTCTACATACCTTCTGCAATGGCATCTTCTCCTTGGTCATCCTCCTTCACGGCTTCTTTGTCAGCTTCTACCCCACCACCCTCCACACAGTCCTCCTCTCAACTATGATGCATTTCAGCTTAGCAAGCATCACCGCTCCTCCTTCCCACCGTAGCAAGGTCGTGGATCTTCCCGTTCATTTGATCTCGTTCGCTCTGATGTCTGGGGTCCTGCACCTAAACTCACCACACGTCGGGGTAGTTCATATTTTGTAACTTTTATTTATGATTTCTCTCATTGTATGTGCGTGTATCTCTTAAAAGATCGCTCTGTATTATTCTCTATATGGACATATTTTTATTTTAGGATTAAAACTCTGTTTGATGTTTCTATTAAAATCTTTCGCTCTGATAATGCCAAGGAATATCTTAGTCATGATTTTTCTTCTTTCTGTATGCAAAATGGGATTGTTCATCAAACTAGTTGTGTTTATACCTCCTAGTAAAATGGCATGGCAGAATGCAAAAACTATCATCTCCTTAATTTTGCTCGCACTCTGATGACGCAGATGTAAGTTCATCGCTCCTATTAGGGCTATGTCTTTTTTTATCTCCTACTATCTCATCAATCGAATTCCCACCACGGTTCTCCGTGGTCAAACCCAATTTCACATTCTCTATCAGGGAAAAGGATCTGTTTCCTCTCCCACTATGTTTCTTTCGGTGTACGACTTTTGATCATGTTCCCTCTACCACCCGTGACAAACTCTCCCCACTTGCCCTCAAATGTGTCTTTCTAGGTTACTCTACCACTTAGAAAGGTTATTGTTTTTTTGACCATATTCTTTGCAAGCAGTTCATCTCCACGGACGTAACCTTATTCGAAAATGCATTTTATTTCTCTTGCGACTCCTCGTTTATTTCTAGTGTTCCTGCTTCTCCTACCATCCCATCCATCTTGTCTACAACTACCAAGATTTCTCCTCCTCTATCGTGTCCACTGTATCCTCCTCCTCTCTCTACAACTCCGCTATCTTCCTTTTCTCCGCGACCGTCTCTCTCTTCTCCCGGGCCAGCTCTCTCCGCCCTGAATGCACTGGATACTGAGGAATACACGGACCTAGATCTTCCCACTACTCTAAGCAAAGGGGTGCGGACATGTACCCAGCACTCGCTTGCTGCTATTGTTCCTTATGCCCATCTTACTCCTTCTTAAAGGACTTTTACGTTGGCTATCTCTTCCACTGCCACTCCCCGCACCTACCAGGAATCTATTTTTGTTCCTCATTAGAAGGCTTCCATGGATGAGGAAATTGCCACCCTCACTGAGCGGGGTACATGGACCCTTGTTCCTCCTCTATTGGGTACCGATGTTGTAGGATGTTGCTGGGTATTTATTGTGATGATTAGTTCGGATGGCAGTGTGGATTGTTACAAGGCATGCCTTGTCACCAAAGTCTTCACTCAGACTTATGGTGTTGATTATTTTGACACCTTCTATCAGGTTGCTCGTCTCAGCACTATTCAGGTACTCCTCTCTATGGTCGTCAATAGGGATTAGCCCATTTTGCAACAGGATGTCAAGAATGTCTTTTTCTATGGTGATCTTCAATAGGATGTCTACATGGAGCAATATCCTGGGTATGTTTCTCTGGGGGAGACACAGTTATGCTGGCTGAAGAAGGCCATCTATAGACTAAAGCAAAGTCCTCAGGCTTGGTTTAACAAGTTTAGCGTCATTATGACGACCATGGGTTTTACAGGAAGTTCTGCCGATCACTCATTGTTCATTCGCAAAACCTCCCTGGGTTTGGAGGTTCTTGTTGTATATGTGGATGATATTCTTCTCAATGTAGAAGATCAGGCTGGAGTAGCATTGACAAAGAAACATCTCCATCAACACCTAGTTACGAAGTATATGGACTCCCCAAAATACTTTCTGGGGATATAAATCTCTCGAAATCCCAACTCCTTGATCCTCTCCCAACATAAGTATGCTCTGGATCTTCTACAAGAGACAGGGTTGACTGCGGCTAAACCTGCCCGATGCTCCATGGATATTGTAGAAGATAAAACCTGGACAGATGACTAGCCTCCTCTATTAGATGTCACGAGGTATAGTCGTCTGGTCGGCAAACTCATTTATCTCACGGTAACCAGACCCGACATCTCCTACACTGTAGGCAAGGTTAGCCAGTTCATGCAAGCTCTTAGGGAGTGCTATCTGTCTTTTGTACATTTGTGGGTGGGGGAACCTTGTGTGTTGGAAGAGCAAGAAACACTCTTTCATACCTAGGTCTAGTGCATAAGCGGAGTATTGAAGTATGGGATCGACCACGTGTGACTTAGGAGAGGTATACAACCATCCTCTACATATGTTCTGCGACAACAAGGGCGCTATATATATTTCCAAAAATCCGGTCTTCCATGAGAGAACAAAGCACATTAAAGTCGACTGCCATTTTATTTGGGAAGAGATTTTGAAGAAACAGATTTGTACTACATTCATTACCTCTAACAAGAAGTTAGCAGATATCTTCACCAAGCATATGTCTGTTTACTTTTTTCACATTTGCGACAAGCTGGGTATGATTGATATATATACTCCAGCTTGTGGGGCAGTTTTGTTGTATGGTGATCGGTCTTTCTAGGGGTTTGACGCAGGCGACTTGAAGACCGGGCAGTCTAGCGGTCTCCCCTAGCGGCTTATCTTCTCTTTATAGTTGTTGTTAGGAGGTTAACCTATTCGTCTAACAGTGCGGATTGTGCGGGCTATTTTTGTATAGCTGCTTGTACCTGTAAATATTTGTCCCACATTGCTTATTTGTGATCTCTCCCCTCTCCTCCGTTCTATAAAAGGGAAGCTATACCTTTGTAATACTTTTTTGGATAATAAAAATTCTATTATTCCAAAATTTAGTCTATTCTTTCTTGTTCACACAAGTATAATGTACATGATAAGTGAAATAATGTTCATGCATTGTATATATGAATCATGAGTATTCCCCAAAATCCAATACCCAAGCTATATATCTACACCATAGCCCCGTACTAAGTGACGAATGGGCACGATGACATGCAAACATGTCATAGGTTGGGTTGTTAATCCCATATGAAAATAAAAGAATCCACTCAACCTAACAATCTTTCCCCCCAGTGCCACTCACGGACCAACTGCAACCCTCCCCGGTTAAGGATAAGACATGGTTTACAGTTTCGCATCTCTAATGCATATAACCCTACGCCCCTGTAATTGTTAGACACAAATAATGGGTGTTTGATCATGGTCATACTAAAGCATTTAATCTTATAGACATACATATATATTATGTTACTAATGCACGATAAGTGCTTTGATTTATTAGTATTACTTAAGAAATACACATCTCAATTTTTAGAGTTATTATGAAAGTAGGCCAACTAGCATTGGTGATAGGCTCATTTTAGCTGATGCTAGGATAAATATATACATAGGACACTAAAAATTTGAGTATTATTTAATTACATTCAGAAGGATTGATTTATCATTAAACCTAATATTCGTAAGTCATATAGCAAGCATATATGAAAAGTGTCCAAGGCATGTTGGATTAAGAAAAATATAAAAGCAAATTAAACAAAAACAAAATACAAAGACCACAATAAAAAGAAAAAGAACATTTTGAACATCGTGAAGTAGATTATCGAGTAATTTTGATTTGATTAGTTTCTACTTCACATAACAGGAGGATATTAATGGATATGATATTTAGTTTTCCAAAAGGAGCCAAGTATTGCGGTTACTTTGGGAACCCAAACATATCATGATAAATCACGGTGAGATAATGATGAATGTGCCCTTTCGAGTGGAATAGGTGCTTCATTTTTAAAGATGGTCTTCCATTAATACTTTGGTTGAATATTCTTTTTTGTGTGACAAATTTCCATAATCATTAATTTGAGTCTTATAATGATGGTGTTTTTTGAAATTATTTTTAATAGGAAATATATTGACATTTACTTTAACATTGGGAGAAGTTGAAGGCTGATTAAATATTCTACTAGTTGTATGTCTTATGAAGTTTGAAACAATAGTAGATACATTACATAACTTTGAAGATAAACAAGGAATAAAAGATTTTTTATTATTTGAAATTTTTTCCGCAAATAATTTTAATGATTCTAGTTTACAAGACAAAGCAATATTTTCATTAATCAATTTTTCATTTCGCTCTTTGGAAAAATTTAGCTCTTTTTCAAAACCTTGAATTTATCTTTAAATTCTTTAAAATCAAAACAAGGTATAATATTTTCAACTACAGAGCTAGAGGAAGAACGGGATACATCATGCTTTGGTTCTACATTTAGTTGTGCTTTTAAAATTTTATTTTCTAAAGACAGTTTTGAATTAATATTTTTCAATTTCTTAATTCTACGTCTAGCATTTTCTAGCACACATAGTGTGGAGATAGAATTACATGCAAAAGGGAATTTTATTTCCTTATAGTGCTCTTGGATGAGGCAAGATTGTAGTATAGAGCTTCTTTGACTTCTTCATGTGTTTACTCATCCATAGTTGAGATTTCATCTTCCCTTTCCCTTGATGTGGTTACCATGTATTCCTTCAAGAGTAAGTATCCATTTGCTTTTTCACTTGGATCCATGAGAGATTGATTAGATTTATTATCTGTAGAAGGAGGACTATAAGTAATCTCAACAAATTTCCATATATCATTAGCAGTCGGAAGCGTGTAGATGAGTTTGAAAATTTCTTAGCCAAGTCCGCAAAACATATTGTTCATAGCTTTGGCATTTAAATGACATTCACACGCATTTAAATTATTTGGGGGCTAGATACGTGTTATGTTCTAAGCTTCTTTATCTAGTAATATAAGAATTTCTTTCATCAATACTTTCCATCCTTCATAGTTTTTACCTATAAACAATGGTGGTGCTAATGAGTCTTCAGTGTACAAATTTTCATCCCCACTAGTCGATTCGTGAATAGGGTTGGCCATTATTCCTTGTGGTGAAACCATTTTGGAATAACCTCCTCTGATACCACTTGTTGGATCATTTGGCCAACCTTAGAGTGGGGTGAATAAGGTTTCATGCGTTATTTAAAAATTCAAATTATTTTGGTCCAAAAGAACTAGTTCTGGAAGCTACTCTAGGGCGCTAGCTTGCCAACGTGCGGCGGTAGGTCACAGAGCGCATTTTCTCAAACAAATCTTTCCTTGGAGATGCACACATCTTTCAGAGATCTATCGGCAAACAATCAAAACGTAAAACGTAGAATGAAGAGCAATAAATATTTTTTATTAAAAAAGAAATAAAAATTGGTTTACAATTACAAGCAATGGATCTCCATGATGTTGGAGATCGAAGGCGATGAACGTCATGAATTTTTTCATTTTCTATACCAACCCAATACCTGGACCGGTTGGCTCTCTCCCTTTCCCTCCAAGAAATGTCTTTGAGCCGGCTCTTCACCTTCATACAGGGAAGTGTCTTAGAGCCCCACTATATCCCTCAATCTAGATATCCCTTACCCAGGAAGATTTCTCACGGAAACCATCACGGATTCCGATGACCTTCACCCGTCAATTTTCCTCACTAGATCACACGATCTAGACATCCCTTACCGATATGATTTCTCACGAAACCCTACCCGGATTTCGACGACCCTCCAGTCGATTTCCCACACAGAAGTAACTGGAAAATAAAAAGAGTTTAAAGTAAAATATAAGAATAAGGTAAAACTCCCCTCTTACTAAAACCCTTGATGTTGATGACGACTTACTTGAAAAGGCTCAATCTTTGTGGCTAGAGAGTCTTCCTCTTCAATATTCATCAGATCCGTGGAGGTGTGCACTTAATGAGAGTTTTTCGTAACGAGGATCCTTCATGTGAATACTAGGATGAAGGATTACTGATCATCATCGTGGTAGCCTTCTGATATAGAAAATATAAAATTGGTATTTTGAGAAGAAGAGGGGCTAGAAATGAGGTTGATAATATTCTCTGATTCTATATCTGATAAAATGCAAGTGTACCTTATCGATTATAGTATAGGATATTTAAGTTCAATATCAAGGTCATATTTACCAGGGCGGATTGATTACTTTTACCTTAAGGAATTACTATTATCTTATCAAATGATTTTTGATTTGTTTTACTTAACTAAAGGAGCGCTAAATTGCATGTTATAAAAAAAGGTAAAAACAATGGTTAAAATATGCAGTACTCAGTCTTGAATCTGTTGGGTACATTGGTTTAAATGTACCTGATTTGAAAAAGCCTCACCCTACTCAATGATATACATCAAAATGTATTTGATGTATTTTGAGTTGCCTTGTGCAGGTTAAGTATTTGCAGGGAAAGATGAAAAGATTCTAAGTCCATGTGTCGACACCCAGAAGGAAAGTGTCGACACTTAAGAAGACTTGTGTCGACACCCAGGCAAGCAGTGTCGACACTTGGAGTACTTGTGTCGACACCAGGGATGCAGAGTCGACACCAGACAGAAAGTGTCGACATAAGGAGTTGTGTCGACACTCTATGAAGAAAAGTCCAGTGAAGCTGTGTCGACACTTAACAGTTGTGTCGACACCCAGAGGAACTGTGTCTACATCAGAAAGTGTCGACACTTGGAGGCTGTGTCGACACTCAGCAAAAGTCAGCATAGTCTAAGTATAAGTGTCGACATAATGAAGAATGTGTCGACACTCAACAGAAGACTCAATACATGAAGAAAGTGTCGACACTAGGATGTTGTGTCGACACTCAGCAAAGGTCAACAAAATATTCTAAGTACAAGTGTCGACACTCAGCCAAAGTCTCAACAGAAGAAGAATGTGTCGACACAAGGAGCAGTGTCGACACTCAGCAAGTATCAACACAGAAGGCATGTGTCGACACCAAGAAGATGTGACGACACTGAACAAGTTCAACACATGAAGATGTGTCGAAACAAAGGAGTTGTGTCGACACTTACAAGAATTCAACAAAGTACTGAAGAACAAGGAGTTGTGTCGACACTCAATATCAGTGTCGACACATATTGAAGAATCTGTGTCGAGAAGTGAATTCTACAACACAAGGAGTTGTGTCGACACCTTGAAGGCTAGTGTCGACACTTAGTTAACTTGTGTCGACACTTAGTCTATAAGTGTCGACACTTAAAGACAGACTCTCTCGACACTTTCAGACAGTTACAGTTATTTCAAGAACTGACTGGATGACTTGACAGCTGCCATTCCAGCCGGTCTACTGCACCTGTCAGAGTTGTCAGAAATCAGTTATGAACCGGATCAGCCGGTCACCATAAAGAAGGCCTATAAATAGGCTTATACTCTCAACAGAAAGAGATGATCAACACATCAAAGTGATTCACACAAGATCTAGCTTTTCATTGAAGAATCAAGTGAAGATCTAAGAAGTTGGAGAGAGAGAGCTCCATCCAAGAAGATAGCCGTTGGAACCAGGCTGAGAAGAAGGGTTCAGACTTAGTTCTGAATCTTTAGTTGCAGTGATTGAAGATCAGCTGCAGAGAATAAATCCTATTGTGTTCTACATTCAAGAAGCTTTGAAGAAAAGCCAAGTGTGATTGTTCTCAGCAGAGTTCTTCCAAGAACTCATCAAGAACCTACCAAATCATCTCTCTATTCTGAGTTGTAGGTATATATACTTTGTATTTTATATTTTCTTGTAGGATCCTTAGGGATCTGAGTTGTAAGCCTGCAATTATAAAGGCTGAGTGGTAGGGCTTGTGTGCCTGAGTGTAGGAGATCTGTATCTCTGAGTGTAGGCCTGTTGAGGCTGACTGTAGGCCTTGTGGCTGAGTGTAGGCTTTGTGAAGAAGTTGAGTGTAGGTCTTAGAAGAAGACTGAGTTGTAGGGCCTTGGGCCTGAGCTGTAGGAACCTGTTTTGGGGTTCTGAGTGTAAGATCTGAGGATCTGAGATAGTGGAGGAGTTTGGCCGAATCTAGTACACTACTAGATAGGCGAAGGGGGAAAGTGGATGTACCCAAACCTTGGGGAACCACTATAAATTTGTGTGTTCACTGTGTGCTTGGTTGATTGCTGTGATTGCTGATTGACTGCTGTGTAGAATTAGTTATAAATCTGTGATATAATCTGAATTCTGCCTAAAAAATTGTAAAAAGATTTAGTCACCTATTCACCCCCCCCCCCTCTAGGTGATTATGTATAATTTATTTCAAGTGGTATCAGAGCCAGGTTACTCAAAAAAGGACTTAACTGTCTGAGTAGATCCTGTTGGCAGATTCAGTCTAAGTAAATTGCAGAATCAAGAAAATCAAGAACCATGGGTTCAACAGAGAATCATAAGGAACTTGGATCCATGAAGTTGCCCATTTGCAGAAAAGAAATTTTTGGCATCTGGAAAGAAAGGGTGAGACTATTTATGGAAGCCTCAGACCCTACAATTTACATCACAGTTAAAGAAGGGCCATATGTGCCTATGAAGGTTTCAGTCTTGGATGCAAATCAGAGAACACCTAAAGACTTCTCTGAAATGACAAAGGATGAGATAATTCTAGCCACAATGGACAAGAGGGCTCAGAATTTCATTGTGAGTGCTATAGATGATGCTACCTTTCAGAACTTGATACACTGTAAGACATCTAAGGAGATGTGGGATACTCTTATAGTGTACATGGAGGGTTCAGAAGAAGTGAGACAGGATAGAAAATCTTTGTTAAACCAAGAATATGAAAGTTTTAGGCAAGGTAGGTCTGATAGCATCACAGAATGCTATAAGAAGTTCTATAGGATTGTCAATGAGCTAATGTCCTATGGAAGAGAGTTCAGTAATTATGAGCTAAATGATAAGTTTATAAGGTCCCTAATAAAGGATTGGGATACCAAGATCTGTGCCATAAGGGAAATGACAAAGTTAGCAGATATTCCTCCACCAACACTATTTGGAAAACTGCTATCCTATGAGATGCAGGTGATGGTGAGAAAAGAAGAGGAGAAGTCTACAAGAAGTGAACATAAAGAAAGGACAGTGGCATTCAAGACAGAAGCCACCAGAAAATACAGAAGTAAGTCACCAACTCCACCTCCTAAAGTAGCTGAGACTGAGTCAGATGATTCAGAAAGCAGAAAGTCTGAAAGCAGTGAAAGTGATGAGGACTTTGCAGCATTCACAAGACACTTTCAGAAATTTCTAAAGAAGAAACAGTGGAGGTCAAAGCCATCCACTTCACAGGGCAAAGATGACTATTATCAGAACAAGAAGTCATCAAAGAAAGACAGGAAAAAGACCAAGTCAAGCAAAGCAACTTTATCAAAAATTATTTGCTATTGTTGTAACAGACAAGGACATGTTATTGCTGTCTGTCCTGAGAGAAGGAAAGAGTCTAATTATAAGAAAAAGTCTCAATTCAAGGGCAAGAAGGTAAAGTCTTTTGTTGCCAAGAAGGACAAAGGCCTGTCAGACATGTCTTCTTCAGAAACTGAGTCAGAAGTTGAAGCTTACATAGGACTATTTGCTGAAGAAGAGGAAGAAGAGTTCATCCAGATCATGAACTCCGTATATGAGCAAGAGGACATCCAGTGCAAAGGTCTGATGGCCTTAACAAAATGTGACAAAATCCAGGAGCAGCCTGGACTTAGTAAGGTACAAGATTGTTCTTTAAGTTCAATTTCTAGTGCTAGTTCTGATTCAGTTACATCAGCATCAAATGATGCCAGTGGATCTGAATCAGAAGGGGATATTCATCAATTGATTGATGAATATAGAGTTCTGTTGCAAGCTTTTAAGAAGAGCAAGTCCCTAGCCAAGAGTCAGGCAAAGGAAATTGCTAGTCTCAAAGTTGCTGCAACTGATTTTGAGAAAATGATTGATCAAAAACTAAATGAAATAGCCAGACTGAAGCACATAACTGTGATTCAGATGGGGACTATAACATTTAAGAATGATCAAATCAAAAGTCTGGAGATTAGTCTTCAGAAGGAGAGAGACATTGTTGCAAGGTTTTCTAAACCTAAGTCAATTCTACCTTTGATTGATGAGTTTATACCTCACAAGGGTAAAACTGGATTGGGGTTTACTAACCCTGGTAGGACTGTCAAGTCCAAGTCTAAGGGCAAAGCCCCAGCTCTCAACAAGCCAGCTGTAGATAAAACAACTAGGGATGTACCTAAGCAAAGGTACAATAGGTTTGAGTGCTGGTGCTGTGGCAAGGTAGGCCACTTTGCCATGGACTGTTGGCACAATGCAAGTGCCAAAGTGAGTAGCAAACTGCCTGTTGGAAAATCTGCAGGTAGCTTTGTTAGGAGGCAAACTAACCAGTACCAAGGACCCAAGAATTCTTTGGGTTCTAAGGTCAAGTAATCTGTTTTGCAGGTAAGTCCAAGTGGCCATGCCCCAATATGGTACTTGGACAGTGGATGTTCCAGGCACATGACTGGAACTAGGGGATTGCTAAAGGACTACACACCTATCAAGGATGGTCCTAAAGTCACCTTTGGTGGTTCTGAAAAAGGAATCATCAAGGGTTTTGGTAACATTTCTAGCACCCATATCACAATTACTCAAGTGGCTTATGTTAAAGGTTTGAAACATAACCTTATTAGTATAAGTCAATTGAGTGATTTATGATATGACATATCATTTGTCAAAGATGGTTGTCATATCAGGAGATCAAATGATCAAGAGATCATTTTGTCTGGTTACAGAAAAAGAAATGTCTACTGTCTAGACATTATGTGTGAGAACAATGGTTCTCCAGTGTGTCTTGTAGCTGATGAGAAAGTCTCTCATTGTGTCAAATGGCACAAGAGGCTAGCCCATCTCAACTACAAGACAATTGGCCAACTCTTTAGCAAAGTGTTAGTGAGGAATGGTCCTCAAGTTAAGTGTATTAAAGATGGAATATGCTCAGCTTGTCAAAAGGGCAAGCAGACTAAATCCACCTTTAGTAGCATTGAAAACAAAGATGCTGTGAGGTGTTTATACCTCTTGCATATGGATCTCTTTGGTCTTATGCCAGTTCACAGCCTAGTTAGGAAGGTCTATACCTTTGTGGTTGTAGATGACTACTCAAGGTTTTCCTGGGTGTTCTTCCTTAGACAGAAATCTGAAGCACCTAGTATCTTCTATAGCTTTGTCAAACAAATTCAGAATGAACTAGACAGTATAGTGGTCAAAATAAGAAGTGATCATTGTACTGAATTTCAGTCTGATAGTATGGCAAAACTATGTGAAGAATTTGGGATATTTCAGGAGTTTTCTTCACCTAGAACACCTCAGCAAAATGACATTGCTGAGAGGAAAAATAGAACCTTGATTGAGGCTGGTAGAACCCTATTAAGTGACACATCTCTACCAGAATATTTCTGGGCTGGGGCAGTTAATACTACATGCCATATAATTAATAGGGCTACCATTACTAAAAGCCACAACAAGACCCCCTATGAGATTGTGAAAGGCAGAAAATCAAACTTATCCTATTTCAGGATCTTTGGTTGTAAGTGCTTTATACTTAACAATGGAAAGTCTTACTTGACTAAGTTTGCTGGCAAGTCCCAAGAGGGGATCTTTGTTGGGTACATCAACAATAGTAAGGCTTATACGATCTACAACTTGACTACACAAGTTGTAGAGGAGTCAGTTCATGTAGTATTTGATGAGACTAGACTTATTAACAATGAGTTGTATAGTAGTATTTGCAGCTCCACAGGTGTGACTGAGAAGATGGAAAAGCTCACTATAGAAGAAGGACCTACTACAAGACAGCAAGTAGAAGATAGTGGCTGTTGTCCATGGGGAGTCCTACATGTACCTAATGCAGAAGAAGTCCAAGGAGTGCAACAAGTTGAAGAAACTGAAGAAGTTCAACCTGAAGCTAGGATGCCTCCAGCTATTAGGCATCTAAGAGATCATCCAGCAGATCAAATCATTGGTGATCTAAGACAAGGGGTACAAACAAGGAGCAGAAATCAGAGTGAAGTACTCTACTCCAATTTTCTATCCCAAGTAGAGCCAAAGAAGTTTGAAGAAGCCATCCTAGACCCTCATTGGATTAAGGCAATGCATGAAGAGCTGAATCAGTTCAAGAGGTGCAAAGTCTGGGAGCTTGTTCCTAAACCAAAAGACCACAACATAATTGGAACCAAGTGGATCTTTAGGAACAAGATGGATGAACATGGTGTAATTGTCAAGAACAAAGCAAGATTGGTAGCTAAAGGATATAGGCAGGAAGAAGGTATTGACTTTGATCAAACCTTTGCTCCAGTAGCCAGACTGGAAGCCATAAGGATGTTACTGGCCTATGCAACCTATCAAGGATTTAAAGTTTACCAAATGGATGTTAAGTCAGCCTTTCTTAATGGTAATCTAAAGGAATAAGTCTATGTGGAACAGCCATCAGGTTTTGTTGATTCAACTCAACCTAATTATGTCTATAGACTTAGGAAAGCTTTGTATGGGTTAAAACAAGCCCCTAGGGCTTGGTATGAAACCCTGTCTAGTTTCCTCATTGAGAATAAATTCACAAGGGGGAAAATAGACAAGACTCTATTCCTTAGGGAATCCAGAGGCAAGATATTACTAGTCCAAATATATGTAGATGACATCATATTTGGGTCTACTGAAAGTAGTCTTTACAAAAAGTTTGCAAAACTAATGCAAGGACAATTTGAGATGAGTAGTATGGGGGAACTTAAGTTCTTCTTGGGTCTCCAAGTTAGACAGACTGAGAATGGATTATCCTTATGCCAGTCCAAGTTCACTCTAGAACTCATAAGGAAGTATGGTATGGATTCATCCAGTACCATGAAGACTCCTATGGGGTCAAGTATGTCTCTTAGCAAAGATGATGCAGGGAAACCTGTAGATGAGACTTTGTATAGAGGGATAGTTGGCTCCCTACTCTATTTGACTGCAAGTAGACCAGATATCATGTATGCTACATGTGTCTGTGCTAGGTACCAAGCATGCCCTAAAGAGTCGCATTTGACATCAGTCAAAAGGATACTGAGATATCTAAAGGGCACTCCTTATCTAGGCCTTTAGTACCCTAGGAATGGAGACTTTGAACTAACAGGTTATTCAGATGCAGATTTTGCAGGCTGCAAAGAAGACAGAAAAAGTACAACTGGAACCTGTCAATTCCTAGGTGGAAGACTGATCTCATGGAGTAGCAAAAAGCAAACAAGTGTGGCTATCTCCACAGCAGAATCAGAATATGTGGCTGCAGGAAGTTGTTGTGCTCAACTTCTATGGATACAACATCAGCTTGAGGATTATGGTATTCAAGTAAGTAGAATACCACTCTTTTGTGATTCTACTAGTGCTATATCAATTGCAAAAAATCCTGTTTCCCATAGTAGAACTAAACATATTAAAATAAAATATCATTTTCTAAGGGAACATGTAGAAAAAGAAGATATTTTACTGGAGTATGTTAAAACTGATAATCAACTAGCTGATATGTATACTAAGCCCCTAGAAGAAACAAAATTCAATAGATTCAAAATTGAATTAGGTATGATAAACTTAGAATAAGTTTATAGAAATGGCTAAGTAAAATAGTGTCGACACACAGAGTTGTCTGTGTCGAGACAGAAAATTGGTGTCGACACTTCAGAGAAAAGGTGTCGACACATCTAGGAAGTTGGTGTCGACACTTCAGAAAATTAGTGTCGACACATGATAAGTAGGTGTCGACACATCCAAGGTGGTGTCGACACTTAGGCTTTACTCAGAATTAGTAAAGTAAAGTCTCGACTATGTGTCGAGCTAAGTGGTGTCGACACATAAACAAGTGTCGACACATATATTTTGTTGACTAAACTTGTGTCGACACATAGGTGTCGAGACATTATAAGTCGGTGTCGACACTTATCAACAGTGTCGACACAATTTAAGTTAGTTAACCCGCCCTTTCATCTTCAATCCTAGAAAGGTATAAATAGGATTTCACCATTGACTGTCGACACGCTCACCAAAGTTTCGAGACCAAACTTGTGTGTCGACACCTCTCTTCTCTCTATTCAAATTCTTCAAACCCTAATGGCGCCAAAGCTCGAAGAGAACGTGAATGAAGGCTATGAACTAGTGCGGCAGGCGTTTGATGACGCAGACCCGGAGATCAAGAATGTGGTAACCCTAGTTGTAGACTCAGGGTTAGATTTTCTTGTTTCAGAGCCGACTAAGATCTGGAAGAAAGAAGTATTGGAATTTCTGAATGGCGCAACCCTAGATGAATCTGGACTCAAGATAAAGTCAAAGGTACATGGAGAAAAGGTGAAGGTCTCACCAAAAAGTTTAAGAAAGGTTCTAAACCTACCAAGGACAAAGGAAGAAGATGAAGTTACTGCTTCTAAGACCAGAGAAGCTTTAACATGGTGTGGACTGGATTCCAAGCTGAAAATTGGATCAGTATTCAATAGAAAGGGGATGAACAGCAAAGGAAAATTCCTCCCTGAAATTGTTGGAAAAGTGATCTTGAGTAAGCCTGGAGGGCATGACAGGGTATCAGCCCATATGTTCAGTCTCATGACAAGGATTATCTTCACACTGCAAACTGATTGGTCTGTAGTAGTCTTTGACAAGATTAAAGAGAGCATGAAGAAGCCCAATTTGGGTAGGATACTCAGTCTTTACTTGGCTGGTAGTATACCAGAAGTAATGAGTCAAGCTGCTGGATCTAAAATTAATCACATGAGGAAGATGGACACGAGACTCTTCTCAAGATGGGATAGGGTCTTGTCTAAGGAGATGCCAACACCTGAGAAGGAAACCCCACTTAAGAAGAAGAAGAAGACAGCCCCAGTGGCTCAAGATTCCTCTAGCAGCTCTGAGGGGCAAGTTGTCTTCACTCCTGATGAAGAAGACACTGGAATTGCTGGAAAGTCTCCAGCTCATCAAGATGATGCAGACAGGCAGGGGGAGCTACCTCAAGCTAACCCAGTACATCAGGATACTATCCAGGGGGAGCCTCTAGTAGTGGAAGAACCAACTCCACTAGAGAGTGAACAAGCAACCCAGACCATACTTGAGGTACTCACTGAAATCAATAACTTAGTTTTTCCTATAGAGGATACTGTTTTGTCTGATTCATTAAATAATGTTAATCAGCAACCTCAGATTGATAGTCAACTCCCAGATGTTGTCATGGAGGACACATCTGTTGCAGCTCAAGTTGTTTCTGATCAAGTTGTTGTTGAGACAAGGGATTCTCCATCACAACCTCAACAAGAGTTTACAATGGAAGATCTCTTCCTTAATCTGGACCAAGCAGACTTTGAGAAGGAAAGTACTGCTGCTGAGGGGGAGAATGTTCAAGTTGAGGGGGAACATGTGGAAATTTTAGCAGAAACAGCAAGAAAAGAGCCTGAGAAGCAAAAGGATGTTGAGGAACTACCTAAGGAGAGGGTAGAAATAGCAAGTACATCTGCTTCTGAAGATGAGGAGGCTACAAGGGCAAAGAAAAGGAAATTTCAAGTATTTAAAAGAAGGAGCCAGAATTATAAGAAGGCTTTACAAACTATTGCACCACAGCCTGCACTACAGTCAGCACCAACTATAGATTACAGTGCTTTGATGATTGCTATGCAAATTAAGCTTGATGAGCACAGGAAAGCCATAGAAACATATAAGGATGAGGGTCATAAGTCTCTATAATTTGACCTGGCCCAGGGCATTAAGTCCATTAGATTTGAGATGAATCTAAATAAGAAGGAGATGACTGACTGCTTCCACAAGGAGGGAATGCAGTGGTATACTTGGCTACACATCAGGAGAAGATAAAAGCTCAAGTGGATGAACTTGAAGTAAAGCAAGGATATGTACTGGAGAATCAAATCAGAATGAATGATAACTTGACAGCTTCTCACAATGCTATTGTCACTGAGCTTATGTCACGACCCGCATTTTCTCAACGGTAAAAATCGTATCAGAGTAAGAGAAAACACATGTCGTGATGCCATGTCATGCAGGGGATAACTGCACACACTCAGGCAAAACTCCAGACGTTAGATTTTAAGGAAAAATGTTGATTAAATATGAAAGAAAATCAGTTATGTTGAATGGTCGTATCCCTCGGCCAGGTGGATCAGCTAGTCCACAGTTAAAATTATATTTATACGCAGCAGAAAATACTTTGGTTCAATTAAGTTGACACCCTAAATGAGCATAAGTGTCCCCGGGGACGACTTATGCGTGCACGACCCTAAGGTGAATATAGTAGGTATGAAAAGATAGTGTTTTACGTTGAGGAAAAATAGTGTCTTTGATTTAGAAACATGTTATGCATGGGGTACATATAATAATACTTTTAGGTTTTAAAATATCTAACATGCAACCTAGCATAAATCCTTCCCAGAAGCAAGTAACCAACCACAAAAAAGGCAAAAATCAGTAGTTTAAATTCATACCCAGAATCACAAGAAGCCACCAGTGGGCGTCAACAACCTGACACGAACCCACTGGCGAGTATGTATGTCTATACAGAAAAGTAAAGAACTACCTCACAACAAACGAGGATCAGCTATCTCAGCTACCCAAGAGGCCACCAACAAGCCCCTCCAAAAGAACTAGCCGCTGAACTGGCTACAACCTGGACCTGAGGCATTCAAGAAAAGAACACCTCAGCGAGGAATCAATCAAAAAGGTAAATAGATCAATAGATTAATTAACAAAATAAGAAGAAGGGTTTACAAACCCGGCAACAAACTGCTATAAGTAAAAGAAAAGGGGATGGCAGTAAGAAAAGAGTACTGTCTAAAACACCGCAGAGCACACCAAGTGCGAGCAATAAAACCAACATGCCCTACCAAGAGAGCCTGCAACAACATCAAGACTTATACATATGCCAAAAGAAAGGAAAGCATAAACAGGAAAGGGACTAACAATCCTAACACGTGGGTAAGCGGCAGTGGTCAAAACATGGGTCTGAATACATAACCAAAATCAGACCCAAAAAAAGGGGCTAAGGGGTCAAACAGTGGCAGCTTTAGGGTCCCACACACACCAACCCAAACCGGGGCAAAAGGCGGTGGCCACAGCTCTCCACATAAAACCACCCCTCCAGAGGCCACCAAAACTCCACCACCTGCCACAACCCAAGAGTCGGCATGCAGAAATTAGCCGAACATCCAATGCCCCCCTCCTATGGAAGAGTCCCACTAACAGTCCTAAGAAACACACGAACCCAAGGCAAAAACGTCGGGTCCAACCGACACGGCCTTGCACGCCTAACCAAAACCAACCCCGAGTCTCCCTGACACCAAAACCAGGGCAGCACCCAGTGTCGACACGATGTGTCGACACCACGACAAACCAGTGTCGACACAAGGTGTCGACACAGCCGCTGCTGGTGTCGACACCAAGTGTCGACACCACTGCGGCCGGTGTCGATACAAGGTGTCGACTCTACCGCTGCGTGTGTCGACACCAAGTGTCGACACCACTGCGGCCGGTGTCGACACCACTGCGGCCGGTGTCGACACAAGGTGTCGACACTGTCGCTGCGGGTGTCGACTCCAAGTTTCGACACCACTGCGGCCGGTGTCGACCCAAGGTGTCGACACTGCCGCTGCGGGTGTCGACACCAAGTGTCGACACCCCGACTTGCCGGTGTCGACACAACGGTGTCGACACCCTGACTGGCTGGTGTCGACACCACGGTGTCGACACCCTGACTGGCTGGTGTCGACACCACGGTGTCGACACCCTGACTGGCTGGTGTCGACACCCTGACTGGCTTCAGGCGCCAGATCTAGCACACCACCAGAAACGAGAACGAGGTCTCCCTCTAGGGTACAACAACCATCGACAATCGCAACTACTCGACCTGAACCAAACCAAAACTGTCCCTAATAGACACAACACCTCAGGAAAACTGAGATTTTAACTGGAACTTTCTACACTAACCACGGCATGATCGGGAACGAACCCTAGCGTACCCCTATGATCTAAGCAGGAAAAAGATGAAATTAAATCAAAGAAAAAGGCAAAGATCAACTGTGGAAAGGATGAAGGGACATCACTTGCCTCAATACCAGAAAAGCTAGGTCGGCGGCATCCCCCACTCTCGGATCTAGCCGCAGAGCACCAGCTGAGGAGCAGAAAGAAGGCAGATCCAGGCGAGGGCAGTATAAATCCACTCCCGAAATTGAATTTCGACCGCTAAATCTCCAGGAAAACGGTGTCCGAAGGCTAGGGTAGGCCGGCGGTGCTCTTCCTCTCGTACAGGCGGCGGCTTCTTCCAAGCAGAGAAAAAGAAAAGACAAGAGGAACCGAGCCCTAATTCTAACCCAAGACTATATATACACAGCAGTTTTAATAATAAACAAACAAGACATAATAATTACTTACACTCAGAATCAGAACAACACGAGACCCGAAACATCTCAGAAAAAGACGAAATTCACGTCGCAGCTAAAAACCCACGCTATGAACGCAACTGCGAAGTCGAAATTAGCATTCGACGAACAAAACCCGGGATAACACCTCCCGAAGCCGAAACACAAGCATTCCCTAAGAGGCCCAGCCGAGTCATCAAACGGAGTCTGGCTAGCTGGGGAATCTTGCTAACAGGCTACAAACAGGCTACACAGGGAACCCTAAGAGCTAAAACCACGCTCTACAATGACAAAAAGCCGGAAATACGCCATCGTAATGCCAGCCAAAGATCAAACAAAACACAGGAAAACCGGGGGCGTTACAGCCACTCCCCCTAAAAGAAAGTTTCGCCTCGAAACTTTACTCACAACACTCCTACATAGAAGGAGAGAGAAAGAGCCGGGAAAGGGCTACAAATAAATAAGAATAAAACAGAGCATACCAGGCACAAGGTCAGGGAAACAAATGAGGGTGAGCCTCCCTCATAGCCGACTCCAACTCCCAAGTCGTGCTTTCCACATCCTGATTCCTCCATAAAACTTTAACCATAGGAATAGTCTTCTTCCGCAACGCCCGAACTTGAGAATCCAAAATGCGAACAGGCACCTCCACATAAGAAAGATTCGGCTCCAACAGAGGCACAGAATCCAAAACCTGCCTGCCATTTACCACACATTTTCGTAGCTGACTGACGTGAAAGACATCATGCACGCCAGGGAAATTTACGAGCAAAGCCAGCCTGTAGGCTGATACTCCAATCCGCTCAACAACCGGAAAAGACCCCACGTACCTCGGGTCCAACTTCCTATTCTTGCCAAACCGCTTGACTCCAATCAACAGGGAGACCTTTAAGAACACCAAGTCCCCCACAGCAAATTCCAAGTCCGATCTACGTCGATTGGCGTTCTTCTCATATCTCTCCTGGGCTATCCGAAGCGTTTCCCGAATAAGATTCACAGCGGTTTCCATCTCCTCAAGCGCTTCTGGACCCAACAAAGGTCCCTCGCCAAGCTCAGCCCAAAACAAGGGAGTCCTGCAGCGCCTCCCATACAAGGCTTCAAAGGGAGCCATTTGCAAGCTCTCTTGATAACTGTTGTTATATGTGAATTCCATAAGCCGCAAGCGCTCGTCCCACGCTCCTCCGTGGTCCAGAATATAGCATCGGATCATATCTTCCACAATCTGATTTACTCGCTCCGTCTGACCATTGGTCTGCGGATGATAAGCCGTGGAATATCTCAAATCTGTACCCAACCCTTCTTGAAGGCTCTTCCAAAAACGAGACGTGAACCTGGAGTCTCGATCTGATATGATACTTACGGGTACACCATGCAATCTGACAACCTCTTCCAGATACAGCTCGGCTATCTTCCTCATCGGATAATCGATCTTAAATGGTACGAAATGAGCGCTCTTCGTCAATCTGTCTACGATTACCCAAACTGAATCATGCCCCTTAGGCGATCTCGGTAAGCCGGTAATGAAATCCATCGAGATACTCTCCCACTTCCACATCGGAATCTCCAAGGGAGTCAGCTTGCCACCAGGCCTCCCATGGTCGGCTTTCACATGCCTGCAAGTGAAACATTCTGAAACAAATCTGGCTATGTCCTTCTTCATCCCGTACCACCAGGCAATCTATTTTAAATCATGATACATCTTGGTAGACACTGGATGGTAGGCAACACTAGATCCGTGGGCGTCTCTGCACACCATATCCCGGATATCTCCAACTGCGGGGATGCAAAACCTGCCACGGTACTTCAAGGTACCCGCATCATCTATAGAGAAATCTGGTAATTCACCCTTCTCAGCTCGAAGATACAACTGCAGAAGATCGGGATCATCTTTCTGATGCAGTCTCGTAAGCACAATCCACGAAGGTTCTGCTACTGCCGAGCTACTCTGCGAATCACAGCTTCCCACAGAAATGCCCATCAAAAGAAACTCTTCCACTAGACGCTCGGCGGAAAGATTAAAAATCTTACCTGACTTCCGACTCAGGGCATCAGCCACCAAAGTTGCCTTGCCCGGATGATACTGAATTTCAACATCATAGTCGGCCACGTACTCCAACCACCGCCGCTAGCGCAGATTCAATTCTTTCTGAGTGAAGACATACTTCAAACTCTTATGATCCGTGAAAATCTTGCACTGCGCGCCATATAACAAATGCCTCCATAATTTCAGTGCATAGATCACAGCTGCAAACTCCAGGTCATGCGTAGGGTAATTCCTCTCGTGAGTCTTTAGCTGCCTCGACCCGTACGCAATCACCTTCCCGCCCTGCATCAAAACGCAGCCCAGACCGACATGCGACGCATCCACATAAATATCATACTCGCTACCCTCCGTAGGCAAAGACAAAATTGGAGCCGAACAAAGCCTTCTTTTTAGTTCCTCAAAAGCCTTCTCACACTTACCATCCCATATAAAGGCTACATTCTTCTGCGTCAACTTGGTCAACGACGCAGACAAGGTAGAGAAACCTTCTACAAATCTTCTATAATAACCAGCCAAACCCAAGAAGCTTCTGATCTCTTTGGGAGTAACAGGTCTCGCCCATTCCATAACAGCAGCGATCTTTTCTGGGTCCACCGATATTCCCCCCTTATTAATCATGTGGCCTAGAAAAGAAACTTGAGGCAACCAAAATTCACATTTGCTCAGCTTGGCGTATAGCTTATGGTCTCTCAGAGTCGCCAAGACCAGCCGCAAATGTTGATCATGCTCCTCTGCATCCTTAGAATACACCAAAACATCGTCTATAAAGACAATCACAAACTTATCTAGAAAATCCTTGAAAACTCTGTTCATCAAATCCATAAAAGCTGAGGGCGCATTAGTCAAACCGAATGACATAACCAAAAACTCAAAATGCCCATGACGAGAGCGGAACGCCGTCCGCGGAACATCTGACTCCCGAATCCTCAACTGGTGATAGCCCGAACGAAGATCTATCTTGGAAAACACGGCACTACCACGCAGTTGGTCAAACAAATCGTCGATTTGCGGCAAAGGGTACCTATTCTTAATAGTAACCTTGTTCAGCTCTCTATAGTCGATGCATAACCTCATCGACCAATCCTTCTTTTTAACGAACAGCATTGGCGCACCCCAAGGAGAAGAACTCGGCCTTATAAATCCTTTTGCCAACAACTCATCCAGCTGAATTCGCAACTCTTCCAGCTCTCGGGGGGCCATCCGGTACAACGCCTTTACGATAGGACGCGTGGCTGGCTCCAAATCTATGGCAAACTCGACATCTCGATCGGGTGGGAGACCGGGAAGATAGTCAGGAAACACATCAGAGAAGTCACACACCACAGGAATCTCTTCCAAATGGGGCACACTAATAATCGACCCTACCAGAGAAACCACACAGGCAAAACAGCCAGAAACAAGCAACTTCCGAGCACGCACCGCAGAAATGATTGGAGACTCCTGGGGAGAATACCAATAAACGCTCCCTGGCTGACCGTTGTCTTTGACGAAGTCCAAGCGCTTACCCTTGCACTGGATCACATCATCGTACCTTGACAACCAGTCCATGCCCAAAATAACATCGAAGTCCTCCAGGTCAATCACCTTCAAGTCTGCCTTGGCTAGAAAATCTCCCAACAAAATCGGACAATCTAGGACACCCAGGTCCGTAACCACCGAGACACCGGAGGGGAACTTAATGCAGAAGGCACCACCAACACGATCTAGGCCCAAACTGAACCGCTCCACGAAGGCTCTAGCCACAAACGAGTGGGTAGCGCCGGAATCGAAGAGAACGCGCGCCCAGCGGTTCTTTACCTTAAATCGTCCTACGAATTGCACACGCATCTAAGGCAACAAGCGGTAAAACGAAAACTACAACCAAAAAGGGAACGTAACAAAACGACTGGGGAGGAGTCGAACCTGAGATAACCTGGGTCGAGGTCTGCGCTTTGTCTGCCGAAAGCACATTCAACTTCCCCTTTCCCTTATCCATTTGCTGAGGCGGTGGCAAAGCCTGGAGGGGAACTGGCTGCAGAATAGGCTGAGTCTGAGGGCACCTTGTCTTGAGATGACCTTTCTGGCCGCACTGAAAACAGACCTTATCTTTTATCCAACAACGGGCAGCCTCATGCCCCTTCCTTCCACACAAGGCACACACCAAGTCTCCCCTGGAAACACCCTGAATCGCGTGCACCTGATCCTTCTTCTGCGCTCCCAACCTTTTGAAACACTTCTCAAAGGGGTGGCCTGGCCGGACACAAAAGCTACAAATCTCTTTGACCTTCTTTCTCGAGACAGCATCAGGTTCCTGAGGGCTCTTCCCTCCACCGGACTTCCGCTTATCCTTCCTTAACTGCTGGCCTCTATTCTTGGCATTCTCAATGGCCTCAACTCTCAAGGCAGCTTCAACCATGCTGGCATAACTGACTGCTCCATAGGCATTCGCTAACTGCTGAATGTCGCTTCTTAGTCCACCCAAAATCGGTTAACTCGGTCTGCCTCAACACTCACCAGACCCGGAGCAAACCGACTCAACTTACTAAACTCTATCTCATACTCACTAACCGTGAGTTTCCTCTGCTTTAAATGAAGAAAGTCATTCATTAGCCGGTCCCGTTCGACTGAAGGCAGAAACTTACTTAACAACATCACCTTAAATTTCTCCTAAGTGCAACCTTCCACTAAGCTCTCTTTCTCCCTCAGCCACCAATTCTTTGCTAAGCCCTTGAGCTGGTAGGAAGCGAGCATCACTCTATGATCGTCAGAAATCCCCGAGTAAGAGAACATCTCCTCAATGGTAATCAGCCAGTCATCCAAAATCATGAAATCTGCCTGCCCATCATAGGTAGGGGGTCTCAGCCGCTGAAACTGGGATATGAACGCCATCTCCGGGGGCACCACAACCAAAGGCACGGGAGGAGCAGGAGGGGTAGGAACAGCTACCCCCTCAGCGGGGTTCTGGGCTCTCGGGTTCTGTCCCGCCACCACTGCTACAAGGGACTGAATCTGAGCCTGCATAGCCACTACCTGCCTCGATAACTCCTCATTACTCTACAGCAGGCTTTCTACCAACGCATCGCTCTGCGCTCCTGACGTCTCACCCTCGGATTGGGGGGTCGATCTCATCGCAGGACGTCTCGCCATCCTAAAATCGCACAAGCTTTAGACAAAACCTAGCCCATCAGCTAGAGCAAAACTACCCGGTACAGACAAACACACTTAAATATGAACTTCAACTGCAAAAACTTGCTCTGGGAGTTGTTTTTTTTACCATGATGATGTTATGCTTAACCTAAGATGGTTCACCACCATCATACTAACTCAGGTGCCTAAACCATGAATGCATGCATTTGTATTATTTTTGACTCAAAACCATGTGTGTACATATGTCATCTTGCAAATCTTTAGCTTGGCACGTTGTGCTTATGAAATGTTATGCTATGCATGATGTGCTATGCATTCTAAAAAGCCTTAGTGCATGCCATGGGCGGCGTACACATGAAAATGTTATGCATCCCATACTACATAACATTCCCATGTAACAAAAAAAAACGTGCTAGCCGCATTCATGTGGTGAGGTTATGCATCCCATACTACATAACCCTCACATGTTGCCTCCTATGGTGGATCCATATACAAACACATATTATGCATCCCATACTACATAATATGCCATGTATACTTCTTTATGCTCATGAGTGTAGTGTTCGTGCTTCGGCCAAGACGTGCTGATGACATATCGGTGTGTGAATGGTATGATGCTAAACACTAATGCAGACAAGGGAAAGGTTGCCCAACCATTTGTCAAGCAACCTCCCTCTGATACCAACTGTCACGACGAGCATTTTCTCAACGGTAAAAATCGTATCATAGTAAGAGAAAACACGTGCCGTGATGCCACGTCGTGTAGGGGATAACTGCACACGCTCAGGCAAAACTCCAGACGTTAGATTTTAAGGAAAAATGTTGATTAAATATGAAAGAAAATCAGTTATGTTGAATGGCCGTATCCCTCGGCTCGGTGGATCAGCTAGTCCACAGTTAAAATTATATTTATACGCAGCAGAAAATACTTTGGTTCAATTAAGTTGACACCCTAAATGAGGATAAGTGTCCCCGGGGGACGACTTATGCGTGCACGACCCTAAGGTGAATATAGTAGGTATGAAAAGATAGTGTTTTACGTTGAGGAAAAATAGTGTCTTTAATTTAGAAACATGTTATGCATGGGGTACATATAATAATACTTTTAGGTTTTAAAATATCTAACATGCAACCTAGCATAAATCCTTCCCAGAAGCAAGTAACCAACCACAAAAAAAGGCAAAAATCAGCAGTTTAAATTCATACCCAGCATCACATGAAGCCACCAGTGGGCGTCAACAACCTGACACGAACCCACTGGCGAGTATGTATGTCTATACAGAAAAGTAAAGAACTACCTCACAACAAACGAGGATCAGCTATCTCAGCTACCCTAGAGGCCACCAATAAGCCCCTCCAAAAGAACTAGCCGCTGAACTGGCTACAACCTGGACCTGAGGCATTCAAGAAAAGAACACCTCAGCGAGGAATCAATCAAAAAGGTAAATAGAGCAATAGATTAATTAACAAAATAAGAAGAAGGGTTTACCAACCCGGCAACAAACTGCTATAAGTAAAAGAAAAGGGGATGGCAGTAAGAAAAGAGTACTGTCTAAAACACCGCTGAGCACACCAAGTGCGAGCAATAAAACCAACATGCCCTACCAAGAGAGCCTGCAACAGCATCAAGACATATACATATGCCAAAAGAAAGGAAAGCATAAACAGGAAAGGGACTAACAGTCCTAACACGTGGGTAAGCGTTAGTGGTCAAAACATGGGCCCGAATACATAACCAAAATCAGACCCAAAAAAAGGGGCTAAAGGGTCAAACAGTGGCAGCTTTAGGGTCCCACACACACAAACCCAAACCGGGGCAAAAGGCGGTGGCCACAGCTCTCCACATAAAACCACCCCTCTTGAGGCCACCAAAACTCCACCACCTGCCACAACCCAAGAGTCATCATGCAGAAATTAGCCGAACACCCAATGCCCCCTCCTAGGGAAGAGTCCCACTAACAGTCCTAAGAAACACACGAACCCAAGGCAAAAACATCAGGTCCAACCGACGCGGCCTTGCACGCCTAAGCAAAACCAACCCCGAGTCTCCCTGACCCCAAAACTAGGGCAGCACCCAGTGTCGACACGATGTGTCGACACCACGACAAACCGGTGTCGACACAAGGTGTCGACACAGCCGCTGCTGGTGTCGACACCAAGTGTCGACACCACTACGGCCGGTGTCGACACAAGGTGTCGACACTGCCGCTGCGGGTGTCGACACCACTGCGGCCAGTGTTGACACAAGGTGTCGACACCACTTCGGCCGGTGTCGACACAAGGTGTCGACACTGCCGCTGCGGGTGTCGACACCAAGTGTCGACACCACTACGGCTGGTGTCGACACTGCTGCTGCGGGTGTCGACACCAAGTGTCGACACCCCGACTGGCCGGTGTCGACACAACGGTGTCGACACCCTGACTGGCTGGTGTTGACACCACGGTGTGGACACCCTGACTGGCTGGTGTCGACACTATGGTGTCTACACCCTGACTGGCTGGTGTCGACACCACGGTGTCGACACCCTGACTGGCTGGTGTCAACACCACGGTGTCGACACCCTGACTGGCTGGTGTCGACACCACGGTGTCGATACCCTGACTGGCTTCAGGCGCCAGATTCAGCACACCACCAGAAACGAGAACGAGGTCTCCCTCTAGGGTACAACAACCATCGACAATCGCAACTACTCGACCTGAACCGAACCAAAACTGTCCCTAATAGACACAACCCCTCAGGAAAACTGAGATTTTAACTGGAACTTTCTACACTAACCACGGCATGATCGGGAACGAACCCTAGCGTACCCCTATGATCTAAGCAGGAAAAAGATGAAGTTAAATCAAAGAAAAAGGCAAAGATCAATTGTGGCAAGGATGAGGGGACATCACTTGCCTCAATACCAGAAAAGCTAGGTCGGCGGCATCCCCCACTCTCGGATCTAGCCGCAGAGCACCAGCTTAGGAGCAGAAAGAAGGCAGATCCAGGCGAGGGCAGTCCAGATCCACTCCCGAAATTGAATTTTGACCGCTAAATATCCAGGAAAACGGCGTCCGAAGGCTAGGGTAGGCCGGCGGTGCTCTTCCTCTCTTACAGGCGGCGGCTTCTTCCAAGCAGAGAAAAAGAAAAGACAAGAGGAACCGAGCCCTAATTCTAACCCAAGACTATATATACACAGCAGTTTTAATAATAAACAAACAATACATAATAATTACTTACACTCAGAATCAAAACAACACGAGACCCGAAACATCTCGGAAAAAGACGAAATTCACGCCGCAGCTAAAAACCCACGCTACGAACGCAACTGCGAAGTCGAAATTAGCATTCGATGAATAAAACCCGGGATAACACCTCCCGAAGCCGAAACACAAGCATTCCCTAAGAGGCCCAGCCCAGTCATCAAACGGACTCCGGCTAGCTGGGGAATCTTGCTAACAGGCTACAAATAGGCTACACAGGGAACCCTAAGAGCTAAAACCACGCTCTACAACGGCAAAAAGCCGGAAATACACCATCGTAACGGCAGCCAAAGATCAAACAAAACACAGAAAAACCGGGGGCGTTACAGCTTAAGAGTATAGCCACTGCACAGAATGCTGCCCTGACTACTGCTAAAAAGAAATTTGTTAAAGAACTGCAAGAGAGCCTCACTGCTGTAACTTCTGCCATTCAAGATTCTCAGAAGATTCTCACTGAAAAACTCCAAAGGTTAAAACCTTTCTACAAGGATGGAGTCAATTATCTAAATGCCCAAATCAGATTTCAGAAAGATGATTTAAGAGATCACATAGAAAGATAAGTCATAAAGGGGGAGAGGGTGTTAGTCAAAGCAGGCTCTGACCATGCAAAATGGATTTCCAATTCCATCAGAGCCACTCTTGGTTATCCTCCTTTATGTGATGATGATAATGTTGCTGAGTCTGGGATTAATCCTGCATATCTTGGAGGTGAGCAAGTTGAAGTAGCTCAGGTGATCTATCCTCCACCAGACTTTGATATGGTACCAGCTGATATACAGTCCATGTATATCCCACCTAAGGGGCAGCAAAATGTTATCATAGAGAAGGTGGTTCAGCCAGTATCTGAGGCTTTACAGGAAGCTATACTGAAAGAACAAGCTGAACAAGAAGCTAGATTGTCTAAGAAGAGATTCAGAGAGCAAGCTGAACAAAGGCCTGATTTTGAACAGTAGAGTCCCACTTCAAGGAATATCATTCTAACTGCATGGAAGGCTGCCAAAGATAATGTTCAAGATAGAAATAAGTGGTATTCTGAACTTGAGTGCAGAAAGCATGAATCTAGGCAAGAAGCCATAGTGAAATATAGAAGAAAGGCAAAGATGGGAAATCTACCTCCTACTGCCCAGGATCCTAGCAAGTACTTTCCCAAGCCTTATCATTACTTTGAGAGGCAGAAGATTAAAGCTGAAGAGCTAAAGAAGAAGGATCTGAAAGGGAAAAAGCTTGCTGATACTGAAGATGCTGAAGCTCCTGTACAAGCCAAGATACAGTATGGAAAGGGAATAGTGATCAAGGATGCTGAGCAAAAATAGAATAGAATTTTCTTCAGTTTACAATTGTAATCTTTTGATTTTAAACACTTTGTAAATTTTTGTAAAATGAATATGACAAAGTTGATAGAACAATGTGCTATGCGATAAATCTATTTCATAATTGTTCTGAAATGATATCTATGTATACATGTTTGTTTAATACATGTTTATGTTTTCTCTGATTACATAATCCTATTTTACATCATTCTGTAATTTTATTATGAATGGTGTATATCATTGACTAAGGGTTATGACTTCTCCAAATAGGGGGAGATTGTTGGGTACATTGGTTTAAATGTACCTGATTTGAAGAAGCCTCACCCTACTCAATGATATACATCAAAATGTATTTGATGTATTTTGAGTTGTCTTGTGCAGGTTAAGTATTTGCAGGGAAAGATGAAAAGATTTTAAGTCCATGTGTCGACACCCAGAAGGAAAGTGTCGACACTTAAGAAGACTTGTGTCGACACCCAGGCAAGCAGTGTCGACACTTGGAGTACTTGTGTCGACACCAGGGATGCAGAGTCGACACCAGACAGAAAGTGTCGACACAAGGAGCTGTGTCGACACTCTATGAAGAAAAGTCCAGTGAAGCTGTGTCGACACTTAGCAGTTATGTCGACACCCAGAGGAACTGTGTCTACATCAGAAAGTGTCGACACTTGGAGGCTGTGTCGACACTCAGCAAAAGTCAGCAGAGTCTAAGTATAAGTGTCGACATAATGAAGAATGTGTCGACACTCAACAGAAGACTCAATACATGAAGAAAGTGTCGACACTAGGATGCTGTGTCGACACTCAGCAAAGTTCAACAAAATATTCTAAGTACAAGTGTCGACACTAAGGAGATGTGTCGATACTCAGCCAAAGTCTCAACAGAAGAAGAATGTGTCGACACAAGGAGCAGTGTCGACACTCAGCAAGTATCAACACAGAAGGCATGTGTCGACACCAAGAAGATGTGTCGACACTGAACAAGTTCAACACATGAAGATGTGTCGACACAAAGGAGTTGTGTCGACACTTACAAGAATTCAATAAAGTACTGAAGAACAAGGAGTTGTGTCGACACTCAATATCAGTGTCGACACATATTGAAGAAGCTGTGTAGAGAAGTGAATTCTACAACACAAGGAGTTGTGTCGACACCTTGAAGGCTAGTGTCGACACATAGTTAACTTGTGTCGACACTTAGTCTATAAGTGTCGACACTTAAAGACAGACTGTCTCGACACTTTCAGACAGTTACAGTTATTTCAAGAACTGACTGGATGACTTGACAGCTGCCATTCCAGCCGGTCTACTGCACCTGTCAGAGTTGTCAGAAATCAGTTATGAACCGGATCAGCCGGTCACCATGAAGAAGGCCTATAAATAGGCTTATACTGTCAACAAAAAGAGATGATCAACACATTAAAGTGATTCACACAAGATCTAGCTATTCATTGAAGAATCAAGTGAAGATCTAAGAAATTGGAGAGAGAGAGCTCCATCCAAGAAGACTGCCGTTGGAACCAGGCTGAGAAGAAGGGTTCAGACTTAGTTCTGAATCTTTAGTTGCAGTGATTGAAGATCAGCTGCAGAGAATAAATCCTATTGTGTTCTACATTCAAGAAGCTTTGAAGAAAAGCCAAGTGTGATTGTTCTCAGCAGAGTTCTTCCAAGAACTCATCAAGAACCTACCAACTCATCTCTCTATTCTGAGTTGTAGGTATATACACTTTATATTTTATATTTTCTTGTAGGATCCTTAGGGATCTGAGTTGTAAGCCTGCAATTATAAAGGCTGAGTGGTAGGGCCTGTGTTCCTGAGTGTAGGAGACCTATATCTCTGAGTGTAGGCCTGTTGAGGCTGAGTGTAAGCCTTGTGGCTGAGTGTAGGCTTTGTGAAGAAGCTGAGTGTAGGTCTTAGAAGAAGACTGAGTTGTAGGGCCTTGGGCCTGAGCTGTAGGAACCTGTTTTGGGGTTCTGAGTGTAAGATCTGAGGATCTGAGATAGTGGAGGAGTTTGGCCGAATCTAGTACACTACTAGATAGGCGAAGGGGGAAAGGGGATGTACCCAAACCTTGGGGAACCACTATAAATTTGTGTGTTCACTGTGTGCTTGGTTGATTGCTGTGATTGCTGATTGACTACTGTGTAGAATTAGTTATAAATCTGTGATATAATCTGAATTCTGCCTAAGAAATTGTAAAAAGATTTAGTCACCTATTCACCCCCCCCCCCTCTAGGTGATTAGGTACAATTTCTTTCAGAATCACTTCGGCATAAGATAATCAAAATAACCTAACAAACTAAATCTTAATAAAGTTAGAGGCAACTTGATCATGGGGGTTCCCGAAGTTTGAACATGCTCATCTCGAAGAAGTGCCCAACTATGTTTTGGAAGATCTGACTGAACTTTCATCCCATATTTGAATTCCTAAATCTCGCCTTAAAGTGGTGAACCTCGCTATTGGATTTGACTCCAATCTATGAGATTTACATCATTCTCTCTCAATAGATGCATTCAACTCTCTTTAATCTTAGGTGATCAATTCAAACTATGAGCCTCTCGGCTAGCTAAGAATGAAAACCTAAGTGGAGGCTATACATCGATAATATAGTCTCACTATATTTAAATCAATAGTAAATCGAAGGCCAATACTTTAATAAGATAAAGAAGGATAAAGCAACATAACTTGATCAACTCATCCTCAGATTATCACGATCGAGTACAAATGAGTATTTAGTTATTTATGGTGGAAGGGTAAGAGAGAGATTGGTAGTAAAAATTCATGAAAAACTAAATAAAGAACGGAAGACAAAAAGAGATACTTTTATTACTAAAACAAAATAGGCTACAAGTTGAAATAAAGATTACAATTGCATGAATAACAAGACTAGTTGCACACTAATAGTACAATAGTAAAAGTCATTTCAAGCTTAATACAAAAGTTGCATGAAAATTAGAATAGGACAAACTTAAAGTGAGAGGGAAAAAGAGAAATAAAGACCAAGAAATAAAAAACATAAACACCAAAACTGCACTAAATCTCATCTCTTCTACCCTGGTCTGGTCTGGGAGCACTTGGACCTTGCTGGAATTTATAAAAAAATTTCTAGGAAGTACACACCCCCCTTACATGCCCGTGTAGGGGCGTGTAAACATTGTTGACTTTGGCTGAGGGAAATCTTGAGGGACAGTGATTGGCACAGAAGTTAAGGTACACGCCCCAGCTACACGCTCATGTATGGGGGTGTTTAAGTTGCGGCGTGACAATGACTCGGCGAAAGTCGCCCTATGGCGGGAGTTGGTGTACACGCCCCATGGACATGCCCATCTAGGGGGACGTGTAAGTTGTGCCGTGATGGTGGAGTGGGTAAAGTCGCGCACCGGTGTCAAAAATGTGGACTTGGCGAAACACGCCCCAGGTACACGCCCATGTAGGTGGTATATGGTTGTGACCTAGGGCATACAAGCTGGATTTTTCTAGATCTTGACTTCTAATCGTGGCTTCATTCTGATTGGGTTACACACCCCAGGAACATGCCTGTGTAGGGGGTATACGACCGTGACCTAGGGGCGTGTAAGATGTATTTTTCTAGATCTCGACTCTGTATCGTATATTCATCAGATTTGGGTTACACGCACTAAGTACATGCTCGTGTACGGGTTACACGACCGTGACCTACCGGCGTGTAACATGGAAATTGACCAAAAAAACATCTAAAACATGAAAACATAAAATAAACTAAGTTAGAACAATTTTGATAAAAGAAACTAATTATAGACAGAAAATTCATAAAATATATAATTTAAAATAAGAAAATATGTGGATTTATCCAAGAAATTTTGACTAAAATAAGTATCATCAAATTCCCCAACACTTAAGCTTTTGTTATTACAAAGCAAAACTATGTGAAATATTTATAAGATGTTAATATAATTTTAATTAAAGTAAAAAAATTATAAAATTAAAAAAAAGTTAAAAATAAAATTTAAGGATTCAAAAATGAAGTCCTAAATTTTGAAATAAAATGAGAAGATGGAAATATTTAGCAAAGATTTCTCAAATAAATTAATTAACATTCAAAATTGAGTAAATAACGACAAAATTGGATTAAAATTATTAACACCATTAACCAAAAAGAAACTCAAAAAAAAATTTTAAACTACTATTTATGCTCTCTTAGTATTTTAATTTAATTCTAAAGCAATTTTCATAGGGTTTTGAAATAAGGAAAGTGAAGAGGTTTTTGATTGGAGGTGATGAATTTTAACTTCTTACCCCACATTTTTTTACTATCTTTTTTTATATTTGCATATGTTTACTAAAAAAAATGATGAATTTTGTCCTCTCATATTCCATGACATATGAACAAATATATTTTTTTCTCTCTTCACAAAAAAATACAAAAATAATTGGGAGTAATGAATTTTATCCTCTTAATCCATCTTTTATTTTTTGGGGTTGCATAAGTGTACCAAGGAATGTATGATTCCCACAATATATGATCCAACAAAAAAAAGAAAAACGCATATGTTGACCAAGGGATAATGAATTTTATCCTATTATTCTCATAACATATGATCTAATAAGAAGATTAAAAACAAGGGAAAGGCTGGACAATATTTAGATTAAATTAAAATCTTAGAGAGCAACTATAGTAAATTAAACTTTCCTAAGAATTTTATGCATTATTGACTATAATTGTAATCAAAATAATGTTAAGGAAAGTACCATAAAATTGAAACTAATTAGAATAAAAAGAGAAAAAGTGCTAAAGAAATTACTCTAAACAATTTTAATTCATAAGATATTTCATAAAAATAAATCTCGTAAAAATTAAATCTAACTAACCATTATGAAATAAAAGACTAGCACATGAAAAATTATAAAAATTCTTATAAATAAACTCAAACTAAATTTATGAAAATAACAAAAAAATTAAGTAGGGATTTATTTCCTATATTCTTTCAATTTTTTTACTTGGACTTGCCAAGGGCTACCCAATGATGGGTTCGCAAGGTAGTAAGCAGTTTTTGGGGATGAAAGCCAAACACGGCCCTTTCCAAGAAATTTAAATTTAAGTTTTTTTAATTTTTTTTATTTTTAAAAGATTTTTCATGTTTTTTTTTTGAATTTTTAAATAAAAACAACAATAATAGATCTCACCCCCATACTTAAAAATAAACATTATCCCCAATGTTAATAAGTCAAGTAGGAGGCGAAAGAAAAACAAATTAAAAGAAGAATGCATAAAAAACATAATTTTACAAGAAATTATGCATAAAAAAATAATTTGGTAAGAAATTTAAAAGATAAATATGGGGTGTCTCCTAAGAATGCTTTTTCTTTTTCCCGTCTTTATGCTACACGGTTATTGTTAGGAAAAATAAAAGTAAAATTTGAAATGAATGGGCAACTTCCTTTATTCACATTTCGGCAAATGTGCCGAATTCAGTCGCCCGACTACTCCTACGCTTGATTTTTGATTTTCCTTCTGGTGGCGGTTGGCTTGGAAATGAAAATCTAAATAACCTATACATAATTGTGGTGATTTGAATTTTTGTAGATGACTGACAAATGGATCTTTGATGAAGTATGATTGCAACGGCTCATCATCTATATGAAAAGTGTTAGTCGAAGAAAAATAAAAAATAAATGTGTCAGAAAAATTTTCGCTAGGAGGATGTTCTTGCAAAATTATTTGGATAAGCTCGGGTTGTTTATTTTCTAAAATAATTTTGTTATCTGAAAAATTATTTAAATTAAAATCATAAGATGCAAAATTATCATGAATTTGAATTCCTAAATATTTATAGGATATGCTTGAAAATTCATGAAGTGGAGGAGAAAAATTGCGAGAAGTAGGATAAGAAATGTGTGATTCTTCTATTTCACCCGGTGCGTCCAAAAAATAAATAAATTCTTAATATAATAATTTTTTTTCATATTCGGCATATGAATCTAAGGAGGAACATGAAGATTCTTGTACCTCAATAGCTAAATTATCAGAAGATGGAAAAAAAATCACTAGGACAAGAATTAATAGTTTCTAAATTTTTAGAAGGAAAAGAAAGTGAACTTGCGAAAATTCCCCAAAATTAGAAAGTGCAGTTTGTCGTGCGGAAGAAGAAGAACAATAAATTAGATTTAAAGAATTATTTTCATTACTCGGGTACTTTTCCATGTGATGTTGTGAACAAGAAAAATCAGCATCAAAGTTGAAAGAAAAATTATTTAAATAAGAAATATTATTTTCGTTAAAGTTTGAAAAATTATTTTCATGAGAATTTGAAGAATTAGTAAAATTTGAAAAATTATTTTCATGAGAATTTGAAATAGAGTTATCATTAAAGTCAGAATAGTTATCTTTATAATTATTATCAGAATTGTTTTCATAAGAAATGTTTTGATAATAATAATTGTTTCCATAAGAAATTTTTTGATAATAATTATTATCAAAATTATTTTCATAAGAATTTTTTGATAATAATAATAAAAATAACAATCCTCACTTCGATGAGGAGCACCACAATAATATCAAAAAATTTGGCACTTTCGTGTGGCTTCCAAAAGATTTAACTTATTTTGGAGCTCCGCAACGTTAGCGGTCAAATGAGATAACATTTTTTTGAAAAATAAAACAACCTTCACTTATTAGAAATGAATTTCGAAAAGAAAACTAAAAAGAGAAATGGAGGTAGAGAAAGAAAATGATAAAATTGGGGTGAGAGAGAAAGGGAGAATAAAAAGATTATGAAAAAGAAGAGATCAAATTAATAACTATCCTCGTTTCAAAATATCAAAACCACTCACCAGCAACGACGCCAAAAACTTGATACAAAAAATATAGAATTGATGTTTTGAGAAGAAGAGGGGTTGGAAATGAGGTTGATAATATTCTCCGATTCCATATATGATAAAAATCAAGTGTACATTATCGATTATAGTATAGGATATTTAAGTTCAAAATCCAGGTCATATTTCCCAAGGCGGTTTGATTACTTTTATATTGAGGAATTACTATTATCTTATCAAATTATTTTTGGTTTGTTTTACTTAACCAAAGGAGCGCTAAATTGCATGTTATAAAAATGTTAAAATGATGGATAAAAGAATTAGTACTTGGTCTTAATTCACTTCGGCATAAGCTAATCAAAATGAAATAACAAACTAAATCTTAATAAAGTAAAAGACAACTTGATCATGTGGGTTCCCGAAGTTTGAACATGCTCCTCTCGAAGAAATGCCCAACAGAGTTTAGGAAGATCCGACCGAACTCTCGTCCCATATTCGAATGCCTAAATCTGTCATTAACTGGTGAACCCCGCTATTGTATTTGACTCCAATCTGGGAGATTTATGACATTCTCCCTCGAGAGGTGCATTCAACTCTTTTTACTCTTGCGTGATTAATTCAAACTATGAGCCTCTCGGCTAGCTAAGAATGAAAACCTAAGTGGAGGCTATACATCGATAATATAGTCCCACTAAATTTAAATCAAGAGTAAATCAACGACAATACTTTAAAAAGAGAAAGAAATTTAAAGCATCATAACTTGATCAACACATCTACAGATCATCGTAATTGTGTGCTAATGAGGATTTAGTTTGTTGAGGACCAAGGTCCAGCGGGATTGGGTGTGTGTGGGACCGCATATTTGGGCTTCCCCATCGCGTTCCAGGTCTGGGTGTTGACCCCGGTGGGCCCCCCCGTGTGGCGGAATATCCCCGTCATCCCGTGGTTGGATTAGTCCCACATTGCCTGCAGCGGGTGGTCCTTGGTGTTTATGTACCCCCGTCCCCCCTTACCATCACCTCGGGGTTTTGGGAAGATGTGTGGTGACGGGTGGTTTCCACATGGTATCAGAGCCATCCCGCTGCGGGGGTGTGTTGAGGACCAAGGTCCAGCGGGATTGGGTGTGTGTGGGACCGCATATTTGGGCTTCCCCATCGCGTTCCAGGTCTGGGTGTTGACCCCGGTGGGGTTTACTTTGTGGGACCGCATATTTGGTCCTTGGTGTTTATTTGGGCTTCCCCGCGCGGTCTGGCGGTTTGACTCGGCGACTTGTAAACCGGGCGGTCTAGCAATCTTCACAGGCGACCTCTCTGCTTCTCTTATTGTAGCCGTGCGGTTAGTCCTTCTGTCTAACCGCGCGGCCTGTGCGGTTTACTTTGTACAGTCCGCTTAGCTTGTAAATTTTTAGTCCCACATCTCTTATTTGTATTCTCTCTTCTCTCCTCCATTCTATATAAGGGAGGGCATACCTTTGTAATAGTTATCTTTTTTGGATAATAAAATTTCAATTATTCAAAAGTTTATTCGGCTTGTTCTCTACTTTTCGCTTCTTTTCGCTACTTTCTAACATGGTATCAGAGGACACGGTCATTTCCTCCTGATTCTGTGCGCTCTCTGTTGTTCTCAGCTTCTCTTCCGCATTCTGCGACTTGTTCGCGGCTTGCCTTCTCATCTGTCCGCGCGGCTTGTTTCTATCCGCGCGGCTTGTCTCTGTCCGCTGCCTGTTCGCGCGGCTTGCTTCTTCTTGGTTCTCTTCTTCTACTGCTCTTTGTCGCAGCGACCTGTTTCCGTGTCGCCGCGCTCCTTGTTCTTTCCTGCAGCTCCGACTTCCTAGTCGCTGCGGTCTGTCTCTGTCCGCGCGTGTTGTCTCTGTACTCGCGGTTTGCTGCTGTGATCTGCCTGACCGTGCGGGTTGTTCCTTTCTCCCCCGCATCTTGGTCGCGGTCACCTGCTCTTCTCCTCTCTTCTATTCGCTCGGCCTTTTCAGTCCGCGCGACCTCTTCCCCGCTGTGCCCTTGACTGCTGTGATCTGCCTGACCGTGCGGGTTGTACCTTTCTTACCCGCATCTTGGTCGCGGTCACCTGCTCTTCTCCTCTCTTCTGTTTGCTCAGCCTTTTTCAGTCCGCGCGACTTCATCCCCGCTGTGCCTTGATCTGCATCCTAGCCGCTCGTGTTCGCGCGGCTTCTTCCCTTTTTCCCGCCGCGGTTTCACGCGGATTCTTCCTTGTTTGAGCGGCCTCTCTGCCCTTCTCCTTTAGCCGCTCCTGCTTGTTAGTCGCCGCGACCTACTAGTTTAGTCACGCAGCTTGTGCTCTGCACCTTGGTCGTGGCCCTTCGTGCCGCTGGTGTGCTGTCACCGAGACCACTGCAGTTTATTCTTCCTCCCTTCATAGCTTTCATATCCTCCTCCCCGCCATTCGCCTCAGTTGTCACGTCTTCTGGTCGTGCACACGTTGTTACTCAGGGCAAATGGCTGATCGACACTGGTGCTACAAATCATATGACCGGCCATCTCCCGTGTTTCTCTCTCCTAGAAAAACATGCTCGCTTGCCCCCAGTTACTCTCGCTGACGGCTCTTCATCATCAGTTCATGGAACAGGGATAGTTCATGTCACTCCGTCTCTTCACTTGGTGGATACTCTCTACGTGCCACAGTTCCCGTGCAACTTATTATCTGTTACCTCTCTTTGCAAGCAATTACAGTGTTCCGTCACATTTACTTCTACTTCTTGCTCTTTTCAGGATCCGGACTCCCAACGGACGATTGCTACTGGGACTGAGAGTGGCGGCTTATACTTCCTAGACAACATTTCTGCTTTTTCCACCTTCTCTTCCACCTCCACAGATCTTCTCCAATGGCATCTCCGCCTTGGTCATGCTCCTCCCCGTCTTCTTCGTCAACTTCTGCCCCACCTTCCTCCTCAAAGTCCTCCGCTCAACTGTGAGGCCTGTCAGCTTGGCAAGCATCACCGCTCCTCCTTCCCTCCAAAGCACGTTCGTAGCTCTACCCGTCCGTTTCATCTTATCCACTCCGATATCTGGGGTCCTTCTCCTACTCTTACCATTGGTCGGGGTAGTTCCTATTTTGTCACGTTCATTGATGATTTCTCTCGCTGTACGTGGGTGTATCTGTTAAAAGATCGCTCCGAATTATTTTCTGTATGGACATCCTTCTATCTCATGATCAAAACTCAGTTTGGTGTTTCTATCCAAGTGTTTCGATCTGATAATGCCCAAGAATATCTCAGTCATGACTTCTCTACATTCTGCATGCAAAATGGGATTCTTCATCAAACTAGTTGTGTCTATACTTCACAACAAAATGGTGTGGCCGAACGCAAAAACTGTCACCTGCTCGATGTCGCTCGCACCTTGATGACCCAGATGCATGTTCCTCGCTCCTATTGGGGCTATGCTGTTCTCCTTGCCTGCTACCTCATCAATCGCATCCCCTCCACGGTTCTCCACAGCCAAACCCCGTTCTCCATTTTGTATCCAGGAAAGGAACCGTTTCCTCTCCCTCTCAAAATCTTTGGATGCACTGCCTTTGTGCATACCCCTTCTGCCACCCGTGATAAGCTCTCCCCTCGCTCCACCAAATGTGTCTTTCTGGGGTACTCCACCACTCAGAAAGGCTACTGTTGTTTTGATCCCGTCCTTCGTAAGCAGTTCGTCTCTGCTGACGTCACCTTCTTCGAGAATACCTCCTACTTCTCGGATGACTCTTCTCCTCTTCTCCCAGCTTCTGATTCTCCTGCCGTTCCCTTCGTTCCCTCGCCTCCTCCTACACTCTCCACCACTACACTGTCTCCACCCCCTCCTCTTCCTCCACCTCTCTCTCTCCCTTCTCCACCACCCTCTCCCTCATCTCCGCTGCCGTCGCTCTCTTCTCCCGGGCCAGCTTTCTCTACCACGGATGCTCCGGATGCCGCGGGCCCGGCTGACCTGGATCTTCCTATTGCTCTTCGTAAAGGGGTGCGGACGTGTACCTTACACCCCCTTGATGCTGTTGTTTCCTATGATCGTCTTACTCCTTCTCGCAGGACATTTGCACTGGCTATCTCTGCCACTGCCACACCCCGCTCCTATCAGGAGGCCCTTGCTATTCCTCACTGGAAGATGGCCATGGATGAGGAAATGGCGACCCTCACTGTGCGGGGTACCTGGACTCTTGTTCCTCCTCCCTTTGGTACTGATGTTGTTGGCTGTCGCTGGGTCTTTGTGGTCAAATTTAGCCCAGACGGCACTGTGGATCGGTATAAGGCTCGCCTTGTGGCTAAGGGCTTTACTCAGACCTATGGGGTTGATTACTTTGACACCTTCTCCCCTGTGGCTCGTCTCAGCACCATCCGGGTTCTTCTCTCTGTGGCCGTCAATCGGGATTGGCCGATTTCTCAGCTGGACGTCAAGAATGCCTTCCTTTATGGTGATCTTCACGAGGCCGTTTACATGGAGCAACCTCCTGGGTATGTTGCTCAGGGGGAGACACGAGTATGCCGGCTGCAGAAGGCAATTTATGGCCTCAAGCAGAGTCCTCGAGCTTGGTTTGACAAGTTCAGCGGTATTGTGGCGGCTGTTGGTTTTGTGCGAAGCTCTGCTGATCACTCTCTCTTTATTCGCAAAACTCCTTCTGGGCTGGTTGTTCTTGCTGTGTACGTCGATGATATTCTTCTCACTGGCGATGACCAGGAAGGGGTAGCCCTGACAAAGCGACATCTTCGCCAACATCTGATCACTAAAGATATGGGCTCTCCAAAGTACTTTCTGGGGATCGAACTCTCGCGGAAGCCCGACTCCTTAGTTCTATCTCAGCGTAAGTATGCCCTTGATCTTTTAAAAGAGGCAGGATTGACTGGAGCTAAACCTGCCCGATGCCCCATGGCTATTGGGGAGGACAAAACCTAGACAGATGATTCGCCTACTCTTTCAGATAGTTCGCGGTACAGGCGTCTGGTTGGTAAGCTCATATATCTCACAGTGACCAGACCCGACATTTCCTATGCTGTGGGCAAGGTGAGTCAATTCATGCAAGCGCCTAGGGAATGTCATCTACAGTCCGCCTTGCGGATCTTGGAATATGTCAAAGCAGCGCCTGGGAAAGGATTACTGTTTCAGAAGAATGGTCATCTGAGGATTGAAGCCTACTCAGATGCAAGTTATGCTGATGACAAAGGGGATCGCAAGTCTACCTCAGGTTTTTGCACCTTTGTTGGGGGAAATCTGGTGAGCTGGAAGAGCAAAAAGCAGTCTGTTGTCTCCAGGTCCAGTGCAGAAGCTGAGTATCGCAGTATGGCGTCAACCACTTGTGAGTTGAAATGGTTGCGGGCTCTCATGCTAGATTTAGGAGAGGTGTACAACCATCCTCTTCCTATGTTCTGTGATAACAAGGCCGCCATATACATCTCCAAAAACTCGGTATTCCATGAAAGAACAAAGCACATTGAGGTTGACTGCCATTTCATTCGTGAAGAGATTTTAAAAGAACAAATTTGCACTCCGTTTGTCACGTCTGATAAAGAGCTAGCTGACATCTTCACCAAGCCAGTCTCCGCCTCGTTTCTGCATGTTTGCGACAAGCTGGGCATGATTGATATATATGCTCCAGCTTGAGGGGGAGTGTTGAAGTTGGTGACCGGGCGGTCTGTCTTGGCGGGTTGGAGACCGTGCGGTCTGGCGGTTTGACTCGGCGACTTGTAAACCGGGCGGTCTAGCAATCTTCACAGGCGACCTCTCTGCTTCTCTTATTGTAGCCGTGCGGTTAGTCCTTCTGTCTAACCGCGCGGCCTGTGTGGTTTACTTTGTACAGTCCGCTTAGCTTGTAAATTTTTAGTCCCACATCTCTTATTTGTATTCTCTCTTCTCTCCTCCATTCTATATAAGGGAGGGCATACCTTTGTAATAGTTATCTTTTTTGGATAATAAAATTTCAATTATTCAAAAGTTTATTCGGCTTGTTCTCTACTTTTCGCTTCTTTTCGCTACTTTCTAACATAGTTACTCACGGTGGAAGGGTATGAGATAGATTGGTAGTAAAAATCATGAAAAACTAAATAAAGAACTGAAGAGAAAAGGAGAAACTTTTATTACTAAAACAAAATAGGCTACAAGTTGAAATAAACATTACAATTGTATGAATAAAAAGACTAGCTACACACCAATAGTACACTAGTAAAAGACATTACAATCTTAATACAAAAGTTTCATGAAAAGTAGAATAGGATAAACTTAAAGTGAGAGGGGAAAATAGAATAAAAACCAAGAAATTAAAAACATAAACACTGATACTACACTAAATCTCAACTCTACTATCCTGGTCTAGTCTAGGAAAACTTGGAGCTTGTTAGAATTTATAGAACATTTTCTGGTAAGTACACGCCCAATTACAGGCCCGTGCAGGGGGCGTGTAGGCATTGTTGACTTCGGATGAGGGAAATTTGGAGGGACAGTGACTGGCTCGGAAGTTGGGGTACACCCACCAGGTACACGCCTATGTTAGGGGGCGTGTAAGTTATAGTGTGATGATCACTCGATGAAAGTTGCACTGTTGCGGGAGTTGGGGTTCATGCCCCATGGACAAGCCTATGTAGGGGGGAGTGTAAGTTACGATGTGATTATGGAATGGGGAAAGTCACGCTTGCGGTGCCAAAAATGTGGACTTGGCGGGACACGCCCCAGGTACATGCCCATGTAGGTGGTACATGGTCGTGACCTAGGGCATTTAAGCTAAATTTTTTTGGATCTAGACTTCAGACCGTGGCTTCATTCCAAATTTGGTTATACACCCCAGGTACACGCTCGTATAGGGGGTACACACCCATGTATGGGGTACACAGCCGTAACCTAGGGGCGTATAAGCTGTATTTTTCTGGATCTGTACTCCGGACCATTAATCTTTGGATTTGGGTTACATTTACCAAGTACACTCCCGTGTACATGCTACATGGTCATGACCTAGGGGCGTGTAACATGGAAATTGACCAAAAAACGTCGAAAACCTGAAAAACGTAAAATAAACTAAGTTAGAACAATTTTGTTAAAAGAAACTAATTATAAACTCAAAATTCATAAAATATATAATTTTAAATAAGAAAATATATGGATTTATCCTAGAAATGTAGGATAAAATAACTATCATCAAATTCTCTCATACTTAAGCTTTTGTTATTCTAAAGCAAAACTATGAGAAATATTTATAAGATGTTAATATAATTTTTAATTAAACTAAAAATTTTATAAAATCAATATAAAGTTAAAAATAAAATTTAGAGATTCAAAAATTAAGTCCTAAATTTTAAAATAAAATGAGTAGAGGGAAATATTAAGCAATGATTTCTCAAATAAATTAATTAGCATTCAAAATTGAGTAAACAACAACAAAATTAGATTACAATTATTAACACCCTTAACCAAAAAGACACTTAAAAGGAAAATTTAAACTACTAATTATGCACTCTTAGTATTTTAATTTAATTCTAAAGTAATTTTCGTATGGTTTTGAAACAAGGAAAGTGAAGAGGTTTTTGATTGGAGGTGATAAATTTTATCCTTTCACCCAACATTTTTTTACAATCTTTTTTTATATATTTGCATATGTTTACCAAAAAATAATGAATTTTATCCTCTCATTTTCCATGACATATGAACAAATATATTTTTTTCTCACTTCACAAAAAAATTCAAAAAAAATTGGGAGTAATGAATTTTACCCTTTTACAACATCTTTTATTTTTGGGGGTTGCATATATGCACCAAGGAATGTATGATTCCCATGACATATGATCTAATAATAAAAAGAAAAACAAATATGTTTACTAAGGGATAATGAATAAATCCTCTTATCCCAATGACAAATGATCTAACAAGAAGATTAAAAAAAGGGAAATGCTGGGCAATATTTAGATGAAATTAAAATTTTAGCGAGCAACTCTAGTAAATTAAAATTTCCTAAGAATTTTAAAGCATTAATGACTATAATTGAAATCTAAAGATTGTTAAGCAAAGTACCACAAAAATGAAACTAATTAGAATAAAAAGGGGAAAAAGTGCTAAACAAATTACACTAAACAAATTTAATTCATTAGATATTTCTTAAAATTAAATATCCTAAGGATTAATTCTAACTAACTATGATGAAATATAAGACTAGCACATCAAAAATTATAAAAATTCTTATAAATAAACTCATATTAAATTTATGAAAATAACAAAAAAATTAAGTAGGGACGTTTCTCAAATTTCTTTTCCTTTTTTTACTTGGACTTCCTGAGGGCTACCGAATGATGGGTTTGCAAGGTACTAAACATTTATGTGGGTTGAAGCCCAATACGGCCCTTTCTAAAAAATTCAAATTTAAAGTTTTATAATTTTTTAAAAAGATTTTTCATGTTTTTTAATTTTTCAAATAAAAACAACAAAAATAGATCTCACCCTCATACTTAAAAATAAACATTGTCTCCAATGTTTACAAGTAAAGTAGGTGGGGGAAATAAAAACAAATTAAAAGAAGAATGCATAAAAACAAATTGCAAAAAATTATGCATAGAAAAATAATTTTGTAAGAAATTAAAAAGATAAAAAAGGGGCGTCTCTCAAGAGCGTTTTTCTTTTCCCTGTCTTTAAGCTAGACGATTAGTGTTAGGAAAAAGGGAAATAAAATTTAAATTGAACGGGCAACTCCCTTAATTCACATTTCAAGGAGTGTGTCAAAGTCGGTCATCCGGCTACTCCTCCGCTAGATTTTTTTTCCTTTTCGTGGTGGTTAGCTTGAAAATGTAAATCCAAATCACCAATACATACCCGAGGTGATTTGAATTTTTATAGATGAGCAGCAAATGGATCTTTGATGAAGTTTGATTGCAATGACTCATTGTCTAAATGAAAATTGTTAGTCGAAGAAAAATAAAAAATAAATATGTCAAAAAATAATTTGCTGTGAGGAGATTCTTGAGAAACTATTTGGATAAGCTCGAGCTGTTTATTTTATAAAATAATATTATTATCTGAAAATTTATTTAAATTAAAATCCTTAGACACAAAATTGTCACGAATTTGAATTCCTAAATATTTATAGGATATGCATGAAAATTCATGAAGTGGAGGAGAAAAATCGGGGAAGTTGGTGAACAAATTTATTCTTCTTCTATTTCACCAAGTTCGTCCAAAAAATGACTAAATTAATGAGTAAATTCTTGAAATCACTAGGAGAAGAAATGTATTCTTCTTTGGTATAAGAAACTAAGGAGGTACACGAAGATTCATGTACCTCAATAGATAAATTATCTAAATTTTAGGTGGAAAAAGAAAGTGAACTTTCGAAAATTCCCCAAAATTAGAAGGCGTGTTTTGTCGTGCGGAAGAAGAAGAACAATAAATCAGATCTAAAGAATTATTCTCTTTACTCGGTAATTTTTTCATGTGATCTTGTGCACAAGAAAAATCAACATCCGAGTTGAAAAAAAATTATTTAAATCAGAAATAATATTCTCGTTAAAGTTTGAAAATTTATTTTCACGAAAATTTTAAAAATTAGTAAAATCTAAAAATTTATTTTCATGAGAATTTGAAAAAGACTAATCATTAAAGTGAGAATAGTTATCTTTATAATTATTATCAAAATTATATTCATAGGAAAAATTTTGATAATAATAATTGTTTTCATAAGAAAAATTTTGATATTAATTATTATAAAAATTATTTTCATAGGAAAATTTTTGATAATAATACACTTCGATGAGGAGCAACACAATAATAACCAAACATTTCACGCTTTCGTGCAGCTTCCAAAAAATTAAATTTATTTGGGAGCTCGGCAACCTTAGCGGCCAAATGAGATAACTTTTTTTTTGAAAAATAAAATAATCTTCACTTAATAGAAATGAATTTGAAAAATAAATCTAAAAAGAAAAATGGAGGTAGAGAAAAAAATAATAATAATGTGGTGAGAGAGAAAGTAAAAATAAAAAGAGAATGAAAAACAAGCAATAAAATTACGGGCGTTTATATTGGCAGCACATGTATGGCTATTGATTGCCCATAAATTTTAAAGAAAATGCCTAAATAAGGCCTTGTAATTACAGCCCAATTTAAAACCCTAATTTTCTCCTTTTCTTTCCTCCCGGTTCAGTTCTTCTCTCCTGACTTCTCTCCCGACTCTTGTGCCTCTCCCGTAACCCGAGTCTGCCTCCCACAATTTCTCGCAACCAGCAGCCTCATTTCATCGGAGAAGTAGTGATTCAGGCCAGCGAACTCATTTGAAAGATGTATCAAAGCTCTCGCCCCCCCCCCCCCGTTCTACCTCCAACTGTCCTTGTGCCCTCTCCAATTTCGGCCCTAGCATTGGGTTCCATCATCGTCGGCCGCCAACAACAACCACAATAGTTTTGTAGAGGACGGCGACCTCCTCTAGAAGCCCGTAGTAGGTGCATTTAGTTGATAGATTCTTTGAAGTTTAGGGTATAATTTCTAATCTCTTTCTCAATTATTTTGTGAACTCCTGGTTTTCAATTTATTTCCTACAAATGTATATTTAGTGTTGTGAAATGTTTTTTTCCATTACGGTGTTAAGTCATTATGTGGTCCGAAGAATGTATGTAATTAGTAGTGTATGAAGATGACTCTGAGAGAACTTTTGCTGATGTCAGAGAACATTTTGTAGCAAGGAGGAAATGGTTGCTTCGGCGAGGCAAATTGGTAAAGGACTGGGTTTTGTAGTAATCATCACAAAGGCCGATAAAATTGATTCAAGGACAAAACCTAGAGTTTTACTTGGTTGTGATCGATCTGGGTTTGTTAGAGAAAGTCAAAATAAAGTTTTCACTAAAACAAATATGAGAAAAATCTATCTCTAAATGGTGTCGTTTCAAATTTACAATTAGTGGTTGTAGAGAAGCTCCAGATGAATGGAAGGTTGATGTTATGTGCGGTGTGCATAATCATATGTTGGTTCATCTAGAAGCCCATATGTCGAGAGACTAGACCAAAGTGAGGCCATAATTATTAATGACTTGTATAATTTAGGGGTTAAACTAAGAAAAATCTTTTCCACATTGAAGAGTAGAAATCCATTAAATTGTTCATCTATGTGAACCATTTACAATGAGAAAGCCAAAATTTACAGACATGAGTTGGCGGGTAGCACTTCGATTCAATATCTGTATACTTGCCTTAGTGAAGCCAGTTATATAAGTTAAAATGCAGTGTATTGAATCACTAATCACTTAGAGAGTATTGTTTTACGCATCCAACTATAGTTAAATTAAGTAATTTGTTTTCAAATACTTTATTGATTGACTATACATACAAGACTAACCGTTACAGATTAACACTTCTTTCTATTATTGGTATCATTTCGACAAATCAGTCCTTCTCTTCATTTGCCTTTTTACCAAATGAAATAGAGTCCAGTTATAGATGGGCTTTGTAGTGTTTTAAGCATATTTTCAATGAAAATATTTTGCCAAATGTTTTCGTCATCGATAGAGAGATTTCTTTGTTAAATGCAATCAAGTTTATTTTTGCACAAGCAAAGCATATCTTATGTAGAGTGCATATCATTAGAAACATCTTGGCTCGCTTTAAGAAATTTTTAAAAATTGGCAAAGACTATGATGATTTTTGGGGTATATGGAAACATTTAGTTGTTTCAGAAACTAAAAATGAGTATAACGTGCGGTTTAACCAGATGCTTATTGATTATAATGTGAAATTTCTGCCTATACTTACATAGGTTATGTACACTTGGTTAGAAGCATATAAAGAGTACTTTGCAGGATGTTGGATTAATATGTACTTGCATTGGGGGAACACGAACACAAATCGTGTGGAAGGGGGCCATATTTTGCTAAAGAAATTTCTTGAAGTTTCAATCGATAGTCTTTCCACCGTATGCAAAACATCTAATTACCAGATGATTGTGCTACAACATACAAAAATTAAAAAATGTTTGGATAGAGTTAGACTAAAGTTTGTACATGTTATAAGAGTTTGTTATACTATGAAATGATTGGTAATGTCTCCATAGCGGCTTTGGAGATCATTAAAAAAGAGGAGCTCTCACTAAATGATTCATGTATGGAACCACATTTGTGTAGCATAAGACATGGTTTACACTTGGACTACCATGTGCACATGAACTTGTTATATACTAGAATCAATGTAAACCTTTTCCATTAGAATTGATTAATAAACATTGGAGTGTTTTATGTTTGAACGAGACTACAAGGGAGAAGGCCACTACGACAGACACAGATGATCTAGGAAGTGAGCTTGATGGGTTACTACGAAGGTATAATAACATTATGGATTTAAAGCGGAAAGAAATGAAAAACAAAATCCGTGAGATTGTTAACCCTCCAATTAGTCAAACATTGGAGCCCAAAATACCTACAAAGGCAAAATGTAATCCTAAAGGTAGTTTAAAAAATTATAAGAAGATTACAAATCCACAAAGAGGGATCCTTCACACTTTGAGCATATCTTGATGCTTGACCAAAAAATAAGAAAAAATAATATTAAACGGGCGATAAGGAAGGTATGGAGATCTAAATAGGACAACATTATAGAAAAAATCAGAAATATAATGCCATCTTACATCTCTTCGCATATCATAGATGTTCTTGATGTGATGGATGTTGGCCATTGTTGATATAGAGTCATTAGTGCTACAGTTTACATGAATAATAACTGGAATCAAGTTCGTCATGATTCTAGCCAAGAAATAAATCAGCATGAGGTGCACTATACTAACATCTTTGGAATGACTAGAATGGTTGAATTGTTGAACTCCTTAGATTGCCAAATGGTCCCAACACCAGTATAGAAGTGGCTGATGATTTCAGACATGTATTTTGTAATTACATCTTGATACAACATTGAACTTGTGCATTTAACACTTGAGTAGTCGTTCACTTTGCTTCCACGACATTCAGCTCCTCTTGAGACTCAGAAGCTTATTTTCCTTGGTTTTATAAATGGAAATCATTATATACATTTGTGATTGAGTGACGAATTCCCACTACCGCGGGTATTCCATGTTTGGATAAGATATCATACGGATGTTATAGAATTATGAGACATACCATTCATCACGCGACTGTAAGATCATCATGATATGCATATATTCACTTATTTGTTTTGACTACATATGCAACTTTTACATAATATTAATGTTGCGTTTACGCGTCTTATCGTATCTTATTTGCTCTGATGAGGTTGGACAAAAACATCATTGTCATAGAATTTATGTTTGGTATCACAGATGTTAGAAAAAAGAGACTAGTTCGGGCCATAAGATTTTGGTATAACAATGACATTATTATCCAACCTCACCGGAGAAAATATGTCGCGATAAGCCGCACCAAACAAATCCTAAATATGTTACATATGTAGATTGGAAGATAGTGTGTGACTTTTAAATCAATTTATAAAGTTTTAATAGTATGCAAAATGGTATACTCTCTAACAACATTTGTATACAAATCGTTCATAACTTTTTAAGAGAATCTTATATACAATTAATTGATAACTTTAATTTTGTAGGAAAACTTAATTTTGGGGAGATCAAGAATATGGACAACCATTTAAATAGGACGTTTAATTGGATTTTGTATAATATATTGTCTACATGACTGTTTGGATTTTATTTATTTTGTAGGATTATGGACTGCTATCTGTACTTTTTTGAGTTAATCTAGTAATTAACAATGTTTTTGTTATTTTTTAAAAACTTAATTTTTGGGCTGCCAATATCTATCAGGCTGTCAATAGCCATTTGTTGCGATGCCATTATCATTGGCCTGCCAATAGATATACATGGGCTGCCAATATAAATGCCCTAAAATTAATAGCTATCCTCATTTCAAAATATCAAAACTACTCTCCAGGAACGACACCAAAAACTTGATATAAAAAATATAGAATTGGTGTTTTGAGGAGAAGAGGGGTTGGAAATAAGGTTGAAAATATTCTCTGATTCTATATCTGATAAAAGGCAAGTGTACATTATTAATTATAGTATAGGATATTTAAGTTCAATATCAAGGTCATATTTCTCAGGGAGGAGTGATTACTTTTACTTTGACAAATTACTATTATCTTATCAAATTATTTTTGGTTTGTTTTACTTAACTAAAGGAGCACTAAATTGCATGTTATAAAAAAGGTTAAAACGATGGATAAAAGAATTAGTACTCGGTCTTGAATCACTTCGGCATAAGCTAATAAAAATGAAAAAATATAGTAAAAGGCAACTTGATCGTGGGGGGTTCCTGAAGCTTGAACACGCTCCTCTCGAAGAAATGCCCAACTGAGTTTAGAAAGATCTGAACGAACTCTTGTCCCGTATTCGAATACTTAAATCTCTCTTTAAGTGGTGAACCTCGCTATTTGATTTGACTCCAATCCGGGAGATTTACGTCATTCTCTCGAGAGAGGTGCGTTCAACTCTCTTTATTCTTAGGTGATCAATTCAAACTATGCGCCTCTCGGCTAGCTAAGAATGAAACCCTAAGTGGAGGCTATACATCGATAATATAGTCCCACTAAATTTAAATCAAGAGTAAATCAAAGGCCAATACTTTAAAAAGAGAAAGAAAGCTAAAGCATCATAACTTGATCAAATCATCCTAAGATCATCGCGATGGAGTACTAATGAGGATTTAGTTACTCTTGCTGGAAGGGTAAGAGAGAGATTGGTAGTAAAAATTCATGAAAAACTAAATAAAATGGAAGTGAAAAAGAGAACTTTTATTACTAAAACAAAAGAGACTACAAGTTGAAATAAATATTATAATTGCATGAATAAAAAAGACTAGCTACACACTAATAGTACCCTCGTAAAAAACATTACATGCTTAATACAAAAGTTGCATGAAAAGTAGAATAGGACAAATTTAAGTGAGAGTGAAAAAGAGAAATTAAAAACATAAGCACCCAAACTGCACTAAATCTCAACTCTTGTGCCCTCGTCTGGTCTGGGAACACTTCGAGCTTGCTGGAATTTATAGAAAATTTTCTGGGAGGTACACGACCCCCTTACACGATCGTGAAGGGCGGCGTGTAAGCATTGTTGACTTTGGTTAACATAAATCTGGAGAGACAGTGACTGGCTCGGAAGTTGGGGTACACGCCCCAGGTACATGTCCGTATAGGGGGCATGTAAGATGCGGCGTGACGATGACTCTGCGAAAGCCGTACTACGACAGTTGTTGGGGTATACACCCCATGGACATGCCTGTGTAGGGGGGCATGTAATTTTCGGCGTGACGGTGGAGTGCGGAAAGTTGTGATGCGGCGTCGAAAATGTGGACTTGGCGGGACACGTCCATGTAGGTGATACACGACCGTGATCTAGGGCGTGTAAGCTGGATTTTTCTGAATCTGGATTTCAGACCGTGGCTTCATTATGATTAAGTTACACGCAGCAGGTACACCGCCTTTCAGGGGGTACATGACCATGACCTAGGGGCAAGTAAGTTTTATTTTTTTGGATTTGGACTACGAACCGTATATTCATCGGATTTCGGTTACACGCCCCAAGTACATGCCAGTGTATGGGGTACACGGTCGTGGCCTAGGGGCATATAACATGGAAATTGTCAAAATAACATCCAAAACCTGAAAAAACATAAAATAAACTAAGTTAGAACAATTTTGATAAAATAAACTAATTATAGACTCAAAATTCATAAAATATATAATTTTAAATAAGAAAATATATAGATTTATCCAAGAAATTTATGCTAAAATAAGTATCATCACCTTCAATCCTTGCGCAAGAATTCCTTTTGATCTCCTCTGAAGAACTCTCCTCCTCAATGAGTTGGGATGACCCCTTCCTTCCATTTAGATGGCTAGGGCGAACTCCCATTTCAAATTTCGTGAAAAACCGTCACCAGAAACTCAATTTTGGGCTATTTTTAAAAAAAAAACTTTGCAGGAAGCTACCGTGTGGCAGTAGCTCGCAGTGAACAAAATACTTCCTTTTCTTCCTTTTAATTTTGTGGATTTTGCCTTCATGCTTAAAAATAAGTTATTCCTCATGAAAATAAAATATATCCTTGCCATCCCATTGATATTTGATGCACCTACTAACTTCTCAATAAAATCATGATATATTTGGTGTTTTCTGATACTGCGAGAGCACATCCCTTTTCTGTTCCTTAATCAGTTGAAGTTCTGCAGGCTTTTAGAGTCATTTCAAATTAATCTAGCGCTAGTGGTAGAGCTAGTGCCCGACAGTAGGTCCCTTTGTGCGGTGTTGACAGCTATCCAGCAATTTTAGAAAAATATCCAGAAATTATTCGTGCCACTTTTAGATACCGTGGCACGATAATAAGCTATCGCATGTCGGTAGCAGTATCTTCTCGACAAAGATGACTGGACGTTCATTGAGATAGGTAGCATCCTGTAAGGTGGTAGGTCACCGAAAACTCGTTTAGATTTAATTCCAAGCTTGTGCGGGCGGTAGCACTAGCGCTCGGCAGTAGGTACCAGAACTTGAGACTTTCAATCATCATACCTGTAAACCTGCACACTATAAACACACAAAAAATGTGATCAAATACATACTGAGATTTTTTATTATCAAAACAAGAGATGTGGAATGCATGTTCCAACATCATCAAGCTCATACCTTCATGGATCTGAAGAACATCGAAGAGGAAGACTCTCAATCCATAAAGATCAAATCTTTGCAAGCAAATCGACATGTTAACCTTTGTAAGCAAATAAAACCTCAAGGGTTCTCTTATTCCTATATTTTCTTTAACCTTTTTATATTCTGTGTGAAGAAATCATCCGGTGTGGATTTCAAATTCCAGTGAGGAGTTTGTGAGAAATCGGCCTGGGATGTCATCGAATTTCTTGGATGAAACTGTGGAAATCATCCTGGAAGGACGTCTAGATTTACAAGATCTAGTAGGCTCTAAGACCCTTCCGGTGAGTAAGGTGAGGATCCAACTCATCAATCTTCTTGGGAAGAAGAGAGAGAGAGAGCCAACCGGTCCTAGATAAGGGTCAGTATAGAAAACAAAAAGGGATTTTTATTTATTTATCGCCTTGATCTTAGCATAATAAGATCAAAGCTTTGTAATCCTCATTATTAAAATAAAAAATCATGTCTATCATTTTATTTTATTATAATTTCATTTCATATAACATGGAACACTTTATATAATATCTCTCTATCAAAGCCTCAACTCTAAGTACATTGGAAATTACTTCCAGTGAATTCGCTTAAGATTTCATCTTCTGGTAGTAGCGCTCGGTGGTAATATTTACCACTGGCATTGGTGAAAATCATTTGTATTCTCACCTATTTGAAACAATCTCCAATATAATATTTTATATGATATAAAATATATCCTTCCCTCTATAATATATTTCGAAACTTCTTAAAGTGATTCTGATATTTTTAAGTAAGATTAAAATTTCCTTAAATCTCTTATTCAACCCCCTCTAAGGGCGTCGTACGATCGAACAAAAACACTTGTGGAAATGAGTGTCGCATTTACCTCGTTGCAATGAACCCAACAAGCAATTGATGTTACGGAAAAACCTAACACAGTGCACACAAAATATAAAATAGGGGTGCAACCCCAACACATACAAACCACAAAAAACATTTCAAAGACATGAAATTAGCATTAACATAAAGTTGTTCATGTGCACAACATCCAATTGTGAGGGAAAAAATATTCAAACTACAACAAGAGAAAGAAAGTGTGTGAAATGCAACCAAGTCCGAAGGATCGTTAAGGATTTTTGGGAGGAATCGACAGGGCGTCACTCCGCATCCTCGCTCGATCCATAATTGGCATCTAGGCTACGAGGGGTCTCTCACCTTCTCTCACTTGGTGCAATGAGAAAAGATTCAAATTCCTTATTAAAGGCTCGGGGTGATGGAGACGGCCAAAGGCAGAGCCCTTATGGAAGGAACATGGAGGAAGGTAGCCTGGATCTCCACCCTAATGTGGGTGGCAATGTAGGGCGATACCATGGCGGTTGGGCGCAAAATAGGTGAAGAATCCGAAAGAGGGCAACAATCTATGTTTAAATACCCAAAATTGTGAAAAATGAACTCACACGATTGAAATCACGGGCTCACGTGCAAAACCATATGATATTTAATGAGAAAATTCCAAATAGGCCAAGGGTTTCCTCCTGCAATTTTTACTCACGTATGGTTGAAACAACTCTACATAACTAAAACACATAGGTCGGGAAAGACTATTATATTTTCCAGCCAACTTGCAGCTCATGCACTTTTCTTCTAATACGGTTGAAACTAACCGTGCATGAAGGAAACACAAAACGAAAAAAATTTATAAATATTTTAGAAAAAATCTGTCACTCGTGCATTTTACTCTCGCACGGTTGAAATTTACCGTGCATGACCTAAATGCATGAGCAACGGTAGACCATTGATTTTAAATACAATGATCTCGCACGGGTAAAACAGCCCTTGTGTGAAGAAACTTCATATGGTGATGCAATCATGAAGATCAACATCTCATCCTGGATGAGGAAACGCACGGGCAAAACACCAGTGCAGGAAGGAAAAATGCACAACCGTGCAAAATACACAGAATTGATCAAGGGATATGGGCTTTGCCCCTACGTGTCTAAAACCATCACATGAAGAAATTACAGTAATGGGGACCACCATGTGCTTACCCCCAGCAAAAGTGTGAGCAATTGCACACAACAACAAGCAAAATGTGCACTTCGAGTGAGAGTGATGACTAAGTGAAATATAAGCAATAATGAACTGAAAGTGAAATATAAGTGCATGAAAATGAGCTCAGATGATTTCAAAAAACCCTATATAAATTCAACTCATCACACCCCCAAAAATACCCATTTGCTCGTCCCGAGCAAACTACCTCCCATGCGGCAAGAAAAACACAGGCTGGCATAGCAAGTAAGAGTAAGGAATACCATGTGAAGTCGCATACTCGCGAGCGTAGAAATCTAGTAGGAAGAGCTTTTAATTATTCAAACTAGATTTTAAATTTCTAAAATGAGTAACTACTTATTATTTTTACTCATAATTTAAATCACTAAGAATCCTTGGGTCACACGTAAGGATAAAGTATTGATCGCTAAGAAGAATATTGCCTAAGATCAGGGATCCAGATAACCTCCAAAGAATTTCATTAATGACGATAGTTATAAGCTCGCCCCTTCACACTCTCTCTATAGTACTGGTTCAGTTCAATGTGTGAATCAATAGGAGTTGAGGTTTACAGTTGGGCTTGGGTATCGATGGGGTAAACAATGATAAAAATGAGGGCTAAGCACACTTAACCTAAATCAGCATGCAAATATAATATTATCCAAGCACGAATGAAACATGAGTGCAGCACACCCCGAGACTTAAACTTGAAACTATGGGCGTGTGCGCCGCCTACTCCAAAATACTTTTCATCACTTTTTTTAATTTTTATTTTTCATTTCTCTCTTTGTTTATTTTCGACTTTTGCTGGAACTCTACTTGTGATTTGGTCTAGGTTCACTATTAGGATTGATTAGATGACCCAACTTGTATAGTCTGGGGTCATAGGATGTTTCCATGGTTAAGATCAGTCACATGATGTTAGATTGGTGGAACCCACCTTCAAAAGACTTCAGAGACAGAGTAGTTAAAAGTTTCTAGAAAAAGTCATTTGACGAAAGCCGAACTAAGTTTGACGATCATCGATCTCAGATCGACGAACTCAGAGTTCCTTCTCTGAGTTGAGCTCTACAAAAGTAAAGCTGAGGTTGACAAACTGCTTTCTATACTTTGAAATTCAGCTCGACGAAGGACTTACTCAGTTCGACGAACTTGGAGACTGATTGAAGAAGTAAATTATTCAGTTCAATGATCTTGGAGCTCAGCTTGACGAAAGAGATTTATCAGCTAGACGAACTTGTAGCTCAGGTCGATGAAAATTTGCTGAGGTCAACTAACGCCTTGCAGGATCTGTTCGACTAATTCTCTGCAGTTTTTCAGGTCAAGTAATGGCATATCGATTTCAAATTATTTCAATTAAGTAATACTCTGATAATTAATGCATAATATTTTCCATGAATATAGTCGTTACCAGGCAACATTAATTATGGATTTCACAGCGTTATTACCATACTATATTTACTGAGATAGTTATGGAAATACATTCAAGACAAATTGAGCCGTTCCAATTCCCAGAGATTATGCAGACCAATTTTAAGGAAAGAGTTTAAATATTCAAAGGTTTTGAAATCTGTTAGGATATATATACTCCTTCAAAAAATTGAAGAGTATTAAAGAAAAGGATATACCGAAAGCTAAGGAATATAGAACAGAGTTCTTCATCATCTGCTTCAAGCTTTCAAGAGACAAGAAATCAAATATCAGTCTGAAATCTTCACTGAATATGATCATTAATTTTGAAGGCCTACACCCTGAAGCAAAGCTTCCATCTCCTGATCAAAAGACTTGGGATTGGTTTTTGGGCACCTGATCAAAAGCTCAAAGGGTTACTAGATCTCCCTTAGAAAAATAGATCTTCTGATAACAAGGCACCTGAGAAAAAACATGTGGTGGCAGGGCACCTGAGCAAAAACCTGTAGTGGATTCCTACCAGGGTGGTAGAAGAGTGGATGTGCCTAGGTTTATTCGAGAACCACTATAAATTCCTTATGTCATTTGGACTGCCTTTACTTGTTTTATTTGTGTGTTGTGATTATCTTCTTCTCTTATATATTTATTTATCACCTACTTTAACACCGCTGTAAAAACAAATTAAAATTTTAAAATACACTATTCACCCCCCTCTAGTGTAAAGGAGATCTATCCCTCACTTTCAATTAGTATCAGAGGGACAGTGTACTTGGTTATACATGCTACACCTGAACCATAAGATCTGATAGATTTTTTCTTTACCTAGTAGTTTATCATGGCACAAAATAAAGAGTTTTCAAGCACCAGACCTCCAGTGTGCAATCTGAATAAGTTTGCACTTTGGAAGGCAAGGATAAGAATTTGCATGAATTCTATTGATGAGGAAATCTATAATTCCATTTTGATAGGACCACCACTTCCAGTGGCAACAACAAGCACAAGTGTTATACCTCCACCTGAGTGGACTGAAGCTCATAAGAAGGCAAAGAATGTTGATGCCAAAGCAATGAATATTTTGGCCTAGACTATGTCAGATGACATATTCCAGAATGTTGTTGAATGCTCTTCAGTAAAGGAAATCTTGGATTCTCTCAATGCTATGGTAGCACGATCTATAGATGTAAGAAAAGAAAAGAGATCACATCTGATCTATTAGTATGAGAACTTCAAGAAGGAAGAAGTAGAATCAGTTGTTGATATGTACAATGGACTCAGCCTCATAATCAATGAGCTGAAATCATTGGATAAGAATATCACATTGACAGAGATAAATGACAAGATCCTTATGTGCTTTCCTAGCACATGGGATTCAAGGATCTAGCCAATCAAAGAAGCCAGAAGCCTCAATGAAATCTGTACAGAGACCTTGTTGGCAAGCTCAAATCTTATGAGTAGCTCATCAAGACCAGAGAAGCTGAACATAGAACCTCTTCTTCAGTAAGAAAGTGCAAAGCATTGCTTTCAAAGAAAGTGAAGAAGCAGAAGCCATTCCAGACAATGAAGATCTATTGAGTCTCTTGGCTAAGAGATTCTACAAGATGCCAATGAAGGACTTCAAGAGAAGATCAGCCAGAAACGATGATAAGCTAAGGTATGACAAGACTCCTACTAAAGAGATTGTCTATTATGTGTGAAGGAAACCTGGACATATACTTCCAGAATGTCCAGAGAACCGGAAGAAAGAGAAGAAGAAGGAGAAGCACTCTAAGAAGTACACTCACAAGCCCTCCTCCAACAAACACAAGAAGAAGGAGAGGGGCTTTGTTGCTGAAACATGGAGTGAATATCATGTAGGGGAGACCGTGATACGTGCTCGACTACGCTAACGGAATCTATCGTCACAGAACATAAATGTAAGATAGGAGGGCTCATACCAAAAGCGAGCGAAAAGGGGTCGGGTTGGCTCCCAAATCTGAGTGATAAAAATGTCGGACTCAATACAACGTCCTTAAGACCTACCTCTCCAACAAGCACACAACTCACCGTAAGCCGGACTCGATACAACGTCCTTAAGACCTACCTCTCCAACAAGCACACAACTCACTGCACCTACATAAGAACCTATTTTATCAACTTGAGCTATTTCAAACGCAGCAATAATTTATTTTGGAGCAACGACAAACATCAAATGGCGGTCGGGTTCCAGTTGAGATTAACTCCCTTGTTAATACAAAGTGTACCGATCTTGGAGAGTAAGTCAAGGCTAGGCCATGTCTCACTCCCGCAATGGATATTCCCGATCCGGAATACAAGAGATTCAATAGCAATGAAATCGAATGAGATTTTTCAAGCGATGTATTTAAAAACAACGAAAAAGACGGTTCGCAAAACCTCCACAAACGCAAAGCAAGAATCACTAAGAGAGGAAGAGATTACCCAACCAAGAACATCAATCACACAAGATATGGTCGGAGATTCACTCTCTCCACGGAACCACCGGCTTCACACTGAATGGGGCTGCAACCTTCTTCCATGGAGTCGCACCGAAGGAATCCATGCCGGAGTCACACCGATCGGGATGAAGGTAGCAAGGGGAGGCTTCACACCTAATGGGGGCGGCGGCAAGGGGAAACCACTTGGCCGAAATTCTCACAAGGGAGTTTAGGGTTTTCTTATCTTCAATGATAAAATCCACGTAAGAGCCTCATTATATAGGAGTTACAACAAGCCCTTAACCATCCATGATGGAGATGTAATCTCATCCATCCGTATGGTTAAATACACACCACAAAATATAAAGTGTCCAAAATTAAAATTACATAACATTTATGAATATAAAATTATCATCCAAACATGGAATAATTTTATATTCATCAATATAAAATAAAAGTGCGTGAAATAAGATAATTAATTCTTCACGGTGGATTTAGCACGCCGCGGGCGGAGGTTGTAATGCGGTCTTCCTTCAGCATCATCACATCACCAAAGATCTTTGTGTTGTTGTGCCTCGGCAACCGGGTCATCATCAAGTAGTTGCGGAGGGGACGCGTCATCAATCCTCCCCCACTCAAAAGCATGTATCTCTGATGCGTTGTCCTAGAGATAGCGGCGGAGAAGCTCGGCATCCAAACATTAAAGCTCTGGCGCGAGTACCCATGAATCGTCGGAAGGGGGTGGTCACACCAACGGATGAGGAAGCGGTAGGTAGCACCATCAGGATTAGAAAGTGGCTCAGCAGCAAGTATCATATCTGGAGTGAGAAATGTCTTGGGAAACCTGGGAAACATGTCAGCAATAGGAATAAAAGAAGGCAACGTACCATCCGATGTTATACCTGCGGGGACCGAATGAGAGAAATCATCTGAACTACCACTCCCCAACCCATTAGAAATTTTAGTGGAGGGAGAAGACGACAAAGAATTTAACTCAGGTGGAGGCGAAACAAACGACGTCAAATCCGAGACATTAAAAATAGGGGAGATACCCCAATCAGCTGGCAAATCCAACACAAAAGCATTGTCACCTAGTTTCTTTATAATCCAAAAATGGTCGGCGCACTTTGGTGCCAACTTTTTAACGGTGCCAGATGGCAAGCGTTCGGGAACTAATCGGACTAGGACCAAATCGCCGACTATAAAGTGCGACACCATCCTATGTAGATTAGTGTGTGTTTGTTAATACTCGTATTGAGCAGTCAAGGTAGCTCGTATACGTGCATGTAGGTCATGAATATGTTGGGCGAAGGATTGTGCAAACTGACTTGTCTTGTATATTGGGGGCAATGGAACCAAGTCAAAAGGCACAGGGGCCTTGCACCCGTGAACAATCTAGTTTGGAGACAGTCCGGTGGACCGATTTTTGGAATTATTATAGTCCAACTGGGCGTGGGGAAGAAGAAGATCCCACGTACCTTTGTGATCGCTCACTAGGCATCTAAGAAGGCAGCCCAGGCTCCGATTGACCACCTCCATTTTCCCATCGGTTTGAGGGTGATAGGCGGAGGAAAACAATAACTTAGTAACCATTAGACACAAAGTGTTTTCCAGAAATAGCTCGTATACTTAACATCTCTATCCGAGACTATTATCTTCAGCACTCCCTGGTGACTAACTACTTCTTTAAAAAATAATTTTGCAATATGAGATGCATCGTTGGTTCTAGCGCACGGAATAAAGTATGCCATTTTAGAGAACCTATCCACAACTACAAGAATGGAATCGTGATGACGAAAAGTAGCAGGTATGCCTAAGACAAAGTCCATGCTCATGCCTTCCCATGGTGTAGAAGGTATAAGAAACGGTGTATATAATCCGACTTTGGTTTTGGTGCCCTTGGATACCTGACAAGTACGAAAACTACTCACCACCCGCCCGACCATTGCCTTAAGTTTTGGCCAATAGAATTTTTCCTCAACTAACGTAATGGTCTTATCCCTACCGAAATGACCACTCAACCCTCCTCTATGCAATTCCTAGATGATATGGAGGCATAACGATGACTGCGGAATACACAACTTCCCGTGTCTAAATAGATAGCCATCCTTAATGACGAATGCAAATATAACCGTGGGGGAGCTATCTTGGGCAGACAAATATGTGTCCTGAAAATCTGGGCATGTGGCGTACACATCCTTGATTCAATCGAATCCTACCACGTTAACCTCCATAGTGGTGAGTAACAAGATTAGGCGACTAAGAGCATCCGCGACTCGATTGTCAGCTCCCTTAAGGTGTTTGAGATTAAAAGTGTAACCCTGTAGGAAAGACACCCACTTAGCATGACGCGGGCTGATTATATGTTGGCCATTGATGAACAGCAATGCTTCGTGATCGGAGAGGATCACAAACTCCTTAGAGAGGAGATAGTGCCTCCAATGGTGCAAACATCTGATGACGGCATAAAACTCCTTATCGTAATTTGAGTAATTCAATTTGGCGCCCGCTAACGTTTCACTAAAATAACTCACAGGATGTCCTTCCTGACTCAAGACACCTCCTATTCCCATGGCAGAAGCGTCACACGTAGGCTCAAAGACCTTTGTGAAGTCAGGTAGATGTAAGACAGGTGCCTCAGGCATAAGTTCCTTAATGCGTTGGAAAGCAATAGTGGCGGACTTCGTCCAAGTGAACTCACCTTTCTTCATGCAATCACTAATGGGGGCCATAATTCTACTAAACTCTCGAATGAAACGGCGGTAAAAAGTAGCTAACCCATGGAAACTTCGCACCTCTCGTAACGTGGTCGGTTCGGGCCAATTCTTAATGACTTTAACCTTGTTATGGTCAACTCTAATGCCTTCCGAACCGACTATATAGCCTAAGAACTCCACTTCAGTGACATAGAATGTGCACTTTTTGAGATTAAGGAATAAGGTTTCATTCCGCAGGGTGGAAAGAACCAACCTCATGTGGGAGACGTGCTCAGCAGTGGTGGTACTAAAGACTAAGATGTCATCGAAATAGACGACCACAAACTTCCCCATGTAAGGCTGAAAGACATGTGTCATCATCCGGGAGAAGGTACTGGGGGCATTGGATATCCCAAATGACATCACAAGCCACTCGTATAACCCATCCTTTGACTTAAATGCAGTCTTCTATTCGTCCCCCTCATAGATCCTGATCTGGTGATAGCCACTCCGCAAATCTAACTTTGAAAAAATGGTAGTGCCAGATAAGACATCTAGGAGGTCATCTAATCGCGGAATAGGAAATCTATATTTGATGGTAATCTTGTTGATAGCACGGCTATCAACACACATTCGCCACGTACCATCCTTCTTGGGAGCAAGAACTGCAGGTACCACACATGGACTCATACTAGTCCTAATGAACCCTTTTTTTATCAAATCCTCGATCTGGGTCTGTAACTCTTTTATGGGTGGCGGGCTGAAGCCTATAGTGGGGATGGTTCGGTAAGGAGGAACTAGGGATAAGGCCTATCGCATGTTGTATATTCCTCAGCGGTGGTAACACCGAAGGCAGCTCATCTGGGTACACGTCCTTATATTCGTCCAACAATACCCGTAACTCTTTAGGCAAATCATCCAATGCTCTCGAATCCCCCTTCGCACTCATAAGAACTAGTGCATACATCATCCCGTCAAGAAAGGGATCCTTCACAAATTCTTTTCTACCCACTAGATTCCACGTCTTCCTCTCGACCGGAACAGTGGTGTCCTTAGCAAAAGCTAATGGCTCCTCCGGGATGGTCGGCCTCAATGTAATGACCTTGCCATTAAATTTAAATTCGTACGTGTTGGATCTCCCAAAGTGTGTCACATCGTGGTCGTAAAGCCAAGGTCGGCCCAACAACACGTGACAAGCATCCATAGGAAGGACATCACACCACACCTCGACAGTATTGGATTTGATCGAGAGGGGTACAATGCATCGCTTGGTGACTGGGGCGGTAACTTTATTAATCAAAGCTACCTGATAGGGAGTCGGGTGGGGCTGCGTAGTCAAGAACATACGTGTAACGGCATTCTCAGAGATGACGTTTACACAACTGCCACTATCAATGATCAACATGCATAACTTCTCGCCACTCTTAAAGATCAGGGAAAATATACTCGTCCTCTTCCAGTCATCTAACGGAGGGGGAATGGTCAAGATACAACGCATCACCATAAGGGGGTGATCGTCCTCTAAATCACTTTGGACCCCATCTGGGTCAATCTCCTCAGCAGCATCATATACGTAATCAGCAAGGTCGGTAATCGAACTCTAATAGGTCTATGGCTTTAGTCTTCGTTGGGCATTCAAAGGCGTAGTGACCTTGGATGATGCAAGAGTAACATGTAGCGTTAGACTTGCTAACTTTCCCGATGGGGATACACTCACTTGCGGGGTTCTTAGCGTTCCTAGCAGTGATCATGACAGACTTTGACTCGGTGGACCGAAACTTCCCTTTGTCCAGATATGTGGAGGAAGATACTCCAGTTGTGAACTTTCCCTTCGCATGGGAATAACGGGAGTGAGACTTAGAGGCTATGTGCTCTTCAATGTCGAGGGCGGCATTGAATGTCGTGTTCGGATCCATATGACCATATCGTAAGAGCTTCCGCTGAATATCGGGTTGAAGCCCCTTACGAAATATGGATAGGGTGACCGCGGAGATCTCCGTCAGGTCACAACGCACCATACGGTCTTTCAGTTGTCCCATATACTCAGCTACCGAATTTGAGCCCTGTCATAGAGTGGCAAGCTCGTCGAACATCTGTGTCCGATGGTATGCGGGAACGTACTGATCGGTCAACAGGTTCTTCATCACGACCCATCCAATAAGTGGGACCCCGTTCCCGGCTCCTAGCCTACACTCTTCATTCATCCAATAAGTTTTGGCGCGTCCCATTAGCTTCATCTTGGCAACTTGAACTTTTTGATGGTCCGTAAGGGTGTGCCAATCGAAGTAGCACTCCATATCCACCACCCAAGTAAGGATGATTTGGGGATCTCCCATGCCATCATAAGTGGGGGAATCAATCTTAATGGCCCTAGTAATATCGAAACCACGATCGGGGCGGTGGTATCGAGGGGGCACTCGAGGAGAGTCCCCATCAGAGTCCGAATCAGGAGTTTGTTGGGGTCGGTTGGGCTGCTCAACATTAACGGGTGGCGGGGGTGGCCTTGCTTGATTTTGTAGGATCTGTGCTAACATGTTCCTAAGCTCCGTCATTTCGTTACGTAGCCCTGCTATGGCCTCGGTGTTGGGATCCCCACACTCACTCGCAGCCATCGTAGACGTAGACGATGTCGTGTATTCCGATCCTAGCCTAGTTTGCATTCAGGTTTAGAAAATCTTGGAAAGATGATTTTTCTTAGGGCTGTAGCTATACTGGAAATGGGATATTTTTATAGATTCCCTACGTGAGTAACACGTGGATCGTTAAAATTTGTTTTTTGAAATTTCGCTGAAAAATAAAGATTTTAGCCCGCTATTGGCAGACCACCGAAAATAATTTTTTTGTTTTCTAAAGATCAGATTGACAAACAAAGAATGCAACGAGGATGTTTACAACGTGGGAGTTGAAACAACCTCCCTCTGATACCAAATTGATCTAGGGGAGACAATGATACGTGCTCGACTACGCTAACGGAAACTATCGTCACAGAACATAAAAGTAAGATAGGAGGGCTCTGACCAAAAGCGAGCGAAAATTGGTCGGGTTGGCTCCAAAATCCAAGTGATAGAAATGCTGAACTCGATACAACGTCCTTAAGACCTACCTCTCCAACAAGCACACAACTCACCGTAAGCCGGACTCGATACAACGTCCTTAAGACCTACCTCTCCAACAAGCACACAACTCACTGCACCTACACAAGCACCTATTTTATCAACTTGAGCCGTTTCAAATGGAGCAATAATTTATTTCGGAGCCGCGACAAACTTCAAATGGCGGTTGAGTTCCAGTTGAGATTAACTCCCTTGTTAACACAAAGTGTACCGATCTTGGAGAGCAAGTCAAGGCTAGGCCAAGTCTCGCTCCCGCAACGGATCTTCCCGATCCGGAATACAAGAGATTCAATAGCAACGAAGTCGAATCAGATTTTGCAAGCGATGTATTTAAAAATCACGGAAAAGACGGTTCACAAAACCTCCACAAACTCAAAGCAAGAATCACTAAGAGAGGAAGAGATTACCCAACCAAGAACATCAATCACACAAGATATGGTGGGAGATTCACTCTCTCCACGGAACCACCAGCTTCATACCGAATGGGGCTGCAACCTTCTTCCTTGGAGTCGCATCGAAGGAAGCCACGCCGGAGTCGCACCGATCGGGATGGAGGTAGCAATGGGAGGCTTCACACCTAATGGGGGCGACGGTAAGGGGAAACTTCTTGGCCGAAATTCTCACAAGGGAGTTTAGGGTTTTCTTCTTCTTCAATGATAAAATCCACATAATAGCCTCCTTATATAGGAGTTACAACAAGCCCTTAACCATCCATGATGGAGATGTAATCTCATCCATCCGTATGGTTAAATACACACCACAAAATATAAATGTCCAAAATTAAAATTACATAACATTTATGAATATAAAATTATCATCCAAACATGGAATAATTTTATATTCATCAATATAAAATAAAAGTGCATGAAATAAGATAATTAATTCTTCACGATGGATTTAGCACGCCGCGGGCGAAGGTTGTAACGCGGTCTTCCTTCAGCATCATCACGACACCTAAGATCTTTGTGTTGTTGTGCCTCGGCAACCGGGTCATCAGCAAGTAGTGGCGGAGGGGCCGCGACATCAGAATCTGAGGATGAATCTTCATCCAGCTCCAGTGACGATGAAGAAGAAGCTAAGTCTAGAGAGGTATGCTTGATGGCAATCAATGCATCATGCAGCCACTCTGAAGCTGAATCTGAAACAGAAGAAGATCAGGTAATTTCTTCTTTTGATTTTACTTCAGAATAATTCAAAACAGAATTTAAACTATTATGCACTAATTTAATCAAATCTGAGAAGGAAATCAAACTTCTCAGAGAAAAATTAATTGAATATGATAATTTATTTTCTAAAAATATCAAACTTAAAAATTATTTAGACAATGATTCAGAACAAATAATATCCTTAAAAACTAAATTATCTGAGGCTAAGAGTTTGAAGAATCCCTTAATGGGAGAAGTATCAAACTGATGAAAATCACAAGTACAGTAAATGCTAGAATAAATGACAAACTGGGCTTGGTAGCTTCATCTAGTCAGCCTCCTTTGTTGTAGAAAAACATATTATCTACTCCTATAAATTTGTTTCTGAAAAGGAAAAAGAAAATTTAGAATATATAAATAAAGAAACTGAAGTTCTTTACAAGACTAAACAAAATAAAAAGAAAAATTTTCAAAAAAATCATGTTCAACATAATTTGTCGAATCAAGCCCGACGAAATAACTTTTATTCAACGAACTCAGATCGACGAACTATGAACCCAGAATTTCCGAACAAGTATTCTACTAAGTGCGCTCGATGATCCTAATATGGTTCGTCAAACCGCGATCGATGAACTTGGGGCGCAGAGAATGAATATTTTCATTCTGTGAATGGTGTTCGACGAAATCACCCGCATTCATCTAACGCAGATCGACAAACTTATTTTTCGTCGAACCTAGAATTTTTAAACAGAAACATTAATTCTTTTAAAACTATTAATCAAGCTAAAACTTTTATTAATCCTTTTACCTAATAGATCATTCCTCCTAGGAGATTTCATCCACTAGGTTATAAGGATCAGCATGAATCTTCCTATATTTCTAGTTATAAGTTTGAAAGAAATCAAGGACCAAAGGTTACTTGGGTCAAGAACACCTAACCTATTTTTATGCAGTGAAGAACTATCCTACCATAGAGGAATAGTGGTATCTGGATAGTGGGTGCTCTAAACATATGATTGGAAATAGATCAAATCTAACAGACTTCAAGTCAAAGCTTGGACCAAAAGTAATATTTGGAGACTACAACTATGGACAAACAAAAGGCTGTGGAAATGTCAAAGTTGGAATAGTTACCTTTGTTGGATCTTCGGCGCCATTAGAGGGGGTGAATAAGGGTTAATTAATTTTTCTTAAGCTAAACAAACTTTACCTGATGAATAAAACAATGATAGTAGAAATTAGGGAATGGAGACTAATTTTTTATAAGCAAACTTAAACACTCTAAAATATAGAACAGCTAAAATAATAATAATTTATTTCAAAAGTGTTAAAAGTGAATACAAGGTGTCTCTATAGAGCTAGAGTCCAAGGCTTATGAAAAATACAATATACTTTTTTTTACTGGTCCTTCTACCAAGAACCTACAGGATGAAGCGTATATCTCCCTAGATCTTGTTACTAGCGTCCCCAAGATCGACCTCGATCTAGACACTGCATATAAGGCAACGATTTCTTCCTAAACCACACAAGGTCTTGGACGCCACGCACAAGGCTAAGATTTTCCCAGAAGTCGCATAAGGACTTAGACGCCACGCACAAGGCAGCGATTTCCCCTAAGCCACGCAAGGACTTAGACGCCACGCACAAGGCAGTGATTTCCTCCTAAGCCACACAAGAACTTACACACCACGCACAAGGTGACGATTTCTCTACCGATTACAAAGATGATAAGATAAGTTACAAAATAGAAATTCAGAATAAAAACTCCCTCAAAATAAAGCCCTGAAGATGACATCGAATCCTTGCAATGATTGCCTGAGATGCTGCACATGAACCGTCTCTTCTTCGCTGTTCAACGTTCTTGAGGAAATGTGAATTTTCTGAAGGCTGGAGCTCTCTAGATGAAATGCACGAGAAAAATACTCCAGGGAAACTAATTCCCCCATCTCCACCAAAAATGAATCACTTTTATATATTAGCGATAACTCTCAGTGACACTGGCTATTGCCAATCAGCAATATCCTATCTGGCTGCCACGTGTCCGAGGATTCTGAGGTTTTTGCGAGAAAATTCAATTGTGGCGCTATCGCCGGGTAATAGTGGCTATCGCCTGGTGATATCTCCTTTTTCACTTTTGCCGTCCGAACCATTTCCAGAGTGTAGATGACTTCGAACTCATTCGGGAATGGGGTGGCACGTTCCATAACTCCTCCTAGATTTAAAGTTATGGTTGTTTGAAGTTTACCACACAAAACTCAACATCATTTTTTTTCTAAAGTGTGCACACCCCTGGATCATGCCCATGACTGAGGACTAATCTCCTCATTCAACATGTAAAACCTACACATTATAAACACATAAAAGATTAGATCAAATACATCACGTTATTTGTTATTCTCAAATCAAGAGACGCGGAATGCATGCTCCAATAATCTCCCCATTTTGATAATAACAAATACCTATATGAGAAATTTGTGAGTTTAAGATCATTTATGTTTATAGGTTTGTGTGGTAAAATATATGGATGAATAATAAGTTTATGATATGTTAGCTTTAAAGCAAAGCATACTCTTCTTATATGAAAGGCTCCCCCTACATAAGTGTTCCATATATATTTTTCTCCCCCTAAATATCAGTTCCACTAGATTTCTCAGTTTATTCTCCCCCTTTTGTTATTAACAAAAGTGGGTAGGGATGAATATATATCTTTTAAGATTAATAGGGATAACTTACTGGAAGATTAATCATGATCGAGCAATAAGATAATATATACACTTCTTATATGATTACTCCACCTACATAGATATTTTCTATGAAATTTTCAATGTACTCCCTCTAAAATTTTAAGTTCATGCAAGTTATTCTCCCCCTTTTGATTGTATCAAAGGAAGGTAGAGGTGACTGTATGTAGCAAAAATTAGTTTGTTCTGTGTAGAGGAGGAAAATTTGATGCTATAAAAAACTTGTTAAATACAACTTGTTAGAAATAAGTGTGGTGAAGCATAACGTTGTAAGCAACATAAATGAAATGGTAGAGTAAGCATTTTTATTTCAAGATACCACTTGTTGAAAAAAAGAAATCATGTGTAAGCGCAAGTAGTAATCACATCGGAAAGTATAATAAGCATTCTTAAAAATAAACATATTTTTAGAAATAGAGAATATATAAAAGCTAAGGAGTTTAAAAACTGAAAATTAGATGTTTGAGTTAAAGTTCCAAGAGATGTTATTCCATTGAGATATAATTACAAGCATGATTTGAAAATATCAAGAAAAGATATAAAACTACAATGTAATAAAATTTGCATTTCAAGTAAACAAAAACATTGAGTTATCATGCGTTGCTATCTAGTGCATTTACTTAAGTTTGTAGAGAATTTTGTAGACATGCATTAGGATTCAATTCTCATGAGTAGAAGTTTTATATGTGATAATAATGTGTGCAAAAGTGTTTTGATAAAGTATAAAAATGTATTAATCAAAATAAATGACATGTATAATGAAATAATACAACATTAAAATACACAAATAAAATTACTTCCACGATATTTCAATTCACATACATAAAAAGTACAACTACCATGGTGCTTCACACACATAATGCTCATTAAGACTTATCAGGGAGCGAAGTAGTGCTTGGGGGGATCACTTTTATTCATTTAAACTTTGTTTTTATTTTTGTGATCCAGTGTACTAAGAGAAGTGGTGAATATTTTTGTTTGTTACAAGACACTTTACAATCCTTTCCAAGGTGCTCAACCTCACAATGCTTATTAAGACTTATCAGGAGGGTGAGTAGTGTTTGGTGGAGTTTTTCTTGTCATTTATTCTATGCTTTTTATGCTTGTGACCAAGGACTCCGAATTCACTTGTTTTGCAAACAATATCATTTAAAATTTTTAAACAACATTTCTATAATGATTAAGTGCATGAAAAACAAAGAATTGAAATAAACAATTCAATGTAGTGTAGATAATCAATTTATGCATTTTATGTTGGATCTTACGGAGCCCTTAGTGGGGGATGAATATGGGTTAATTAATTTTACTTATGCTAAATAAACTTTACTTGGTGAATCAAACAATTCTAGTAGAAATTATGGAATGAAGACTAATTTTTCATAAGAAAACTTAAACACTTTGAAATACAGAAAAGCTAAAATATAACAATTTATTTCAAAAGTACTAAAGTGGATACAAGGTGTCTCTATAGATCTAGAGACCAAGGCTTATGAAAAATACAATATACTTTTGTTTTTGCTGGTCCTTCTACCAAGAACCGGTAGGCTAAAGAGTATCTCTTCCGAGATCTTGCTAATAGCCTCCCCTAGATCTACCTCGACCTAGATGCTACACACAAGGCAATGATTTCTCCCTAAGCCACACAAGGACTTGGACGCCACGCAAAAGACGGCGATTTTCCATAAGCCACATACGGACTTAGACGTCATGCACAAGATGGCAATTTCCCCTAAGCCACGTAAGGACTTAGACTCCACACACATGGTGGCGATTTCTCCTCTCTATTACAATAGGTTTACAATGGGAATACAAACAAGACAAATTCAAAAGTTCTGAATACAAAATCCCTTCAAACAAAGTGCTGATAATGATGACGAATCTTAGTCAGGGTTGCTTTGAATGCGGCGTACGTGCCGTCAAACTTTTGTGCTTCGGCCTTCATGAGAATATGGAGTCAAATCTCGAATCTGAAGCTCTCTGGTTTGTTTAATAGGAAGATGCACTCCAGGTAATGAAATTCGTGATCTCCTCAGAAAATTGAATGGCTTTTATATATTGGTGATATCGCCTGGCGACACTAGGTATCGCCACCTGACGATATCAGTAACTGCTTCCACGTGTCCCACGAATGCCTCATTTTCACATCGCAGATTCATCGATCCCCAAACGTGGAATATCGCCTGGCAACACTGGGTATCACCAACTGGAGATAGAGATAACTACCGCCACGTGTACCACGTACTGCTAATTTCCTCATAATTGATTAGACGAATGTCGTTCGTCGATCGTCGAGCACAAAATCATCGATCGTCGCTGTCACTGGTGAGCGATAATCAATATTGCCTGGTGATATCTTCTAAGATCCAATGCAGATTCGTCGAACGGAAATCGTCGAACGTAGATCGTTGAGCGAAGATTCGTCGAACGGAGATCGTCGATCATCGAGCGCCACTATCGCTTGTGTGAAATACTCAATATCATCTGGCGATATCTTCTAAGCTCCAATGCAGATTCGTCGAACAGAAAACGTCGAGCGAATATTTGTCGAACGACGATCGGCGATCGTCGAGCGCCACTGTCGCCCGTGGGCGATACTTAATATCATCTGGCGATATCTTCCCTACTCATCTATGCTGACCCGAAACATTACCCAAAATCCATTAGAGCTAGACCTGTGATATCTGCATATCATAAACACCCATAGATCAAACACAAATGAGATTTGTTATTAGCAAACTAAAGAAGCATGGAACACATGCTCCAACAATCTCCACTTTTTGATAATAACAATTCCACAGAGAAAAAAATCATGAAGGAACTAAGAAGTGTTGAAACGATGAGAACTATGTGTAATAAGGCTAAGTACTTTTATGTGCACAAATATCTCTTGGATGAAATACTCCCCCTGCCGGTGTACTTCCCCTAAATCTAAGCAATTTTTTTAATATACATAGTATGAATGATTTTTGAAGTAAATTCTCCCCCTTTAGTATTGTCAAAAGTGATAGCAGAGTGGGGCGGAAGTTAAAGAGGAAAAACACAAATGAGAAATTAAGAAAAGAGCATGTGAATCAATGTATATGAAAGAAGTAAATGAGTAAACACGAACAGAAGGCAACGTTTATCCATCCATATCACATACACATACACCAATGAAGACTATATTGGAAACAGTTTCGATCCAATTGTCATAAGAAGAAATTTTAGAGAAGATAATGTTGTGTACATGTGATAGATTGAAGAAAATCACATATAAGAGGTCTTACAACTACATGAATACATGGAATGTAAAAAACAACCTAACATAGAGGTATGCATGATTAGCCATACTTGTTTCTAGAAATTCAGAGCACAGCAAAATTGAATATCCAGATATATAGTTGCAGAAGACACTTTACAATTCTTTTCAAGGTGCTCAACCTCACAATGCTCATTAAAACTTATCAGGAGGGTAAGTATTGCTTGGTGGAGGTCCTTATCAGCCCCTTTTTATTGTAATTTTGAAAGATATCAACAAATGAGTTGAATTGTCATTTTTGAATTGTTCTTTTTAAACCATTTTTTTGTTTGGTATGACAAAGGAGTCTGAATTCACTTGTGAACATATACAGGATTAACAAATAGAAGCGGTACAAGAAATAAACTATGATAAAGCACAAGTCGCAGCATGCAGTTCTAGTTATTACGGTAGAACATCCACAATTCATATATGTAGTAAGGTCAATCAATATGAAGATTTTCACAAGTGCAAATGAAAGAACATTATTAGAACTAAAACATTTCTCATACTTAGAGGTATGCAAAAACAATTTCACAAGTAGACAAACACTAGGATGTATTTATGTATAAAAGAAGATGTGATGGTCGAATAGTTGAACAATTCTGCTGGGAACTCAAAATCAAAGAATATACAGTAAACCATGCGTAATCCTAAGAAATTAAGAAAAAATAGTGAAAAAGTGAAATGTCACTGTCGCCCGGCGATACCGGGTATCGCATATCGGCGATAGTGCGAAAATATAAAAACGATTCATATGAGGTCCTAGGCATCAGATCTATCATTCTTTCTTGAAGACTGGTCGCGGAAGACGAAGCGGACAACAGCGAAAACTTGGTTCTAGGTAAGGATCATGGTTTTTTTGTTAGATTCCTTAGATTTTGTAGATCTATTGTATGGTATGTCAAATCTGGTATCTAAAGGAGGGGAAAATCTAGATCTGGAGTCGGATATTGGATGAGATCAATTTCTGATATCTCCTGGCGACAACAGGTGTCGCCGTCTGGCGATACTAAAAATATGCCTTAGATTTTGTAGACCTATTGTATGGATGTCGTTAAGAATTTCAGATCTAGTATTTAAATGAGGGGAAAAACCAGATCTGGAGTCGGATATTGGATGAGATCAAATTCTGATATTGCCCGGCGACAACGGGTTTCGCCGTCAGGTGATACTGAAAAATTTTGCTGTTTGTTTTGTTTTTTTAAAAGAAAAAATTTATCTGCAGCAATGGCTTCCAGTTCGAAAGCACACAAAAGTTTAGGCAGTGATTCATATTCCTCCTACCAAATATTTCCTGGGATAGAAAATGCTAACATAGGGATTGGACGAGTGATCGAATTCGATCTCATCCGTCATGCACACATTCACGACTTGTTAGCAATGGCTGCAATAATGTCTATAATTATCCCGGATACATTTTCATCGGTATTAATTAGGGAGTTCTACAATTCTTTAAAATATCCTTGGTTTACGGAATTAAATGGTGAAGTACGATCAAAGATACAAGGCCAGATAGTAGAGATAACTCATTATGATCTCAGAGAGGAATTTGGGTTAATAGAACATGAAAATATCATTGATGTAGTAAAGAATTATCGAAAAGATAGAGATTGGACACTCTTGAACTTGGTTTTGCGTGGAAATTCCATCAAAATAATTATTCAATCTACGACCTCTCTCACTGAGGATGCACGATTAGTGGAAGATATATTGAGGCACACTGTTTTACTCAAGTCCGGTGATATACGGAAGATAACGGCTCAATTGAGCTATGTCACATATATGATTTTGGAGCAGGATTCGTTTGATATGGCGGACTTTATCCTTTCGATAATACGCTATGCCTACAGGCTAAAGAGTCTTACTTGGAATAAATTAAACACACTACCACTTTGAGTTGTTATCCAATGCATTTTATATAAGAAATACACTTGGATAGATCCAGATTTGTATTTCAATGATTATGTGCCTTTAATATTTGCTACGAGTGGAATGCCTTCCATTGGCTGATCAGCCCGAGGAGGGTAAACACGGAGTAGTGAACCTGTATTCACTATCTGTAACCCGCCAATCCAAAGATTTGTATCATTGTGGGAAGGGTTGGACGACTTGCGAGAGTCGTTTGAAGAACTTTCAGGGGGTTCAGAAATTTTTCAAATTTCTGACCAAAAGCGTCAAATTGAAACCAACTCCAGCAAAAATGGACGAATGGTAAAATTAGGTTATGGAGCCTCCCCGAACATATATTTGTCGGCCTCGCCGAACGAGAAGAAGCGAATACAGTTCAGTTGACGATCAAGCAGACACAAGTGTAGTAGATAGCAGAAATTTCTGAAGATTTCGAGGTGATCTGGACTATTGGCGCTATCGCTCGGCAACAGTCACTGTCATAGGCGACAGTGCCGTTATTTAAATTTTCATCCCATTTTCATGCTGAATATTGTGATGTAATGCAGCTGTAATATAATTATTGACTCTTAATATTTGTGGTTTACTTGATACTTAATCATCACTTTTGTATTAATTAAAGTTTGTTTTTCATTTATTTATTATGTCAATTCATTAACTTATAATGTCCAGGATCCCTTGTTCTAATCTTAACAATGAAAAGCGGGAATCTGTAAGTGGTTTTGTAAAGATATCGACAAGCTGTGAATCAGTGCCTATAAAACTGATTTTAATTATATTTAGCTTTATGTGATCTCTAATGAAGTGATGACGCATATCAATGTGTTTGGACCTAGAATGATGAACCGGATTATATGTTAAGTCAATTGTACTTTTATTATCACATTTTAATTCAATTAAATAATGTACAATTCCAAAGTTATCTAAAGTTTGTTTCATCCAAAGAGCCTGTGCATAACAACTACCTAGTGCAATGTACTAGGCCTCAGTGGTGGATAAGGCAACAGAATTCTGTTTCCTACTCGATCACAAAATTAGCGAAGGGCCTAGAATGTTACAGGTGTCACTTGTACTCTTAAGGTCTAATGAACATTCAGCATAATCAGAATAAGAAAAACCATATAAAATAAAAGCATCGTTGTGAGTATACCACAAACCTAACTTAGATGTGCCAATGAGATATCTAAATATACATTTAACCTCTTTTAAATGAGATTCTTTGGGATTAGCTTGAAATCTAGCACATAAACATACAAGAAACATAATATCAGGTATGGATGCAGTCAAATATAATAGTGATCCTATCATTCCTCTATATAATGTTTGATCAATTTCATCCTTTCCTAATTTCAATGAGACACTCATGGGGGTATTTGCTTGTTTTAGATTTTCAAATCCAAAGCTTTTTAACATATCATGAATATATTTAGATTGACAATAAATATTGCATCATGCTTTTGAGTAATTTGAAAACCAAGAAAATAAGTGAGTTTGCCTACCATGCTCGTTTCAAATTCATTTTTCATATTTTTTATAACAATATCACACAATTGTTCATTCGTGAATCCAAAAATAATATCATCAACATATATTTGTAAAACTATAAGGTCATCATGAACATGTTTAATAAATAAATTATAATCAGCACTACCCATTTTGTAATCATTATTTAGTAAATAAACAGTCAATCTATCATACCATGCTCGGGGTGCTTGTTTCAAAACATAAAGGGCTTTTTCTAATTTTAAAAAATTATCAGGAAACTTAACATCAACAAAGCCTGGAGGTTGTTCTACATAAACCTCTTCCTTGATATACCCGTTAAGAAAAGCAGTTTTAATATCCATTTGAAATAGTTTAAATCTTTTAAAACAAGCAAATTCAAGAAATATTCTAACTGCTTCTAACCGTGATATGGGTGCAAAGGTTTCATCAAAATCTATTCATCCAACTTGTGAATAACCTTTTGCTACAAGTCTCGCTTTGTTCCTAGTGAACCAGGATTCACTATCCATTTTATTCTTGAAGATCCATTTAACACCTACAAAAGGGTGATTTGCGGGTCTTTCTACTAATTTCCAAATCTTATTACATTCAAATTTATTAAGCTCTTCAGTCATAGCTAAAAACCAAGAATTATCATTCAAAGTGGTTTCAATATTTTTAGGTTCTATATCAGAAATAAAACACATATTTGAAAATAAATCATGTAATGATGAACGAGTACTTACTCCTCTTGATGGTTCTCCAATAACTAAATCCTATGGATGATCTTTTGAGAATCTTATGTCGCTTGGAGGCATATATTATTGCAATTCTTCATCTAGTTGTTCATCTTCTTTTTCTACTTCTCTATCTCCAAGGATTTCATCATCATCCTACCTTTGTAGGGGGAAGGGCTCTTCAACTTGACCTGTATTATTAGTTTCTACACAAGGGAAAAGCTCATCAAATTTAACATCAATAGTTTCTTCAACTGTTTTAATCCATTTGTTGTAAACTCTATAAGCCTTACTAGTTGAAGAATAGCCAATAAAAATGTCTTCATCACACTTTTCGTCAAATTTGCCTAAATTATCCTTAGCGTTCAAAATAAACATTTACAACCAAAAACCTTAAAATAAGACACATTCGGTTTCTTTTGGAAGTATAATTCATAAGGTGTTAATTTCAAGAAGTGTCGAAGCATTACACGATTAATAACATAATAAGCAGTACTAATGGCTTCTGCCCAAAATGATCTAGATAAATTGTATTCTGATAGCATAGTACGAGATAGTTCTTGCAAAGTTCTATTTTCCCTCTCTACCACACCATTTTATTGCGGTGTGTGAGGAGCGGAAAATTCATGTTTAATACCTAACTCATTGCAAAAGGATATAAATTTTTCATTTTCGAATTCACTTCCATGATCAGAATGAATGCATTTTATTTTTAAATCTAGATAATTTGGAAAATTCTAAAAATGCATCAGATTTGGATGATAAGAAAATTGTCCAACATAAACGAGAGTAATCATCAATCAAAACAAAAGTGTATTTTCTACCACCAAGACTTAGTGTATTAACTGGACCAAAAAAATCCATATGAACTAACTTTAAAGGCCTAGTAGTGGAAACAACATTTTTGCTCTTAAATGAAGATTTTGAAAATTTTCCTTTTTGACATGGTGAACATAAAGAAGATAGACTTCCATGCAAAAAAGGTAAGCGTCTTACTTGTTTATTTTGAGACAATTTTACAATTAGCTTGGAACTAGAATGTCCAAGATGCCTATGCCACAAATCTAATTCATCATTTTTAGAAATAAAACATTTTAAAGAAGAATGTGACAAGTCATTAAATCTAATCATGTAAATATTTTGAAATCTAGGAGCAGTAAAAACAGTTTCATTAGTTTTAGAATCAATAATTTTGCATAAGTTTGAAGATGAATCAAATAAGACATTTAAGCCAACATCACATAATTGACTTATAAAATTTAAATTATGCTTCAAACCTTTGACATTCAAAACATTTGAGATAGTAAAGGATTTGTTATCTACTACTCTGATGTCGATGATCTTCCCTTTTCTGTTATCACCAAATGTAACTACTCCTCCTTTCTTCATTTCTAGGCTAAGGAACTTTTATTTGTTGCCCGTCATGTGCTTAGAACATCTTGAGTCCAAGTACCACATGTCTTCCTTATCGTTATCCTGCCAACATAAGAGGATGAGAGTAAAGATCCTGTTACCCAAGTGGTTCCTCCCATAGTATAGGTGGAAACCTTAGGTACCCAAATTTGTTTAACAGAAAAATGTCTCGCCTTCTTACAAGTGTGCGTTGTGTGACCAAACTTATTACATTTGGCACACATGTTGAAAGAAGTCGACGGGTTTTTCAAAATAGGATTTGAATTTTTTCTTGGTACAATAGTGATAGTAGATTTATTATTTTTAATTTTAAAAAAATATTTTCTAGCCTTTTCCTTCTCGTCGGCGATAGTGGATGTCGTCGGGTGATAGTATTTTGGAGAGTACCCAAGTCCAAATTTTGCAGATCCATAGCACTAGCTCCCCAAAATCATATTCAATGATTTTTGGCATATTCTAAACTTGTTAGTGGCCATTTCTAGATCACAAACTCGTCCTCTCAACGAAGTGTTTTCGGCAACTATAGTGTCGCATCGGTTTACGAAGGAATTTTTACTGCCTTCTACTTGAGATTGAGAAAGATTTAGAGATCTCTCTAATGCCACTTTCTCTCTTGTTAGAGATTCAACCCGAGTCTGAGACTTAGAGAGAACTTCCTCAAGATCTTGTATCCTTGTCAAAGAGGGACAATTCTGTTGGCAAGTTGCTTTCTCTTTCTCAAGTATTTTTACTTCTTTTTTAATTTTTTTTTTCCGATTTAAGCACCTGAATTTCATCTAATTTTTAATCTAAATATTTGCAGATTCTTAAAAATTCAGAATATAAAGCATCATAAGATTCAAGAGTTACCTCTGTGTCGCTCTGGACACTGCTCTCTTCATCATACACTGGAATGCGCTTTCGCATCAGGCACATGTTGGCCGCCTCCTCAGTTTCTGAACCTGAACTGCTCTACTCCTCAGAAGTGGTGTCATCCCACATTTCTGCCTTCAAAACTTTCTTCTTGTCTTTCTTCTTGTGTCGCTTCTCCTTCTTCTCTTTTAGATATTTTGGGCACTTGCTCTTAATGTGGCCAACTCTCCTGCAGTGATAGCACTCAAGTGGTGATTTATCTTCATCATCCTCTCCTTCAACTTGGGCATTGTCGTTCCTATATCCATACTCTTGCTTCTTGAAGAATTTCCTGAACGAATTTCTCCTTTCAAGATTTCTCATGAACTTCTTAACTTTCTTTACGAACACGCTCTCTTCTTCTCCATCATCACTCTCATCGGACTCACTTTCCACTTCCTTCTTGGACTTCAATGCCAAAGCTTTCTTTCTTGGCTCCAGGATATACTCTGTTGTTGAATCGTCAACTCTACTTCATGGGTCTTCAGATTTCCTATCAGATCCTCAATTTGGAGAGACTTTAGATCGTGTGACTCCGAGATGGCAGTAACCTTTGGATTGAACTTCGGGGGAAGCGATCTAAGTATCTTTCTCCCCAAATCTCCGTTTGAGAACTTTTTCCAAGGATCCTCGAGTCGTTCACTATCTTACTAAACCTTGTGTACATGGAGTCTACATCCTCATCAACTTACATCTTTAACTTCTCAAACTCAGATTCTAACTGGAGAAGCTTCGAGTCTTTCACCTGCAATGTACCTTCATAGGCAATTTCAAGGAGATTCCAAATATCATACGCAGTTTCAAATGCGCAAACACGATTAAATTTAGTCCTAACTAATGTGCAGAATAAGGCATTCATCGCCTTAGTGTTATTCTTACAGCGAAGCTTATCATCTTCATCCCATTTATCCTTGGGTTTTTCCATTGAGACATTTCATACTACAGTTATAGGAGAGGTGTAGCATGTTTCTACCATGCCCCAAACGTTGATATCAAGTGCTATTAGAAAGCATCACATTCAAGCTTTCCAATAGATGTAGTCAGTGCCCGTGAATACGGGAGGTCTACTTATACCTTGTCCCTCAGAAAATGCGTGAGTGTTTTGCGCCATCACTCCCGGTGGTGAAACTGATTTCAGAGTAACCTTGATCTGATACCAAGTGTTGGATTTTACGGCGCCCTTAGAGGGGGTGAATAAAGGTTAATTAATTCTACTTACGCTAAACAAGCTTTACTTGGTGAATCAAACAATGCTAGTAGAAATTATGGAATGAAAACTAATTTTTCATAAGCAAACTTAAACACTTTGAAATATAGAAAAGCTAAAATATAACAATTTAATTCAAAAGTACTAAAGTGGATACAAGGTGTCTCTATAGAGCTAGAGACCAAGGCTTATGAAAAATACAATATACTTTTGTTTTCGCCGGTCCTTCTACCAAGAACCGGCAGGCTAAAGCGCATCTCTTCCGAGATCTTACTACTAGCCTCCCCTAGATCTACCTCGACCTAGATGCTGCACACAAGGCAACGATTTCTACCTAAGCCACACAAGGACTTGGACGCCACGCACAAGGCGGTGATTTTCCCTAAGCTACACAAGGACTTAGATGACACGCACAAGCGGCAATTTCCCCTAAGCCACGCAAGGACTTAGACTCCACGCACAAGGTGGCGATTACTCCTCTCGATTACAATAGGTTTACAATAGGAATAAAAACAACACAAATTCAAAACTTCTGAATAAAAACTCCCTTCAAATAAAGTGCTGATAATGACGATGAATCCTAGCAAGGGTTGCTTTGAATGCTGCATACGTGTTGTCAAACTTTTGTGCTTCGGCCTTCTTGAGAAAATGGATTCAAATCTAGAATCTGAAGCTCTCTGGTTCGTCTTAACTCGAAGATGCACTCCAGGTAATGAAATTCGTGATCTCATCAGAAAATTAAATGGCTTTTATACATTGGCGATATCGCCTCGCGACACTGGGTATCGCCACCTGGCGATATCGATAAATGCTGCCACATGTCCCACGAACGCCTCATTTTCACATCGCAGATTCATCGATCGTCGAACATAGTCTGTCGTCTGGAGACACTGGGTATCGCCAACTAGCGATAGAGTTAACTGTCGCCAAATATCCCACGTACTGTTGATTTTCTTATAGCTGATTCGACGAACGTCATTTGTTGATCGTCGAGCGCAGAATCATCGATCGTCGCTATCAACGGTGAGTGATACTTAATATTTCCTGGCGATATCTTCTAAGCTCAAATACAGATTCGTCGAACGGAAATCGTCGAACATAGTTCGTTGAGCGAACATTCATCGAAGTGAGACCGTCGATCGTCGAGCTCCACTATCGCCTATGGGCGATACTCAATATCGCCTAGCAATATCTTCTAAGCTCCAATGCAGATTCGTCGAACAGAAATCGTCGAGCGAATATTCGTCGAACGGCGATCGGCGATCGTCAAGCGCCATTGTAACCTGTGGGCGATAATCAATATCGCCTAGCGATATCTTCACTGCTCATATATGCTGATCCAAACATCACCCAATATCTATTAGAGCTAGACCTATGATATCTGCATGTCATAAACACTCATAGATCAAATACAAATGAGATTTGTTATTAGCAAACCAAAGAAGCATGGAATGCATGCTCTAGCATTTTAATTATTATGTTATTACACTACACAACCACACAAGTCTAAGATTAAAAACACATGTATGTTATCAAAATAAGTGAGTGTGTAAAGTCATTATCAAACACAAAACATTATTCATACTTAGAGGTATGCTAAACAATTCTACAGATATTTTCTACTATCGATTTCATTGCACATAACAAGAAAATAATCAAGACATTACATAAACAACAGTGTTTTAAGAAACGTGAAAACTAAATTAATCATTGCATTTAATTTTTAATTGATATAATTAATCATCCTTGACAATGACACCGAGTAGCAAGCAGTTTTTATAATTTTTGTTCTTTTGGATTCATTTGTAATTTTTTATTTAATTTTCAAATATTTTTAAAACAAATTATTTTCTAGAAAACATAGAAGTATATTAATAACACATCAATAAAATTAACTTCTATGCCAGAGAAAATGTAAAAAGAAAGACTAAATAACAATTTTATGCTACTGCCAGTATTAGTACTAACATGTGCGCTAGCCACAAAATATGTTATATTGTATAGAAAACATGATTTTTAATAATTTTTCTTTCTAGTTTATCTTGATTCATGTTTTTTAATATAAGTGACATCAAACACAGCGAAGAATTTTGAATAATAATGAAAATATTGGGGATATAATTTTTGGCATATGGTGAAAAAAAGTTATTTTTCAAAATATTTATGTTGTTCAAAATCATGAATGCCCAAATTGTATATAATATGGAAAAGCAGAAGATGACAAGTTCGAACAAAAAATATAATATGCATGACATAAATAAAAATAGAATTTGTAATAATGTTCATGCAATGATAGTAATGTAGTATGTCCTATATTAAATACACTAACTATATGTCCACACCCTAGCCCTGTACTAAGTGACGGATGGACGTGGGGAGCTGCACACATGCCATAGTTTGGTGTGTTAATCTCATATGCATACAAAAGATGACTCTCAACCAAGAACTCTTTCCCCCCAGTGCCTCGCAAGGCCCCACTAGAACCCTCCCCGGTTAAGGACAAGACATGACTTAGAGGTTGGGACACTAATGCACACAATCCTACGCCCTCGCTAATGTGAGACACAAACTAGGTATAAATAATTATGGATATTCTAAGCATTTAGGTATAAGGATGAATTCAAAAACTATGACTTTTATGTAAGAATGTTTTTTTAATTAAAGTTTATTTTAAAGTCACATAGTTATAATGAATTTGTTGGGAATTATGCCGTACAATGTTCCTCGGGATATGAAGTGGCATCACCAATCATGCTAAGGGGCATATGGTATTTGATGTGTGCTTTAGTTCATGCATGCAGGTAGTCCATTATTGGAAAAGTGAAGAAAAAATGAGTTGGGCAGTAAACTCAATTTTCGTCGAATTCAGCTCAGAGTTCGTCGAACTCAGCTCGCTGATCATCGAGCTCAACTCAGCATAAGCTTAAGAAATCAGGATACAAAATTCATCGAACTTAGCTCGAAGTTCATTGAGCTTAAGTTACAGTTCGTCGAGCTCAGCCCAACGCTTATCAAGCTAAAACAATAGAAAAATTGACTAAGGCAAACAATGCTGAGATCGCTGAGAAGATCAAAGTTCGTCAAGCTTAGTTTGGGGTTCGTCGAGCTCAGCTCAAAGCTTGTCAAGCTAAAGCCAGAAAATTTGTCTAAGGTAAAAGCGCTGAGACCGCTGAGAAGAAGGCGTTGAGACTGCTGAGATAGCTGAGACGGCTGGGAAAATAGTATTGAGATAGCTAAAGAAAACTAAGAAGATGGAGTTGAGTCTGCTAAGATAGCTGAGACAACTGAGAAGATGGCTTAAGACGGCTGAGATAGCAGAGATAATATTGGCTGAAATTTTCTAAGTCCAGAAGCGTTGAGTGAAGCAGGTTCACTCAACGCTTCTAAATAAAGCAGGAAGTGCTGAGACAGATAAGAGGTAAACAACTGAGAACAAATCAAGATGAATTTTTTATAAGTCCAGAAGCATTGAGTGATTCACTCAACTCTTCTAATGAAGAAGGAAGTGCTGAGATAGTTAAAAGAAAAAACCGATGAGACCGCTGAGACAAAGGCTTGTCTCAGCTGATAATGAAAAACCACTGAGGCCGCTGAGACAAAAATGCTGAGACAGTTAAGTGCAAAAACCGCTGAGACTCATATGTGCAAAAACTGCTGAGACAGCAGATAAGAAGAAAGCTCTGAGACAATGGCTTGTCTCAGCTAATAATGAAATACCGCTGAGAACGCTTAGACAAATCCACCGAGATAAAGCCAAGGAATGTTCTAAGTCCAAAAGCGCTGAGAGCCAAGGCTGATGGCGTTGAGTGTCTTAACATCACTCAACACTTGATGAGATTCTGGAATATTTTCTAAGTCCAGATGTTTATGACCACTGCTGACATCATCAAAGTCAAAATTGCAGGAAGCCATTACGGGAAAGTTGCTACAGTGCCGAAAGATGTTTTGTCCCTTTCTGATGGAGTTGGTGCTCACCAATCCTTGGTGGGCCCACATACTATGGTACCGTTGATTCAAATCAACACATATAAAAGGGGAAATAGAAATGGGATTAGGGTTAACAAATCAAAGGAACAGAAAGAGAAATTGATAGAGGTGGCTGGACATTTTACTTCCGATCAAGCTTGAAAGCTGAAGTCGAACCAAGATAGCTGGAAGGCAAAGAAGGATAGCTGAAGCTATTCAAGCTCAACAAGGTTGTTCTCAACAGAACAGGTTAGCTGATTAATCTCAACAGCAAGGTGGAAGCTGCTCATCAGTGCAACAGTATAAATTGATAGTTGTAGAAGAAGGCATATTCCTTCTATAGCAGGTGAGCTGGACTGAAATCTGCTCATTCCAGCAAAGTTGATGCAGAATTATTTCTCTGAGTTAGTTATTTTATTTTCTTCTCGTACTATTTTATTTCCTATAGGATTCAGGTTTCCTAAATCTGAGTGTAAGGCACTTTGTGCCTGAGGTAGGTGACAAATTTATCACTAAGGTAGGTCCCTGTTGGGGCACTAAGGTAGGATACAAGTGAGTATCTGAGCTATAGGGCTTAAGTTCTTGAGGTAGGAGATTGTTGCTCTATGAGTGTAGGGGTTTGTACCTAATGTAGGTGACAAACAAGTCACTGAGCTGTAGGTGCCTAGAGGGGCACTAACGTAGGTACCTGGAGGGGTACTGAGCTGTAGGAGTACTGCGACACTCTGAGAGTAGGGCCTTATGCCTGAAATTGTAGGGCTGAAAAGCCTGAGCTATAGGCCTTAAAGATAAGGCTAAGTTACGTGGCTTTTGGGTCACTGAGTGTAGGAGCACTACAAAGCTCTGAGGTAGGATCCTTTGGGATCTGAGGTAGGGATGTCCTCCAAGTTTGAGAGTATGGCTTAATAGCCTAAGGTAGAGTGTTTGCTGACCACTGAGTGTAGGCCCTTGTTGCTGAGAAGTGAGTCTTGGAGGAGACTTGAAGATCCTGCGGGATCTGAGGTGTAAGCTCTTAGGAGTAGTTTGGAGGAGTTTTTGCCGAGTCCAACATATAAGTTGGATAGGTGGAGAGGGAAAGTGGATGTACCTAATTGGGGAACCACTATAAATTATGTTGTTTACTGTGTGTGCTTGTTTGTCTTTGTGGTTATAAGATTTAAGGACAAGCTCTGGATAGAACAAGTTGAAAATAACAAAGAATTTATTAAAAGCACAAATACCTATTCACCCCCCACCCCCCTTTAGGTGATTAGCTAACCTAAAGTTAAATAACTTTCAAGTGGTATCAGAGGGAGGTTACTCAAAAAGGATTTAACAATCTGAGTATACCTCCAAGGTTAGCTAAAAGGGTTAACTTGTGGGTTCAAAAGAGAACCACAAGGAATGGAGCTTCATGTCCGCAACAAGGAGAACTTTAAGACTTGGAAAGAAAGGGTCAAGCAAATCATGGAATCCTCTAATCCTAGGGTCCCTATAATAGTTCAAGAAGGACCTTTCATCCCCATAAAGGTCTCAACATCAGATGCAAGCATCCAGACACCAAAGAGTTATGCAGAGATGTCTGAAGAAGAAATCAACTTTGCATCTATAGACAAGAGGGCACAACACATCATGGTGAGTGCCAAGGATAACGCAACCCTCATGAGAGTGGTCCACTACAAGTCAGCCAAAGAGATGTGGGATTCTCTCACTAGCTATATGGAAGGGATATAAGAAGTCATTCTTTATGACAGTGGTTCAGAATCTGAAGATGAGAAGAAGAAGAAGAAAAAGTCCTTTGTAGCTATGAAGGAGAGAAGCTGGACAGATTCTTCATCCTCAGAATCTGAAGATAAAGAGGAAGAAGCCTACATAGGGCTGATATCAGTTGCTGCAGATCCAGGAGAAGAGGAGGAATATCCTGCTATCGGGATAGGAATCATGGCCCCAATGTCATACTCAGACAGTGACACTGAGGAGGATGAAGAAAACTATGGATGCCATGAGTTGATCGAAATTTCTATAGAAGAAAGAAGTCAGGAAGAATCAGAATCAATCAAGGTACAATCTCTCTCAAATTCTGCATCTTTCTCTGACTTTGAATCCTGTCTAGATACTGATACATCTTCATCCTGTGATGAAGATTGTGATGAATCTGTGACTGATGACAATCAATTGATTGACAAGTTTGTACTACTCCTAATTGCTCTAAAGGAGAGCAGAATACTTGCCAAAAGGCAAGCCAAGGAAATAGAGGTCTTAAAGCCTTATAAAACTCTCTATAACAATAAATCTATTGAGTTTTATAAGAAAAGTCATGAGATGTCTGAGCTCAAGAAAAATCTTGAGTGTCAGACCATGTTTCTAGAAGAAAAGAAGAAGCACATCAGATATCTGGAACAAAAGTTCTTAGAGAGGCTGGGGATTATGATTAACCCTTCTCAGTCACATGGTCAGTTGCCGAAAGCTTCAACTTGCCAAGCCCTGAGAAGTTGGGTATTGACCACATCAATCAACACTTCAAATCTGATTTCCCTAATAAGAGGATAGTGTTTCAGAAGGCAAATTCACCTTCTAAAACTGTCAAGTTTGCACCACTCCAGAAGGATCAATCAAATGTGTGCTCCACCAATGGGGTGGAGGCACATTATCTAAGAAAGAGTAACACTGTCCACTATAGTCACAAAGTTCAGGAGAAGATTTTTAGATTTGGATTCAAGTATCCTCTATCTAAGGAAATGAGAATGTCCACTAGATGGCAGGCTCCAAAAATACATCAGGCCCATCTTGGACCAGATGTATTTAGTTCCTCAGCACCTTCACTTAGGAAGATGGGGGCAGCATAATGCAATGATCATCCAACAAAGTCTGGTGTTGCTCACATCTCTCATCGACAGCAAGTCTGTGTTGTCCTAAAGAGAAGACACAACATTCAGGTGCTGTGGAAAAGTGGGTCACTTTGCCAATTACTATTGGCATAACCTGAATGTGACTAGTGGACAGAAAGGTGCTCAGCCCAGGCAGAGAGTTGTGCAAATATTTTATGATGCTAACAAGAACCTAGGACCCTATTATCATTGGGTGCCTAAGGGAAAATTTGTTTTGTTTTGCCGGTTAGTCTAAGTACCTGTCCACTTAAGACTTGGTATTTGGACAATGAGTGTTCTAGACAAATGTCTGGGACAGGGTAGTTCCTCTAGGAATATGTTCCAGAAAAAGTAACAAATTAAGGTTGAGGTTGTCAAGTAAGTAATCCTCCAAAGCTAGAGGAAGCAAGCCTCAAGGTATGTCTCTCTCTCTCTCTATATAGAGATTTATTTTGCTACTTGTTAAGTTATGTTAGTTGTGCTCAAGATAGCTCAAGATGAATCTAATCAAATTATTAGGAGGCTTTAGGGCCAAACAATGCATAAATTGGGTGCCGATAGAACTGGCCCATTAACATGTTAGGTCCCCTTCTACTTTACTTGACAATTTACGAAGCCAAGTAAATTGTACAACCAATAAGTAAGGGAAACCATAAAATAAACATGCATGGAACAAATAAAAGAAAAGCTAAGGATATAGTAAAAGCACTAAGTTCCCTGTATCATAACAGGAATCATTGAGTATGCTGGAATGTCTAAAAAACTAAATTTAATAGTCAAATGAAAATTTTAATTAAATTAATTAAATCTTTTCATTACATATATAAAGGTGACAAGAAACGAAAAGCCACATCGATCTCTAAAGCTTTAACACTAGCAGTCGAGACCGAAACCGTCTCAGCGTCTTGCCACTCTGTTATAATGGTGCTAAATGTCATCAAGTAGCTTCAGGATGGATATGAAATAGGGAGGGATGGATTCAATCATGCCTCTCCTGAGATTAAAGCCATGTTAAGGATGATTGAGGTCCCAGGCTTAGAATACACCCTTTCTGAACCCTCCACCATTCTTAGAAATGAGATTGTAGAATTCTTCTCAAACATTAAGATGCCCCCATCTCAAAACTCTCTCAGGTCTAATATTGAAGACATCAAAATAAAGGTAAACCATAAGAGGTTAGGAAAGGTACTTCATATCCCCTCCGTCAACCTAGCGAGGAAGAAATAACTTCCAGCCCTGAACCAGTGCTTGGATCATCCTATCCAGCTGATGCTGGTCTGTAGGTTGACTTATTTCTCAGTCAATCCTTTGTCAATATTCAACTCTAGGATGCTACTGTGCAGGTTGATAAAATCCTTGCCACCCCAACATCAGGGCAGGTGTCACAGAATGCTTCTAAAGAAGAGGTTACTGCAGAAGATAAAAGGGAGCCTCCTGAGACTTTAGATACTTATCTAAATGGGTCAAGTTAAGAGAAGGATGCTCAGTCTGAGGGGGAGCATGATCAGATGGAGTTGACAGAATTGGATCAAGTTGTCAAAAAGATTGTTGAGTATGCACCCACTACAGGTACAACCAATTCCCTCTTAATTAATGGTGTTAAAACTGCTTTAGCTAAGGAAATGTTTCCTTCTTTAGGTGTTGTAGTTAAGGGGGCACCTTCTCAAATCCTTGCTCAGAATGCTATACCTCCTTCTATGGGACATACTTAGTCTACTCTCATCTTTAATGAGGAATTTTTAAACCAAATTAAAGTACTCTTAGATAATCAGACCACAACCCTCGAGGAGTATGTTGATCAATCTATTGCCAATCTGAGGGATGAAGTGTCAGCTAAATTAAATGAAACTAAAGAAGAAATTTCACACTAAAAAAAAATAGGTCAGCACCTAGTTTGACAAGGCCGGAACTGCTGGAATCAAGCTGACCACCCTCATGGAATCTTTGGACACAAGCCAAAAACTCACTACAGCTGACATAGGATATGTAAAGAATTATGTGAGTATAACTGATGAAGTGATCAAGGGTGCAGCATACCATGTAAATCAATATGTCACCAAGGTTGCTCTCCACTACAATGAGTAGGCAATTTGCTTAAGAAATGAGCTGCTTACTAACAATGAGAGAATACTCCAATATTTATCAAACAAAACTGAAGCCAACACCTTCTTACTGCAAAAGAAAATATCTGAATAATGCAGAAAGGGGGAGAGTAGCCATGCTAAGATAACATCACTCATTGAAGATCAAGCCTTCAATGTTATTCAAGCACCAGGGTGGCACTACATCTGCCCCTCCTTGATAGAAATAGGCCAGAGGACCTAGACTTTCCTACACAAGCCAGAATTACACGGGATGCACAGCCAGCTGCCAGAAGAAAGTGGGAAGGAACTCAAATGGCTAAAGAGTTCATGGAAAAGAGGGGAGCTGAGAACAGAGATGACCCAGACTATAAACAGCTAAGTGAGGCCTCTAAATCAATCATTATCAATGTTTGGGTAAGCCATGGACAAATCTTGAAGAACATTGATATTATATATCCTTCTGAGGAATGAATAAAACATTTGGAAAGAAATTACCTAAGGGAAAGATTATTGAAGGACAATCTGGTAAGAAGAGCAACCCCAAGAAAATACCTTCCAGATATATTCTAAAGCCTTTCCTTTACTTCAAGACACAGAGGAACAAGGCTAAAAACTTGAAGAAGACTGCTGGAACCAAGGATGCTGGTGAAAGTTCCTGAAAGAATAACTGATAAAAGACTGCAAGACCTAAGCTTATTCAAAAATTATTATCTGATCTATGTCTTGTAATGAATGTCAACCATGTAAAAATTTTCAAATCTTTATCAATGAAATCAACATGTGTTGACCGTGACTATATTGATGTGATAAATGTATATTTGTGATAAATAAATATGATGTTCCTTCATAAATATCATATAATCACAAGTTTGTTACTGTTTGGCTAAAGTTAATGATTAGGTTTGAAAGAAATAGTGTCTAACCACCTAGAGGGGGGGGGGGGTGAATAGGTGTACTTTTTCTTTCTACTTTAAGGCAGACAAACTATTTTGTACTTTAAGCAGCAAATGCAAATTCTACATCTATCACAACACAACAACCACAGAAACAAACATTCATAGAGTGCACACAGTGTTTATAGTGGTTCCCCAAGGTCTGGGTACATCCACTTTCCCCTTCGCCTATCTAGTAGTGTACTAGATTTGGCCTAACTTTAGCACTTCTACTCAGATGCTCAGATCCTATAGCTCAAAACCCCAAACAGGTTCCTACAACTCAGAGTGTCCCCACTCCTACAACTCAGGCACAAAGCCCTAACACTCAGTCTTCAACAAGACCTACACTCAGGCTAAACAGCCCTACCTCAGCCTTCAACAAGGCCTACACTCAGAGAATAGATTCTCCTACACTCAGGCTCAAAAGCCCTACCTCAGCCTTTACAAATTTAGGCTTACAACTCAGATCCCTTAGGATCCTACAAAAGGAAAATAATAACAAGTTTTAGATCACCACTCTGTTTGAGAGAATTAAGAGGGAAACCTTCTTGATCAGTTCTTGATAGTACTGACTCCTGATATCAACTTTGTCTTTGGTTTCTTCAAGGCTTCTTGAGTCTGAACTCAGTAAAGATGACCTTCTTGAAGTAGGCCGGCTCGCAACTTCCTTCTTAGGATGGAGAATTAAATCTGGATCCTACTTTGCAGTCTAGTTCAGAACCTGCTTCTTAAGAGATTTGATTAACAAGTCTCTTTCTTGACTTCAATTACTGGAGTTCTCTCTCTTCCAAGTAAATCTGAAGTTTCTTCAAAATACTGATTTACAGTTTTCTCTGGATCTGTCTTTTTCTTCTTAACCTTCTGATTGTTTTTTTTATTGATTAATTCTGTTGAAGGAGAAAAGCCTTTATATAGTCTTCCTCCAAGGTAACCGGCTGATCTGGTTTCTAACGAACTTCTAACAGCTCTGATAGTTGTAGTAGACCGGCTGAAATGGCAGTTGTCAAGTCATCCAGTCACTTCTTGAAATCACTGTATCTGTCTGAAAGTGTCGAGACTGTTCTTCATTATGTGTCGACACAAATAAACTAAGTGTCGACACAAGTGAACTAAGTGTTGACACTAGCCATGGTGGTGTCGACACAACTCCTTGTGTTGTTTTAATAGCTTCTCGACACTGCTTCTTCAGAATGTGTCGACACTGATTCTGTGTGTCGACACAAGACTTCTGTTGAATGTGTCGACACTGATTCTGTGTGTCAACACAAGTACTTCTTCTTTAGAACTTAGTTGAATTCTGTTGTGTGTCGACACATATCCTTTGTGTCGACACAACTTCTTTTGTGTTGAAACTTGCTGAGTGTCGACACATCTCCTTTGTGTCGACACAAGTACATCTTTTACTATAACTATGGTGAAGCTTTACTGTGTGTCGACACAAGTCCTGTGTGTCGACACAGTTGATGTTGACTAAGCTTCAGTGTGTTGACACAGCTTCCTGGTGTCGACACATTGGATGTCGACTAAGCTTCTCTGGGTGTCGACACTGCCTCTAAGTGTCGACATGATAATTGTTGAGTATTCTTCATAGTGTGTCGACACTGCCTGTATGTGTCGACACTTTTCTTCTGGTATCGACTCTGCTTTTCCTGGTGTCGACACAAATACTCCAAGTGTCGATACAGCTTCTCTAGGTGTCGACACAAGCCTTCATAAGTGTCGACACTGCATCTCTAGGTGTCGATACATGGACTTAGAAACTTTTCTGCATTTCCCGTAATTACTTAACATGCACATATAAACTTAAAGCACATCAAATACACCTTGATGTATATCATTGAGTAGGGTGAGGCTTCTTCAAATCTGGTACACATTTTCAATGTACCCAACAATCTCCCCCTATTTGGAGAAGTCATAACCCTTAGTCAATGATATATATCATTCATAAAAAATACTCAATATGATGTATAACAGTATTATATGACAGGGTAAATACTTAACAAAATATGTATAAACAATCTTCCCAGAATAACAATGTAATAGATTGAACATTAAACATTGTTTTGTTACAACTTCCAATAGTTTCATTAATCAAAAGTTTACATGGATTTTAATGCAAATGATTACAAAGTTGTAAACTTAAGAAAATTCTATTCTATGGCTACTCTGGCTCCTTGATGACAATGCCCTTTCTAGATTGAATCTTGGCTTGAACTGGAGCATCAGTGTCATCAGCAGGCTTCTTGTCCTTAAGATCTTTCTTCTTCAGTTCTTCAGCCCTTATCTTTTGTCTCTCAAAATAATGATAAGGCTTAGTGAAGTACTTGCTAGGCTCCTGTGCATTAGGAGGTAGCTTCCCTAGTTTAGCCTTTCTTCTGTACTGTACAATAGCCTCTTGCATGGCTTCATGTTTTCTCCATTCTTGGTCAGACTACCATTCACCCCTCTCTAGGAAATTCTCCTTTGCAGCCTTCCAAGCAGTCAAAATAATATTTCTAGAAGTTGGGCTCCACTGTTCAAAATCAGGCCTTAACTCTGCCTGTTCTCTGAAGCTCTTCTTAGATAATTGAGCTTCTTACTCTTTTAATACTGCCTCTTGCTCTTTTAATACTGCCTCTAGCACAGGCTGTACTACTTTCTCAATGATCACATTTTGAGCACCTTCTGGAGGGCTATACATAGATTGTATCTCTTGATGTATCATTTAAAAATCTGCTGGAGGGTAGATTACTTGTGCTACTTCAGCTGGCTCACCTCCAAAATATGCAGGATTTATCCAAGATTCTGCTACATTATCATCATCACACAAGGGTGGATATCCAAGGGTAGCTCTGATGCTGTTTGAAATCCATTTAGTATGGTCAGAGCCTGCTTTGACTAATACCCTCTCCCCCTTTATGACTTCTCTTTCTATATGATCCCTAAGATCATCCTTCTGAAATATGATCTGAGCATTCAGATAGTTAACACCATCTTTATAAAAAGATTTTAACTTTTGGAGCTTTTCAGTAATAGACTTTTGAGAATCGTCAATGGCAGTTTTAACAGCAGTTAGGATTTCTTGTAATTGCTTATCAAATGCTTCTTTGGCAGTAGCACTTACTGCAGTCTGTGTAGTAGCTATATTTTTCATTTCAGTGACAATCATATTATGTGATTCAGTCAAGTTTTCTTTCATTCTTATTTGATTTTATAAGACATAGCCCTGCTTAACTGCCATGTCATCAACCTGTGTCTTTATCTTCTCTTGGTGAGTGGCTAGGTAAACCACTACATTACCTCCTTTATGAAAACAATCAGTCATTTCTTTCTTATTTAGATTAACTTCAAATCTAATAGATTTTATATCTTGAGCCAAATCAAATAGAAGTAATTTATGTCCTTCATCCATATATTTTTCTAAAGCCTCCTTTGCTCATCCATCTTGATCTGCAAAGCCACCAACAAGGAGCTGTAATCAGCTGTTGGGGCAGGCTGAGGAGTAATTGTTTGCAGAACCTTCTTGTAGGTCTGGCTTCTCCTTTTGAAGACTTGTAGCTTTCTTTTCTTGGCTCTAGCAGCCTCTTCATCCTCAGAAGAAGAAGTACTGGCAATGTCTACTCTATCTTTAGGACTAGGAGGCAAATCCTTCTCAGTCCTTGGTAGCTCCTCCTGTGTCCTTTGCTCCTCAGTGTCATTTCTAGCAGTATCCTCCTGTGACCTGACATTTTCCCCCTCAAGGTTAGATGACTCCCCCTCAAAAGCTGCTTTCTCTCCCTCAAAATTAGTCTGTAATAGATCAGGGAACAGCTCGTCTAGAGTAAACTCATGTTGAGTAGGGACTGGAGAATCTCTTATCTCAGGAGCATTATCTACAACTGATGTGTCTTCCATGACAACATCTTGTGGTTGACTATGTATCTGAGTTTGCTGATCAACATCAATTAAAGATTCAGTCAATACTTCATCCTCAATATGAAAAATTGATTGATTAACTTCATTGATTACCTCAATAATTGTTTGTGTTGCCCTTTTACAGTCTAAGTGAGTTGGCTCATCCACATGTTGAGGCTCCCCTTGGAGTGGATCCAGGTGAATAGGGCTAGCAAATGCTTGCTCCCCCTACCTCTGGGCATCTTCAGTCCTTACTGGTGACCTTCTAGTAACATCAGCTGCTTCCTTATCAGCTTCATCCTCATTAGAACTGAAAACTACTTGCTCCTCTGAGTTACTTGAGGATTCAGGAGCCACAATGTCTTTCTTGTTCTTCTATTGAGGAACTTCCTTTTCAGGAGTAGGCATGTCCTTGGATAACACTCTATCCCACATTGAGATAATCCTAACATCCATTCTTCTTATGTGATTTATTTTAGAGCCTGCAGCTTGGTTCATCACTTCTGGAATAGTTCCAGCCAAGAACAAACTCATAATCCTACCCAGATTGGGCTTCTTCAGACTTTCGTTAATCTTGTCAAACATCACTGCTGACCAATCAGTTTTGAGTTTGAAAATGATCCTTGTCATTAAACTGAACATGTGAGCTGATATTCTATCATGCCCACCTGGCTTGCTCAGAATCACCTTACCTACTACCTCAGATAAAAATTTTCCTTACATGTTCATGCCTTTCCTATTAAAAACTGATCCAATCTTCATGCTTGAAGCTAGTACACAACATTGCAGTGCCTCCCTTATCTTTGATGTAGGTACATCTTCCTCTTCTTTAGTTCTAGGGTAATGTAGAACTTTTCTTAGACTTTTCTGGGTGACTTTTACCTTAACTCCATGGACTTTGGATTTAATCTTAAGACCAGTTTCATCAAGGGTAGCTGCACTAAAGAATTCGAGGACCTCCTTCTTCCAAATCTTGATTGGCTCTAAAACTAGATACTCTAACCAGTCTCTACAACTAGAGTTACAACACCTTGAATTTTTGGTTCCGCGTCGTCAAAGGCATGTCGCACTAGCTCATAACCTTCATTGATGTTCTCTTCTAGCTTGGGCGCCATTAGGGTTTGGAGAAATTTTGAATTTAGAGAAGAGAGATGTCGACACACAAGTTTGGTCTCGAAACTATGGTGAGTGTGTCGACAAATAATGTGGAAGACCTATTTATACCTTTCTAAAATCGAAGGTGAAAAGGCGCGTCAAAATACTCTAAATGTGTCGACACTGTTGAAAAGTGTCGACACTTACTTCTAATATCTCGACAACTATGTGTCGACATAAATATAGTCGATAGAATATATGTGTCGACACTTAAACATCTGCGCACGACGATTAGTCGATACTTCACTCGACGAATTTTGTATTAGTCCTAAGTGTCGACACCACCCTGGATGTGTCGACACCTACTTTGGATGTGTCGACACTAATTCTCTGAAGTGTCGACACAGACTTTCTAGATGTGTCGACACCATTTCTCTGAAATGTCGACACCACTTATATGTGTCGACACAGACAACTTCATGTGTCGACACCATTTTACTTAGCCAATTTTATGAACCTATTCTAAGTTCAACATTTCTAATTCAATTTTAAAATTATTGAATTTGGTTTCATCTAGGGGCTTAGTAAACATATCAGCAATCTGATTATCTGTGTTAACATATTCTAGTGAAATGTCTTCTTTTTCTACATGTTCTCTAAGAAAATGGTATTTAATTTCTATGTGCTTAGTCCTACTATGTGAGACTGGATTATTTGCAATAGAAATGACACTTGTAGAATCACAAAACAAAGGTGTTCTACTTATTTGGATACCATAGTCTTCTAGCTGATGTTGTATCCACAAAAGTTGTGCACAACAACTTCCTGCTGCCACATATTCTGACTTAACTGTGGAGATTGCCACACTGGTCTGCTTCTTACTGCTCCACGACACCAGCCTTCCACCTAGAAATTGACAGGTTCCTGTAGTACTCTTCTTATCTTCCTTGCAGCCTTCAAAATCTGCATCTGAATAACCTGTCAGTACAAAATCTCCATTCCTAGGGTACCAAAGGCCTAGATAAGGTGTGCTCTTAAGATATCTCAAAATCCTTTTTACTGCAGTCAGATGAGATTCTTTAGGTCATGTTTGGTACCTAGCACAGACACATGTAGCATACATGATATCTGGTCTACTAGCAGTCAAATACAGTAGGGAGCCAACTATCCCTCTATACAAAGTTTCATCTACAGGTTTCCCTGCATCATCTTTGCTTAGAGACATGCTTGACCCCATAGGAGTTTTCATGGTAGTGGATGATTCCATACCATACTTCTTTATCAACTCTAGGGTGAACTTAGACTGGCATATGGACAGGCCATCTTCAGTCTGTCTTTCTTGGAGAAACAAGAAGAACTTAAGTTCCCCCATACTGCTCATTTTAAATTTTCCTTGCATAAGTTTTGCAAACTTTCTGCAAAGATTACTTTCAGTAGACCCAAATATTATGTCATCTACATATATTTGGACTAAGATAATCTTGCCTTTAGATTCCCTAAGGAATAGAGTCTTGTCTATTTCCCCCTTGATAATTTATTCTCAATGAGGAAACTAGACAGGGTTTCATACCAAGCCCTTGGGGCTTGTTTTAACCCATACAAAGCCTTCCTATGTCTATATACATAATCAGGTTTGAGAGAATCAACAAAACCTGATGGCTGCTCTACATAGACTTCTTCCTTTAGATTTCCATTCAGAAAAGCTGACTTTACATCCATTTGATATACCTTGAACCCTTGATATGTTGCATAGGCAAGGAACATCCTTATTGCTTCCAGTCTTGCTACTAGAGCAAAGGTTTGATCAAAATCAATACCTTCTTCCTGCCTATATTCTTTTGCAACAAGTCTAGCTTTATTCTTTATAATGATTCCATTCTCATCCAACTTGTTCCTAAAGATCCACTTAGTTCCAATGATGTTGTGGTCTTTTGGTTTAGGAACTAGCTCCCAGACCTTGCTTCTTTTGAACTGATTCAGCTCCTCTTGCATGGCATCAATCCAATGAGGGTCTAGAACTGCTTCTTCAAATTTCTTTGGCTCTACTTGTGATAGGTAACTGGAGTAAAGAACTGTACTCAGATTCCTGCTTCTTGTTTGCACTCCTTGTCTGGGATCACTAATTATCTGATTGGCTGGATGATCCTTTAAGTGTCTATTTGCTGGAGGTAGTCTGTATTCAGGTTGTACACCTCTAGCCTCTTCATTTAGCTGCACCTCTTGGTCTTCTTCTGCATCTAGAGAGTCTTGTACTCCCCCTGGACAGCAGCCACCATCTTCCACTTGCTGAGTTGCAGTAGAACCTTCTATAATGGTAAGCTTGTCCATCCTATCAGTTATACCTGTAGAGCTGCAAACACTACTTGGCAATTCACAGTTAATGAGTCTTGTTTCATCAAAGACTACATGTACAGACTCTTCTACAACTTGAGTAATCAAGTTATAGACCCTATAAGCCTTACTATTGTTGTTGTACCCAACAAAAATCCCCTCTTGGGATTTGGCAGCAAACTTGGTTAGATAAGACTTGCCATTGTTAAGTATATAGCACTTGCAACCAAAGATCGTGAAATAGGATAAATTTGGTTTTCTGCCCTTCACAATCTCATAGGGAGTTTTCTTGTGGCACTTGGTGATAATAGCCCTATTGATCACATGACATGCAGTATTTACTGCCTCAGCCCAGAAATATTCTGGCAGAGAAGTGTCACTCAATAGGTTTCTACCAGCCTCTATCAATGTTCTATTCTTCCTTTCAGCAATACCATTTTGCTGAGGTGTTCTTGGTGAGGAAAATTCCTGAAAAATCCCAAATTCTTCACACAGTTTTGTCATACCTTCAGACTGAAATTTAGTGTCATGGTCACTTCTGATTTTGACCACTGTACTATCTAACTCATTCTGAATTTGTTTAACAAAACTATATAAGATACTTGGGGTTTCAGATTTTTGTCTTAGGAAGAACACCCAGGAATATCTAGAATAGTCATCTACTACCACAAATGTGTAGACCTTCCTACTTAGACTGTGAACTGGCATAGGACCAAAAAGATCCATATGCAAGAGGTATAGACACCTCACAGAATCCTTGTTCTCAAGGCTATGAATGGTGGATTTGGTCTGCTTGCCTTTTGGACAAGCTGAGCATATCCCATCCTTTATACACTTAACTTGAGGACCATTCCTCACTAACTCTTTGCTAAAGAGTTGGCCAATTGTCTTGTAATTTAGATGGGCTAGTGTCTCCCGAATCGCACTAGGCCCCTAGTGTGTGTGTTTTGAGTCAGGAGGGTTGACTTGAGTCCTGGAGTGCAGGGAATTGGACTGCACTTGTGGAGAAATGGAGAATCAGTGTAAAAAGGAGGTGACACGGGTAGGGACACGGCCGTGTGCCTACCCGTGTGCGTCGAATTGAGCTCGACGAGCCGTGTCGAGATCGTCGAGCTGTGTCGACACCAAGTGACACGGGTAGGGACACGGCCGTGTGCCTACCCGTGTGCGTCGAGTTGAGCTCGACGAGCCGTGTCGAGATCGTCGAGCTGTGTCGACACAAGGACACGGGTAGGGACACGGCCGTGTGCCTACCCGTGTGCGTCGAGTTGAGCTCGACGAGCCGTGTCGAGATCGTCGAGCTGTGTCGACACCAAGGGACACGGGTAGGGACACGGCCGTGTGCCTACCCGTGTGCGTCGAGTTAAGCTCGACGAGAAGTGTCGAGATGCAACCCGAGAAGTACACGGCCAATGACACGGCCAGGCACACGGCCGTGTCATGTGAACACGGGTGGGACACGGGCGTGTCCCTACTCGTGTCAAGCATTGAATCGACATGGAAACCGCCACGGCCGTTTCGCGGAAGCGGGACACGGGTACGGACACGGCCGTGTCCCTACCCTTGTCATATTTTATTTATATAAGGGACAGAAACCCTAGCCGTTTTCATGCTCTTTTCATCCCCTATTTCCAGTGAGAACTCCTGTGAGAGGGAAAACTGCAGGAGCAAGTCCTACCGAAGGAGATCCGCCATCGCCGTGAAAGAGAGATGCCGCCGAGGAGAACTACGCGATCATGACGAGAAATGGTGGTACCGCTGGAGCCAACGTGAGTTTCCTACCCTCTCCCTTGGTGCTAGATCTATAGTTAGCCTTAGGAGAGACATCGACTCAAGAGAGTCTTGATGGAGAGGAGAAGATCTCTAGGTTAGGCCATGTTAGAACTTGTGTCTAGACTTTAGATCTCTTCAACCCTTCCCCTTATCTTCAATATGACGATGGGTGGATGGTCTCGTGAGGAGTTTATGGCCTTTGAGGTTGAATAAGGGAGGAGAATATTTCTGGAAAATTTAGAAACGATCGCTTGAGGAGGAAGACGAACCTATGCCGTTCATTTTCCTTTAAGATGCGCGCAGAATCTGTATTCTGCGCGCAGCGATCTTCTAGGCCATTTTCCCTATGGATCCAGATCTGGCTTTCGGCTAAACACGAAAGTTGAAGCCCTTGGAAATACCTTTCCAACGAGTGGTTGCACGACTTCAGGTGATGTCTGTAGCCACGGGAAAGTCTAAACGAAAATGGGGTTTTACAAATCCTGCATGCAGAAACTGTGTTCTGTACGCAGCGGACTTCAAGTCCGATTTCAAGTAGGATAATGTCAAATCTGGGTTGAGCTCTGAATATGAAAGATGTAGTCCATGGAAATACCTTTCCATCGAGGGTTACACGACTTCACCGGATTCCTGTAGCCTCGGGAATCTCCGGTCGAAGTTGCTGACCAGATTCAACCTGCGCCTAAATTCTGGGCTTAATGGAAAAATGGATTTTGTTTCGGTGAAATTATTAATGCAAGATACTTGCCTTGGATGAACCCTTATGATTAATCATTTGTTGTGTGATTGAAGTATCTTATTAATCATATTTCATATTACCAAATTGTGAAACAAACTTGTTTAAAGAATTGAACTGGTAGGAATTGAAAGATTGAATATGGTACACTTCATGTTTAAGTATGATATTACTAAAAAGGATGATGTGATAGACCTTATATGCGCATTACTTTATTTACATTGTCATCATTGGGAAGTCATATAGATGAATAGACCATGGCCATGGATATGTTTGACTAATGAAATGAGTCTAGTGGACCAATACTTAGAGCGTTGTCTCCCTACGGGTAGTATTGTGTAAGTTCGTAAGTGCGGTGTTGACCGCCACTTGTTTTGGTTGTGTTGAGATAGGGTGCGGATGGATGGTTGGGCTGTGCCCTCGTGTTTACTTCCGAGGCCCCTTCCATGTTGTGTTGATATGGTGTTTGCATGTGGTGTGAGTCGACACGCGGTGTCGTAATCCGGGGTTAAGGATAGTGTGGCAGGTCTACGGGCTCGCCAGTCGTCACACCGACGGGAGTTGACAGTTAGACTTGGTCGGTTTGGGCTGTGTCCTCGGTGTTCACGTCCCGAGGCCCCTCCGGCCATGTGAACGGTTGGGCTGTGTCCTCGTGCTTTCTTCCGAGGCCCCTTCCGGGTCACGCAAGGCCAGTTCGGGCTGTGTTCTTGGTGCACATCTACCCAAGACCCCGCTGGGCCATAGTACGCATGGGCTCCGCTGTTGTGTTCTTAGCGTTGAGGCGTACGGAGGCCTAGGTGAAGTAGTGTGATACCCGCCTAGTAGTAGAAGTGCCCGTTCTACTGTCACCGCCTGGCCACGGCGGCTGATGCCTGAGAGGTTAGCTACCTGCTCGAAAAGTGGGAACTACAGTCTGTGTCGACATAGCAATTGCATGGGTGTGCATGGGTGAGTCATTGCATAGCATTCATAGCATTTCATATCATTGCACAACAAGATCCTCATCGTATAAGTTTGTATGGGCACTCTTATACGATGAGTTACTTTATGTAACCCGATCCTTAACTTATAAGTTTGTATGGGCATTCTTATAAGTTAAGTTACTTTCCTGCTGAAGCTTTCTTACACTTGTTATTATACCTGGATGGCTCTTGTAGAATTGTTAGTTTACATATGATAGCTTTTGTAGAACTGCTAGTTATACATTGATACTCATGTACCTGTCACCTGATTGTACTTTTATACTTACTGATATATATTGTGCCCTTGTTTCTCTTTCTCCGCCCGATGCCGAGGAGTCGCCGGGGGAGCGGATGTGAAACCACTTAGTCGTTTCGACTAACGGTTGCTACGTCTTCCTTTTTAGGAGGTCACGCCGTAGGTAGAGCAGCCACAGACTACGCAGCAGGACAGCCAGGCCAGGACGACAGGGCCTGACGTGACGGTGCCGTCGATACCGTCTGTTACCGATGTTAGTGTTTTGCTTACTCTGATGTAGCCCGTTTGGGCATCGTTTAGCTGTACTCTGATATATTGTAGAAGCATGTTTTAGCTTCTCTTTATTGTTGTATTTGGACATCATAACTTAGTGTGGATTTGACTTCTCTTGCTTATTATTGGTTGGGTTGGCATGAATTATTGATATTGTTGTAGCCGGCGGAATAGGCGTCTTGTGGTACAGGTTAGCCCGTGTGCTAATGCTACCGCAAGGCGGCTGTTCCGGGCATAAGACTCCCCCTTCGTGCCGTGTTTTGGGATCCGGGAGGGGGGAGTCTTACAAATGGTATCAGTTTGCCACGATCCTCAACTAAGAAGTCATTCAACAATGGTGCCACCCCCGTTTGATTAGTCAGTTTGGGGACAAACTGACTTAGCGGAAGCAGTGATGTGCCTATATGTAATTCACATTAAGTTTGTCCAACGTTGACCTTAAGTTTAGCCAACCTGACCACAAATTTGTCGTGTATGTGTAGGTTCCACTGCATGTTGAGCCGATGGGGGGTACTCTTACCCCTCCATACCCACTCAGTTCCAACAGTCTGAGTTGGGGCAGACGCTCACCGCCATTCTGGATGCTTTTAAGGCTCAGCAGGCTCCGGTGCAACAACAGGCCCCGAGCTCCAACTGGCTGAGCACCTTCCGGGCTCTCTCCCCTCCCGTCTACCTTGGGACGGAGTCAGCCGTACGTACAGAGGAATGGCTAGACACGATACAGGAGTTGTTGGCCGGTATCCGTTGCCCAGCCAACATGGCAGTGACATTGGCAGTGAACGTCTTGGACTTACATGCGAAGAGGTGGTGGAAGTCCCTCATGGGCTCTACCTTCCAAGGCCGGATCTACACGGAGATAAGTTGGAATGAATTCTCGGGTGTTTTCTTGGAGCACTTTATCCCTACTTCGGCCCGAGATGAGCTTGAGCAGAGGTTCCTTCTACTAAAGCAGGGATCAAAGTCGGTTACAGAATACCAGCGGGAATTCCAGCATCTCGCAAGGTTTGCGGACTCTTATGAGTTGGATGACAGAGGTTATGCCAAGCGCTTCTATAAAGGGCTGCGAGATCCCCTAAGGCAGTCCCTTTTGTTTATAGCGGATGGTAGCTTGGCGGAGATCATTGATATGGCGAAAAGATTGGAGGCTGACCACCTGGGATGTAGTAAGAGGCCTGCGGAGGACGTAATGGAAGCCGGCCCAAGTAATAGAAGGAGACGGGACTTCAGAGGAGGAAGAGGTTATCAAAGAGGTGGAGGGCGTGTCCACCGAAACTATAGGGTGGAGCATCCAGTTCCGCAGCCGCCTGCGTTGCCTCCACCCCCACAGCCTCAGCGATTTCAACAACCTGAAGGGCGCGTGGTCTGGTGTGCTTCGAATGCAACCAGCCGGGCCACATCCGGCGTTTTTGCCCGCAACTATATGGGAACGCCCCTCCTGCTCTCCCTCCTGCTCTCCCTCCTGCTCTCCCTCCAGCAGCTCCACGAGGGCGAGGATATATGCGCGGTCGAGGACGAGGACCGCCAAGAGGAAACCCGGACCAGCCCGGGATCAGGTGTACGCGCTTGACATGGCGCAGGAACGGAACCCACAAGATGTGATTGCAGGTATGATTTAATTTATTTACATATTTGCATGGTCTAACTTGAATTGATTAGAACTTACTAGCCACTAGCAATAAGTTTGGTTGTTGGTACTTAGGCACCGTGATTATTGGCGGGAAGACAGCCTATGCGCTATTCGATACCGGTGCCTCACACTCCTTTGTGTCCGAGGATTTCATAAAAGACATGGGGATGTACAGTACTTCACTGGCATAGCCCGACGTGTACGCCTTCCGGACGGCTCGGAGATGATCGCAACCGCCAAGTGCGAGTTGGAGTTATTTATTGATGGGAAGGCCTTTGATACGCCGGCCACGGTTCTGAGGATGCCGGAGTTTGACATCATTTTGGGCATGGCATGGCTGGACTGGCACTTCGCGAGGATCGACTGCGCGGAGAAGCGGATCTATTTGAGGCATGGAGACTCTGACGTCATCTTCCAAGGTATTGGCTTCGCGCCACGTATGATATTATCTTCTATTCAGGCTGTAAAGGCTCATATGAAGGGGGATGAGGTCTTCATGATCTGGTTCGAGTTGAAGGAAGCAGCGTTGGAATTAAAGGATGTACGGGTAGTGCGGGATTTTCCTGAGGTATTTCCTGAGAAGCTACCAGGATTACCTCCGCATAGAGAGGTTGACTTCCAGATCAATCTAGTACCAGGTGCCAAGCCTGTATCCAAGGCTCCGTACAGAATGGCTCCGAAAGAACTCGCGGAGTTTAGAGTTCAATTGCAGGAACTGGTGGATTCAGGGTTCGTTCGCCCCAGTTCATCACCATGGGGAGCCCCTGTGCTGTTCGTGAAGAAGAAGGATGGAACACTGCGATTGTGCATAGATTATCGGGAACTCAATCGATTGACGGTGCGGAACACTTACCCACTACCGCGGATCGATGAGTTGTTCGATCAACTAGTGGGAGCACATTGGTTTTCTAAATTGGATTTGCGCTCCGGATACTATCAGTTGAGGATACAAGAAGGGGACATCCAAGAAAACGGCCTTCAGTTCCGAGATATGGTTTGTATGAGTTCACAGTAATGCCGTTTGGGCTCACAAATGCCCCTTCGGCCTTCATGAGCTTGATGAACAAGGTGTTTGAACCGTATTTGGACATCTTCGTCATTGTTTTCATCGACGACATCTTGGTCTACTCAAAGACGGAGGAGGAGCATGTCGAGCACCTGACCTTGGTTTTGAAGAAATTGAAGGAGCATGCCTTGTATGCCAAGTTTAGCAAGTGTGAATTCTGGCTTAAGGAGGTAGCCTTCTTGGGGCATGTGATCAGTGGAGCAGGATTAGCGGTGGATCCAGCGAAGGTGCGGCCGTGAAGGAGTGGTCGCCCTTGAAGTCGGCGGCTGATGTACGAAGCTTTCTTGGACTTGCTGGCTACTACCGCAAGTTCGTGAAAGGATTTTTCCAAGATTGCCCTTCCTCTTACCTCCTTGACGAAGAAGGGTGTGCCATTTGAGTGGACACCTCAATGTGAAGAGGCATTTCAAGAATTGAAAGATAGGCTTACCTCCGCCCCCATCCTTGCACTTCCGTCTGGGAAGGAAGGATTCAAGTTTACACGGACGCTTCATATCAAGGGATGGGGAGCGGTATTGATGCAGCAATGGGCACGTGATCGCATATGCTTCAAGGCAGTTAAAGAAACATGAAATTAATTACCCGGTTTCATGATTTGGAGTTGGGAGCAGTGGTGTTCGCTTTGAAAGTCTGGAGGCATTATTTATTATGGCGTGCACTGCGAGATCTTTTCCGATCACAAAAACTTGAAGTATGTTCACACTCAGAAGGAGTTGAACCTGAGGCAACGGCGGTGGTTGGAATTTCTATGCGACTACGAGTTCACCATGAACTACCACCCCGGGAAAGCGAACTCGGTAGCCGATGCCTTAAGTAGAAAAGTGCCAGGCTCTAGCCCAGAGTCTCGGCTGATGAGCATGGAGTTGGCTCGGATGATCGAGGAGATGGAAATTACTCTAGTTATTCAAGGATCCTTCGGCAGAGTATGCGGAGTATTGGCCAACATGAGCATAGTTTGTGATATCCGAGACCGGATTCGGGTGGAGCAAGGAATGGATGCGGCCTTGGCCCCGGCAATCAAGGCAATTGAAGATGGGACCACCGATGAGTACATACTCAAAGACGGCCTCATTTATTTTCGTGGCCGACTCTATATTCCCAAGGGCGGCAAAATTCGGGAAGATATATTGAGAGAGGCGCATTCCTCTCAATATTCAGTGCATCCCGGGTATTGCTAAGATGTACGCCGGACTGCGGAAGACCATGTGTTGGCCGGGAATGAAGAAGGATGTCCGCTACTATGTTACACATTGCGAAGCTTGCCAAAGAGTGAAGGCTGAATGCAGGAGTCCCGGTGGTTTGTTGCAGTCATTGCCCATCCCCGAATGGAAGTTCGAGGATATCTCCATGGACTTTGTTCATGGGTTACCTCGTTCCCGCTCGGGAATGATTCAGTATGGGTTATTGTGGATCGACTGACAAAGGTGGCCCGGTTCATTCCAATGAAGAAGGAAGCACACGTGGATGCTTTGGTTGGTACGCCTTTTTGTGGAGCAATTTGTACGGTATCATGGCGTGCCCAAGACAATTGTTTCAGATCGGGATGGTCGGTTTACATCCAATGAGTGGAAGGCGGTACAGGCGTATTTGGGCTCACGCCTAACCTTTAGTACCGCATTTCATCCACAGACGGACGGGCAGTCAGAGCGGACCATCAGAACACTGGAGGATTTATTGAGGTTATGTGTGTTGGACAGAGGAGAGCCATGGAAAGGCTCTTGCCACTAGTGGAATTCTCCTATAATAATAGCCATCAGGCGAGCATCGGCATGGCGCCCCATGAAGCCCTTTATGGAAGAAGGTGCAGGACTCCCTTGTCTTGGGTACAAGATGAAGATCCGAAGGCATTGGGAAACGAATACATAGATGATACTGATGCGGCGGTCAGATTGATACGGGATCGCATGTTGGAGGCTCAAAGTCGACAGGCGAAAGTATTACAATAAAAAGCACCGGATGGTGGAGTTCCAAGTGGGCGAAAAAGTGTTCCTTAAGATTCGGCCGATGCATGGAGTTCGCGTGGTGCGTGGAGTGAAAAAGCTCAGCCCGAAGTATGTTGGGCCTTATACTATATTGGAAAGGATTGGCCCGTTGGCCTATCGGTTGGAGTTACCACCGGAACTGGAAAATCTTCACGACGTGTTCCATGTGTCGTCGCTTCGAAAAGCACTGTTGCGGCCCGACCAGTATATTCCCACTACTGATGGTGCGGTGGCATCAGATAGGACTGTGCGACTAGAGCCGGTACGAATTGTTGACAGCGAGACAAGAAACATTACGCCGCACAAAGTGTTCCCTTAGTGAAGGTGCAATGGATGAATCATGGGAAGGAGGAGTACACTTGGGAGCCAATGGATTTAATGCGGCAACGCTACCCGGAGTTGTTTGCTCAAGGTAATTTTATTTAAAAGCATATGTTAAATTTCCTGTTATACACTTCTCCCCATAGCCTAAGCCTGATTTCGGGGACGAAATCTTTTATTTTGTTTATAGGATTTGTAACGTCCCGAATCGCTCTAGGCCCCTAGTGTGTGTGTTTTGAGTCAGGAGGGTTGACTTGAGTCCTGAGAGTGCAGGGAATTGGACTGCACTTGTGGAGAAAGTGGAGAATCAGTGTAAAAAAGGAGGTGACACGGGTAGGGACACGGCCGTGTGCCTACCCGTGTGCGTCGAGTTGAGCTCGACGAGCCGTGTCGAGATCGTCGAGCTGTGTCGACACCAAGTGACACGGGTAGGGACACGGCCGTGTGCCTACCCGTGTGCGTCGAGTTGAGCTCGACGAGCCTGTGTCGAGATCGTCGAGCTGTGTCGACACAAAGGACACGGGTAGGGACACGGCCGTGTGCCTACCCGTGTGCGTCGAGTTGAGCTCGACGACCGTGTCGAGATCGTCGAGCTGTGTCGACACCAAGGGACACGGGTAGGGACACGGCCGTGTGCCTACCCGTGTGCGTCGAGTTGAAGCTCGACGAGAAGTGTCGAGATGCAACCCGAGAAGTACACGGCCAATGACACGGCCAGGCACACGGCCGTGTCATGTGAACACGGGTTGGGACACGGGCGTGTCCCTACCCGTGTCAAGCATTGAATCGACATGGAAACCGCCACGGCCGTTTCGCGGAAGCGGGACACGGGTACGGACACGGCCGTGTCCCTACCCGTGTCACATTTTATTTATATATAGGGACAGAGAAAACCCTAGCCGTTTTCATGCTCTTTTCATCCCCTATTTCCAGTGAGAACTCCTGTGAGAGGGAAAACTGCAGGAGCAAGTCCTACCGAAGGAGATCCGCCATCGCCGTGAAAGAGAAGATGCCGCCGAGGAGAACTACGCGATCCATGGCGAGAAATGGTGGTACCGCTGGAGCCAACGTGAGTTTCCTACCCTCTCCTTGGTGCTAGATCTATAGTTATGCCTTAGGAGAGACATCGACTCAAGAGAGTCTTGATGGAGAGGAGAAGATCTCTAGGTTAGGCCATGTTAGAACTTGTGTTCTAGACTTTAGATCTCTTCAACCCTTCCCCTTATCTTCAATATGACGATGGTGGATGGTCTCGTGAGGAGTTTATGGCCTTTGAGGTTGAATAAGGGAGGAGAATATTTCTGGAAAATTTAGAAACGATCGCTTGAGGAGGAAGACGAACCGATGCCGTTCATTTTCCTTTAAGATGCGCGCAGAATCTGTATTCTGCGCGCAGCGATCTTCTAGGCCATTTTCCCTATGGATAAGGCCAGATCTGGGCTTTCGGCTAAACACGAAAGTTGAAGCCCTTGGAAATACCTTTCCAACGAGTGGTTGCACGACTTCAGGTGATGTCTGTAGCCACGGGAAAGTCTAAACGAAAATGGGTTTTACAAATCCTGCATGCAGAAACTGTGTTCTGTACGCAGCGGACTTCAAGTCCGATTTCAGTAGGATAATGTCAAATCTGGGTTGAGCTCTGAATATGAAAGATGTAGTCCATGGAAATACCTTTCCATCGAGGGGTTACACGACTTCACCGGATTCCTGTAGCCTCGGGAATCTCCGGTCGAAGTTGCTGACCAGATTCAACCTGCGCCTAAATTCTGGGCTTAATGGAAAATGGATTTTGTTTCGGTGAAATTATTAATGCAAGATACTTGCCTTGGATGAACCCTTATGATTAATCATTTGTTGTGTGATTGAAGTATCTTATTAATCATATTTCATATTACCAAATTGTGAAACAAACTTGTTTAAAGAATGAACTGGTAGGAATTGAAAGATTGAATATGGTACACTTCATGTTTAAGTTATGATATTACTAAAAAGGATGATGTGATAGATCTTATATGCGCATTACGTTATTTTACATTGTCATCATTTGGGAAGTCATATAGATGAATAGACCATGGCCATGGATATGTTTGACTAATGAAATGAGTCTAGTGGACCAATACTTAGAGCGTTGTCTCCCTACGGGTAGTATTGTGTAAGTTCGTAAGTGCGGTGTTGACCGCCACTTGTTTTGGTTGTGTTGAGATAGGGTGCGGATGGATGGTTGGGCTGTGCCCTCGTGTTTACTTCCGAGGCCCCTTCCATGTTGTGTTGATATGGTGTTTGCATGTGGTGTGAGTCGACACGCGGTGTCGTAATCCCGGGTTAAGGATAGTGTGGCAGGTCTACGGGCTCGCCAGTCGTCACACCGACGGGAGTTGGCAGTTAGACTTGGTCGGTTTGGGCTGTGTCCTCGGTGTTCACGTCCCGAGGCCCCTCCGGCCATGTGAACGGTTGGGCTGTGTCCTCGTGCTTTCTTCCGAGGCCCCTTCCGGGTCACGCAAGGCCAGTTCGGGCTGTGTTCTTGGTGCACATCTACCCAAGACCCCGCTGGGCCATAGTACGCATGGGCTCCGCTGTTGTGTTCTTAGCGTTGAGGCGTACGGAGGCCTAGGTGAAGTAGTGTGATACCCGCCTAGTAGTAGAAGTGCCCGTTCTACTGTCACCGCCTGGCCACGGCGGCTGATGCCTGAGAGGTTAGCTACCTGCTCGAAAAGTGGGAACTACAGTCTGTGTCGACATAGCAATTGCATGGGTGTGCATGGGTGAGTCATTGCATAGCATTCATAGCATTTCATATCATTGCACAACAAGATCCTCATCGTATAAGTTTGTATGGGCACTCTTATACGATGAGTTACTTTATGTAACCCGATCCTTAACTTATAAGTTTGTATGGGCATTCTTATAAGTTAAGTTACTTTCCTGCTGAAGCTTTCTACACTTGTTATTATACCTTGATGGCTCTTGTAGAATTGTTAGTTTACATATTGATAGCTTTTGTAGAATTGCTAGTTATACATTGATACTCATGTACCTTGTCACTGATTGTACTTTTATACTTACTGATATATATTGTGCCCTTGTTTCTCTTTCTCCGCCCGGTGCCGAGGAGTCGCCGGGGAGCGGATGTGAAACCACTTAGTCGTTTCGACTAACGGTTGCTACGTCTTCCTTTTTAGGAGGTCACGCCGCAGGTAGAGCAGCCGCAGACTACGCAGCAGGACAGCCAGGCCAGGACGACAGGGCCTGACGTGACGGTGCCGTCGATACCGTCTGTTACCGATGTTAGTGTTTTGCTTACTCTGATGTAGCCCGTTTGGGCATGTTTAGCTGTACTCTGATATATTGTAGAAGCATGTTTTAGCTTCTCTTTATTGATGTATTTGGACATTATAACTTAGTGTGGATTTGACTTCTCTTGCTTATTTATTGGTTGGGTTGGCATGAATTATTGATATTGTTGTAGCCGGCGGAATAGGCGTCTTGTGGTACAGGTTAGCCCGTGTGCTAATGCTACCGCAAGGCGGCTGTTCCGGGCATAAGACTCCCTTCGTGCCGTGTTTTGGGATCCGGGAGGGGGGAGTCTTACAGCTAGCCTCTTGTTCCATTTGACACAATGAGAGACTTTCTCATCAGCTACAAGACAAATAGGAGAAACATTGTTCTCACATACAAAGTCAAGACAGTAAACATTGTTTTTTCTATAACCTCTCAAAATGATCTTTTGATCACTTGACCTTTTGAAATGACAACCATTCTTGACAAATGAGATGTCATATCCTAAATCACTCAGCTGACTTATACTAATGAGGTTGTGTATCAAATCCTTTATATAAGCCACTTGAGTGATAGTAATCTGATTCCTAGAAATGTTACCAAATCCCTTGATGATTCATTTTTCTGAACCATCAAAGGTTACTTTAGGGCCATCCTTGATAGGTGTGTAGTCCTTCAGCAACCCCCTTGTTCCAGTCATGTTCCTGGAACATCCACTGTCCAAGTACCATATAGGGGCATGACCACTTGGACTCACCTGCAAAACAGATTACTTAACCTTAGAACCAAAATAATTCTTGGATCCTTGGTGCAAGTTAGTCTGACTTTTAACAAAACTACCTGTAGCTCTTCTAGCAGGCAATTTGCTACTCTCCTTGACACTTGAATTGTGCCAACAATATAAGGCAAAGTGTCCTATCTTGCTACAACACCCGCACTAAAACATGTTGTACCTTTGTTTAGGTACTACCCTGACTGAATTATCTACAGCAGGCTTGTTGTTTTGTGTTGGGGCTTTGCCCTTAGATTTGGACCTAGCAGTCCAGGCAGGTTTTTTGAACCCTAATCCAGCCTTACCCTTTTGAGGTACAAACTCATCTATCAAGGGTAAAATAGATTTAGATTTAGAAAAACTTGCTACTATCTCTTTCTCCTTCTGAAGTCTAACCTCCAGATTTCTAATCTGATCATTCTTATAATTGATTGTGCCCATTTGAATAACAGTTATGTTCTTCAATCTGATAATCTCATTCAGTATTTGATCTAACAATTTCTCTGAATTTGTTGCAGCCAACTTAAGACTAGCAATCTCCTTAGCCTGAGTTTTGGCCAAGGTTTTGCTTTTCTTCAAGGCCTGCAACAATTCCCTATATTCATCAATTAACTTATGAATATCTCCTTCAGATTCAGACCCACCCACATCACTTGATGCAGATGTATATGATTCTGACTCAGTACTATAAATTGAACTAGAATAACAACTTTGTACCTTACTTGGTCCAGGCTGATCCTGGTTCATGTCTCCTTCATATAAAGCCATCAGTCCCTTGCACTGATGGTTCTCATGCTCATAAATTGAGTTAATTAGCTGCATGAACTAATCTTCTTCCTCTTCAGCAAATAATCCAATGCAGGCTTCAGCTTCTGACTCTGTGTTTGAAGATGACTGGTCTGTCAGACTCTTGTCTTTCTTAGCAACAAAGGACTTTTCCTTTTTTCTCTTAACCTGAGTCTTCTTTTTGTCAACTGACTCCTTCCTCTTTTCAGTACAGTCAGCCACTACATGTCTCTGTCTATTGCAGTAATAGCACACTATCTTTGAAGATGTAGCTTTGCTTTGCTTGGACCTGCTTCTGTCATTCCTGGAAGACTTTCTCTTCTGATAGTAGTCATCTTTTGGCTGAGAAGTGGAAGGCTTAGACCTCCACTGCTTCTTCTTTAGAATTTTTTGAAAATGCTTAGTAAAAGCAGCAAAGTCTTCATCACTTTCACTGCTATCTGAATTCTTGATATCTGAATTATCTGTGACAGCCTCAGCAATTATTTGAGGTGGAGATGGAGACTTGCTTTTATACTTCTTAGTGGCTTCAGTCTTGAAGGCCACAGACTTTTCCTTGTGCTCAACTCTAGTATTCTTCTCTTCCTCCTTTATACCCATTAACTACATCTCATAAGATAACAGTTTTCCAAACAAAGTTGGAGGAGGTATATCAGCTAGTTTGGCCACTTACCTAATGACACAAATCTTGGTATCCCAGTCCTTAGTCAGAGATCTTAAGAACTTGTCATTCAGCTCATAGTTGCTGAAAACTCTTCCATAGGACATCAATTCATGAACTATCCTATAGAACTTCTTGTAACATTCTGTAATGCTATCAGACTTTCCTTGTTTGATGCTTTCATGTTCCTGATTTAACAAGGACTTCCTATCTTGTCTTACTTCCTCTGAGCCCTCCATATAGACTATTAATGTGTCTCACATTTCTTTAGAGGTTTTACAATGAATTAAGTTCTGAAATGTTGCATCATCAATGGCACTAACAATTATATTCTGGGGCTCTCTTTGTCCATAGTGGCTAGAATTATTTCATCTTTAGTCATTTCAAAGAAGTCCTTGGGAGTTTTCTGATTTGCATCAGAATGGATACCTTCATTGGCACATATGGGCCTTCCTTGTCTGTAATATATATCCTTGGGTCAGAAGCTTCCATAAAGAGTCTAACCCTTTCTTTCCATAGGCCAAATATCTCTTTTCTACATATTAGCAATTTCATGAACCCCAGCTCTTTGTGATTCTCACTAGAACCCATTTTCTTGATTCTTGTTTGTTCTGAATCTGCCTATAGGATCATACTCAGACTGTTATGTCCCTTTTTGAGTAACCTCCCTCTGATACCACTTGAAAGAAATAGTGTCTAACCACCTAGAGGGGGGGTGAATAGGTGTACTTTTTCTTTCTACTTTAAGGCATACAAACTGTTTTGTACTTTAAGCAGCAAATACAAATTCTACAGCTATCACAACACATCAACCGCAGAAACAAACATTCACAGAGTGCACACAGTATTTATAGTGGTTCCCCAAGGTCTGGGTACATCCACTTTCCTCCTTCGCCTATCTAGTAGTGTATTAGATTCGGCCTAACTTCTGCACCTCTCCTTAGATCCTCAGATCCTACAGCTCAGAACCCCAAACAGGTTCCTACAACTCAGAGTGTCCCCACTCCTACAACTCAGGCACAAAGCCCTACCACTCAGTATTCAAGAAGACCTACACTCAGGCTAAACAGCCCTACCTCAGCCTTTAACAAGGCCTACACTCAGAGAATAGATTCTCCTACACTCAGGCTCAAAAGACCTACCTCAGCCTTTATAAATTTAAGCTTACAACTCAGATCCCTTAGGATCCTACAAAAGGAAAATAATAACAAGTTTTAGATCACCACTCTGTTTGAGAGAATGAAGGGGGAAAACTTCTTGATCAGTTCTTGATAGTACTGATTCCTGAGATCAACTTTATCTTTGCTTTCTTCAAGACTTCTTGAGTCTGAACTCAGTAAAGATGATCTTCTTGAAGTAGACTGGCTGGCAACTTCATTCTTAGGATGGAGAATTAAATCTGGATCCTACTTTGCAGTCTGTTTCAGAACCTGCTTCTTAAGAGATTTGATTAACAAGTCTCTTTCTTGACTTCAATTACTGGAGTTCTCTCTCTCCAAGTAAATCTGAAGTTTCTTCAAAATACTGATTTACAGTTTTCTCTGGATCTGTCTTTTTCTTCTTAACCTTCTGATTGTTTTTTTTATTGATTGATTCTGTTGAAGGAGAAAGGCCTTTATATAGTATTCCTCCAAGGTAACCGGCTGATCCAGTTTCTAATGAATTTCTGACAGCTCTGACAGTTGCAGTAGACCGGCTGAAATGGCAGCTGCCAAGTCATCCAATCACTTCTTGAAATCACTGTCACTGTCTGAAAGTGTCGAGACAGTTCTTCATTATGTGTCGACACAAATAGACTAAGTGTCGACACAAGTGAACTAAGTGTCGACACTAGCCTTGGTTGTGTTGACACAACTCCTTGTGTTGTTGTAACAGCTTCTCGACACTGCTTCTTCAGAATGTGTCGACACTGATTCTGTGTGTCGACATAAGCCTTCTGTTGAATGTGTCGACACCGATTCTGTGTGTCGACACAAGTACTTCTTCTTTAGAACTTAGTTGAATTCTACTGTGTGTCGACACATCTCCTTTGTGTCGACATAACTTATTTTGTGTTGAAACTTGCTGAGTGTCGACACATCTCCTTTATGTCGACACAAGTACTTCTTTTACTTTAAATATGGTGAAGCTTTGTTTTGTGTCGACATAAGTCCTGTGTGTCGACACAGTTGATGTTGACTAAGCTTCAGTGTGTTGACACAGCTTCCTGGTGTCGACACATTGGATGTCGACTAAGCTTCTCTGGGTGTCGACACTGCCTCTAAGTGTCCACATGATAAATGTTGAGTATTCTTCATTGTGTGTCGACACTGCCTGTATGTGTCGACACTTTTCTTCTGGTGTCGACTCTGCTTTTCCTGGTATCGACACAAATACTCCAAGTGTCGACACAGCTTCTCTAGGTGTCAGCACAAGCCTTCATAAGTGTTGACACTGCATCTCTAGGTGTCTACACATGTACTTAGAAACTTTTCTGCATTTCCTGCAATTACTTAACCTGCACATATAAACTCAAAGCACATCAAATACACCTTGATGTATATCATTGAGTAGGGTGAGGCTTCTTCAAATCTGGTACACATTTTCAATGTACCCAACAAGGTTCATCTTGATCATAGTGTTTACCTTTAAAATGATTACTAAAGTTCTTGTTGTTAATCATACTTTCACAATTTTCAACAATTGTTAATTCACCTGTACCATAAGTCTATCAATCATAGTGTTAAGCCATCTCATCTAGTGGGAGTTACCCTGTACTGAGATGGCTAGTTGTCATGATAATGTATCATTAGACCTATCATGAAATTGTTTCTATATTGATGCACCTTAGCATGGATGTGTGTTCTCCCTTCTTCAAATAGGGGGAGATTGTTGGGAATTTTGCCCTACAATATTCCTCAGGATTTGAAGTGGCATTGCCAATCTTACTAAGGGGCATAATTTATTTGATGTGTGCTTTAGTTCATGCATGCAGGTAGTCCATGATTGGACAAGTGAAGAAAAAATGAGTTGGGTAGTAAACTCAATTTTCGTCGAAATCAGCTTAGAGTTTGTCGAACTCAGCTCGCTAATAGTCGAGCTCAACTCAGCATAAGATTAAGAAATCAGGATACAAAATTCGTCAAACTTAGGTTGAAGTTAATCGAGCTCATGTTACAGTTTGTCGAGCTCAGCCCAACGCTTGTCAAGCTAAAGCAAAAGAAAAATTGACTAAGGCAAACAACACTAAGACCGCTGTAAAGGTCAAAGTTTGTCGAGCTCAGTTTACGGTTCGTCGAGCTCAGCTCAAAGCTTATCAAGATAAAGCCAGAAAATCTGTATAAGGCAAAAGCATTGAGACTGCTGAGAAGAAGGCATTGAGACCGCTAAGACAACTGAGACAGCTAGGAAGATAGCGTTGAGACAGCTGAAGACAACTGAGAAGATGGTGTTGAGTCTACTAAGACAGCTGAGACAGCTAAGAAGATAGCGTTGAGACGGCTGAGACAACAGAGATACTATTGGCTGAAATTTTCTTACTCTAGATGCGTTGAGTGAAACAGGTTCACTCAACGCTTCTAAATAAAGCAAGATGCGCTGAGATAGTTAAGAGGTAAACAGCTGAGAATAAATCTAGCTGGATTTTTTCTAAGTCCAGAAGCATTGAGTGAAGCAGGTTCACTGAACGCTTCTAATGAAGAAGCAAGCGCTGAGTCAGTTAAAAGTAAAAAACTGCTGAAACTGCTGAGACAAAGGATTGTCTCAACTGATAATAAAAAACTACTGAGAGAGCTGAGACAAAACTGCTGAGACTGTTAAGTGAAAAAACTACTGAGATAGCAGATAAGAAGAAAGCGCTGAGACAAAGGCTTGTCTCAACTAATAATGAAAAACCGCTGAGACCGCTGAGACAAATCCGCTAAGATAAAGCCAGGGAATGTTCTAAGTCCAGAAGCGCCGAGAGCCAAGGCTGATGGCATTGAGTGTCTTAACACCACTCAACGCTTGATGAGATTTTTGAATATTTTCTAAGTCCAGATGTTGAAGATCACTGCTGAAGTCATCAAAGTCAAAATTGCAGGAAGTCATTGTGGGAAAGCTACTATAGCGCCAAAAGATGTTTTGTCCCATTCTAATGGATGTGGTGCTCACCAATACTTGGTGGGCCCACATACTATGGTATCGTTGATTCAAATCAACGCATATAAAAGGGGAAACAAAAATGGGATTACGGTTAATGAATCAAAAGAACAAAAAGATAAATTAATAGAGGCGTCTGAACATTTTACTTCCCATCAAGCTTGAAAGTTGAAGTCCAGCCAAGTTTGCCTCAAGGAAAAGAAGGATAGCTGAAGCTCTTCAAGCTCAGCAAGGTTGTTCTCAACAAAATAGTTTAGCTGATTCATCTCATTAGAAAGGTGGAAGTTGCTCATCAGTGCAACAGTATAAAGTGATAGTTGCAGAAGAAGTCTGATTCCTTCTACAGCATGTGAGCTGGACTGAAATCTGCTCAGTCCAAGCCAAGTTGACTCAGAGTTATTTCTCTAAGTCAGTTATTTTATTTTCTTCTCTTACTGTTTTATTTCCTGTAGGATTCAGGTTTCCTGAATTTGAGTGTAGGGCACTTTGTGCCCAAGGTAGGTGACAAATTTGTCACTAAGGTAGGTACCCTGTTGGGGCACTGAGGTAGGATCCAAGTAAGGATCTGAGCTGTAGGGCTTAAGTTCCTGGGGTAGGAGATTGCTGCTCTCGGAGTGTAGGGTCTTTGTGCTTGAGGTAATGACAATCTTGTCACTGAGCTGTAGGTGCATGTAGGTGCACTGAGGTAGGTACCTGAAGTGGTACTGAGTTGTAGGAGTGTTGGAGCACTTTGAGAGTAGGGCCATGTGCCTGAAGTTATAGGGCTTAAAATCCTGAGCTATAGGCCTTAGAGATGAGGCAGAGGTAGGTGGCCTTCGGGTCACTTAGTGTAGGAGCTTTGTATAGCTCTGAGGTGGGATCCTTTGGGATCTGAGGTAGGGCTGTCCTCCCAGCCTGAGTGTAGGGCTTAACAGCCCGAGGTAGGTGGTCTGCTGACCACTGAGTGTAGGCCCTTATTGCTGAGAAGTGAGTCTTGGAGGAGACTTGAAGATCCTGCGGGATCTGAGGTGTAGGATCTTAGGAGCAGTTTTGAAGAGTTTGTGCTGATTCCAACAAATAAGTTGGATAGGTGGAGAGGGAAAGTGGATGTACCCAATTGGGGAATCACTATAAATTTTGTTGTTTGCTATGTGTACTTGTTTGTCTTTGTGATTGTAGGATTTAAGGACAAGCTCTAGATAGAACAAGTTGAAAACAATAAAAGATTTATTAAAAGCTCAAAGACCTATTCACCCCCCCCCCCCTCTCGGTGATTAGCTATCCTAAAGTTAAATAACTTTCAGAATTTAACTTTTAATCTTTCAACTTTTAAAATTCTTTTTAAGTTATTAATTCTAAGGTTTAGATAAAAATGAGAAGCATGCAAATAATAGTGAAACATACCAATACACCAAACATAATACCAATATCCAAACATATGATTCATAATTCCTACGTGTGTTTGAAATAATCAATTTTAGATTAATTCTTGATATATCATGAATTTTGATTTATGAATACAATGAATTTAATAATATGATATTAGCTAGTCATAATTGATCATAGTGGTGAACATGAAGTTCATATTCATCCTTTTTAATTAATTTTAAGTGATAGCTTGTAAGGTGAATAATATATATAATTTTTTTAACTCAATTAAATCCATTTTGAAAATAATTTCATTAATATATCTTGATAATATCACTTAAGAGATTCAATGTTAAATTTTTAATAATATTATAAGACAATTATAGACAATGAATTTAATAAGTATGTATGCTAGAGACATAAGATTGTTAAGCCACTTGAAAATAATATGACTTTTTATTCAATTTCATTCAATTTGATTCATTTAATAATTTAGGCTCAATAAGTTAAATTCATATATTGAAAGATATAAAGTGATCATAATACGTGTTGGCTCAAAGAAAAATCCAAAATAAATAAATTTTTTTGAAAAAAAATAAAATAAAATAATATATATATTAAGCAAATCATGAAGTAGAATTTTGTTTATTTCATTTTGATTTATTTCCACTTCACGCATTTGATTGGAAACTAATAAATAAGTGATTTTTAAATCCAAAGGGGATCAAGTGTGATTGTTCCATTGGGTACCCAAATATAGCGTGTTGGCTTATGAGGAGACAAGTATGAATTGGACCTTTCAAGTGTAGTTGACTCGACATTCTTAAATTTGGGCCTCCATTCATACTTTTGTTTAATTTCATTTTTATGTTTCAAATTTTCGTGTTAATTATTTAAAGACTTCATGTGATGATGTTTGTTTGAAAAATAATGCGTTGAAGATTTAAAAATGTTGACATTGTTTTCTAAGTTCAAATTATATTGTTTAGCATAAAGACTCTTGGAATATTGAGTTTTTGAAAATTTGTATTAATTTAATTTTATATTTGAAGTGGATTGATTTTGTAAATGCATATGATAATTAAATTTTGGAATTACATTTACAAGAATTTGTTGTATTTCACTCTCATTATCAGAACTTAATATTTTTTATGATTAATTATTCTAATAGGTGTATGTTTTATGAAGTTTGAAATACTAGTAGATGACTTATATAAATTTGAAGATAAACTAGATATAAGAGTGAAAGTGGGGATAAGATCTACCTTAACTCTACAGGGGGGGGGGGTGAATAGAGTATATTAAAAAAAATTTCAAGCTAAAAAATTATTTTGCAGTGAAAGAATTAATTTAAATATATGTGTAAGGTGCTTGCAGTAAATAAAAATTATGAAAGCAAGAAATAAAAACACAGCACACAGCCAAAAAAAATATAGCAACCAGAAGACACAAGGAGCTATAGTGGTTCCCCAATCAATCTCGGTACATCCACTCTTCTACCACCCTAGGTAGGAATCCACTTCAAGATGAGTTGATCGGGTGTCCTGGGCACCAATGAGCTTTTGATTAGGTGCTCAAAATCCAAACTAGATTTTTTGATCAGGTGTCTTGCCACCACTGAGTTTTGACAAGGTCTCAGAAACCAGCACAAAACTTTGGAAGGGAGTTTTGAGAAACCCTTTTACAGTAGAAAAAGAAAGAGGTGAGATATTCTTCTCTGTCAGCAATCAAAGAGAAGACTAGTGGATGATGTTGTCAAAGCTCCCCCTGAGATCTGGAAGTTGTTCAGGAAAAGAAGCTTTGCACTAGTGTGATAGGCCTTCAGTGGATGAGAACTCCAGCAAAGGATGATTCCAGCAGTTGCTGAAATGTGTAGTGTCTGGAGTCTTGATAGGATGAAGCCTCTGAACACTTGAGTCAAAAGTGATCTAGAAAATCTTCTTTTCTGTATGTTGATCTCCTTCAGTGGTGAGTGTTCTGAATGAATTTTGTATGTGTGTCTGTCTGTGACTGTTCTCTTTCTGTGTGTAACTGTTTGGAGAAGAAGAATAAAATTATCTTTTATTCCTTAGATCTGAAAGGAATGAATTGATTCTCTGTCTCCAAGATAGTCATTAGCCACTCATTAATGACTTCCTTAAATGAATTTTGTCGCTGGAGGAAAGTCCTAGAAAACATTCCTTTAAATCTCCCTTGAAACTTGCTCTAGATTAATTGAAACGGCTACAAGATCCTTGAAATAAATGCTGGGAATAAATAAGATAGAATTCCATAACTGTCTGAATTTGAATCTTGAGAATCATCAATCTCTACAGAAAATCGCCGACCTGAGCTCAACTATCGTCGACCTGAGCTGAGAGACTGGAACTAGATTGGAAACAGAAATCATCGATCTGAGCTCAACTATCGTCGACCTGAACTCAGAGACTTTGAAAACAGCTAGAGACAGAAACGTCGATCTGAGCTCGAAGATCGTCGAACGGAGTTCGACGACTCATTGAACTGGGCTCAGAGATAGTCGAACTGAGTTCGACTATTCGTTGACCTGAGCTCGACGAAAATGACTTAGTCTCCTGAATTTGAATATCTGATCTGAGGTCTTGGGGCAGCTTTCAAGCCTAAATTCTAACCCTTAGACTCAATCTAATTGACCTTAAAAGCTATATAAGGAGGTCAAAATAATTTTCCTAAGGACATAGTGATCCTTGCCCAAATCAGTAATAGGGTGTTCCAACAATCTCCCCCTATTTGGGTTAGGATTACTATTTACATGACATAGGAAATAAAAGCATACAATGCAGATATAAAATCAAAAACAACATTTTAGAAACACAAATAAAATCACATCAGAAAGTCAGAATAGATAACACTGTCAGCTTACATAATCATTTATTTTCCTTGCTCTTTTTGAGAACTATTTCTCTGTTAGGGTTAAGAGCTTCTTTCCTGGATCTTCTGTCATCATCTGCACCTAGAGAAGTTTGATGTTTTGTCCTGGGGACTACAGCTTCTGGGTGCAGCTTCATATAGCTTTCTTAGTCAAAGAATTTGCTGGAAGAATATCTTTCAAGTTCTTTCTTTCTCTGTTCTGATAGAGTGGTGAATTTTGATGTATCTCTTCCTTGTTCTCTTGCCTTTTTAATTTGATCTAGTGCAATCAACTCTTTCGTTCTTACTATACAAGAAGTAGGATTATTCTCTGGGTCTTCAAATGGAACAGGAGGTTCATATCTGTTTGATGAATCATCAGAAGTAGCTCTGGAAGAAACTAGATCTCTTAACTTATAAGGGAAAGGACCAGATGTAGTGTCAAAGGGACCTTGTCCTTCCCTATGATAAGGATGCTGCCTAGAATAACCTTTGGAATAAACTCTGAATTCTCTTTGATTTCCCCAATACTGTCCTCTTCTGGACCGGTAGCCTCTTGAATGACATCCTCTTGATTGAGATCTTCCTTGAAACTGAGAGGTGCTTTGACTTTTAGCAACAAATGACTGATAAGCAGAACTTCCACCAGTACCTGCATCTGGTGAACAAGGAGGAGGAGGATTGATGTGAGATGATCATTTATCATATTTCCTCTTTTTCTTCATTTCCTTTAGTTGATTCCTAGAAAACGGCATCCATGGTTCTGAAATTGGACAATCATGCAAAATATAGTATGAAATATCATTTACATCTTTAATTTTCTCCTGGGGAACTTTCTTTAGGGCCTTGCTTCTAGCTTTCCTCTTCCTTGCAATGGTTGCAGAGGAATCATCAGAATCAGTTCTAAATTGATCACTATCTGAGCTCTGAGGATTTTCATATAGTTCATCAACCCTTTTGATGTAATCTCTTTGTTGTTGGAATTGAACAGAAGAAACAACAGTAGCAGCAGCAGCAGTAACAAAAACAGCACTAACAGATGTAATTGGAACAGCAGATTCATAAATAATAACAACAGAATCAGTAGGCTCAGAGTCATTAGCCTCTGTCATAAGCACATCATCAGAAACTAAAACAGCATCAGCAGCAGCAGCAGGAACAACATAAACTGAAGGAGCACTGTCCACAACCTTGAAAGAATTTATATAAGAAGATATTATGCTGGGCTCACAGCTTGAAATGGGCACAATGGCCTTAGTAAGATCTTAACTTTTCTGATCTGGAAGACAACTGAGGTAAACAGTATCAAACTCTGACAGCAGTGACCTGAGGTCAACTGTTATAACTGAAACTGGAGCTGGAACTGGAATCTCTAAAGCAGGCAATCTCTCAACTTCATATGACATCTCCCCATGCCTAGATTCAGTAGATATTGGATCAAGGAACCCAACAGAAGGGATTGCCTGAGGAGGATATAGGGAAGAAAGCCTGTCAGATAACTCCTGAACTGATTTCAGAAGTGGAGCCATGGAGGTCTCCAGCAGGAGTGATAGTCTGGGAGCTAACAGCTCATAGAGCTTATTTGCTATGGCTGAGAGATCTACTTGCTCAAGTGGTGCTTGAGTAGAGGTAGAGATGAGTGTGGCAGAGATGGATGTAGGAGGAGATATAGATGTGAATGGAGAAAGTGTTAAAGTGGATGGTAGAATTGATGGTTGAGATATAGGAATGGTGGATATGGAAGTAAATGGAATGGGAATAGATGGATTGAAGGATGGTTGAGCAATGATTTCTTGTAGTAGTTGTTGATATGATGTAGAAGAAGATGGTGGATCAAGGGTTGAGGAGTGAGAGTCATCCATATAGGAATCATCTAAGAGAGTGAAGGATGGAAGGTGAGATGATGAGTCAATGGTTATTTGTGGATAATGATGTAATGGATGGAAAAGATCTTCAGTGGATATTGGTGTTGGTGAAGGAATGGAGTTTGGAGATGGAATGGATATGGGGGATGAAATTGAGATGGTTATGGTGGATGTGATAATTGTTGAGGGAATAGTAGGTGGAGAAGGTGGAGATGAGGAGGCAGGCAGGTTTTCTGATGGGTCAGTTGCCTGAGGGGAAGTGAATGGATCAGTTCTAGTGCCTGAAGATGAGATGACTGCAGAGGCTCTGCTTGGCTTTGCAATTTGCCTGTCCCATTTGCCAAAAAGGGCACAGGTTAACCTCTTAGAGGCATTGATATACATCACACTTGGAACAAGCAGCTCAGGGCATCTGCTATGAAGAAATAGCCCTAGAATCCATCCAAAATTGACAAAGTTCTTATTCACTTTCTTCTTAATTAGGTAAAAAGAAAAATTCTCCCCAATTCAACTATCTCTTATCCACCAAAGCACCCATTAAACATAATTGATACCTGGATATGGTATCATGGGCAGAATGTTTTGCTAATAGGACCTTTCCAACATCTGCTAGAAACATGTATTCCACTAACAGATTTTTCTTAAACAGCTTGTTAGGGTTTGCTGCTGAATGACCCGTCCTATCAAGCATACTTGCAAACTCTTCTCCAAACAACTCAAGAGAATCTTGACTAGTAGTTAATTGAAAAACTTCTGTTAATATAGCAGGAGTAAGAGATACCAGATTTCCAAATATAGTTCCAATCACTGTATTTTGATCTTGATTGTGAGCAGTATACACCCATTCTTTGATTTCATCTGCATCCAGTTTTATCCTTTGGTCATGATGTGTACTAGCTGTTGATCTTTGAATAAATCCATAATATCCTTGAAAATCTGATCACTGTTCTCAAACGAGTCCATATCGATATCGAATCCAGTGTCAAATTTCATTGCTGCCAAAACAGCAACCGAAACGACCATTTTTACCTGGGGGTTGTCTAAGATAGACTTCTTCCTTGACGTATCCATTGAGAAAAGCACTCTTTACATCCATTTGATATACTTTGAATCATTTGTGTACTACATAAGCTAAGAAGATTCTTATGGCCTCCAACCTTGCAACTGGTGCAAAGGTCTGGTCATAGTCTATCCCTTCTTCTTGAGAGTATCCTTGAGCAACTAGCCTTGCCTTGTTCCTTACAATGACTCCTTGATCATCCAATTTATTTATGAACACCCATTTTGTTCCAACAATGGAGTGATCCTTTGGCCTTGGCACTAGTTCCCAAACTTTATTCCTTTCAAATTGATGTAATTCCTCTTGCATTGCAATGATCCAGTGTGGATCTTGTTCTGCATCTTGAATGGATTGAGGCTCAATTTGAGAAAGAAAGCAGGTGTGCATCAGGTTTTGGTTGACCTGATTTCTGGTTTGCACACCAGCTGAGATGTCTTCAATCACTTGGGAGATTGGATAGTCTCTTGATGTTACTAAATCAATAGGGGGTGTTGATTGTTCACCAACCTGTGTTGTTGTTTCCTCTTGTGGAACAATAACTGGCTCTTCAAGAAGATTCTCTCACAGATGTGGAATATCTTCTTCATCTTCACTACTTTCATCCTTTTGTATAATATGTAACCTGTCCAAATTTTCAGCAAGAGAGTGTACCTGCAAAGATTCTATGGTAGAAGCATTCTTCTCCTTAAAAGACATGTTAGATTCATCAAAGGATACGTGAACAGATTCTTCAATTTTAAGAGTAGATTTGTTATACACCCTATAAGTTTTACTGATCATGGAGTATCCCAGAAACACTCCTTCATCAGCTTTAGCTTGAAATTTTGCTATGTATTTCTTGTCATTATTGTGAATGTAACAAATGCAACCAAAAATTTTAAAATAATCTACTTTAGGTTTCTTCCCTTTGAGTAATTCATAGGGAGTCTTGCCCTTCAGCTTATGTATCAAACTTCTATTCAACACATATTTGGAGGTTTTCACTGCCTCTGCCCAAAAGGGTAGAGGAAGGTGAGCATCTGACAATAATGTAGTAGCAGATTCAATAAGGGTTCTATTTTTCCTTTCAGCTACCCCATTTTGTTGAGGAGTTCTAGGAGCTGAGAAAGTGTGCCTGATCCTTTCACTCTGACAGAACTCTTGCATAAGAAGAGAATCAAACTCTGTCCTATGATCACTTCTGATCAGGGCAATGTGAGTATTGAACTCACTCTGTATGCATTTGAGAAACTCTGTCAAACAATTAAATTTATCAGACTTCTTCCTCAGAAAGAACACCCATGTGAATCTAGAGAAGTCATCTACAACTACTAAAGTATAAGATTTCCCTCCTAAGCTTTGTACTGTAATGGGTCCAAAGAGATTCATGTGTAACAGATACAAAATCCTAGGTGAATCAGTCTTATTAAGTGACTTGAAGCTATTTTTGGTTTGCTTGCCTAATTGACAAGCCCTGCAAATTCCTTTCTTCTTGTAGGGGCCACAAGGTAGTCCTCTAACAAGGTTGTCCTTGGATAGCCTAGCAATGGTTCTAAGGTTTATATGTCCTAATCTTTTATGTCATAGTTCATTAGGTCTACAAATGGAATTGAACAAGCATATATCTACCTTAGTTGAAAGAAAATCTACAAGATAAATGTTACCTTTTCTTTTACCTATCAACACAGTTGTGTTGTCCTCTGATTTGATTTTGCATGAGGATTTGTTGAAAGTCAATTGGTAGCCTTCATCACACAATTTGTTGGAACACCCTATTACTAATTTGGGTCAGGATCACTATGTCTCTAGGAATTTATGCTTTGACCTTCTGTATAGATAATAGGTCAATTAGAATTGAGTCTAAGGGATCAGGAGTCTAGGTTTGGAAGCTGCCCTGAAGACCCAAGTTTTTCTGGAGACTAAGTCCAAATCGTCGAGCTCAGCACGACGTTTCGTCGAACTCCGGTCGACGATCGTCTACCTCAACTATTGACAGATCGTCGAGCTCCATTCGACGATCGCTGAGCTCAACCCTCATAATATCGTCGAGCTCTGGTCGACGATCGCTGAGCTCAACTTCTCAATATCGTCGAACTCCATTCGACGATCGCTGAGCTCAGGTCGACGATTTTGACTCTGCACTGGATCCTTATCTTTGAGCTCAGATCGACGATTTCTTTGCTGCTTGCATTTTCCAGTTCGCTGAGCTCAGCTCGACGATAGCAGAGCTCAGTTCGACGAATTCCAGTTATCTTTCAGATTCAAATTCAAATCAGATAGAAGTTATTCTGCATTTAATTCAGAAGATCTGCCAGCCATTTTCATTTACTTCTGGAGCAAGTTTCAAGGGATTTTTCAAGGAATAATTCAGTGGACTTTCCTTCAGAACATTTTATGCAATTAAGGCTGTAATTAATTCAGACCAACGGCTATCTTTGACAGAGCAATTTTCTATTCAGACTCAGAGAATAAAAAGATAGAATGTTTTTGAATTAGACAAGAAGATAGACAAGAACAAGAGAATAGAGATTGACAAGAACAGGACACAACTCAATACACAGAGACTCTCTCAATCTTCTGTCAACAAGAATTCAGAAGAACACTCATCAAAAGAGATCAAGCTTTCAAACATTTTTCAGATCTCGTCAGCTCTCAAGTGTTCAAGGCCAACATCATCTCAAGACTCCAGACACTCAACATTTCAGCTTGCTGAAATCATCTTTTGCTGGAGATCTATCTTTGAAGGCCTATCACCCTCAGCAAAGCTCATCTTCCTGAAGATTTCAAGGACTCAGGGGGAGCTTTGACAACTTTATTGAATCCACATAGTCTTCTCAGTTGCTTGAGAAAGAGAAGACTGCCATCACTCTCTCACCCCCATCCTGTAAAGGGTTTTTCAAACTCCCTTCAAAAGTTTGAATCTGGTTTTTGAGCACCTTGTCAAAAGCTCATTGGTGGCAAGACACCTGATCAAAAAATCTGATTTGGTTTTTGAGCACCTTATCAAAAGCTCATTGGTGCCCAGGACACCTGATCAACTCATCCTACAGTGGATTCCTACCTAGGGTGGTAGAAGAGTGGATGTACCCAAGTTGGGGAACCACTATATTTCCTTGTGTCATCTGGTTCTGCATGTTTTCTTTTTGTTTCTGGCCTAGATTTTCTTGTGCTTAGTTTCTGCATAGCTTAGTATTATTTCTGCTTCCCTGCTTACACTCATTACAACAATTGTTGTAAAGCTTTGCAAAAGTTTTTCTTTGTGTTTTAAAAAGCACCATATACTCTATTCACCCCCCCCCCTTTAGAGTATATCAGATCTAGTTTCCCCTTTCAATTGGTATCAGAGGCAGGTTGGTTAAACATACCATATCTGTTTGGTTGTACAGGCTAACACCTGAACCCCAAAGATCCCAAACTAGATCCTTCTTTTATATTTCACTATTAGATTTAGCTTGCACAAATCATGGCCCAAAACAAAGATTATGCAAGCACCAGACCTCCAGTGTGCAATCTGTCAAAGTTTGCACTTTGGAAAGCAAGGATTAAACTCTACATGAATTCTATTGACGAGGACATTTTTAATTCTGTTTTGACAGTGTGTCCAAGACCTCCAGAAAGTACAAGCACAAATGCTGTTCCACCTCCATCAGGAACAGATGCTGACATCAAAAAGTGGAAAGTAGCTGATGCCAAGGCAATGAACATTCTAGCTCAAACAATGTCAGATGACATTTTTCAAAGAGTAGCTGAATGCAACTCAGCCAAGGAGATCTGGGACAAGCTCTCAGAAATAGTTTCAGGATCAGCTGATGAGAGAAAGGACAGAAGATCTCATCTCATCTCCCAATATGAGAACTTCAAGAAGGGAGAAACAGAGTCAGTGGGAGACATGTACAACAGATTGAGTCTAATTGTCAGTGAACTGAGGACATTAGACAAAGAGATCTCACTGACAGAACTTAATGACAAGATCCTAATGTGCTTCCCCAGCACTTGGGATTCAAGAATCTGGCCAATTAAAGATGCCAGAAGTCTGAATGAGATCACAACTGAAGCCTTGTTGGGTAAGCTCAAATCTTATGAGCTACTCATCAAGAACAGAGAAGAAGAACAGAAGGCTGCTTCTCCAGCCACAAGAAAGAGAAGACTATAGCATTTAAGGCAGCTGAGGATCTGCCTGAAGAAAAAGGTACAGGCAATGATGAACTTCTCAGCCTGTTGGCCAAAAGATTCTATAAGATGGCCAGAAAGGACTTCAGAAGAAGATCATACAAGGAGCAGGACAAGCCAAGGTATGACAAGTCCATTGGCAATAGCAAAGACATTATTTGCTTTGGTTGCAGGAAACCAGGGCATATGGTTCCTGACTGTCCAGAAAACAAGAACAAGGACAGAAGGGACAGAAAAGAAAGAAGAAAGGAGAAGGACTCCAAAAGGAATGGAAATAGCAAACCTTCCTCCAGCAGAAATAAGCACACAAGGAAAGGATTTGTTGCTGAATCCTGGAGTGAGACTGAAGAGGAGTCAGAGGCCTCTTCCAGCTCAAGTGATGATGAGGATGATGCAGAGGAAAAGGAGTTCTGCATGATGGCAATCAATGCCTCACAACACAACTCAGAGGAAGAGGAGTCAGAGTCAGACTCAGAGACTCAACCTGAAGAAGATCAGGTAATCAGCTCTTTTGATTTCACTTCAGAAGATTTTAAACTTGAATTTAAAGCACTATGTTTAGACCTGCTAAAGTCTGAGAAAGAGATCATCTCTCTCAGAAATCAATTATCTGAACAAAGTGGTTTAAAATCAGAAAACCTCAAGCTCTCTCAGGAGTTGGAGAACTATAGGGAACAGATAGCTTCACTGAAGAGTGAACTCTCTGAGGCCAAGAAGCTTGAAGAATCTCTCAATGGGAGAAGCATCAAGCTGATGGACATCACAAGCACAGTGAACTCAAGATTCAACAGTACACTGGGCTTGGGTGCCTCATCCAGCCAACCTATTGTTCTAACAACCCCTATCAAGTTCATTTCTGACAAGGGAAAGGGAGTTGTAGAGGTTGCCAGGAAAAATTCTGATCTGCCTCAGAAAACTAAAGTCCAGTACAAATCGTCGAACGGAGATCGACGATCGCCGAACGCAGCTCGACGATCTCAGGACAAATCGTCGAACGCTGATCGACGATCTCAGCCAAGATCGTCGAACGCTGCTCGACGATCCCATATACCTGACCTCAGCCATAGTCGACCGTCGAACGGAGCTCGACGATCTGACCCAAGATCGTCGAACTCAGCTCCAAGATCGTCGAACAGAGGTCAGAGCTCTGGAAAGTTTTTCAATGGCAAGTCAAAATTGAATCCTGAGGGTTCTTCATCCCAAACATTTAACCCTTATACTGAATGGATTTTACCTCCAAGGAGATATCATCCTGAAGGATATAAGAGTCAGCCAGGGATGTCTTTCATTTCTGAATTTAAAGGTTATCAACCTAGGCCCAAGGTAAACTGGGTCAAAAACAAGTGAATTGCTTTATGTGCAGGTGAAGACCTATCCAACATCTAACCAGCAATGGTATTTGGATAGTGGGTGCTCTAAGCACATGACAGGGAACAAGGACAACCTAAATTCCTTTAGAGCCAAGCTTGGACCCAAAGTTATCTTTGGTGACTCCAACTTTGGACAAACTAAAGGATATGGAGAAGTCCAGATTGGTTCTGTAACCTTCAAGAAGGTAGCATATGTGGAAGGACTGAAGCACAACCTAATCAGCATCAGTCAGCTATGTGATGAAGGCTACCAGGTGACCTTCAGCAAAACCTTATGCAAAATCAAGTCAGAGGACAACACAACTGTGTTGACAGGTAAAAGGAAAGGTAACATCTACCTAGTAGATTTTCTTTCAACTTCTATAGATATCTGTTTATTCAATTCAGTTTGTAGACCAAATGTTTTATGGCATAAGAGACTAGGACACCTAAACCTTAGAACTATTGCTAGGCTATCCAAGGACAATCTTGTTAGAGGACTACCTTCTGGCCCCTACAAGAAGGAAGGACTCTGCAAGGCTTGTCAATTAGGCAAGCAAACTAAAAACAGTTTTAAGTCACTTAATAAGAGTGATTCACCTAGGATATTGTATCTGTTACACATGGATCTATTTGGACCCATCACAGTACAAAGCCTAGGAGGGAAATCCTACACTTTAGTGATTGTAGATGACTTCTCTAGATTCACTTGGGTGTTCTTTCTAAGGAAGAAGTCTGATAACTTTAAGTGTCTGACAGAGTTTCTCAAATGTGTAAAGATTGAGTTCAATACTCACATTGCCCTGATCAGAAGTGATCATGGGACAGAGTTTGATTCTCTTCTTATGCAAGAGTTCTGTCAGAGTGAAGGGATCAGGCATACTTTCTCAGCTCCTAGAACTCCTCAACAAAATGGGGTAGCTGAAAGGAAAAATAGAACCCTTATTGAATCTGCCACTACATTGTTGTCAGATGCTCATCTACCTCTATCCTTTTGGGCAGAGGCAGTGAACACCTCCAACTATGTGCTGAACAGAAGCCTGATACATAAACTGAAGGGAAAGACTCCCTATGAATTACTCAAAGGGAAGAAACCTAAAGTTGACTATTTCAAAATTTTTGGTTGCATTTGCTATATTCACAATAATGATAAGAAACATCTAGCAAAATTTCAAGCCAAAGCTGATGAAGGAGTGTTTCTGGGATACTCCATGATCAGCAAGGCCTATAGGGTTTATAATAAATCATCATTGAAAATTGAGGAATCTGTTCATGTTTCTTTTGATGAAACTAACATGTCTTTCAAGGAGAAGATTTCTTCTACCATAGAACCTTTGCAGGAACACTCTCTAGTTGAAGATATGAACAAGCTACAGGTTGCTCAAGAGGATGAAAGCAGTGAAGATGAAAGCAATGCTCAACATATTGAAGCTCAACCTGAAGAGCCAGTTGTTGTACCACAAGAGGAAACAACAACACAGGTTGGTGAACAATCAACACCCCCTGTTGATTTAGTAACATCAAGAGACCATCCAATTTCCCAGATAATTGGAGAAATCTCAGCTGGTGTGCAAACCAGAAATCAGGTCAACCAAAACCTGTTGCACACCTGCTTCCTTTCTCAAATTGAACCTCAGTCCATTCAAGATGCAGAGCAAGATCCACACTGGATCATTGCCATGCAAGAGGAGTTGCATCAATTTGAGAGGAACAAAGTATGGGAACTAGTGCCAAGCCTAAGGATCATTCCATTGTTGGAACAAAATGGGTATTCAGAAACAAACTGGATGATCAAGGAGTAATAATAAGGAACAAGGCAAGGCTAGTTGCCCAAGGATATTCTCAAGAAGAAGGAATTGACTACGACCAGACCTTTGCACCTGTTGCAAGATTGGAAGCCATCAGGATTTTTCTAGCTTATGCAGCTCACAAAGGCTTCAAGGTTTATCAGATGGATGTCAAGAGTGCCTTCTTAAATGGAGACATCAAAGAGGAAGTCTATGTCAGACAACCTCCAGGTTTTATCTCTCCAACTCATCCTGATTTTGTTTTTAGACTAAATAAAGCATTATATGGTCTCAAGCAAGCTCCTAGAGCATGGTATGAGACCCTAGCATGCTTTCTTTTGGAAAATGGTTTTATAAGGGGTAGAGTAGACCAAACTCTTTTCATTAGAACCCATAAGTCCCATACCCTACTAGTACAAATCTATGTAGACGATATCATTTTTGGTTCTACTGACTCAAAATTGTGCAGAAGGTTTTCTAACCTAATGCATTCTAAATTTGAGATGAGTAGCATGGGTGAGCTATCCTTCTTCCTAGGATTGCAAGTCAAACAACATGCTGAAGGCATCTTTATTTCTCAAACCAAATATGCTAATGAGCTGGTTAAGAAATTTGGCATGTCTGAGGCATCTTGTATGAAAACACCCATGCCTACCAATGCTGTATTGGATGCTGATGAACATGGGAAACCTGTTGATCAGACAACATATAGAGCAATGATTGGCTCTTTACTGTATCTTACAGCTAGTAGACCAGATATAATGTTTGCTACATGTATATGTGCTAGATTCCAAGTTAGCCCTAGAGAGTCACACCTCACATTAGTAAAAAGGATTCTTAGGTATGTTAAAAGTTGTCCAAATCTAGGTCTCTGGTATCCAAAAGATTCAGCATTTGAGTTAACTGGATTCTCTGATGCTGATTATGCTGGATGCAGAATTGACAGGAAAAGCACCAGTGGAACTTGTCAGTTCCTTGGTGATAGACTTGTCTCTTGGTTTTGCAAGAAACAAACATCTGTGTCAACTTCAACTGCTGAAGCTGAATATATGGCTGCAGGCAGTTGTTGTTCACAAATATTGTGGATTCAAAATCAACTCCTAGACTATGGTTACAACTTAGAGAAGTCAAAAATCTTTTGTGACAATACAAGTGCTATCTCCATAGCTCAAAATCCAGTCCTCCATAGTAGGACAAAACATATAGAGATTAGGCATCATTTCTTAAGGGATAATGTTGAAAAGAATAAAATTGAATTGCAGTATATCCCAACTGATTTACAAAGGGGAGATATTTTCACCAAGCCTTGGATGAAAAGAAACACACCTTCTTCCTAAATCAGTTAGGAATGTTAGATGGAGGAAGTCTTAAATAATACTCAAGATTTTGAAAGCTAAAAATGGACCAAGACTAGGCAAAATTCTGATTTTCCTTAGTGTCTAGGATTTCTCTGATCTCTGAACTGCGCTCGACGATTTCCCCACAGATCGTCGAACGGAGTTCGACGATTTCCAGAATCGTCGAACTGAGTTCAGCGCCCCTCTGACAGCATGAACTGTCTCCTTCGGTCAACGATCGTCGAACGGCGCTCGACGATTTTGTTCACTGAACGATCGTCGAACGGAGCTCGACGCCTTTCCAGATCGTCGAACGGAGATCGACGATTTTGGAGTCTCTTCAGATTCCTTTAGAAGCCTCGATCGTCGAACTGAGTTCAACGATCTTTCCTTTTCTGCGTCGAACCCTAATATAAAACTCATTTTTTCGCCGTCGTTCTCTCTTGCGCTTTCAATTTCTCTGCAAGAATTTTCTTCCCTCCAAACAGTTCTACCTTGGTCGTTTTGTCTGTTGATTTTTGCAGGTACCATGGCCGTTTCAGTTGCTGTACTCTCTGCAATGAAATTTGATGCAGGCTTTGACATCGATCTCGACTCCTTCAACACAACCGATCAAATCTTCCAGGATATTCTCACCTTATTCAAAGATCAGCAACTGTCTGCCCTGATGACAACCAGAATCAAACTTGCATCTGATGAGATTAAAGAATGGGTATATACTGCCCACAACCTTGACAACAATACCATAGTTGGTTCTATTGGTGGCACCCAGGTACCTCTGACCCCAACAGTACTCACAGAGGTTTTTGGTTTAAGAAATGGTGAAGATTCTGCTGAACTCTCTGGAGATGAGTTCTCTGATATTCTTGCCAGGATGGGTCATCCTGAGGGGAACCCTAGCAAGCTGTTTAAGAGGAACCTGTCTGTGGAATACAGGTTTATGGCTGATGTAGTAGGCAAGGTTCTCTTGGCCAAGCATTCTGCTCATGACACAATCTCCAGATATCAGCTCTGCCTTATGGGAGCTCTGGTAGATAGAAAAAGCTTGAACTGGGGAGAAGTATTTTTTGATCTGTTGAAGAAAAAGATAAACAAGACTTTTGTGAATTATGGAAGAATACTGGGAATCTTCCTCCAGGCTAAGTGCCCTACCCTGCTAGTCTCCTCTGGAGTGCACATCAATGCCTCCAAGAGACTCACCTGTGCCCTTTTTGGGAAATGGGACAGGCAAATCTCCAAGCCCAGCAGGCCCTCTTCTTCTGGCCCTTCAGGCACCAGGACTCTAAGAGTCACTCCACCCCAGGTCTCTGCCCCTGCAGAAGACCTGCCTGCTGCTAGTGCTGCTGCTTCTCCTCCTCCAAGCTCAACCCTACCTCCAGCTCCATCCACCACTCCAGCCTCATCCACCATTACAATCTCCAGCCCTTCTCCAACCTCAATTCCATCCCCAGCAACTATTTCCTCTCCACCAGCAGACCACTTCCACCCCCTTTTCTCCTATCCCCCACCAGATGTCACCTCATCCCCATCCCTTCCATCCTTCACTCTCCTGGATGAATCCTACATGGATGATTCCCCCTCCTCTCCTCCAGAATTGCCATCCTCCTCAACATCTTTCCAAGACCTTCTCCACCAAATTATTGATCAACCCACCTTCACTCCCTCCATATCCATCCCTCTATCCTCCATCTCTACCATCCCCTCTCCTGAGCCATTCATTCCACCCTTCAGCCCTCCTCCTCCAGCATCCTCAGCCATCCTCAACCCTCTACCTCTGCTCCTCTCATTGAGCATGTAGATCTCCCAGCCCTTGCTGATCAGTTGTATGAGCTCCTTGCACCTAGGCTCTCTCTTCTCATGGAGGCCTCTTTAGCTCCTCTACAACAATCAGTGGCAGCTCTCTCTGCCAGGCTTTCCTCTTTCCTTACTCCTCTAGCAGCACCCCCAGCAGTGTGCCTTGATGCACAGGTATCTGCATCCAGGCAGGGGGAGATGCCCTATGAAGCTGTTGCTGCTGTTGCTGCCCCTGCTGTTGTTTCTGCTACTACTACTGCTGTGTCTGTTTCTGCTGCTGCTGCTACACCAGTACTAGCAATAGACCTAAGGTCCTTGCTATCTACTTTTGATACTGCTTACTTCAGCTGCCTCCCAGAGCCATATGCTGTCCAGCCCCCAGAGGTTCTTGCTGCCCAGCCCTCAGAAGATCTGTCTAAGGCTCTAGTGCCCTTCTCTTGCTGTGACCCCAAAATCATTTCTGATTTTCTTCTGTCAGTGACTGCTGCTGCTGCTGCTTAAGACAATGCTGTGTCTACCTCTGAAGTTATATCTGCTGCTGAAGAAATTGTTTCTGATGAGCCCTTATCCCAGGATGTTTTGATGACAGAGGCTGTTGATTTTGAGCCTGCTGTAGAAGTTGTTGTTTCTGAAGCTGCTGTTGCTGCCCCCATTCCTGAAGTAATCTCTGTTGTAACATCTGCTGCTCCAGTACCTATAGTTACATCTGCTGCTGCTCCTGTTACTCCTCCTGCTTCTGTATCTTCTGCCCCATCAGCTGCTGTTAAACTGAAAGAAGATTTGATGAAGAAGATTGATGCCTTGTATGATGCACAAAGTTCTGAATCTGAGGATTATAACACTGCTTCTGATGACTCATCTGCCACAATTGCAAAGAAAAGAAAGGCAAGAAGTAAGGCCTTGAAGAGAGTTCCTCCTGCCAAAGTCAGAGATGACAATGATGTCCCCTTCTATATTCTGCACAATTGCCCAATCACTGAGCATTGGATGCAATTCTCTAAGAACCAGTTAAAAGCTATGAAGAAGAAGAGGAAATATGAGAAAGATTCTTCTCAGTCCAAGCACCCTCATCCTCCTCCACCACCTCCACCTGATGCAGGTGCAGGTGGCAGCTCTGCAAGATCAGGCCCTGCTAGAAGCCAGGCTCCCTACCAACCTCATGCAAGAACATATCAAAGGGAAAGCCAGTCTAGGGGGTCTTACTCTAGAAGGGGAGGATATAGGGGAAACCAAAGAGAAACTCAGGTTTACTCCAAAGGACACTCCAGGCAGCATCCTTACTCTAGGGGAGGACATGTTTCTGCTGATACATCTTCTGGTCCTTTCCCCTATAAGCTCAAAGATACTGTGACTGCCAGGACTCCTCAAGATACTACTTCCAACAGGTATGAGCCACCTGTTCCATTTGAGGACCCTGAGAAAAATCCTATGGCTTGGACTGCAAGAATGAAAGAGCTGGCTGCTTTAGATCAGATAAAGAAAGCAAAAGAACAAGGGCTAGACACTTCCAACATATCTACCATGTCAGAGCAAAGGCAAAAAGAGTTAGAAAGATATGCCTCCAGTAAGTTCTTTGATGCAGACAGATACATGGAGTTGCATCCAGCTGCAGTGGTTCCCAGGGCTTCAAAGCAAATTTATTTGGGTGCAGCTGATGATACCAGATCCAAACAACAAGCTTTAGATCCCAACAGAGAAATTAAAATGGTAAAAGGCAAAGAAAAGGAGTAACTCTGTAAGGTGACAACTTTTGGTTTTTCTGACTGCCTTCTGGATAACATACATATATATATCTCTGTGATGGTTCTGCTCTGTGTCTTGTTATTGTTGTTTTTATGTTTTTCTGACTGTATGATGTTGTTTGTTTTTTTAAAGTCTGTAAATAGTTTTCCTAACCCAAATAGGGGGAGATTGTTGGAACACCCTATTACTAATTTGGGTCAGGATCACTATGTCTCTAGGAATTTATGCTTTGACCTTCTGTATAGATAATAGGTCAATTAGAATTGAGTCTAAGGGATCAGGAGTCTAGGTTTGGAAGCTGCCCTGAAGACCCAAGTTTTTCTGGAGACTAAGTCCAAATCGTCGAGCTCAGCACGACGTTTCGTCGAACTCCGGTCGACGATCGTCTAGCTCAACTATTGACAGATCGTCGAGCTCCATTCGACGATCGCTGAGCTCAACCCTCATAATATCGTCGAGCTCTGGTCGACGATCGCTGAGCTCAACTTCTCAATATCGTCGAACTCCATTCGACGATCGCTGAGCTCAGGTCGACGATTTTGACTCTGCACTGGATCCTTATCTTTGAGCTCAGATCGACGATTTCTTTGCTGCTTGCATTTTCCAGTTCGCTGAGCTCAGCTCGACGATAGCAGAGCTCAGTTCGACGAATTCAGTTATCTTTCAGATTCAAATTCAAATCAGATAGAAGTTATTCTGCATTTAATTCAGAAGATCTGCCAGCCATTTTCATTTACTTCTGGAGCAAGTTTCAAGGGATTTTTCAAGGAATAATTCAGTGGACTTTCCTTCAGAACATTTTATGCAATTAAGGCTGTAATTAATTCAGACCAACGGCTATCTTTGACAGAGCAATTTTCTATTCAGACTCAGAGAATAAAAGATAGAATGTTTTTGAATTAGACAAGAAGATAGACAAGAACAAGAGAATAGAGATTGACAAGAACAGGACACAACTCAATACACAGAGACTCTCTCAATCTTCTGTCAACAAGAATTCAGAAGAACACTCATCAAAAAGAGATCAAGCTTTCAAACATTTTTCAGATCTCTTCAGCTCTCAAGTGTTCAAGGCCAACATCATCTCAAGACTCCAGACACTCAACATTTCAGCTTGCTGAAATCATCTTTTGCTGGAGATCTATCTTTGAAGGCCTATCACCCTCAGCAAAGCTCATCTTCCTGAAGATTTCAAGGACTCAGGGGGAGCTTTGACAACTTCACTGAATCCACATAGTCTTCTCAGTTGCTTGAGAAAGAGAAGACTGCCATCACTCTCTCACCCCCATCCTGTAAAGGGTTTTTCAAACTCCCTTCAAAAGTTTGAATCTGGTTTTTGAGCACCTTGTCAAAAGCTCATTGGTGGCAAGACACCTGATCAAAAAATCTGATTTGGTTTTTGAGCACCTTATCAAAAGCTCATTGGTGCCCAGGACACCTGATCAACTCATCCTGCAGTGGATTCCTACCTAGGGTGGTAGAAGAGTGGATGTACCCAAGTTGGGGAACCACTATATTTCCTTGTGTCATCTGGTTCTGCATGTTTTCTTTTTGTTTCTGGCCTAGATTTTCTTGTGCTTAGTTTCTGCATAGCTTAGTATTATTTCTGCTTCCCTGCTTACACTCATTACAACAATTGTTGTAAAGCTTTGCAAAAGTTTTTCTTTGTATTTTAAAAAGCACCATATACTCTATTCACCCCCCCCCCCCCTTTAGAGTATATCAGATCTAGTTTCCCCTTTCACAATTGACTGATGCTGATTAAGTTGTGCTTCAGTCCTTCCACATAAGCTACTTTCTTGAATGTGACTGAGCCAATCTGGACTGAACCATATCCTTTTGTTAGTCCAAAGTTTGAATCACCAAATATTACTTTGGGTCCAAGTTTGTCTTTGAAGGATGTGAAATTCTCCTTGTTTCCTGTCATGTGCTTTGAGCACCCACTATCCAGATACCATTGCTGGTTTGATGTTGGATAGGTCTTCACCTACACATGAAATAATTTATTTATTTTATGACCCAGTTTACATTGGGCCTAGGTTGATAACCTTTAAATTCTGAAATAAAAGACATCCCTGGTTGACTCTTATAGCCTTCAGGATGATATCTCCTAGGAGGTATTATCCATTCAGTATAAGGGTTAAAACTCTAATATGTAGGACCTCTAGGATTGAAGTTTGATTCACCTTTGAAAGATTTTTCAATACTCTGAGCTTTGTTCGACGATCTCTGAGCTGAGTTCGATGATCTTGGATCAGATCGTCGAGCTCCATTCGAAGATTGACTATGCCAGAGTTCAGGGTTCAGAGATCGTCGATCTGAGTTCGACGATTCAGCCTGAGATCGTTGAGCTCCATTCGACGATCGTCGAGCTCCGTTCGACATTTTCTGTTAAACTTTTGTTTTCTTAGGTAAATCAGAATACTTCCTAGCCACCTCTACAACTCCCTTACCTTTATCTGAGATAAACTTGATTGGGGTTGTTAATACTATAGGTTAGCTGGATGAAGCACCCAAGCCCAGTGTACTATTGAATCTTGTGTTCACTGTGCTTGTGATGTCCATTAGTTTGATACTTCTCCTATTGAGCGATTCTTCAAACTTATTGGCCTCTAATAGTTCACTTTTCAGTGAGGATATCTGCTCCCTACAGCATTCCAACTCCTCAGAGAGTTTGAGGTTATCTGATTTTAAGGTGCTTTGTTCAGACAGTTGATTTCTGAGAGAAATAATTTCTTTCTCAGATTTTAACAGATCTAAACAAAGTGCCTTAAATTCACATTTGAAGTCCTCTGAATTAAAATCAAATGAGTCTATTACCTGATCCTCTTCAGATTGAGTTTCTGATTCAGACTCTGACTCTTGTTCTGCATCAGTATTATGTTGAGAGGCATTGATAGCCATCATGCAGAACTCCTTTTCTTCAGCATCATCTTCATCATCACTTGAGCTGGATGAAGCTTCTGATTCTTCTTCTGTTTCACTCCAGGTTTCAGATACAAACCCCTTCCTGCTATGTTTGTTCTTGCAGGAGGAGGGTTTGTCATTGCTGTTTTTCTTGAAGTCTTTGTCTCTTCTCCTTTCTTTCCCATCCTTCTTGTCCTTATTCTGATTTTCTGGACAGTCAGGCACAATGTGGTCTGCTTTCCTGCATCCAAAACAAATAATTTCTTTGTTATTGGACTTATCATACCTTGGATTTTCATGCCCTCTGAATGACTTTTTCCTGAAGTCCTTCCTGGCCATTTTATAAAACCTTTTGGCCAGTAAGCTTAGCAGCTCTTCATTGCCTGTGACCTTGTCTTCAGGCTGATCTTCAATAGCTTTGAATTCTATTGATTTCTCTTTTCTGATTGTTGGTGAAGCAGCCTTCTGCTCTTCTTCTCTGTTCTTGATGAGCAGCTCATAAGACTTGAGCTTGCCCAAAAGAGCCTCAGTGGTGATCTCATTTAGACTTATGGCAATCCTTATTGGCCAGATACTTGAGTCCTAAGTGTTGGGGAAGCACATTAGGATTTTGTCATTGTGTTCAGTTAATGAGATCTCCTTGTCCAAGGTTTTCAGTTCATTGACTATAAGACTGAGTTTGTTATACATATCAGCAACTGACTCAGTTTCTCCTTTCTTGAAGTTCTCATACTGAGTTATGAGATGGGATCTTCTATCTTTCCTTTCATCTACATATCCTGACACTATTTCAGATAGTTGTCCCATATCTCTTTTGCTGAGTTGCATTCAGCTACTTTTTGAAATATTTCATCAGACATGGTTTGTGCCAAAATGTTCATTGCTTTGGCATCTGCAACTTTCCATTTTTTTGATTTCTACATCTGTTCCTGAAGGAGGTGGAACAACACTTGTACTTGTATTTGCTGGGGGTCTTGGACACACTGTCAAAACAGAATTAAAGATATCTTCATCAATAGAATTCATGTACAATCTTATCCTTACCTTCCAAAGTGCAAACTTAGATAGATTGCACACTGGAGGTCTGGTGCTAGCATAATCTTTATTCTGTGTCATGGTTTTATATAAAGATAAATATAATACAAATAATAAAAATAAAAACACTCTATAAAAGATTGATCTTATCAGAGATCTTTTGGTTCAGGTGTTAGCCTGTAGGAACAACTAATCTGATGAAGATTTAGTTGAATAACAACCAACTAAGGTATGGTATTTTAACCAACCTGGAAAGGTGTGGAGTTTAACCAACCTGGTGATTTTAACCAACCCGGTGATTTTAACCAACCTGGTGATTTTAACCAACCTGGTGATTTTAACCAACCTGGTGATTTTAACCAACATGGTGATTTTAACCAACCTGGTGATTTTAACCAACCTGGTGATTTTAACCAACCTGTTGATTTTAACCAACCTCGCTTTGATACCAATTGAAAGTGGGGATAAGATCTACCTTAACTCTAGAGAGGGGGGGGGGGTGAATAGAGTATATTAAAATAATTTTCAAGTTAAAAAATTATTTTGCAGTGGAAGACTTAATTTAAATATATGTGTAAGGTGCTTGCAGTAAATAAAAATTATGAAAGAAAGAAATAAAAACACAGCACACAATAAACAAAATATAGCAACCAGAAGACACAAGGAGCTATAGTGGTTCCCCAATCAATCTGGGTACATCCACTCTTCTACCACCCTTGGTAGGAATCCACTATAGTATGAGTTGATCAGGTGTCCTGGGCACCAATGGGCTTTTGATAAGGTGCTCGAAAAGCAAACTAGATTTTTTGATCAGGTGTCTTGCCACCACTGAGTTTTGACAAGGTCTCAGAAACCAGCACAAAACTTTTGAAGGGAGTTTTGAGAAACCCTTTTACAGTAGAAAAAGAAAAGAGGTGAGATGTTCTTCTCTCTCAACAATCAGAGAGAAGACTAGTGGATGATGTTGTCAAAGCTTCCCCTGAGATATGGAAGTTATTTAGGAAAAGAAGCTTTGCACTAGGGTGATAGACCTTCAGTAGATGAGATCTCCAGCAAAGGATGATTCCAGCAGTTGCTAAAATGTGTAGTGTCTGGAGTCTTGATGGATGAAGCCTCTGAACACTTGAGTCAAAAGAGATCTAGAAAATCTTCTTTTCTGTATGTTGATCTCCTTCAGTGGTGAGTGTTCTGAATGAATTCTTTCTGTGTGTCTGTCTGTGACTGTTCTCTTTCTGTGTGTAACTGTTTGGAGTAGCAGAATAAAATTCTCTTTTATTCCTTAGATCTGAAAGGAATGAATTGATTCTCTGTCTCCGAGATAGTCGTTAGCCACTCATTAATGACTTCCTTAAATGAATTTTATCTCTGGAGGAAAGTCCTATAAAACATTCCTTTAAATCTCCCTTGAAACTTGCTCCAGATTAATTGAAACGGCTACAAGATCCTTGAAATAAATGCTGGGAATAAATAAGATAGAATTCCATAACTGTCTGAATTTGAATCTTGAGAATCGTCAATCTCTTCAGAAAATTGCCGACCTAAGCTCAACTATCGTCGACCTGAGCTCAGAGACTGGAACTAGACTGGAAACAGAAATCGTCGATCTGAGCTCAACTATCGTCGACCTAAGCTCAGAGACTGGGAAAACAGCTAGAGACAGAAACGTCGATCTGAGCTCGAAGATCGTCGAATGGAGTTCGACGACTCGTTGAACTGAGCTCAAAGATAGTCGAACTGAGTTCGACGATTCGTCGACCTGAGCTCGACGAAAATGACTTAGTCTCCTGAATTTGAATATCTGATCTGAGGGTCTTTGGGGCAGCTTTCAAGCCTAAATTCTAACCCTTAGACTCAATCTAATTGACCTTAAAAGCTATACAAGGAGGTCAAAACAATTTTCCTAAGGACATAGTGATCCTTGCCCAAATCAGTAATAGGGTGTTCCAACAAAGATACTTAAAATTTTTTAAAAAATCTTGTACAAGTAATTTTACAGATTCTAGTTTATGAGATATAACATTTTTTCAATTAACATTTTTTCATTATATTCTTTTGAAATTAAATGCTCTTTTTCATAAACCTTGAGTTCTCTTTTAAAAGAATTACAATCAAAACAAAATGTAACATTTTCAAATATAGAGCAAGACGAAGAACAAGACACATTAATATGAGATTCTACTTTAGTGTTTGCTTTTAGAGTTTTATTTTCTAAACATAATCTGAAATTAGTATTTTTCAATTTTTTTATTCTACATTTAGAAATATCAAGCATGTGGTATGTAGAAATAGAATTTGAAACAAAAAGGGAAGAATTAGATTTTCTTACAACAATTTTGGATGAGGTATGATCTGAACATATAGGTCCTTTGACATCATCATCGTCCTCTTCTATTGATGATAATTCATCTTCCCTTCTGTTTGATGTGTTGTCATCATTTGAGTATAATATTGTGATGTTGCATTCTTTTTTCTTAGATTAATTTGATAGATCCTCCTCCAAACTTGATTCCTCCTCGATTTCTTTGCTCGCATCCATAGGAAATTGCTCTTGTTCATTATTTGTGGAAAGAAGTCTATAAGAATTCTCAAGATATTTCCAAATTTCATAAGTTGTAGAAAATGTATAAATAAGTTTGAAAATATTTTGAGCTAGTGCACAAAATAAAATATTTAGTTATTTAGCATTTAAAATCATTTTATTTCTATTTAAAATAATTGGGGCTTTTTAATTATAATAATCCAAACTTCAATATTTAAGGATTTAAGAAATTTTTCCATTAAAATTTTCCATTCTTTATAGTTTTCACCCATAAAAAATGGTGGTGCTGAAGATTTTTCATTTAATAAAATTTCATCCCCTCTACTGGTTGCGAGATCATGAAGTGTCATTATTCTCGGTTGTGAAGCCGTTTTGGAAAACCTGGCTATGATACCAAGTGGATGGATCTTACGGCACCCTTAGAGGTGGGTGAATAAGGGTTAATTAATTTTTCTTAAGCTGTACAATCTTTACTTCATGAATAAAACAATGCTAATAGAAATTATGGAATGGAGACTAATTTTTCATAAGCAAACTTAAACACGCTGAAATATAGAAAAGCTAAAATAATAACAATTTATTTCAAAAGTGCTAAAAGTGAATACAAGGTGTCTCTATAGAGCTAGAGACCAAGGCTTATGAAAAATACAATATACTTTTGTTTTCGTCGGTCCTATTGGATCCCTAGTTTGATTTGGGCTAGGTTCACTATCTTAGGATGATGTGACCAAACATGTATAGCCAGGGTCAGAGCTGTGTCCTAGAGTCTAGGCCAAGTCCTAAGAGTCAACATCACATGGACAAGCCAACATCAGACTGCCAGAGTCTAAAGACATAAAGTTTTCCTAAAGATTCAGAGAATTCTCAAGAGACTAAGTAATATGAGTTCGACGTTCGTCGAACTCAGGTCGATGATAGTCGTTCTCAACTCGACGATCCTAGAGAAATATTCTCTGAGCTGAGCTCGACGAACTTCAGTCCAGTTCAACGATCCTTGGACTTTATCTTCAGAATTCTAAGTCCAGACTATTCTGTTGACTCAGGTCGACAAACCTAGTTCTCAGGTCGATGAACTCCATTCTTTGGTCGACGATCTCTAGACTCAGACTTCAGCATTTCAAGTTCAATTGATTCTCCTGACTTAGTTCGACGAACTTAGTTCTCTGGTCGACGATCACTGGACTCTCTACTTCATCTTTCTGATTCCAGAAGTTATTAATTTGTCTAAGTCCACAATCATTCTCAGCTCGATGAATTCAAGGTTCTCCAGACTTAGCTCGACGAACAACATTCTTTGGTCGACGAATCTTTGGAGTATCACAGCATTCTGTCTAGACCATGTTCTCCAGTCTCAGGTCGACGAACCTTGTTCTCTGCTCGACAGATTCTGGAACCAGAAGACTTTTGTCGACACTAGAAGAACTTGTGTCGACACCAAGATCATCGGTCAACATTGTGAAAGACTATGTTGACATCATATAGAAGACTTATGTCGACACTAGAAGAACTTGTGTCGACACCAAGATCATCGATCAACATTGTGGAAAGGCTATGTCGACATCACACAGAAGATTTGTGTCGATACACAGGAGTAATTGTGTCGACACAGGATATTTGACAACTCCAGAATAATTGTTGAACTCCAGTCGACGAACATAATTTACCAGCTCGACGATTAGTCAAAGATCAAAAGAGATAGCAATTCAGTTTTCAGTACGACGATCATGGAACTCAGCTTGACGAACATAAGATGTCTGGTTGACGAATATAATGTCTCAGCTCGACGAACTGTGAACTCAGGTCGACTAATTCTGCTATCTGTAAGACGATTCCAGACTTAGTTATTTCTGGCCTTCTGTCCCCACTCTAATGCTGTAATTCCTGTGTAATTAATGCTCTAACATTCTCTAAATGTATCCGTTAGAATGAGCATTAATTATGGTCTTCTCCAGGATCATTGCTTGCCGTTTTTCCACGGGACAGTTGGGAAAATAAATCAATGCTGATTATTCTCAAGGCTGTCAGCATTAATTACAGATAAATTCAAATGTTTGAAAGATACCGGAAGAAGAGAATAACAGATACAGAAAGATAGACATACAGTGAATTAATCAAGAGAGACACGGACAAAGCTTCACACAGAATACTACTGACTAAGAAGCATACAACAATTTGAAGAATAAGCAAGAAGAACATATTTTTTAAATCAAGAGTCTTCCTGTTCTTCTTCTCCAAGACCTTGCTAAAGACATTCAAGCACTATCAGTCTAAAGCTACTGGATCAAGTCTCTCAATTGAAGGCCTATCACTCGGTGCAAAGCTCCAGTTTTCCTGTACACTTTTTCATCTCAGGGGGAGCTTTGACAACATCATTGAATCCACATAGTCTTCTCATTGTGATTGAGAACAGAAGAATTCCATCACTCTCTCACCCCCACCACTGTAAAGGGTTGTCATCTCCCTTCAAAAGTGATTCCTTGGTTGCAAGTCTCCTGATCAAAAGACTTGGGTTGGTTTTTGAGCACCTGATCAAAAGCTCATTGGTGTCAGACACCTAATCAAAAATCTAAGTGGATTCCTACCAAGGGTGGTAGAAGAGTGGATGTACCTAGGTTGGGGAACCACTATAAAATTCTTGTGTCGTCTGGTTGTCTCCTTCTCTTTTGTTCTTGTTGTGCTTGTGATTTAGATTTATTGGTTGTTAGGTTATTAATTTATGCACTTTTGATTTACAACAAAAGCTGTAATAGTAGGTAAGAAATTTTTAAGAATACTCTATTCACCCACCTCTAGATTATTTCTGATCTAGCACTCACTTTCAATTGGTATCAGAGCAGATTCCTTTGGTTTTACAGGTTAAATCTTGAACCAAAAGATCCTTTGTTAGATCTACACTGTATTTTATTTTAATTTAAATTATAAACACGGCATGGCACAGAACAAGGATTATGCAAGCATCAGACCTCCAGTTTGCAACCTTAATAAGTTTTCCATCTGGAAGGAAAGAATTATGTTATATGAATTCCATTGATGAAGACATCTATAATTCCTTTTTGGCAGGTCCCCCACAGGCATCTACAGCTACAAAATCTTCCAGCAACAATGCAGTCCCACCACCTGAGTGGACTGAAGCTCAGAAGAAAGCAAAGATTGCTGATGCCAAAGCCATGAACATATTGGCTCAAACTATGTCAGATGACATCTTTCAGAAGGTGGCTGAGTGCACCTCTGCCAAAGCAATCTGGGACTCACTCAATCAAATGGTTGTTGGCTCAGCAGATGAGAGGAAAGATAGAAGATCACAACTCACCACACAATATGAAAACTTCAAGAAGGATGAGGCAGAGACAGTTGAAGTGATGTACAACAGGCTTAGCTCCATCATTAGTAAGCTAAGGACCTTAGATAAAGAAATCACTTTGACTGAAGTTAATGACAAGATCCTAATGTGCTTCCCAAGCTCATGGGACACCAGTATCTGGCCCATCAAGGAGGCCAGATGCCTGAATGAGATTTCAACTAAATCTCTATTAGGAAAACTAAAGTCATATGAGCAGCTAATCAAGTCCAGAGAGGCAGTGGAACACAAGACTCCTCCCCCGGCAAGGAAAGAACAATCCATTGCATTCAAGGCTGCTGAAGAAACTGAAGACCCAATAGTCAATGAAGAGCTGATGAGTCTCTTTGCCAAGAGATTCTTCAAACTGGCAAGGAAAGACTTCAGAAGGAAGTCATCCAGAAATGACAGTCAGCCAAGGTATGACAAAACCCCCCACAAAAGAGGTAGTGTGTTATGGGTGCTTGAAACCAGGACATTTCATGTCTGAATGTCCTGAAAATAAAAAGAAGAAAAGAAGAAAAGAGAAAGAATCAAGAAGCAAGCAATACAACAAGCCCTCTTCCAGTAATCACAAAAAGAAGGACAAAAGAATTGTGGCTGAAACATGGAGTGACACAGAAGATGAATCTACATCTTCCAGCTCCAGTGAAGAAGAAGAGGAGGCCAAGGCAAAGGAGCTGTACCTCATGGCAATTGGTGTGAGCAGTAGCAGATCAGATACAAATGAATCTGATGATGAAGAAAATCTGTCACCTGAAGATCAGGTAATAGCATCTTATGATTTTGAATCTGATGAATTTAAATTTGAATTTAAAAACTTATGCTTAGATTTGTTAAGCTCTGAGAAGGAAATCAAACTTCTCAGAGATAAATTGAATGACCTAGATAAAATCACCTCTGAAAATGCAACTCTATCTAGTGAACTAAAATCTGCAAATGAACAAATCAGTTTTCTGAAATCAGAACTTAGCAAAGCTAAGATGTTAGAAGAATCATTAAAAGGCAGAAGTCTGAAATTGCTAGACATAACCAGCACAGTTAATGCTAGAACAAATAACTGCAGATTAGGATTAGGAGCCACATCTAGTGAACCAACCCTAATCCAAAGGAATCATCTGTCAAAACAAATAAATTTCATCTCTGATAAATGAAAGAAAAACACTACACAAGTAAATAATGTTAATAAAACTCTGGAACAAATTGAAGCTAAAAATAAAATTAAAAATCAGAAGAATGATAAAAATAACAATGTTCAGTAGTTATCGTCGAACCCAGATCGACGATATAGGAACAGATCATCGAACTCAGAACGATGATCTGTAAAAGCAAACTACAATAATAATCATTCGTCTAACTACGATCGACGAACTTTGTAAGGTTCGTCGAGCAGAGGTCGACAAACGTGGGGTACAGAGAATTAACATGTTCATTCTCTGGGTAGAGATCGACGATCTCAACCCAATTCGTCGAACTCTGGTTGACAAACTTACAACAGTTCGTCGAACCCAGGAAGACTTAATCAAAACTGTAACAGCAACTCACATGTTCCAAAGAAACCATTTAAACCACTAGCTGATTGGATCATCCCACCTAGGATATATCACCCCCTAGGATATAAGTGCCAACATGAATTCTCTATCATTTCTAGTTTTTCTTATCAGCCATACAAAGGACCCAAGGTAACCTGGGTCAAAAATAATTAACTGTCTTTTATTACAGGTGAAGAATTGTCCAGGGTAAATCAAACTTGGTACCTGGACAGTGGAAGTTCCAAACATATGACTGGCAGCAAGGACATCTTAATCAACTACAAGTCCAAGCTGGGGCCAAAAGTTATCTTTGGTGACACCAAATGTGGTCAGTCAGAAGGATTTGGAGAAGTGAGAATAGGAGTTGTCACATTCAAAAAGGTGACATATGTAAGTGGACTCAAGCATAACCTCATCTCCATAAGTCAGTTATGTGATGATGGTTATCAGGTACACTTTAACCCATCCACTTATTCTATTTTTGATAAAAATAACCAAACAGTTTTAACTGGAAGTAGACAAGGCAATATATACTTAGTAAATTTTCTTTCTGCCAAAACTGATATCTGTTTACTTAACTTAACTAGTAATCAGAATGACTTATGGCACAAAAGACTAGGTCATGTAAATATGAAAAACATTGTTAGGCTATCTAAGCACAACCTTGTTAGAGGTCTACCTTCTGGTCCCTACAAGAAGGAAGGTCTCTACAGGGCTTGTCAATTAGGCAGGCAAACTAAAACTAGTTTTAAATCTGTTAAAAAGAGTGATTCACCTAGGATTTTGTACTTGCTACATTTGGATCTCTTTGGACCCATTTCTATACAAAGCCTGGCGGGAAATCCTACACTTTAGTTATAGTGGATGACTTCTCCAGGTTCAGTTGAGTATTCTTTCTGAGATCAAAGTCAGATACATTCAAGGTTCTTACAGATTTTCTCAGGACCATACAGATTGAGTTCTCTACTCATGTTGCATTGATCAGAAGTGATCATGGTTAGAGTTTGAGTCTCTTCGTATACATGAGTTCTGTGAGAAGGAAGGTATCAAGCATTTCTTCTCAGCTCCTAGAACTCCCCAACAAAATGAGGTAGCTGAAAGGAAAAATAGGACACTCATTGAAGCTGCAGGTACATTGTTTGCAGATGCTTACATGCCCCTAACCTTTTGGGTAGAGGCTGTCAACACAGCAAACTATGTCCTGAACAGGAGCTTAATTCACAAACTAAAGAACAGGACTCCCTATGAATTGCTCAAACGAAAGAAACCTAAAATAAACTATTTTAAAGTATTTGGTTGTTCTTGCTATATACACCATAACAACAAGAAATATATTAGAAAGTTTGAGGCTAAGGCTGAAGAGGGAGTTTTTCTAGGATAGTCCCAAGTAAGCAATGCCTATAGGGTTTTTAACAAATCAACATTGAAAATTGAAGAGTCTATTCATGTTTCATTTGATGAGACTAATATGTATTGCAAGGAGAAAGAAGTTTCTACCAATAGCAACCTGCAGGTACCCCATTTGTGTGAGACCATGGATGAACTAAACCTCACCCAAGAGGTGCCAATTCATCCCTCTCCACAAGTCATTGAGGAAAGTGAAGAAGAAGTTGAAGATAATGAATCTCTACCAACAGCACATACAATTCCACAGTAGGAATTAATTTCAAATTCTGTTGCACAACTAACTCCACCCACTGATTTTATCACACTTAGGGATCACCCCAGATCTCAAGTGATTGGAGGCATATCAGCAGGTGTATAGACAAGGCATCAACTTACCCAAGATTTGATGCATGCCTGTTTTCTCTCTCAGGTTGAACCTCTTTCTATTCATGATGCTGAGCTGGATCCCCACTGGATCCTTGCAATGCAGGAGGAACTAAATAAATTTTAGAGATGTGGAGTTTGGGATTTGGTTCCAAGACACCAAAACTACCCAGTTATTGGAACCAAATGGGTTTACAGAAACAAGCTGGATTCCCAAGTAGTTATTGTGAGAAATAAGGCTAGGCTTGTTGCTTAAGGATACATGCAAGAAGAGGGAATTGATTATGATCAAACCTTTGCACCTGTTGCATGGTTGGAAGCCATAAGAATATTCCTTGCATATGCAGCAAACAAGAGGTTCAAGGTCTTTCAAATGTATATGAAGAGTGCTTTTCTGAATGGAGTACTACAAGAAGAGGTTTATGTAGAACAACCTCCAGGTTTTGTTTCTCCAACTTACCCTTCTCATGTTTTTAAATTGCATATGCCTCTTTATGGTCTAAAGCAAGCTCCAAGATCTTGGTATGAGACCTTAGCAAGTTTTTTATTATAACATAAATTTACAAGAGGAACTGTAGATAAAACTCTTTTCACTAGACATCATAAGGACCAAATCTTGTTAGTACAAATCTATGTGGATGATATTATATTTGGCTCTACATATTCCAAATTATGCAAGAGGTTCTCTGACCTCATGCATTCTAAATTTGAAATGAGTAGCATGGGTAAGCTTTCCTACTTCCTTGGTCTCCAAGTGAAGCAGCTCCCTGATGGCTTCTTCATCTCTCAAGCAAAATATGCTAAAGAACTTCTAAAGAAGTTTGGGATGGTTGATGCCTCAGCAAAGAAAACCCCCATGGCTACCAATGCTATTGTGGACTCTGATGTACCAGGGAAACTTGTGGATCAGAAACTTTATAGGGGCATTGTTGGGTCCCTATTATACCTCACCGCAAGTAGGCCAGACATTATGTTTGCCACATGTCTTTGTGCTATTTTCCAAGTGAACCCTAAAGAATCTCATCTAATTTTGCTAAAAAGGATTTTGAGATATATAAAGAGTTGTCCTAATCTAGGCCTATGGTATCCTGCTGAATCAGAATTTGAGTTAACTGAATACTCTGATGCTAGTTTTGCTGGATGCAGGGTAAATAGAAAAAGTACTTCAAGAACTTGCCAGTTCCTGGGTATGAGATTAGTATCTTGGTTTTGTAAAAAGCAAACATCATTGTCAACCTCAACTGCTGAAGCAGAACATATTGCAGCAGGCAGCTGTTGTTCACAGATGATTTGGATACAAAATTAGCTACTAGATTATGGTTTCAACTTAAATAATTCAACACTACTCTGTGATAATACAAGTGCTATAGTTATAGCCCGGAATCCAGTTCACCATAGTAGGACAAAGCATATTGATATAAGACGTCATTTTATTAGGGAGTGTGTAGACAAAAATAAAGTCAAGCTTGTCTATATCTACACTGATTTACAAAGGGCTGATATATTCGCCAAACCTCTGGATGAGAGAAATCATATGTTCTTTGTGAATCAACTTGGAATGATCAATGGATACGACTTTATTTGATTTATGTCTGCAGTCGACAAATTTTCCAGAGTTCGACAAACCGTGGAAAGTTTGGGAGACATTCGCCGAACAAAGATCGCCGAACTCTCTGTGAGTGAAATAATATTCATCGAACGGAGTTCGACGAACTTGCTTCAGAAGATATTCGCCGAACGGAGTTCGACGAACTATTTTCAATTCTTCAGGACAAGATCGACGAATTATTTCAGTCAAACTTATTTCGTCGATCTCAGCTCGAAGAATTAATTTCATTTTCGTGGAACGGAGTCTGTCGATCCATATTCTTGAACTTCTGGAAGAACAGAATCTATGAAGTTTGACACTGGCTTTGATGTCGACTTCGAATCGTTCCAGCACTCGGATATAATGTTCCTGTATATTCTGGAACTTCTGGAAGAACAGAATCTGAAGAACCTGATGACTACACGGATAAAGCTGGCAGGAATGGAAATCAGGGAATGAGTTTATACTTCATCCATTTCTGAGGACAATACTATGACAGAATCAATCGTCGGTAATACTATCTCCTTAACCCACGCGGTTTTAACTGAAATCTTTTGTTTAATAAATGGTGAGGAGGACTTAGAAATTGATTCTGAAGAGTTCGATATGATGCTCAATCTGATAGGTTATGCTGGTGACAACCCAAAAAAATTATTGAAGAAGCATTTGTCTACAACATACAAGTTTCGGGCAGACATTGTTGGAAAGGTCCTGCTTGGCAAGCATATTGCCCATGACTACATCACAAGATATCAGTTCTTGATCATGTGTGCAGTAATAAATAAGAAGCAAGTTGACTGGGCTCAGATCCTCTTTGATCTGATAAAGAAGAAAAATACCAAGAAAGAAGTGTGTTTTGGAGGATTCTAGGGATCTTCCTCAAGGAAAAGGCTGCTGGATCACTGGTCTCCCAGACCTTATTCATCAATGCCAGTAAAAGGCTCACATGTGCCTTATTTGGCAGGTTGGAGAGGACAATCATAAAGCCCACTAAGGCTTCTACCTCTTCCACACCAGCTTCTAAAGGCACTAGGGCTGTTAAAGCCACTCCCCTACCTGCTGAAGAGATTCATCCCACACCACCATCTATTCCAGCTTCCCTTCCAGCAAAATAAATTCCTTCCTCTCCCATTATCTCTTCAACACCAGAACAACAACAACATTCTCATGTTCCTACTCCACCTCCATATCCACATGCTTCCCCAGCTTCATCTCAACCTATTGACCTCACTGACATTCCATCTTCCCCTCTTCAAGAAACAAAACAACCAACATCTCCTGATTCCCCCCATGACACTTACATTCCTACACCACCACAATCTCCTCTTCCCCCACATCTATCTTCCATACCATCTTTCCATCTACCAACAACAGACATCATCATGCAAGATGCCACCCATCCATCCCCATCTATATCTACCATCCCTCCAGATGTTCAACTACCTGATGCTCCACTCTCTGTCCCTCCCATAGTTCCCACTTCTACACCTTCTGCACTACCATCTCCCACTCCATCATTGGATCCCTCAATCATATCTTCCATCCTTTCCATCATCACTCCCCTCCTCAAGTCCCTTATAGCAGAGGCCATTACAACTCTTACTACCACCATATCTTCTCTCTCTGACAAAATCTCTGCTCTTACTGCTGCCCCCTCCTCAGTCAGTGGCATGGCTTCAGACTCTACTGAAACCATGCAGGGGGAGATCCCTGATGATGAAGCAGCTATAGCTCCAGCTTCAGCTCCAGCTCCAGCACCAGATGCCTCAGCTACAGCAACAACCGCAGCTTTCAGACACAACAGCAGAATGTATAGAATACATAGATACATACTTGATTGATAAAGATTTGATTAATTTTATTGAGACTGATATGGATTTTGAATCAGACTCTGAAGAACCTAAGACTGTTGGTGATTTCATTCTTAATCCCACAGTTAATTTATAACAATTGTTGAGAGTTTTTGATACTGTACATATGCATTATCTTCCAGCTAAGATCACTAAGCCATCCTTGGCTATTATACCATATACTGCCCCCATCTCTTCAAAAGTTGTTAAGCAAATTAAGGACAGTCTTGCTATTGCACAGTCAGAAATCACTTCACCACCAGAAGTAGTAGTTGTTCCCTCTTCCTCAATAGTATCTTCAGCACCAACTTTTGTAATGGATGACTCTCCAATGCCAGATCTAGATGAATTGATCTTGGCTGATATTGCAGAGGAAAATAAGGCATTAGCTGAAAGCTCTGTCCAAATTAGTTCTGATTTTTGTGTAGCTTCTCCTCCCACTTCTGCTGAAACTCCAGTTCTTGTTGCAACTCCTTCTCCTGCTCCTGAAAAACCGGTTATCTCTGCTAAAACTTTGAAGGATCTGGATGATCTATATTATAACCCTTAGGGTTCTAACAATGATGATGATGAAGATGAGGATGAAGATTGAGATGAGGAGGATACAAAGAAGAAGAAGCAAGCTTCAAAGAAAAGGAAAGCTCCTCCTCCTCCTGCTCCCAGGCCCAATCCAAACAATGACACCCCTTACTATATTCTTCAAAAGATAACTCCATACAAAGGGATTCCAGCATGGATGTGGCTCTCTAAGAATCAGCAGAAAGAAAGGAAGAAGAGTAGATAGTACTCTCCTCCACTAGTTCAAAGGTATAGGAAAGATCCACCACCTCCTCCTCCTCCTGCAGCTTGTGCTTCTGGTTATAGTTCTCAAAGATCTGCCCCTATGAAACATATCAAAGATATCAAGAGAGATCTCATCATGAATGCAGTCAGCACAGTGTTGGGTACATTGGAATGAATGTACCTGATTTGAAGAAGCCTCACCCTACTCAATGATATACATCAAAATGTATTTGATGTATTTTGAGTTGCCTTGTGCAGGTTAAGTATTTGCAGGGAAAGATGAAAAGTTTCTAAGTCCATGTGTCGACACGCAGAAGGAAAGTATCGACACTTAAGAAGACTTGTGTCGACACCCAGGAAAGCAGTGTCGACACTTGGAGTAAATGTGTCGACACCAGGGATGCAGAGTTGACACTAGACAGAAAGTGTCGACACATGACGGCTGTGTCGACACTCAATGAAGAAAAGTCCAGTGAAGCAGTGTCGACACTTAGAAGTAGTGTCGACACCCAGAGGAACTGTGTCTACATCAGAAAGTGTCGACACTTGGAGGCTGTGTCGACACTCAGCAAAATTCAACAGAGTCTAAGTATAAGTGTCGACATAATAAAGAATGTGTCGACACTCAGCAGAAGACTCAACACATGAAGAAAGTGTCGACACAATGATGAATGTGTCGACACACAACAGAAGACTCAATACATGAAGAAAGTGTCGACACTAGGAGGCTGTGTCGACACTCAACAAAGTTCAACAAAAATTCTAAGTACAAGTGTCGACACAAAGGAGATGTGTCGACACTCAGACAAAGTCTCAACAGAAGAAGAATGTGTCGACACAAGGAGCTGTGTCGACACTCAGCAAGTATCAACACAGAAGGCATGTGTCGACACCAATAAGATGTGTCGACACTGAACAAGTTCAACACATGAAGATGTGTCGACACAAAGGAGTTGTGTCGACACTTACTAGAATTCAACAAAGTATTGAAGAACAAGGAGTTGTGTCGACACACAATATCAGTGTCGACACATATTGAAGAAGCTGTGTCGAGAAGTAAAATCTACAACACAAGGAGTTGTGTCGACACCTTGAAGGCTAGTGTCGACACCTAGTTAACTTGTGTCGACACTTAGTCTATAAGTGTCGACACTTAAAGACAGATTGTCTCGACACTTTCAGATAGTTACAGTTATTTCAAGAACTGACTGGATGACTTGACAGCTGTCATTCCAGCCGGTCTACTGCACCTGTCAGAGTTGTCAGAAAGCTGTTAGGAACCGGATCTGCCGGTCACCATGAAGAAGGCCTATATATAGGCTTATTCTGTCAACAGAAGATGATGATTCAACACAGATTAACACAAATCAGTTGAAGTGATCTGAAGATCTAAGTAGTTGGAGAGAGAGAGCTCCATCCAAGAAGACAACCGTTGGAACCAGGCTGTGAAGAAGGATTCAGACCTAGTACTGAATCTTAAGTTGCAGTGATTGAAGATCAGCTGCAGAGAATCAATCCTATTGTGTTCTACATTCAAGAAGCTTTGAAGAAAAGCCAAGTGAGATTCTTCTCAGCAGAGTTCTTCCAATAACTCATCAAGAACCTATCAACTCATCTCTCTTTTCTCTGAGTTGTAGGTATATTCTTTGTATTCTAAATTTCTTATAGGATCCTTAGGGATCTGAGTTGTAAGCCTGCAATTATAAAGGCTGAGTGGTAGGGCCTGTGTGCCTGAGTATAGGGGATCTATTTCTCTGAGTGTAGGCCTGTTGTGGCTGAGTGTGTAACACCTCCCCTGTAATGAATGTATAATATGGGTCCGGTCGGGGCCCCACAACATACGGACGCCACAGCTTTAGCATTAAAAGTTGATATAGCTACCCACACTCAAAACTCTTTGCACAACACAGCGGAAAACAGAACATGACTAGAAGTTATACCACCACTAAAGAGTAAAACAAATGGCCTTAAGGCCTTACATCAAGTGTCCAAAAGAAAAAAATAATACATCAATCATGAAAGTGCTCAACACTCCTAGCCTACCTCGGCATACAAGCCGGTCAACAAGAGTATCAAACATAACAACTCATAAGTAGGGCTGCAAAAAGAGAAAAACACTCCATGAGTCTTAGGCCTTTTTGGCCGGCGAGCTAGCTCCTGCATGCGATCTTTGCCCTGAAAAATTTATTAGTAACATGGGTCAGCAAAGGATGACCTCAAACTGTGCAACAACACATCTCCTCCCGGCCGCCCCTAATGTACCCCGGGGTACCCCTCCAACCTGCAAGATAGCACTTCGTAGGCAATAATCATAAGCAAGAAAAGCAACTATGGAAAACAGGCTTGGATGTCACATACATCATACATGTTCTCTACTAGTTGAGCATACTATAAAAAGGGCCTACTTATGCAATCATGTATGCAATAACCCGGGTTTCACCCAAGGCACCCTAACTCGTATGCATCTAGCACATCATCACATCATATGGGTTCTCATTGATTCCCCATTGGCATAAAGCCGCAAACAAAGGGGTCACCATTTCCCCCAACGGCTCACAGGCCGCCTCATGGACTTCTTGTCAAGGCCCCACCCGCTCAAGGTCTCAAACCCCGGGCTTGCCTACAAGCTCTGACGTCTCATGACAGGATTCCAACAAACACAAAATTGACCGATTCTAAGATGCCTTGCCGGACCCCACCCGCTTATGGCCTCATTGTCCGGGTTTGTCCCTATGCTTGGCATTCTCGTCAGTCACACAGAAGGGGACTAGTCTCGTCGGGACACTCTCCACACATGACGTGAACGTCACGGGATAGCCAGCCGACCACGGAGACCTAGCCACGCCTTGGCACAACACAAACCAAGACAAATCCACCCTAGTCTCTCCTTTGTACTGCAGCATTTCCGCGCACCAAGGAAAACATCTCCAACTCGCGCGGAGCTAACCTTGTCCACCAAGGAAAACATCTACCGCTGCGAGGAGCTAACCTTGTCCGGTTCCGACGACACGTACTCACTCGAGAAAAGGGGGAAAACATCACCACATCACAAACGACATCTTGCCGTAACGGAAACTCTACGAGTCCTTAGCGTTTTATTCAACATCACCGAGTCGGACTAACGGTCGCGACAACGACTTCACCCACCATTCCTAATCCACTAACGGAGCGGATCTCTAATGCAAAAATATGCCGGAGACGGACTCAATCAACCCGGAGGTTCCTCTTGAACCTTGGCAAACCAAAACCCCTATCATTTGAGAGTTTGGTGCCCAAAAACTAGAAAGAAAGAAAATAAATGATGCTAAGACATGCATCCTAAGACCGAGAGGAGAGGTGTCGTTACCTTCCGACTCCTCTTCCTTGCCATGACAAAATGGCCGGATGGAAATCTTCGCAACGATCTAAGCTTCACGGATCTGGACTCGGCTCGCGATTTGGAGCACCGAAACTCCTCCTACAGCCCAAACTCTCCTTCTCCTTCTTCCTTGTTCTCACTTCTCTCTAGATCTTTAGTAAGAGAAAGCTTGGAGAAGAATGAGGGTTTTCAACCCTATTCTCGGACTTAACTCCCCAAGAACAATCCTGAACCGTCAGATCCTAAAATCTGGGAAAGAATGGCCACGATCCGCCTGGAAAATAAAAGACCTGGGCCGAACACGGCCTGGCACACGCCCGTGTCCAGGGTCGTGTGCCTCATTCGCCGTCTCAAATCGACGCGCCTGGAACAACACACGGGGATCCGACACGCCCGTGTTCAATCCGACACGCCTGTGTCCCCAGTGACACGGCTGTATGGCCAGCCGTGTGCCTCCATCGACATGGCCCTGAAACCAACCCGAGAGGTGACACGGCCTAGGACACGCCCGTGTCCCAAGCCGTGTGCCAAGTCTCGACACCCGTCGACAGGCTTTGTGTCGACACCGCAGAAAAACGTCGAGCGAAGATCGTCGAACAAGTGGGACACGCCCTGTGGCACGCCCGTGTCACAGGCCGTATACCCTAGTCTCGACACTCATCGAGCGAAAGTGTCGACACCCGGGCCGAGTGTCGACATGGACTCGACACGCCCTGCGCCACGCCCGTGTCGCAGGCCGTGTGCTCTACTCTCGACACACTGTCGAGCGAAAGTGTCGGCACTTGGGCCGAGTGTCGACACGGCCTCGACACGCCCTACGACACGCCCGTGTCGCAGGCTGTGTGCCCTACTCTCGACACATTGTTGAGCGAAAGTGTCGACACTTGGGCCGAGTGTCGACACGGCCTCGACACGCCCTGCGACACGCCTGTGTCGCAGGCCGTGTGCCTCCTGCCAGAAACCCAAAAAATTCCAGAACTGCAGACTGACCCTCTTGCAAAACTGGGGTGTTACAACTCTCCCCCACTTAACAGAATTTCGTCCCGAAATTTCAAATCAAAAGGGTACAAAACTTAAATCGTACCTGACAAGAAGAGTTCCGGATAATCTTCTAGCATGGCCTGTTCTCGCTCCCAAGAGAACTCCTCACGACCGCAGTTGTCCCAATGAAATTTCACGAGTTTAACTTCTTTACTCCGCAATTGCCGAGTCTCCGAATCCTCTATAGCAATTGGGAGGACTCGCGTCCTCAAGTCTTCCTCAATCGGCACCGATGCCGGCTCAATCACCACGCTAGCCTCCACCAAGGCTTTCCTCAAAACGGAGACGTGGAATACGTCATGCAACCCACTCAGCTCCGCGGACAACGCCAACCGATAGGCTGCTTCTCCCACCCGTTCAATAACTTCAAAAGGCCCCAAAAACCTTGGACTCAACTTCTTGAGTCGGCGAATCCGTGAGACGCCTTTGAACGGTTTGATCTTCAAGTAGACCCAATCACCTACCGCAAACTCCAACTTCCGGTGACGAGCATTAAAGTATTTTGCTTGTCGGTCTTGCGCCACCTTCATACGCTCTTGAATGGTCCGTACCAACTCACAAGCGTCCACTACCACCTCTTTTCCCAAAATTTTGGTGTCTCCCACCTCTGCCCAAGACATTGGTGTTCGACACCTCCTCCCATACAAAGCTTCGTATGGCGCCATTTTTTCAACGCAAAAATTACCGCCGCCAACTCCAAGTCATGGACGGGGTAATTCCTCTCATGAGGCTTCAACTATCTAGACCCAAAAGCTATCACCTTCCCGTGTTGCACCAAAACGCAACCCAAGCCGCATCCCTATGCGTCACTGAAGATCTGAAATCCCTCGGTCCCTTGCGGTAGACTTAGGATTGGAGCTGCCATTAGTCTCTCCTTCAGTGCCTCAAATGCTTGGCTACACTCTTGAGTCCACACAAACTTATGATCTTTATGTGTGAGTGAGGTGAGGGGTAGAGCTATCCGCGAAAAATTCTCCACGAACCTTCTGTAATACCCGGCTAGTCCAAGAAAACTTCGGACCTCCGCCACGGTCCTCAAAACCGGCCAATCTCTAATGGCTTCAACTTTTGTTGGGTCCACTGCCACCCCTTCCCCGCTAATCACGTGACCCAAAAATGCCACCTTCTCCAACCAGAACTCGCATTTGGAGAATTTTGCATACAACTCATTCTCGCTCAACACTTGCATAACCATTCTCAAGTGGGTCTCATGCTCCACTTGAGATTTGGAATACACCAAAATGTCGTCAATGAAGACAACCACAAAAGAATCCAAGTATTCCCGAAATACCCGATTCATAAGATCCATGAACACAGATGGTGCGTTTGTCAGCCCGAACGGCATCACCGTAAACTCAAAGTGTCCATACCTTGTACCAAAGGCAGTCTTGGGTATGTCCTCATCCCGAAATCGCAACTGATAATAGCCTGACTTCAAGTCTAATTTTGAATACACCACTGACCCTACCAATTGGTCGAACAAGTCATCTATCCGAGGAATCAGATACAAATTCTTGACGGTCAATTTATTCAGCTCTCGGTAGTCAATGCATAGCCGCATGCTACCGTCTTTCTTCTTTACAAACAACACCGTCACACTCCACGGTGAAGAACTGGGTCTGATATACCCTTGCTCAAACAATTCCTGCAACTGTACTTTAAGTTCAACCAACTCCTTTGGTGCAATCCTAAACAGAGGACGTGACACCGGCCTAGCCTCCGGCACTAACTCGATCGAGAAATCGATCTCCCTCCGAGGAGGCGCTCCAGGAAGTTCTTCCGGAAACACATCCTTGAACTCTGCCACTACGGGCACTTCATCAATAGACAGCTGGGAGAGACGAACCTCCAATAATTCTACAAGCGCTACACCACCCTGGTTAACCGCCCGCACCAACTGCATGGCCGAAATCAGGGAACAGGCCACTCCACAAAGGCCCTCAAATTTGACTTCTGTCTGCCCTTTCCTCCTTAAGGTCACCACCTTAGAAAGGCAATCAATACTGGCGCGCTGCTCTGCGAGCCAGTCCATGCCCAAGATGACATCGAACTCCACCAATGGCAAAATCGCCGCTACCAAAACAAAGTCAACTCCGTCTAGCTCCCAACAGATGCTCCCTTTGACCCCGGTGGTCATGGATGACCCATTGGGCATACGCACTTTCAACTCCGCGTCCGCAGAGAAAGACTCAACTCCTATTCTCCGGATGAAGCTCTCCGCAAGAAAGGAGTGCGATGCTCCCGTATCAAATAATACCCTAGCGGGGTATCCGGAAACTAACACGAAGCCTACAACATAGACATCACATAAAAGTCTAAAAGGATGAAGCACAAAATTTAAACTTAAATTTTCTTCATACCTGTCACCACATCAGTCTGGAGGATCGCTTCCTGCTGTCCAAGGTTGTAGGCCCTTGGTTGCACCGGTTGGAACCGAGAAGCGCTCAACTCCGCCATCTTTCCTTTCTCTGCAGCACTGGGGCCGGAGCGCACAGTCTGCTCCTGCTTTGCCTTTTGCCCCTCTCCTCCTTGGGGACAAACACGAGCTATGTGCCCCACCTTACCGCAGTTGTAGCACGTCGGCGGTCCCCTAGAGTGAGAACCCCAAGGCGTCCAATTGCTCTTCTCACCCGATCTGGAAGTGTGAGGCTTCTTCCTCCACCTACTCCCTTCAGACTTTCCATGAGATTGGGAAGGCTTCCCTTCCCCTTGCTTGGGAGTAAAACCCGTATGGCGTTGGGTTCGCTCCAAATCACTTTCCAAAATCCTGGCAGCCTCAACTAGTTCATTGAATCCGGCTCTCTTCATGGAGATGAGGGGTTGTCTCAAATTCTCCCTCAGCCCCTGGTAGAAGAGGTTATCCCTCTCTACATCATCTGCCATAGTCGTTCCCGCGTAACAACCCAACCGGGTGAACTCTTGCACGTACTCATCTACTGTCTTGTCTCGCTGCATTAAATGCAGAAACTACCTCTGAAGGGCCAAACGTGTAGAAACTGGAATATACCTCTTTAGGAAAGCATTCCCAAACTCTTCCACTGACGGAGTGCGTCCCGGGAACTGGCGGCCGCTATGTCTCACCCACCATAACTTGGCATCTCCTTCGAACATGAAAGCCGCATACTCAGCTTTCTTTTCCTCTATGCGTCTCTGTCGCCCTTAGAATCTCTTGAATGCGAACCCACCAGTCCTCCGCATCCGTTGGCGTACCACTCACTTGAATGACGGGGAATGAAAACTCAAGAAGTACTTCATGTCTCGGTCTCCATTTCCGACCACCACCCTTTTCGCCAAAGGCTCCACTCGCCTGGTGATGGTCAAAACTCCAAAATTATTTACGGTCACGCGGCGACCCGGCGGTTTTATATGAGAAAAAGGCGGAAGTGATTTTATTTAAGAAAACGGGGCGCGCGTATTTATTTATTTGGATATAAAACGGTTTAGATCGAGTTTTAACGAAAGGAGGCAAGTGCACCTATCGTGAGTAGTACAGGATATTCCGGGTGGAATATCGAGGTCGTATTGTTCTCGGGGCCGGTTCGATTATTTCTACTCTTCCCTGGAGGGGACTATTATTTTACCGATAATTAACTTGTCGGGTTATATTTTATATATAATAAAAATGCAGAAAAAGACAGAAAGAAAATGAAAGCATGAAGGTGGTGCCGATGAAGAGCTTAGCTCGATGGCACCGAAAAAACAATTGAACTAAAATAGACTTTAAATAAAAAGAGCTCCTAAATTTCTAATTAATTAAGGCGGAGACTTGGCCGTGGAGGTTCCACTAAAATGAGCTCACCTAGCTATAGGGCTATCGCTCACCTGAACGCTAAGACTATTCGACCGGGCTCTCGTCCGACGAAGGATTCCTCTTAACGCCCGCATTACGCTAAGAACCCCGCTATTGGGTGGGGAACCCAATCCGGTAGAGTTGGCGCGCCTCCTCTCTCGAGGGTTAGTGCGGAACTCTCTTTGCCAAGGGGTGATCTGTCCATACGCACGGCCTCTTGGCGAGCGTATGGAAAACGGAAATAGGGCCCACACATCGATATGTGGTCCTACGCGTCGTTAACCCCGGGCAAACCTTAAGTACTTTTAATTAATTAGAAAAATTTGACCTTTAGTTATTTTAAGCTATTTTATCTGTCCCAATGCTCTTCGATGTCGAGGGCTAAGAACTGTTAGCCACTCATCGGAATGGGGACGGCTTGCGGGAAAAGCAGAAAAGAAAGCAGAAAAAGAAAGCAGTAAATAAAAGCGATAAATTGAAAGCAGTAAAATAAAGCAGTAAATTGCAAGTCCTACCCAAACGAGTAGGACTGAAGAAAGCTGTAAAGTGCGAGTCCCGGCGCAAACGCGTGGGCGGGAGAAATGAAAGCAGTAAAACGCACACACGCAAGTCCTACTCAAATGAGTAGGAGAAAATAAATACGGGTCCTACTCAACCGAGTAGGACAAAATAAATGCAACGCACACACACTCTCTCTCGACATAAATGAAAACACACACACTCTACCGAAATAAAATCCAGCCATTAAACTCAAGTGAGTAGGCGGAAAAAAGGAAAATTACAAACTCACGCACTCTACAGAAAGTAAAATAAGCGAGCGCCATTTAACTCTTAACGAGTAGGCGGAAATAAATGCGTACAAGTACAGAAAAATGTAAAAAAAACTAAGTTGTCTAAAAATGAAAACAACTGCATTTCTACCGCTAGAATGCGGTAGAAATGCATAAAAAGCGAAAATAAAAATTAAACGGGAAGAAAGTTTTGCAAATAAAAATGAAAACGCAAGTGCTCGAAAAATGAAAACGAATACATTTCTACCGCTAGAATGCGGTAGAAATGCATAAAAAGAGAACGAAAAAATTAAAAGAGCAAAAAGTTAAAATGAAAAACTAAGTGCGCGAAAAATTAAAACGACTATATAATCATTCCTATAACTCCGTAAAACTGATTAAAAAGTGAAAATAAACTGAAAATAATGAAAAGGTTTTACATCCTAAAAAGAAAAATCTAACTTAAAAGAAATGAAAATCACTTTGAAATCAATTTTATGGGTTTATAACAATGAGATAGAGAGCTATAAAAAACTTAATCTAAACAAATCTAAAGAAATTATGAAAACATAAAAGTAAAACTCTAACCTCATACACACACACACCCATTACAAAGAGAACAAAAATTAAGTTAAAACAAAATGAAAAATAAGATTGCTTAAGAGAGTTTTGCTTAGACTCATTCCAACACCATATAAAGAGACGAAAATAACACATTTTATTAAGTAAAAACACGGTTACAAAGGAACGAAAACAAAAAGCTAAGGAGAGGGGGAGAAAATATCTCTTACATAGCATTTGGAAGCATTTCGGCAGCACAACCCCTAAGCAAAATGGATCCAAAAAGGGAACAGAAATCCAGAGCAGAACCTCTGAATTTATAAAAAAAATTTACATGGGTCACGCCCTTGGTCACGGGCGTGACAGGGGGCGTGACAGTACTATTTGAGAAGGCGGTCGGCGATTTGACGGGAAAGTTGACTTCGGCTGGACACGTGTCGGTCTCGCAGTGGTCACGCCCCAGGTCACGGGCATGACGCTGGGCGTGTCAAGCAGGTGGATCTGGGCGCGGGTTGCGCCGAAAGTCTTCGGGCAGGTCTTGTCGGGCTAGCTGGAAAGGTCACGCCCCAGGTCACGGGCGTGACTCTGGGCGTGTCGGCAGGTGTCGACACTCGACGAATGTCGAGCTGAAAGTGTCGAGTTGAAAATCGTCGAGCGTAAATTGAGTCACGCCCCAGGTCACGGGCGTGACGCTGGGCGTGACTGTTGGTGTCGACACTCGACGATCGTCGAGATGAATTCGTCGAGTGGAATGAACACGGACTTGGGTCACGCCCCGTGTCGGGTGACACGGGCGTGACCCCGGGCGTGTCAGGCTTTGCACTTCAAAATTTTGCTGATTGACGGAGTTTGTCGTGTCACGCCCTGGTCACGGGCGTGACCAATATGTCACGGGCGTGACATTGACTTTTTTGGCAGATTTTTGGTATTTTCTGAAAAATAAAATAAAACAAGTCAGCAAAATTATTTACAAAAAAGGAGCTATTTATTAAGCAAAAATATATAAAAAAAGACGAAAAGAAATGAAAACGACTAAATTAATGTACAGAAAAATAGGTATATTTACAATTCATCAAATACCCCCATACTTAAGCTTTTGCTATTCCAGAGCAAAAGTTGGAGATGAACTTATTAGGAATAAAAGAAATCCTAAGTTTAGCTATCACTTGACTTAATTAAAAGGAAGATCAAAATAAACATCCGGGGTTAAAGAATTAAATCCTAATTTATGAAATGTTATGAATAGAGGAACAGTTTCAAAAAGACTTCTAGATAAAATAAAATAGGAAGCAAAAATTTATTTTTGTTAGTTTAACAAAGATGGATTGGATTTATATAAAAAACTTTAGCTTAAAAAAAGTTAAAGGAAATAATGCAATTTAAAAGTTATGCTCTCAAAAAAATTTAAATTAATTCTAGAATCATTGAAATATGCTAAGTGGTTTGGTGGTTTATGAAGAAGGCTTGAATATTGATGTGAGGTAATTTTTTCTCGAACCTCCATTTTTTTCTTTTTTGGATAGTTAGGAAAACGAAATCTTATTTTCCTAACACATAATAAATTTTTTTTTCTTTCTTCATAATAAATAACCTAATGTATATGTGTAGGAGTAATGAATTTTATCCTCTTACTCCATATATAATCTTTTTAAATTATTGGGTGCCTATGTTTACGAAACGAAATCTTATTCCCATTGACATAAGATCTTTTAAGGGATAGGGGTAAACATGCCAAGTAAGACATGAAAAAAAGGAAGTGGGTTTATTTTTTTCAAAAAGAAAACTAGATTTTAATAAAAACATTTTGAGAGCAACCTTTTTAAAATGAACGTTCCAATGTTTCTAAAAGCATGAAGTAGAAATAATTGAAATCCATGGATGTTATTTTCTAACATAAAAAACGAGCTTCTATTTATAAAATTAGAAGTGGTGGTGAAAAACAAGTTCCCTATTATAAGGATAAGACATAAAAATTTTTTAAGACTTAACCCCAGACACTTAAATCTATCAAACTTTAATTAATAAACGAATAGTAAGCAAAGAATAACTAAAATTCGCATATAAATTAACTCGAAACTAGATTTTTGGAAAGCAAAAAGGGTTAAGAAATGGTATATTCGAATTATTTTGTTACATAATTAACAAAACATTTTTTGTGATTTTTTAGGGATTTTATCATTTTTTTGTGTTTTAATTATTATCTTTTTAAGATTTTTAGAGTTATTATCTTTTTTTGGTATTTTTGGTTTTTTCTAATTTTTTTGATTTTTAGTGGTTTTATGATAAGTAATTTACAAGAAAGAGGAGAGAAATAAGTGTTATTTAAAGAAGATAGGGGGGAAAGAGAGATTTTTACAAAAAAATGAACAAAGTAAAAACTCGAATGCAGCCCCCGCGAACAGACTCTTATTTGAATGGTTGGTTCGATGAGTCGAACGTCGCGGGCAGGCAGAATGCAAGCTTTTACAAAAAAAAAGAAGAGGGGGGAAGAGAGTTTTTTTTTTTTTTTTTAGTTTTATGAAAATAAAAACAAGGGAAAAATTTTTTAGGTTTTATTTTTTGTAATATTTTTGTATTTTTATGAGTTTTTGTAAAGTGCAGAAATAAAGAAATACGAAAACACCCTCATACTTAAACCCAACATTGTCCCCAATGTTGCAATCTAAGTATGCGGAACAGATAATATACAAAATATAATAAGTAAAAAAAGAAAAAGGGAGGGTAGGAGCTTCCTTTAGACGAGTCCGGGAGGCACAGGTCGAAACCCTGCATTATTATTAGAAGAGGAAAGAATAGCAAAACAATAATAGAAAAAAAACAAAAAACGAAAAAGTGGGCTAAAGGGTTGCAGGCGGTAGGGGGGGCAAGTGCGTGGGGGACTCGAAGGTAGCTAAGGCCTTAGCTACGTGAGTGTGATGGAAATGCGCGCCCCTAACGAGCACAAAAATGGAAGCACGCCGAAGCGAAACAAAACAGAACAAGTTAAAAGAAAATAAAAAGACAAAATATATACACTTGTAGTTTTTTTTTAAGGCCGTTTTTTTTTTCTTCTTTTTTTTTGTTAAGTTTTTTCATTTTTTTTTCGAAATTTTTTTTAGTTTTGTTTGTTTTATAGTTTTTTTGTTGTTTTTTTTATTATTATTAAAAGAATGAAAATAAAAAAAAAATTTGTTAAGTTTTTTTTTTTTGTTCATTTTTTTTTGGGGTTTTAGTTGTTTTTTATTTAGTTTTATAGTTTTTTCAAATTTTTAATTTTTAAGGTTTTTCAAAATTTTTTTGTTTTGTAAGCTTTTCAAATTTTTTTTTTGTTTTATAAATTTGTAAATATATATTTTTTGGTATTTATTATTATTATTATTATTATTATTATTATTATATTTTTTTGTTAGTTGGCCAAACTATTTTTTTTTATATAAATATATATAGGTAAAATTAATAGAACTCCAAGGTTCAAAATAACGAACCGAAAACCTCCCCGGCAACGGCGCCAAAAACTTGATGGTTAAAACTCCAAAGTTATTTACGGTCACGCGGCGACCCGGCGGTTTTATATGAGAAAAAGGCGGAAGTAATTTTATTTAAGAAAACGGGGCGCGCGTATTTATTTATTTGGATATAAAACGGTTTAGATCGAGTTTTAACGAAAGGAGGCAAGTGCACCTATCGTGAGTAGTACAGGATATTCCGGGTGGAATATCGAGGTCGTATTGTTCTCGAGACCGGTTCGATTATTTCTACTCTTCCCTGGAGGGGACTATTATTTTACCGATAATTAACTTGTCGGGTTATATTTTATATATAATAAAAATGCAGAAAAAGACAGAAAGAAAATGAAAGCATGAAGGTGGTGCCGATGAAGAGCTTAGCTCGATGGCACCAAAAAAACAATTGAACTAAAATAGACTTTAAATAAAAAGAGCTCCTAAATTTCTAATTAATTAAGGCGGAGACTTGGCCGTGGAGGTTCCACTAAAATGAGCTCACCTAGCTATAGGGCTATCGCTCACCTGAACGCTAAAACTATTCGACCGGGCTCTCGTCCGACAAAGGATTCCTCTTAACGCCCGCATTATGCTAAGAACCCCGCTATTGGGTGGGGAACCCAATCCGATAGAGTTGGCGCGCCTCCTCTCTCGAGGGTTAGTGCAGAACTCTCTTTGCCAAGGGGTGATCTGTCCATACGCACGACCTCTTGGCGAGCGTATGGAAAACAGAAATAGGGCCCACACATCGATATGTGGTCCTACGCGTCGTTAACCCCGGGCAAACCTTAAGTACTTTTAATTAATTAGAAAAATTTGACCTTTAGTTATTTTAAGCTATTTTATCTGTCCCAATGCTCTTCGATGCCGAGGGCTAAGAACTGTTAGCCACTCATCGGAATGGGGACGGCTTGCGGGAAAAGCAGAAAAGAAAGCAGAAAAAGAAAGCAGTAAATGAAAGCGATAAAATGAAAGCAGTAAAATAAATCAGTAAATTGCAAGTCCTACCCAAACGAGTAGGACTGAAGAAAGCTGTAAAGTGCGAGTCCCGGCGCAAACGCGTGGGCGGGAGAAATGAAAGCAGTAAAACGCACACACGCAAGTCCTACTCAAATGAGTAGGAGAAAATAAATACGGGTCCTACTCAACCGAGTAGGACAAAATAAATGCAACGCACACACACTCTCTCTCGACATAAATGAAAACACACACACTCTACCGAAATAAAATCCAGCCATTAAACTCAAGTGAGTAGGCGGAAAAAAGGAAAATTACAAACTCACGCACTCTACAGAAAGTAAAATAAGCGAGCGCCATTTAACTCTTAACGAGTAGGCGGAAATAAATGCGCACAAGTACAGAAAAATGTAAAAAAAACTAAGTTGTCTAAAAATGAAAACAACTGCATTTCTACCGCTAGAATGCGGTAGAAATGCATAAAAAGCGAAAATAAAAATTAAACGGGAAGAAAGTTTTGCAAATAAAAATGAAAACGCAAGTGCTCGAAAAATGAAAACGAATACATTTCTACCGCTAGAATGCGGTAGAAATGCATAAAAAGAGAACGAAAAAATTAAAAGAGCAAAAAGTTAAAATGAAAAACTAAGTGCGCGAAAAATTAAAACGACTATATAATCATTCCTATAACTCCGTAAAACTGATTAAAAAGTGAAAATAAACTGAAAATAATGAAAAGGTTTTACATCCTAAAAAGAAAAATCTAACTTAAAAGAAATGAAAATCACTTTGAAATCAATTTTATGGGTTTATAACAATGAGATAGAGAGCTATAAAAAACTTAATCTAAACAAATCTAAAGAAATTATGAAAACATAAAATTAAAACTCTAACCTCATACACACACACACCCATTACAAAGAGAACAAAAATTAAGTTAAAACAAAATGAAAAATAAGATTGCTTAAGAGAGTTTTGCTTAGACTCATTCCAACACCATATAAAGAGACGAAAATAACACATTTTATTAAGTAAAAACACGGTTACAAAGGAACGAAAACAAAAAACTAAGGAGAGGGGGAGAAAATATCTCTTACATAGCATTTGGAAGCATTTCGGCAGCACAACCCCTAAGCAAAATGGATCCAAAAAGGGAACAGAAATCCAGAGCAGAACCTCTGAATTTATAGAAAAAATTTACATGGGTCACGCCCTTGGTCACGGGCGTGACAGGGGGCGTGACAGTACTATTTGAGAAGGCGGCCGGCGATTTGACGGGAAAGTTGACTTCGGCTGGACACGTGTCGGTCTCGCAGTGGTCACGCCCCAGGTCACGGGCATGACGCTGGGCGTGTCAAGTAGGTGGATCTGGGCGCGGGTTGCGCCGAAAGTCTTCGGGCAGGTCTTGTTGGGCTAGCTGGAATGGTCACGCCCCAGGTCACGGGCGTGACTCTGTGCGTGTCGGCAGGTGTCGACACTCGACGAATGTCGAGCTGAAAGTGTCGAGTTGAAAATCGTCGAGCGGAAATTGAGTCACGCCCCAGGTCACGGGCGTGACGCTGGGCGTGACTGTTGGTGTCGACACTCGACGATCGTCGAGATGAATTCGTCGAGTGGAATGAACACGGGCTTGGGTCACGCCCCGTGTCGGGTGACACGGGCGTGACCCCGGGCGTGTCAGGCTTTGCACTTCAAAATTTTGCTGATTGACGGAGTTTGTCGTGTCACGCCCTGGTCACGGGCGTGACCAATATGTCACGGGCGTGACATTGACTTTTTTGGCAGATTTTTGGTTTTTTCTGAAAAATAAAATAAAACAAGTCAGCAAAATTATTTACAAAAAAGGAGCTATTTATTAAGCAAAAATATATAAAAAAAGACGAAAAGAAATGAAAACGACTAAATTAATGTACAGAAAAATAGGTATATTTACAATTCATCAAATACCCCCATACTTAAGCTTTTGCTATTCCAGAGCAAAAGTTGGAGATGAACTTATTAGGAATAAAAGAAATCCTAAGTTTAGCTACCGCTTGACTTAATTAAAAGGAAGATCAAAATAAACATCCGGGGTTAAAGAATTAAATCCTAATTTATGAAATGTTATGAATAGAGGAACAGTTTCAAAAATACTTCTAGATAAAATAAAATAGGAAGCAAAAATTTATTTTTGTTAGTTTAACAAAGATGGATTGGATTTATATAAAAAACTTTAGCTTAAAAAAGTTAAAGGAAATAATGCAATTTAAAAGTTATGCTCTCAAAAAATTTTAAATTAATTCTAGAATCATTGAAATATGCTAAGTGGTTTGGTGGTTTATGAAGAAGGCTTGAATATTGAGGTGAGGTAATTTTTTCTCGAACCTCCATTTTTTTCTTTTTTGGATAGTTAGGAAAATGAAATCTTATTTTCCTAACACATAATAATTTTTTTTTCTTTCTTCATAATAAATAACCCAATGTATATGTGTAGGAGTAATGAATTTTATCCTCTTACTCCATATATAATCTTTTTAAATTATTGGGTGCCTATGTTTACGAAATGAAATCTTATTCCCATTGACATAAGATCTTTTAAGGGATAGGGGTAAACATGCCAAGTAAGACATGAAAAAAAGGAAGTGGGTTTATTTTTTTCAAAAAGAAAACTAGATTTTAATAAAAAAGTTTTGAGAGCAACCTTTTTAAAATGAACGTTCCAATGTTCTAAAAGCATGAAGTAGAAATAATTAAAATCCATGGATGTTATTTTCTAACATAAAAAACGAGCTTCTATTTATAAAATTAGAAGTGGTGGTGAAAAACAAGTTCCCTATTATAAGGATAAGACATAAAAAATTTTTTAAGACTTAACCCCAGACACTAAAATCTATCAAACTTTAATTAATAAACGAATAGTAAGCAAAGAATAACTAAAATTCGCATATAAATTAACTCGAAACTAGATTTTTGAAAGCAAAAAGGGTTAAGAAATGGTATATTCGAATTATTTTGTTACATAATTAACAAAACATTTTTTTTGATTTTTTAGGGATTTTATCATTTTTTTTGTGTTTTAATTATTATATTTTTAAGATTTTTAGAGTTATTATCTTTTTTTGGTATTTTTGGTTTTTTCTAATTTTTTTGATTTTTAGTGGTTTTATGATAAGTAATTTACAAGAAAGAGGAGAGAAAGAAGTGTTATTTAAAGAAGATAGGGGGGAAAGAGAGATTTTTACAAAAAATGAACAAAGTAAAAACTCCAATGCAGCTCTCGCGAACAGATTCTTATTTGAATGGTTGGTTCGATGAGTCGAACGTCGCGGGCAGGCAGAATGCAAGCTTTTACAAAAAAAAAGAAGAGGGGGGAAGAGAGTTTTTTTTTTTTTTTAGTTTTATGAAAATAAAAACAAGGAAAAAAAATTTTTGGTTTTATTTTTTGTAATGTTTTTTTATTTTTATGAGTTTTTGTAAAGTGCAGAAATAAAGAAATACGAAAACACCCTCATACTTAAACCCAACATTGTCCCCAATGTTGCAATCTAAGTATGCGGAACAGATAATATACAAAATATAATAAGTAAAAAAAGAAAAAGGGAGGGTAGGAGCTTCCTTTAGACGAGTCCGGGAGGCACAGGTCGAAACCCTGCATTATTATTAGAAGAGGAAAGAATAGCAAAACAATAATAGAAAAAAAACAAAAAACGAAAAAGTGGGCTAAAGGTTGCAGGCGGTAGGGGGGCAAGTGCGTGGGGGACTCGAAGGTAGCTAAGGCCTTAGCTACGTGAGTGTGATGGAAATGCGCATCCCTAACGAGCACAAAAATGGAAGCACGCCGAAGCGAAACAAAACAAAACAAGTTAAAAGAAAATAAAAAGACAAAATATATACACTTGTAGTTTTTTTTTAAGGACGTTTTTTTTCTTCTTTTTTTTTGTTAAGTTTTTCATTTTTTTTTCGAAATTTTTTTTAGTTTTGTTTGTTTTATAGTTTTTTTTGTTGTTTTTTTTTATTATTATTAAAAGAATGAAAATAAAAAAAAAATTTTGTTAAGTTTTTTTTTTTTTTCATTTTGTTTTTGGGTTTTAGTTGTTTTTTATTTAGTTTTTTTTTTAGTTTTATAGTTTTTTCAAATTTTTAATTTTTAAGGTTTTTCAAAATTTTTTTGTTTTGTAAGCTTTTCAATTTTTTTTTTGTTTTATAAATTTGTAAATATATATTTTTTTGTATTTATTATTATTATTATTATTATTATTATTATTATTATATTTTTTTGTTAGTTGGCCAAACTATTTTTTTTATATATATAAATATATATAGGTAAAATTAATAGAACTCCAAGGTTCAAAATAACGAACCGAAAACCTCCCCGGCAACGGCGCCAAAAACTTGATGGTTAAAACTCCAAAGTTATTTACGGTCACGCGGCGACCCGGCGGTTTTATATGAGAAAAAGGCGGAAGTGATTTTATTTAAGAAAACGGGGCGCGCGTATTTATTTATTTGGATATAAAACGGTTTAGATCGAGTTTTAACGAAAGGAGGCAAGTGCACCTATCGTGAGTAGTACAGGATATTCCGGGTGGAATATCGAGGTCGTATTGTTCTCGGGGCCGGTTCGATTATTTCTACTCTTCCCTGGAGGGGACTATTATTTTACCGATAATTAACTTGTCGGGTTATATTTTATATATAATAAAAATGCAGAAAAAGACAGAAAGAAAATGAAAGCATGAAGGTGGTGCCGATGAAGAGCTTAGCTCGATGGCACCGAAAAAACAATTGAACTAAAATAGACTTTAAATAAAAAGAGCTCCTAAATTTTTAATTAATTAAGGCGGAGACTTGGCCGTGGAGGTTCCACTAAAATGAGCTCACCTAGCTATAGGGCTATCGCTCACCTGAACGCTAAGACTATTCGACCGGGCTCTCGTCCGACGAAGGATTCCTCTTAACGCCCGCATTACGCTAAGAACCCCGCTATTGGGTGGGGAACCCAATCCGGTAGAGTTGGCGCGCCTCCTCTCTCGAGGGTTAGTGCGGAACTCTCTTTGCCAAGGGGTGATCTGTCCATACGCACGGCCTCTTGGCGAGCGTATGAAAAACGGAAATAGGGCCCACACATCGATATGTGGTCCTACGCGTCGTTAACCCCGGGCAAACCTTAAGTACTTTTAATTAATTAGAAAAATTTGACCTTTAGTTATTTTAAGCTATTTTATCTGTCCCAATGCTCTTCGATGCCGAGGGCTAAGAATTGTTAGCCACTCATCGGAATGGGGACGGCTTGCGGGAAAAGCAGAAAAGAAAGCAGAAAAAGAAAGCAGTAAATGAAAGCGATAAAATGAAAGCAGTAAAATAAAGCAGTAAATTGCAAGTCCTACCCAAACGAGTAGGACTGAAGAAAGCTGTAAAGTGCGAGTCCCGGCGCAAACGCGTGGGCGGGAGAAATGAAAGCAGTAAAACGCACACACGCAAGTCCTACTCAAATGAGTAGGAGAAAATAAATACGGGTCCTACTCAACCGAGTAGGACAAAATAAATGCAACGCACACACACTCTCTCTCGACATAAATGAAAACACACACACTCTACCGAAATAAAATCCAGCCATTAAACTCAAGTGAGTAGGCGAAAAAAAGGAAAATTACAAACTCACGCACTCTACAGAAAGTAAAATAAGCGAGCGTCATTTAACTCTTAACGAGTAGGCGGAAATAAATGCGCACAAGTACAGAAAAATGTAAAAAAAACTAAGTTGTCTAAAAATGAAAACAACTGCATTTCTACCGCTAGAATGCGGTAGAAATGCATAAAAAGCGAAAATAAAAATTAAACGGGAAGAAAGTTTTGCAAATAAAAATGAAAACGCAAGTGCTCGAAAAATGAAAACGAATACATTTCTACCGCTAGAATGCGGTAGAAATGCATAAAAAGAGAACGAAAAAATTAAAAGAGCAAAAAGTTAAAATGAAAAACTAAGTGCGCAAAAAATTAAAACGACTATATAATCATTCCTATAACTCCGTAAAATTGATTAAAAAGTGAAAATAAACTGAAAATAATGAAAAGTTTTACATCCTAAAAAGAAAAATCTAACTTAAAAGAAATGAAAATCACTTTGAAATCAATTTTATGGGTTTATAACAATGAGATAGAGAGCTATAAAAAACTTAATCTAAACAAATCTAAAGAAATTATGAAAACATAAAAGTAAAACTCTAACCTCATACACACACACACCCATTACAAAGAGAACAAAAATTAAGTTAAAACAAAATGAAAAATAAGATTGCTTAAGAGAGTTTTGCTTAGACTCATTCCAACACCATATAAAGAGACGAAAATAACACATTTTATTAAGTAAAAACACGGTTACAAAGGAACGAAAACAAAAAGCTAAGGAGAGGGGGAGAAAATATCTCTTACATAGCATTTGGAAGCATTTCGGCAGCACAACCCCTAAGCAAAATGGATCCAAAAAGGGAACAGAAATCCAGAGCAGAACCTCTGAATTTATAGAAAACATTTACATGGGTCACGCCCTTGGTCACGGGCGTGACAGGGGGCGTGACAGTACTATTTGAGAAGGCGGCCGGCGATTTGACGGGAAAGTTGACTTCGGCTGGACACGTGTCGGTCTCGCAGTGGTCACGCCCCAGGTCACGGGCGTGACGCTGGGCGTGTCAAGCAGGTGGATCTGGGCGCGGGTTGCGCCGAAAGTCTTCGGGCAGGTCTTGTCGGGCTAGCTGGAAAGGTCACGCCCCAGGTCACGGGCGTGACTCTGGGCGTGTCGGCAGGTGTCGACACTCGACGAATGTCGAGCTGAAAGTGTCGAGTTGAAAATCGTCGAGCGGAAATTGAGTCACGCCCCAGGTCACGGGCGTGACGCTGGGCGTGACTGTTGGTGTCGACACTCGACGATCGTCGAGATGAATTCTTCGAGTGGAATGAACACGGGCTTGGGTCACGCCCCGTGTCGGGTGACACGGGCGTGACCCCGGGCGTGTCAGGCTTTGCACTTCAAAATTTTGCTGATTGACGGAGTTTGTCGTGTCACGCCCTGGTCACGGGCGTGACCAATATGTCACGGGCGTGACATTGACTTTTTTGGCAGATTTTTGGTTTTTTCTGAAAAATAAAATAAAACAAGTCAGCAAAATTATTTACAAAAAAGGAGCTATTTATTAAGCAAAAATATATAAAAAAGACGAAAAGAAATGAAAACGACTAAATTAATGTACAGAAAAATAGGTATATTTACAATTCATCACCTGGCCTCTCCGCCTGGCACGGCAGTCGCCGTGTCCGGTGTGGCAGGGGTTGCCACCTGAGCTGCTGCTGCTGCCTGAGCTGCCACCATCGCTTCTGCAAGCATGCGACAGAAGTCGGCCGGGTTTACGCCCGTGCCCAACAGACCTGGAGCAGTAGCACTGCTCGCCGAAAGCTCTTCTCTTGCTCTCGACGTTCCCGCCTCGTTGCTTGCACTCTTCAAGAAACAAGAAACAAGGATTCAGTCTCAAATCTCAAGACTTAAACATAAGGACACTCATGGTCCCGCGTTACTCTTATGTGGAAATCTTCTCTACGCTTCGACCTTGAATCGCAACCTCCCTCTGATACCAAATTGTAACACCTCCCCTGTAATGAACGTATAATATGGGTCCGGCCGGGGCCCCACAACATACGGACGCCACAGCTTTAGCATTAAAAGTTGATATAGCTACCCACACTCAAAACTCTTTGCACAACACAGCAGAAAACAGAGCAGGACTAGAAGTTATCCACCACTAAAGAGTAAAACAAATGGCCTTAAGGCCTTACATCAAGTGTCCAAAAGAAAAAAATAATACATCAATCATGAAAGTGCTCAGCACTCCTAGCCTACCTCGGCATGCAAGCCGGTCAACAAGAGTCTCAAACATAACAACTCATAAGTAGTGCAGCAAAAAGAGAAAAACACTCCATGAGGTTTATGCCTTTCTGGCCGGCGAGCTAGCTCCTGCATGCGATCTTTGCGCTGAAAAATTTATTAGTAACGTGGGTCAGCAAAGGCTGACCTCAAACTGTGCAACAACAAATCTCCTCCCGGCCGCCCCTAACGGACCCCGGGGTACCCCTCCAACCTGTAAGTTAGCACTTCGTAGGCAATAATCATAAGCAAGAAAAGCAACTATGGAAAACAGGCTTGGATGTCACATACATCATACATGTTCTCTACTGGTTGAGCATAATATAAAAAGGGCCTACTTATGCAATCATGTATGCAATAACCCGGGTTTCACCCAAGGCACCCTAACTCGTATGCATCTAGCACATCATCACATCATATGGGTTCTCATTGATTCCCCATTGGCATAAAGCCGCAAACAAAGGTGTCACCATTTCCCCCAACGACTCACAGGCCGCCTCATGGACTTCTTGTCAAGGCCCCACCTGCTCAAGGTCTCAAACCCCGGGCTTGCCTACAAGCTCTGACGTCTCATGACAGGATTCCAACAAACACAAAATTGACCGATTCTAAGAAGCCTTGCCGGACCCCACCCGCTCATGGCCTCGTTGCCCGGGTTTGTCCCTATGCTTGGCATTCTCGTCAGTCACACAGAAGGGGACTAGTCTCGCCGGGACACTCTCCACACATGACGTGAACGTCACGGGATAGCCAGCCGACCACGGAGACCTAGCCACGCCTTGGCACAACACAAACCAAGACAAATCCACCCTAGTCCCTCCTTTGTACTGCAGCGTTTCCGCGCACCAAGGAAAACATCTCCAACTCGCGCGGAGCTAACCTTGTCCACCAAGGAAAACATCTACCGCCGCGAGGAGCTAACCTTGTCCGGTTCCGACTACACGTACTCACTCGAGAAAAGGGGGAAAACATCACCACATCACAAACGACATCTTGCTGCAACGGAAACTCTACGAGTCCTTAGCGTTTTATGCAAGATCACCGAGTAGGACTAACGATCGCGACAACGGCTTCACCCACCATGCCTAATCCACTAACGGAGCGGATCTCTAATGCAAAAATATGCCGAGGACGGACTCAATCAACCCGGAGGTTCCTCTTGAACCTTGGCAAACCAAAACCCCTCTCATTTGAGAGTTTGGTGCCCAAAAACTAGAAAGAAAGAAAATAAATGATGCTAAGACATGCATCCTAAGACCGAGAGGAGAGGTGTCGTTACCTTCCTACTCCTCTTCCTTGCCATGACAAAATGGCCGGATGGAAATCTTCGCAACGATCTAAGCTTCACGGATCCGGACTCGGCTCGCGATTTGGAGCACCGAAACTCCTCCTACAGCCCAAACTCTCCTTCTCCTTCTTCCTTGTTCTCACTTCTCTCTAGATCTTTAGTAAGAGAAAGCTTGGAGTAGAATGAGGGTTTTCAACCCTATTCTCGGACTTAACTCCCCAAGAACAGTCCTGAACCGTCAGATCCTAAAATCTGGGAAAGAATGGCCACGATCCGCCTGGAAAATAAAAGACCTGGGCCGAACACGGCCTGGCACACGCCCGTGTCTAGGGCCGTGTGCCTCATTCGCCGTCTCAAATCGACGCGCCTGGAACAGCACACGGGCATCCGACATGCCCGTGTTCAATCCGACACGCCCGTGTCCCCAATGACACGGCCATGTGGCCAGCCGTTGTGCCTCCATCGACACGGCCCCGAAACCAACCTGAGAGGTGACACGGCCTGGGACACGCCCGTGTCCCAAGCCGTGTGCCAAGTCTCGACACCCGTCGACAGGCTTTGTGTCGACACCGCGGGAAAACGTCGAGCGAAGATCGTCGACCAAGCGGGACACGCCCTGTGGCACGCCCGTGTCACAGGCCGTGTACCCCAGTCTCGACACTCGTCGAGCGAAAGTGTCGCCACCCGGGCCGAGTGTCGACACGGACTCGACACGCCCTGCACCACGCCCGTGTCGCAGGCCGTGTGCTCTACTCTCGACACACTGTCGAGTGAAAGTGTCGGCACTTGGGCCGAGTGTCGACACGGCCTCGACACGCCCTGCGACACGCCCGTGTCACAGGCCGTGTGCCCTACTCTCGACACATTGTCGAGCGAAAGTGTCGACACTTGGGCCGAGTGTCGACACGGCCTCGACACGCCCTGCGACACGCCCATGTCGCAGGTCGTGTGCCTCCTGCCAGAAACCCAAAAATTTCCAGAACTGCAGACTGACCCTCTTGCAAAACTGGGGTGTTACAACTTGCAGCTCAATTGGTGATGAGAGTTGAAAGAACTCCATAGTTAAGCGTGCTCGGGCTGGAGTAGTACTGGGATGGGTGACCTCCTGGGAAGTCCCCATAGTGCGGGCTTGACTATCGAGTTTACCTCATCAAAGGGAGGCTGTGGCCAACAACAACCCGCCAGTGGAGGGAGAGGGGTTGGGGTGCTTGGGCTGCAGCCCGGTAGCGTTGCCTAGAGCGGAGCCGTGACGCTGTCACGTTGGATCGGCTAGGGGCCTTATAGAGTGTAGGCCTTGTGGCTGAGTGTAGGCTTTGTGAAGAAGCTGAGTGTAGGTCTTTGGAGAAGAATGAGTTGTAGGGCCTCGGACCTGAGCTGTAGGAACCTGTTTGGGGTTCTGAGTGTAAGATCTAAGGATCTGAGATAGTGGAGGAGTTTGGCCGAATCTAGTACACTACTAGATAGGCGAAGGGGGAAAGTGGATGTACCCAAAACTTGGGGAACCACTATAAATCTGTGTGTTCACTGTGTGCATGTGTTATTCGGTGATTGCTGATTGATTGTTGTGAAAAAGTAGTTATAACTCTGTGAAATAATCTGCAATCTGCCTAAAAAGTTTAAAAAGATTTAGGTACCTATTCACCCCCCCCCCCCTCTAGGTGATTAGGTACAATTTCTTTCAAGTGGTATCAAAGCGAGGTTACTCAAAAAAGGACTTAACTGTCTGAGTAGATCCTGTTGGCAGATTCAGTCTAAGTAAATTACAGAATCAAGAAAATTAAGAACCATGGGTTCAACTGAGAATCATAAGGAACTTGGATCCATGAAGTTGCCCATTTGCAGAAATCTGGAGATTAGTCTTCAGAAGGAGAGAGACATTGTTGCAAGGTTTTCAAAACCTAAGTCTGTTCTACCTTTGATTGATGAATTTGTACATCAAAAGGGTAAAACTAGATTAGGTTTCACAAAACCTGCTAGGACTGTTCAGTCCAAGTCTAAGGGCAAAGCCCCAGCTCTCAACAAGCCTGCTGTAGATAGAACAGCTAGGAATGTACCTAAGAAAAGGTACAATAGGTTTGAGTGCTGGTGCTGTGGCAAGCTAGGCCACTTTGCCATAGACTGTTGGCATAATACTAATGCCAAAGTGAGTAGCAAACTGCCTGTTGGAAGATCTACAGGTAGCTTTGTTAAGAGGCAAACTAACCAGCACCAAGGACCCAAGAATTCTTTGAGTTCTAAGGTCAACTAATCTGTTTTGCAGGTGAGTCCAAATGGCCATGCCCCAATATGGTACTTGGACAGTGGATGTTCCAGACACATGACTGGAACTATGGGATTGCTAAAGGACTACACACCTATCAAGGATGGTCCTAAAGTCACTTTTTGTGGTTCTGAAAAAGGAATCATCAAGTGTTTTGGTAACATTTCTAACTCCCATATTACAATTACTCAAGTGGCTTATGTTAAAGGTTTGAAACATAACCTTATTAGTATAAGTCAACTGAGTGATCTAGGATATGACATCTCATTTATCAAAGATGGTTGTCATATCAGGAGGTCAAATGATCAAGAGATAATTTTGATAGGTTATAGAAAGAGGAATGTCTATTGCCTAGACATTATGATTGAGAACAATGGTTCTCCAGTGTGTCTTGTAGCTGATGAGAAAGTCTTTCATTGTGTCAAATGGCACAAGAGGCTAGCCCATCTCAACTACAAGACAATTGGCCAACTCTATAGCAAAGAGTTAGTGAGTAATGGTCCTCAAGTTAATTGTATGAAAGATGGAATATGCTCAACTTGTCAAAAGGGCAAGCAGACTAGATCCACCTTTAGTAGCATTGAAAACAAAGATACTGTGAGGTGTTTATACCTCTTGCATATGGATCTCTTTGGTCCTATGCCAGTTTACAGCCTAGGTAGGAAGGTCTATACCTTTGTAGTTGTAGATGACTACTCAAGGTTTTCCTGGGTGTTCTTCATTAGACAGAAATCTGAAACACCTAGTATCTTCTATAGCTTTGTCAAACAAATTCAGAATGAACTAGACAGTACAGTGGTCAAGATAAGAAGTGACCATGGTACTGAATTCCAGTCTGATAGTATGACAAAACTATGTGAAGAATTTGGGATATTTCAGGAATTTTCTTCACCAAGAACACCTCAGCAAAATGGCATTGCTGAAAGGAAAAATAGAACCTTGATTGAGGCTGGTAGAACCCTATTAAGTGACACATCTCTCCCAGAATATTTCTGGGCTGAGGCAGTTAATACTGCATGCCATGTAATTAATAGGGATACCATTACTAAAAGCCACAATAAGACCCCCTATGAAATTGTGAAAGGCAGAAAACCAAATCTATCCTATTTCAGGATCTTTGGTTGTAAATGCTTTATACTTAACAATGGTAAGTCTTACTTGACTAAGTTTGCTGCCAAATCCCAAGAGGGGATCTTTGTTGGGTACAGCAACAATAGTAAGGCTTATAGAGTCTACAACTTTTCTACTCAAGTTATAGAAGAGTCAGTACATGTAGTATTTGATGAAGCTAGACTTATTGACCATGAGTTGTCTAGAAGTATTTGCAGCTCCACAGGTGTGACTAAGAAGATGGACAAGCTCACTATTGAAGAAGGATCTACTGCAAGTCAGCATGTAGATGATAGTGGCTGTTGTCCAGGGGGAGTACTACATGTACCTAATGCAGAAGAAGAACAAGGAGTGCAGCAAGTTGAAGAAGCTGAAGGAGTTCAACCTGAAGCCAGGATGCCTCCAGCTAATAGGCATCTAAGAGATCATCCAGCAGATCAAATCATTGGTAATCTATGACAAGGGGTACAAACAAGGAGCTGAAATCAGAGTGCAACACTCTACTCCAGTTTTCTATCCCAAGTAGAGCCAAAGAAGTTTGAAGAAGCCATCCTAGACCCTCATTGGATTGAGGCAATGCAAGACGAGCTGAATCAGTTCAAGAGATGCAAAGTCTGGGAGCTTGTTCCTAAACCAAAAGACCACAACATAATTGGAACCAAGTGGATCTTCAGGAATAAGATGGATGAACATGGAGTCATTATTAAGAACAAAGCAAGACTGCTTGCTAAGGGATATAGGCAGGAAGAAGGTATTGACTTTGATCAAACCTTTGCTCCAGTAGCCAGACTGGAAGCCATACGGATGTTCTTGGCCTATGCAACCTATCAAGGATTTAAAGTATTTCAAATGGATGTAAAGTCAGCCTTTCTGAATGGTAATCTGAAAGAAGAGGTCTATGTGGAACAGCCATCAGGTTTTGTTGATTCAACTCAACCTAATTATGTCTATAGACTTAGGAAGGCTTTGTATGGGTTAAAACAAGCCCCTAAAGCTTGGTATGAAACCCTGTCTAGTTTCCTCATTGAGAATAAATTCACAAGGGGGAAAATAGACAAGACTCTATTCCTTAGGGAATCTAGAGGCAAGATAATACTAGTCCAAATATATATAGATGACATCATATTTGGGTCTACTGAAAGTAGTCTTTGCAAAACGTTTGCAAAGCTAATGCAAGGACAATTCGAGATGAGCAGTATGGGGAAACTTAAGTTCTTCTTGGGTCTCCAAGTTAGATAGACTGAGAATGGATTATCCATATGCCAGTCTAAGTTCACCCTAGAACTTATAAGGAAGTATGGTATGGATTCATCCAGTACCATGAAAACTCCTATGGGGTCAAGTATGTCTCTTAACAAAGATGATGCAGGGAAACCTATAGATGAGACTTTGTATAGAGGGATAGTTGGCTCCCTTCTATATTTGACTGCAAGTAGACCAAATATCATGTATGCTACATGTGTCTGTGTTAGGTACCAAGCATGACATAAAGAGTCTCATTTGACAGCAGTCAAAAGAATTCTAAGATATCTTAAGGGCACTCCTTATCTAGGCCTTTGGTAACCTAGGAATGGAGACTTTGATCTAATAGGTTATTCAGATGCAGATTTTGCAGGCTGCAAAGAAGATAGAAAAAGTACAACTGGAGCCTGTCAGTTCCTAGGTGGAAGACTGACTTCATGGAGTAGCAAGAAGCAAACAAGTGTGGCTATCTCCACAGAAGAATCAGAATATGTGGCTGCAGGAAGTTGCTGTGCTCAACTTCTATGGATACAACATCAGCTTGAGGATTATGGTATTCAGGTAAGTAGAACACCACTGTTTTGTGATTCTACTAGTTCTATATCTATTGCAAACAATCCTGTTTCCCATAGTAGACTTAAACACATTGAAATAAAATATCATTTTCTAAGGGAACATGTAGAAAAAGAAGATATATCACTAGAGTATGTTAATACAGATAATCAACTAGCTGACATGTATACTAAGCCCCTAGAAGAAACCAAGTTCAATAGGTTTAAAATTGAATTAGGTATGATAAACTTAGAATAAGTTTATAGAAATGGCTAAGTAAAATAGTGTCGACACACAGAGTTGTCTGTGTCGAGAAAGAAAAGAGGTGTCGACACTTCAGAGAAAAGGTGTCGACACATCTAGGATGTTGGTGTCGACACTTCAGAAAATTAGTGTCGACACATACAGGACAGGTGTCGACACATCCAAGGTGGTGTCGACACTTAGGCTTTACTCAGAATTAGTGAAGTAAAGTCTCGACTATGTGTCGAGCTAAGTGGTGTCGACACATAAACAAGTGTCGACACATATATTCTGTCGACTATACTTGTGCCGACACATTGGTGTCGAGACATTATAAGTCTGTGTCGACACTTTTCATCAGTGTCGACACAATTTGAGTTTGTTGACGCGCCCTTTCATCTTCAGTCCTAGAAAGATATAAATAGGATTTCGCCATTGTCTGTCGACACGCTCACTAAAGTTTCGAGAGCAAACTTGTGTATCGACACCTCTCTTCTCTCTATTCAAATTCTTCAAACTCTAATGGCGCCAAAGCTCGAAGAGAACGTAAATGAAGGCTATGAACTGGTGCGGCATGCATTTGATGATGCAGAATCGGAGATCAAGAATGTGGTAACCCTAGTTGCAGACTCAGGGTTAGATTTTCTTGTTTCAGAGCCAACCAAAATATGGAAGAAAGAAGTATTAGAATTTCTGAATGGAGCAACCCTAGACGACTCTGGACTCAAGATAAAGTCAAGGGTTCATGGAGAAAAGGTGAAGATCTCATCTAAGAGTTTGAGAAAAGTACTTCAGTTACCATGGACTAAGGAAGAAGAGGATGTTTCTGCTTCTACAACTAGGGAAGCATTAACTTGGTGTGGTCTGGATTCCAATATGAAAATTGCATCAGTGTTCAATAGGAAGGGGATGAACAACAAAGGAAAATTCCTCTCTGAAATTGTTGGAAAGGTGATCTTGAGTAAGCCTAGAGGGCATGACAGGGTATCAGCCCATATGTTCAGTCTCATGACAAGGATTATCTTCACATTGAAAACTGATTGGTCTGTAGTAGTCTTTGATAAGATTAAAAAGAGCATGAAGAAGCCCAATTTGGGTAGGATACTAAGTCTTTACTTGGCTGGTAGTATACCAGAAGTAATGAGCCAAGCTATAGGATCAAAGATCCATCACATGAGGAAGATGGACATGAGAATCTTCTCAAGATGGGATAGGGTCTTGTCTAAGGAGATGCCAACTCCTGAGAAGGAAACCCCACTAAAGAAGAAGAAGAAGACAGCCCCAGTGGCTCAAGAATCATCCAGCAGTTCAAAAGAACAAGTAGTGTTCACTCCTGATGAGGAAGCAGAAGGAAATGTTGGACAATCTCCAGCAAGACAAGATGATGCTGAGAGGCAGGGGGAGCTACCACAGGCAAGCCCTCTTCACCAGGATTCTATCCAGGGGGAGCCTCTAGTAGTGGAAGAGCCAACTCCACTAGAAAGTGAACAAGCTACTCACACAATACTTGAGGTACTCACTGAAATCAATACCTTAGTTTTCCCTATAGAGGATAATGTTTTGTCTGATTCATTAAATAATGTTAATCAGCAACCTCAGATTGATAGTCAACCCCCAGATGTTGTCATGGAGGACACATCTATTGCAGCTCAAGTTGTATCTGATCAAGTTGTTGATGAGACAAGGGATTCTCCATCACAATCTCAACAAGAGTTTACAATGGAAGATCTCTTCCTTAATCTAGACCAAACAGACTTTGAGAAGGAAAGTGCTGCTGCTGAGGGGGAGAATGCTCATGTTGAGGGGGAGCAAGTAGTAATTGTTGAAGAAACTGCAAGGAAAGAGCCTGAGAAACCAAAGGATGTTGAGGAGCTACCTAGGGAGACGGTAGAAATAGCAAGCACATCAGCTTCTGAAGATGATGAGGCTGCAAGAGCAAAGAAAAGGAAATTCCAAGTATTTAAAAGAAGGATCCAGAATTATAAGAAGGCTTTACAAACTATTGCACCACAGCCTACACCACAGCCAGCACCATCTGTAGATTATAGTTCTCTGATGGTTGCTACGCAAATAAAGCTTGATGAGCACAGGAAAGCCATAGAAACATATATGGATGAGGGGCATAAGTCTTTACAGTTTGATCTAGCCCAAGACATTAAGTCTATAAGATTTGAAATGAATCTAAATAAGAAGGAGATGACTGACTGCTTCCACAAGGGAGGGAATGCAGTAGTCTACTTAGCCACTCATTAGGAGAAAATAAAAGCTCAAGTGGATGACATTGCACTGAAGCAAGGATATGTTCTGGAGAACCAGCTCAGAATGAATGACAATTTGACTGCTTCACACAATGCAATTGTCACAGAGATGAAGAATATAGCTACTGGACAGACTACTTCTACTGCTACAGCTAAGGCAGAGTTTGCTAAAGCTTTACAAGAGGGTATAACCGCTGTTACTTCTGCTATTGAAAACTCTCAGAAGTTGATAACTGAAAAACTCCAAAGGTTGAAACCTTTCTTTAAAGATGGAGTAAACTATTTGGATAACCAAATAAGATTTCAAAAGGATGATCTAAGGGATCACATGGAAAGAGAAGTCATAAAGGGGGAGAGGGTGTTAGTCAAAGCCAGCTCTGATCATGCAAAGTGGATTTCTAATTCTATCAGAGCAACTCTTGGTTATCCTCCTTTATGTGATGATGATAATGTTGCTGAGTCTGGGATTAATCCTGCCTATCTTGGAGGTGAGCAAGCTGAAGTAGCTCAGGTGATCTATCCTCCACCAGACATTGATATGGTACAAGCAGATATATAGTCTATGTATAGCCCACCTGAGGGAATGCACAATGTTATCATAGAAAAAGTGGTTCAGCCAGTATCTGAGGCTGTACAAGAAGCTATACAGAAAGAACAAGAAGTCAGATTGTCTAAGAAGAGGTTTAGAGAGCAAGCTGAACAAAGGCCTGATTTTGAACAGTGGAGCCCCACTTCAAGGAATATTATCTTAACTGCATGGAAGGCTGCCAAGGATAATATTCAAGATAGAAACAAGTGGTTTTCTAAACTAGAGTGGAGAAAGCATGAGACCAGGCAAGAAGCCATTGTGTAATACAAGAGAAAGGCTAAGATGGGAAAGCTACCTCCTACTTCCCAGGAGCCTAGCAAGTACTTTCCCAAGCCTTATCATTACTTTGAGAGGCAAAAGATCAAAGCTGAAGAGCAAAAGAAAAAGGATCTTAAAGGCAAGAAGCCTGCTGATACTGAAGATGCTGAAGCCCCTGTGCAAGCAAAGATACAGTCTGGGAACGGCATAGTGATCAAGGAGGCTGAGCAGAAATAGAATAGCATTATCTTAAGTTTACTATGTAATCACTTGTATTAAAACACTCTGTAAACTTTTGTATAATGAATATGACAAAGCTGTTAGAACAATGTGATGTGTTATAAATCTATTTCATAATTGTTCTGAGATATATGTGTGTACATGTTTTGTTTAATACATGTTTATGTTTCCCTGATTGCATAATCCTGTTTTACATCATACTGTAATTTTGTTATGTATGGTGTATGTCATTGACTAAGGGTTATGACTTCTCCAAATAGGGGGAGATTGTTGGGTACATTGGAATGAATGTACCTGATTTGAAGAAGCCTCACACTACTCAATGATATACATCAAAATGTATTTGATGTATTTTGAGTTGCCTTGTGCAGGTTAAGTATTTGCAGGGAAAGATGAAAAGTTTCTAAGTCCATGTGTCGACACCCAAAAGGAAAGTATCGACACTTAAGAAAACTTGTGTCGACACCCACGCAAGCAGTGTCGACACTTGGAGTAATTGTGTCGACACCAGGGATGCAGAGTCGACACCAGACAGAAAGTGTCGACATATGAAGGCTGTGTTGACACTCAATGAAGAAAAGTCCAGTGAAGCAGTGTCGACACTTAGAAGTAGTGTCGACACCCAGAGAAACTGTGTCTACATCAGAAAGTGTCGACACTTGGAGGATGTGTCGACACTCAGCAAAATTCAACAGAGTCTAAGTATAAGTGTCGACATAATAAAGAATGTGTCGACACTCAGCAGAAGACTCAACACATGAAGAAAGTGTCGACACAATGATGAATGTGTCGACACACAACAGAAGACTCAATACATGAAGAAAGTGTCGACACTAGGAGGCTGTGTCGACACTCAGCAAAGTTCAACAAAAATTCTAAGTACAAGTGTCGACACAAAGGAGATGTGTCGACACTCAGCCAAAGTCTCAACAGAAGAAGAATGTGTCGACACAAGGAGCTGTGTCGACACTCAGCAAGTATCAACACAGAAGGCATGTGTCGACACCAATAAGATGTGTCGACACTGAACAAGTTCAACACATGAAGATGTGTCGACACAAAGGAGTTGTGTCGACACTTACTAGATTTCAACAAAGTACTGAAGAACAAGGAGTTGTGTCGACACACAATATCAGTGTCGACACATATTGAAGAAGCTGTGTCGAGAAGTAAAATCTACAACACAAGGAGTTGTGTCGACACCTTGAAGGCTAGTGTCGACACCTAGTTAACTTGTGTCGACACTTAGTCTATAAGTGTCGACACTTAAAGACAGATTGTCTCGACACTTTCAGACAGTTACAGTTATTTCAAGAACTGACTGGATGACTTGACAGCTGCCATTCCAGCCGGTCTACTGCACCTGTCAGAGTTGTCAGAAAGCTGTTAGGAACCGGATCAGCCGGTCACCATGAAGAAGGCCTATATATAGGCTTATTCTGTCAACAGAAGATGATGATTCAATACAGATTAACACAAATCAGTTGAAGTGATCTGAAGATCTAAGTAGTTGGAGAGAGAGAGCTCCATCCAAGAAGACAGCCGTTGGAACCAGGCTGTGAAGAAGAATTCAGACCTAGTTCTGAATCTTAAGTTGCAGTGATTGAAGATCAGCTGCAGAGAATCAATCCTATTGTGTTCTACATTCAAGAAGCTTTGAAGAAAAGCCAAGTGAGATTGTTCTCAGCAGAGTTCTTCCAAGAACTCATCAAGAACCTATCAATTCATCTCTCTTTTCTCTGAGTTGTTGGTATATTTTTTGTATTCTAAATTTCTTGTAGGATCCTTAGGGATCTGAGTTGTAAGCCTGCAATTATAAAGGCTGAGTGGTAGGGCCTGTGTGCCTGAGTGTAGGAGATCTATTTCTCTGAGTGTAGGCCTGTTGTGGCTGAGTGTAGGCCTTGTGGCTGAGTGTAGGCTTTCTGAAGAAGCTGAGTGTAGGACTTTGGAGAAGACTGAGTTGTAGGGCCTTGGGCCTGAACTGTAGGAACCTGTTTGGGGTTCTGAGTGTAAGTTCTGAGGATCTGAGATAGTGGAGGAGTTTGGCCGAATCTAGTTCACTATTAGATAGGCGGAGGGGGAAAGTGGATGTACCCAAACCTTGGGGAACCACTATAAATCTGTGTGTTCACTGTGTGCATGTGTTATTCTGTGATTGATGATTGATTGCTGTGAAAAAGTAGTTATAACTCTGTGAAATAATCTGCAATCTGCCTAAAAAGTTTAAAAAGATTTAGTCACCTATTCACCCCCCCCCCCCCCGCTCTAGGTGATTAGGTACAATTTCTTTCACACAGGCAACAATCTTCAGGAAAACAACATCAACAGCAACAACATCAACAAGCTGAAAGTCCTAAAAGGCCACTCTCTCCTCATGTTCCTTATGAAGATCCAGAAACAGCCAACATAGCTAGAATGGTCAGATTGCAGGAACTGGTAGGCCTCTCTATGATCAACAAGGCAAAGGCTGAAGGAAAGGATACTTCTGAATACACTACAATGTCCAAGTACAGGAGAGAAGAACTGAAAAGGTTTGATAAGGCTAATAAAATTTTTAATGTTGATGATTATATGAAATTGCATCTTGAAGCAGTGGTCCCTAGAGCTACATCTCTGAAGATTATAGGGGTTGCTGACATGACAATGACTATGGCACAAGCTTCAAATCCAAACAGGGAAATAGTCTTCACCAATCCAGGGGACAAGGGCAAGGACATAAAGCATTAGGAGAAAAAGCAAAAGAAGTGAAATATGAAATATTTTGTTTCTTTCTTTCTATCTTAAACTATCTCTTATTGTCTAAACAAAGCTTTTATGTAAATATATCTACTGCATGTGTTAATTATCTCTGCCAGATATATCTTTTTCCTACTTTGTTTGCTTTATGTTTTTATTTTGAGTCTATTAGTGACCTCACCCAAATAGGGGAAGATTGTTGGATCCCTAGTTTGATTTGGGCTAGGTTCACTAACTTAAGATGATGTGACCCAACATGTATAGCCAGGGTCAGAGTTGTGTCCTAGAGTCTAGGCCAAGTCCTAAGAGTCAACATCACATGGACAAGCCAACATCAGACTGCCAGAGACTCAAGACATAAAGTTTTCCTCAAGATTCAGAGAATTCTCAAGAGACTATGTAAAATGAGTTCAACGTTCGTCGAACTCAGGTCGACGATAGTCGTTCTCTGCTCGACGATCTTAGAGAAATATTCTCTGAGCTGAGCTCGATGAACTTCAGTCCAGATCGACGATCCTTGGATTTCATCTTCAAAATTCTAAGTCCAGACTATTCTCTTGACTCAGGTCGACGAACCTAGTTCTCAAGTCGACGAACTCCATTCTTTGGTCGAGGATCTCTGGACTCAATCTTCAGCATTTCAAGTTCAATTGGTTCTCCTGACTTAGGTCGACGAACTTAGTTCTCTGCTCGACGATCACTGGACTCTCTACTTCACCTTTCTGATTCCAGAAGTTATTAATTTGTCTAAGTCCAGAATCATTCTCAGCTCGACGAATTCGAGGTTCTACAAACTTAGCTCGACGAACACCATTCTTCGGTCGACGAATCTTTTGAGTATCACAGCATTCTGTCGTGACCATGTTCTCCAGTCTCAGGTCGACGAACCATGTTCTTTGCTCGACGGATTATGGAACCAGAAGACTTATGTCGACACTAGAAGAACTTCTGTCGACACCAAGATCATCGGTCGACATTGTGGAAAGGCTATGTCGACATCACACAGAAAACTTATGTCGACACTAGAAGAACTTATGTCGACACCAAGATCATCGGTCGACATTGTGGAAAGGCTATGTCGACATCACACAGAAGATTTGTGTCGACACACAGGAGTAATTGTGTCGACACAGGATATTTGACAACTCCAGAATAATTGTTGAACTCCAGTCGACGAAAATATTTACCATCTCGATGATTGGGCAAAGATCAAAAGAGACAGTAATTTAGTTTCAGTTCGACGATCATGGAACTCAGCTCGACGAACAGAAGACGTCTGGTCGATGAATACAATGTCTCAGCTCGACGAACTGTGAACTCAGGTCAACGAATTCATGTTATCTGTTCGATGATTCCAGACTTAGTTATTTTCGGCCTTCTGTCCCCACTCTAATGCTATAATTCCTGGGTAATTAATGCTCTAACATTCTCTGAATGTATCCGTTAGAATGAGATTTAATTATGGCCTTCTCCAGGATAATTGCTTGTCATTTTTCCACGGGACAGTTGGGGAAATAAATCAATGCCGATTATTCTCAAGGCTGTCAGCATTAATTACAGAGAAATTCAATTGTTTGAAAGATACAGAAGAAGAGAATAACGGATACAGACAGATAGATAGGCATACAGTGAATTAATCAAGAGAGACACAAACAAAGCTTCACACAGAATACTACTGACTAAGAAGCATACAGCAATTTGAAGAAGAAGCAAGAAGAACACATTTTTTAAATCAAGAGTCTTCCTGTTCTTCTTCTCTAGGACCTTGCTAAAGACATTCAAGCACTATCAGTCTAAAGCTCCTGGATCAAGTCTCTCAATTGAAGGCCTATCACGCTGTCCAAAGCTCCAGTTCTCCAGTACCCTTTTTCGGGGAGCTTTGACAACATCATTGAATCCACATAGTCTTCTCATTGTGATTGAGAAAAGAAGACTTCCATCACTCTCTCACCCCCACCTCTGTAAAGGGTTGTCATCTCCCTTCAAAAGTGACTCCTTGGTTGCAAGTCTCCTGATCAAAAGACTTGAGTTGGTTTTTGAGCACCTGATCAAAAGCTTATTGGTGTCAAGCACCTGATCAAAAATCTTAGTGGATTTCTACCAAGGGTGGTAGAAGAGTGGATGTACCCAGGTTGGGGAACCACTATGAAATTCTTGTGTCGTCTGGTTGTCTCCTTCTCTTTTGTTCTTGTTGTGCTTGTGATTTAGATTTATTGGTTGCTAGGTTATTAATTTATGCACTTTTGATATACAGCAAAAGCTGTAATAGTAGGTAAGAAATTTTTAAGAATATTCTATTCACCCCCCCCCCCCCCCCCTCTAGAGTATTTCTGATCTAACACTCACTTTCACGTCCTTATACCAAGAACCGATAGGCAAAAGTGTATCTCTCCCTATATCTTGCTTCTAGCCTCCCCTAGATCTATCTCGATCTAGACGCCGCACACAAGGCAATGATTTCTCCCTAAGCCACACAAGGACTTGGACGCCACGCACAAGGAGGCGATTTTCCAAAAAGCCACACAAGGACTTAGATGCCACGCACAATGCGGCGATTTCCCCTAAGCCAAGCAAGGACTTAGATGCCACACACAAGGCAGCGATTTCTTCCTAAGCCATGCAAGGACTTACACGCCACGTACAAGGCGGAGATTTCTCTAATGATTACAAAGATGATAAGATAAGTTACAATATAGAAATTCAGAATAAAAACTCCCGAAAAATAAAGCTCTGAAGACGATGTCGAATCCTTACAAAGATTGCCTGAGATCCTGCACACGAACCGTCTCTTCTTCGCTCCTGAACGTTCTTGAGGAAATGTGAGTTTTCTGAAGGTTGGAGCTCTCTAGATGGAATGCATGGGAAAAATACTCCAGATAAACTAATTCCCCCATCTCCACAGAAAAATGAATCACTTATATATATTAGCAATATCGCTCGGGGACACTAGCTATCGCTAATCAGCGATATCCTATCTGGATACCACGTGTCCCACGATTTTGAGTTTTATGCGAGAAAAGTCGATGGTGGCGCTATCGTCGGGCGACAGTGGCTATCATCTAGCGATATCTCCTTCACACTTTTGCAATCTGAACTATTTCCAAAGTGTAGATGACTTCGATCTCATTACGGAATGGGGTGGCACGTTCCATAACTCCTCCCGGCTTGAAAGTTATGGTTGTTTGAAGTTTAGCACACAAAACTCGTCATCATTTTTTTTCCAAAGTGTACACACCCCTGGATCATGCCCATGACTGAGGACTTGTCTCCTCATTCAACATGTACAACCTGTACATTATAAACACACAAAGGAGTAGATCAAATACATCACCGTATTTGTTATTCTCAAACCAAGAGATGCGGAATGCATGCCCCAACAACATTCAAAAAGGTAGCTTATGTAAGTAGTCTCAAGCATAACCTAATATTCATAAGTCAATTATGTGATGAAGTTTATCAGGTATCATTCAATCAATCTTCTTGTATTATTACTTCTAGTGATAACAAAACTATTTTAACTGGAATTAGACAGGCAACATATATGTAGTAAATTTTAAATATGCTAATTCATAAATTTGTTTATTTAATCAAATTAGTTCAACCAATGAACTATGGCATAAGAGATTAGGTCATGTAAATCTTAGGAACAATAATAAATTATCTAGGGACAACCTTGTTAGGGGACTACCTTCTGGTTCTTATAAGAAGGAAAGACTCTAGTGGGCTTGTCAATTAAGCAAGCAAACTAAAAATATTTTTAAATCCAAATCTAAAAGTGATTCACCCATGATTTTGTACTTGTTGCATATGGACCTTTTTGAACTTATTGCAGTAGAAAGTCTGGGAGGGAAATCCTACACTTTAGTTATTGTAGATGACTTCTCAAGATTCACTTGGGTTTTCTTTCTGAGATAGATGTGCAAACACACAAATATTTATTGTGGTGGCACTTTCCCTCTTTCATCACGCATTTCTTTTTCAGTGCTGAAGACTTGGGCTCTAGTCCAGACTTAGGTCCTACTTTTATCTTCTTGAAGCCCTTGACCTTGCCCTTGCCTTTATGCACCATCAGTATGGGACTAGCAGGCTTAGCCTTCTTCATGTTGATTTCAGCAATTCTTAACATGCCTAGGAGCTCGAGTAGTGTCTTGTCTATTTCATTCATGTTATAGTTTAAGACAAACTGCTCATAACTGTCCGGCAACAATTGCAGGATCAGGTCTATGGCCAACTCTTGGCCCAGAGGGAACCCTAGTCTTTCAAGGTTCTCGATATACCAAATCATCTTGAGTACGTGAGTCACTACTAGGTCCCTAGCTCCCATCTTATACTGGAACAATGCCTTAGTGATGTCGAATCTCTCTTGACGAGCGTGCCTTTGAAACATTTTCTTGAGATGCTCGTCAATGTCCTTCCAACCCATGTTCTCATGTTGCTTCTGAAGCTCAGACTTCTTGGTCGCTTGCATGAGACATTCGACGTCTAAGAAATCGTCGAGATACTTCATATAAGCATCTTTACCAGCACGAGACGCATTCCCGGCTAGCTCATCAGGGGATACCTCTTCCAAAACATAGAGCTCGCGCTCATGCCTGAGAACAATTTTCAGGTTCATGTACTAGTCCAAATAATTTGTACCACTCAGCATCTCCTTCTCAAGGATCGCTCTGAGGGACAGGTTGGAGTGTGAACCGCTTACCATGGAAATTCTACAAGATCAAGCAAAGCAAATTAGTAATACATTTCAAAATATAAATTTCATTCGATTAGGACTTTAATCAAAATAACTCCCACTATTTTTATCAAACTGATAACGATCGATATCACTTTGAAGAGTTTACCGTGTAACCCACTTAGTGGAAAAGATTCATATTTAACTAACACTATGAGTCAGCTTTGGCTTTTCTCTCATAATGCAACTATTTAGGTAGGCAACGCTTGCCAATTGCATCACTATGCAATTCCTGTTTGGCTGGTGAATAACACTTTATTCGCATCCATCATATGGTGCATGTCAACCCTATGCCTGTGGGCACTCAACCTTTGAGGTCACCCAGTTAAGATTGACCCGATGTTGACAGTGGGTTATCACAAATATCCGCTCGCACCCTTACAAGATAGATTAATGCACCTTGCTTTCGCAAACTCACACTTCATCGATCGAGGCAGGAAGAGTGTCAGCCATCGGAAGGCATCTAAATACTTAATATTGCTTAAGGGATTTTTATTCTTGATTAACTCTTTAATCATGGTTAGCATTTAACCAGTGTGCACATCAAGAAAAATAAAATTCAACAAGCATAATCCAAACGAATCCCAGATATGCATAAGAATCATCAACACTTGATGAACTGGGCTAAGTCTGAACATCTAAAACATTTCTAAATCTTCAGACCTACATGCACTGGATATGAGCAACACCAACTCCACTTACACAGTAGACAAGCTCATCACTTCATGTGAAATTCAAAATCTAGCACATGCTTAGTTTCACAAACCAATAAAGTGATAGATACTGTTAAGGAGTAAACTTCAAAGAAATCGCATGCATTATTGGGAAGATCCAAGACTAGATTTGGGCATTTTGAAAACTTCTAAATCTCTAAATCTACACGCCATGGATTTAGCAACTTATGAAGTATTGAATATTGCCGAGAAACTGGCTCTGATACCACTATTGGGTTTTTGGGATGATACAACAATTGTGTAAGCAGCGAAAATAAGAACAAGAAAAACCCAAATGAGTTCGGATCTGACAATATTCATGAATCAAGAAGTAAAGCATGATGTAATAAAATTACCTTTGATGGATTGAGTCTACACTCAACCTAGATGCTCTAGAAAAATTGGTCGGCCACTCGGCGACATGAGTCTTGAGCGTAGAAAGGATATTTGGGCCTCTACAGGAAATCCACACGATTGGTATAACCTGTAGCAACTTGTCGAACAAGCACTATGTCGGTAGAAGACACCGAATGTCTCCACAGACTGCTAGGTCTGTTGAAGGAGAGGCGGCAGCGACACTTGCCGGGATCAGGATTGGTGACGGCAAAGGGATTGGCGGAATGCTTCCGTCTGAATTTTAGGGCCTTCCACCTTTCGCACAGTGACGACTCGTGTGGTTAGACAGAATGAAAAACGTAGACAGTAAACCCTAAACTATACTATTTATACACAAGGAATAAACAGAATAGGCTCTATCGATATTAGTAGTCCCAAGACTTAGATTCCAGAATTTCAGCGAGTCAATAATTGACTCAGCACGGCCATTGAATGAACTTGGCACAGTCAATGCTGCTGCGTTATGGCATTCAGTGAACTCAACAAACTAAACGCCAAAAGGCCAGATGAGTTGAGTGCGTTATGTGAACTCAATGCTGTCAACGCTGTTGCGCCATGGCATTGAGTGATCTCAATGCTGTGAATGCTTTCGCGCCACGACGTTGAGTGATATTAACACACTCAATGCCAAAGGCCAGAAGAGGCATTCAACGAATGCGCCAAAGGCCAGGTTCACCAAATGGCGTTCGACGAATGCGCCAAAGGCCAGGTTCGCGAATGGCGTTCGAAGAATGCGCCAAAGGCCAGGTTCGTCGAATGGCATTCGACAAATATGCACCAAAGGCCAGATTAGTCGAACGGCATTATACGAATCTACGCCAAAGGCCAGATTCATTGAATGACATTCGACGATTGTGTCATAGAATATATTAAGCCTTTTTTCCTTTTCTTTCAACGTATCATATGTGCTATACTATATAGATCCAATCTCCCAATTTCTCCACAATCTTATGTGCAACCCTGATAGGCTCATACTGAGTTTGTAGTGAGGCTACATGCTTGATCAATTACAGATCACTCTGGTAGCACCAACACTATACCCCAATATGGTACTTGGACACTGGTTGTTCCGGAAACATGACTGGGACAAGGAGCAGCTTGAAGGAGTTCACCCCAATGAAAAATGGACCCAAGGTTATCTTTAGAGGTTCTGATAGTGGGGTAACTAGAGGGTATGGTAAGATTTCCAATGGCATAGCCACTATCACAAAAGTGGCTTTTGTTGAAGTGTTTCAACACAACCTTATAAGCATAAGCCAACTCTTTGATCTTAGCTATATTATTGTCATCCACAAGGATGAGTGCCTTATTAGGAGTTCAGGTGACCAAGAGGTCATATTGACTAGCACTAGGAGTAGAAATGTTTACTATTTAAACTTTCTATGTCTGAACTCAAATTCTCCTATTTGTCTTATAACAAATGAAAAAGTCTCATATTGTGTCCAGTGGCACAAAAGACTATCTCACTTGAATAACAAGAATATTTGCAAGCTATTTAGTCATGAGTTAGTTAGGAATGGTCCAAATATGAAATGCACCATGGACAGTATTTGATCAGCTTGACAAAAGGGTAAGCACACCAAAGCTTCCTTCAAGGGCACTAGTTCCAAAGATCCTGTGAGGTGCTTATACCTCTTGCATATGGACCTATTTGGTGTTATTCCTGTTCATAGTCTTGGTATGGAAGTCTACACCCTTTTGGTGGTTGATGACTATTCCTAGTTTACTTGGGTGTTCTTTCTCAAGAAAAAGAATGACACCCTTGATATCTTCATCAATTTTGTCAAGCAAGTTCCGAATGAGGTTAGCAGTTCTATGGTCAAATCAGAAGTGACTATGGAACTGAATTCCAATATGAAGGCATGACAAAGTTTTGTGAAGAGCATGAGATTCATCAAGAGTTTTCTTCTCCTAAAACTCCCCAGAAAAGTGGGATTGTTGAGAGGAAAAATAGAACTCTCATAGAGGCTTGAAGAACTCTATTGTGTGACACAACTCTCCTAGAATATTTTTGGGCTGAGATAGTAAATACTGCATGTCATGCCCTCAACAGGGCCTCAATCACCAAAAGCCAAAAGATGACTCCCTATGAGATCTTGAAAGGCAGAAAACCAAATCTGGGATATCTCAGAATCATTGGTAGTAAGTGTTATGTGCTCTATAATGGAAATTCCTATGTGACTAAGTTTTCTGCCAAGTCCTTTGATGGGAATTTTGTTGGATATAGTAATAATAGTAAAGCCTATAGGGTATACAACTTGAAAAGCCAAGTTATAGAAGAGTCTGTGCATGTAGTCTTTGATGAGTCTAGCATGATTAACAGGGAGCTGTCAAGCTCCTCCTCCAGTACTGCAGGTACAGAACAGATGATGGACAATCTGAACATCAAGGAAGCTGCACCAGTTATCCAAGATGAAGTGGATACTCCAGAAGGTCTACCAGACACACTTGGAGCAGAGAATGATCAGCAGGAGGTTGTTCCTGAAGCTATTGCTAAAAGAAGATTACCTCCAGCAATTATGCATTTAAGAGACCATCTTGTTCACCAAATAATTGGTGAACCAAGCCTTGGAGTAGTGACAAGAAGCATAAATCTGAATATAACTATGTATGCAAGCTTCCTGTCATAAGTGAGCCAAAGATGTTTGAAGAGGCCAACATAGATCAATTCTAGATAGTGGCTATGCAAGAGGAACTGAACCAGTTCAAAAGATACAAAGTATGGAAGTTGGTTCCCAGACCTCATGGACATAATATCATTGGAGTCAAGTGGAGTTACATAAACAAACTTGATGAAAATGACATTATAATCAAGAATAAAGCAAGATTAGTAGCTAAGGGGTACATGCAGGAAGAAGACATTGATTTTATTCAAACCTTTACCCCTATAGCAAGGTTGGAGGACATATGATTGTTCCTTGCATGTGCTGTACACAAGGGATTCAAGGTCTACCAGATGGATATGAAGTCAGCCTTTCTGAATGGTCACTTAAAAGAGGAAGTCTATGTTGAGCAGCCTCGAGGTTTTGAAGTTTCTAACTCACCTGATTTTGTTTATAGACTTAGGAAAGCTCTATATGGGCTAAAGCAAGCCCCCAGAGAATGGTATGAGACTTTGTCTAGCTTCCTCATTGAGAACAAATTCTCAAGGGGGGAGATAGACAAGACCCTATTCCTAAGGGAGTCTAAGGGTAAGATCATCCTAGTTCAGATCTATGTAGATGACATCATCTTTGGATCTACTAATGGCTACCTCTGCATAAAGTTTGCCAAACTTATGCATGAGAAGTTTGAGATGAGCAGTATGGGTGAACTTAAGTTCTTCATGGGTCTATAAGTAAGACAGACTGATGATGGCTTGTCCATATCCCAATCTAAGTTCCCAAGCTAGGGAGTAAATAAAGAAATTTTTATTGAAAATTCCTCCACCATGAGAACTCCCATGGTCTCAAGTATGCCCATATGAAAAGATGAGGTAGGGAAACCTGTTGATGAAACATTTTATAGGGGTATAATTGGTTCCCCTCTCTATCTAACTACAAGTAGGTCAGACATCATGTATGTTATATGTGTTTGTGCTAGGTATCAGGCTTATCCCAAAGAATCTCATTACTCTACTGCAAAGAGAATTTTGAGGTATCTTAAGGGCACACCAGATCATGGCCTGTAGTACCCTAGGAATGGAGAGTTTAAACTAACTGGCTATTCAGATGCAGATTTTGCAGGCTGCAAAGAGGACATGAAGAGCACTTCTGGCACCTATCAATTCCTGAGTGGAAGACTAGTTTCATTTATGTTGGGTACATTGGAAAATGTGTACCAGATTTGAAGAAGCCTCACCTTACTCAATGATATGCATCAAGGTGTATTTGATGTTATTTTGAGTTTATATGTGTAGGTTAAGAAAATGCAAGAATGCAGGAAAAGGTTTCTAAGTCCATGAGTCGACACCAGAGAAGCTGTGTCGACACTTATGAAGGCTTGTGTCGACACTGGAGAAAAACTATGTCGACACCTCGAGTCAGCTCTGTCGACACTTGGAAAGGCTGTGTAGACACCAGAAGAAACTGTGTCGACACACAGAGGCAGTGTCGACACAGAGAAATTTAGTCGACATCAACTGTGTCGGCACACAGATGCAGTGTCGATACACAGAAAAGATTAGTCGACAACAACTGTGTCGACACACAGAGGCAGTGTCGACACATAGAAGATTTTGTCGACATCAACTGTGTCGACACACAGAGGCAGTGTCGACACACAAAAAAGATTAGTCGACATCAACTGTGTCGTCACACAGAGGCAGTGTCGACACACAGAAGACTTTGTCGACATCAACTGTGTCGACACACAAGACTTGTGTCGACACATGGCAGAGTTTCAACAAACTTAATTTTTGTGAAGAAAAGAAGTGACTGTGTCGAAGCACAGAACTAGTGTCGACACATTCTATAGAAGATGTGTCGAGAAGCAGTGTCAACACCAAGAGAGCTGTGTCGACACCACCAAGGCTAGTGTCGACACTTAGTCTACTTGTGTCGACACATGATGAAGATCAGTCTCAACACTTTGCTGACAGAGACAGAATTTCAAGAAGTGACTGGAAGACTTGACAGCTGCCATATCCAACCGGTGTACTGCAACTGTCAGTACTGTCAAAAGATTCGTTAGAAACCGAATCAGCCGGTTACCATGGAAAAAGTCTATATAAGGACATTCTCTATCAACATAAGACAATAAATTGAAGAATAACACACATAGAGATACATACAAACTAAAGAAGATTTTCAATAGAAGATCTAAGAAGACATTCTCAAGTGGTGATCTACTCAGAGTTTGTCTAGAGAAGTAAAAGAAGAATTCAGAAGAATTTGGAGAGAGAGAGCTCTATTTATTCAAGTGAAGAAAGAGACTTACATCAACAAGTCTCTCAAGTGCAGAGTTTGAACCACTCTGCCAAGAAGGATTCGGATTGATTTCTGAATTTCAAGAAAGAAGCTGATTGAAGATCAACTACAAAGGAGATCAACCATACTGGGTTTAGATTCAAGAAGCTTTGAAGAAAGCTAAGTCAGGTCGATCTCAAACGTCAGATTCTTTCAAGAACTGATCAAGAAACTGTCCATCCATTCTCTCTCAACAGGGTGGTAGTTAAAGTTTAGATTTACATCTATTTTCTGTAGGATATTTTTAAGATCTAAGTTGTAAGCCTGATTTATAAAGGCTGAGTTGTAGGAGATAAGTTCTCTGAGTGGTAGGCCTTGTTGAAGGCTGAGGTAGGGCTGTGAGCCTGAGTTGTAGGAGATTGTCATCTCTGAGTTGTAGGCCTTGTTGAAGGCTAAGGTTGGGCAAATTGCCTGAGCTGTAGAAGTGTGGACTCACTCTGAGTTGTAGGAGCCTTGTTTGGGTTCTGAGCTATAAGATCTGAGTATCTGAGTAGAAGGAAAGAAGTTAGGCCGAATCTAGCACATTGCTAGATAGGCGAAGGGGGAAAGTGGATGTACCCAGACCTTGGGGAACCACTATAAATTAGTGTGCAATCTGTGAATGTGTGTGGTATTAGTAATTCTGTGCTATGATAACTGTAGAAATATCTGTTTTAGTTAATTAACTGAATTACAATTGATGCCTTAGAAGAAAAAGGAATTACACCTATTCACCCCCCCCCCCCCTCTAGGTGTTTAGGAACCAATTCTTTCAAGTGGTATCAAAGGTAGGTAGCTCAAAGAAAGACATAACTGTCTGAGTAAGATCTGTGAGGCAGAAATAAGTTAAAGAAGATGGGTTCAGGAGAAAACCATAAAGAACTTGGTTCAATGAAGTTGCCGATCTGTAGGAAGGAAATTTTTGGAATATGGAGGGAGAGGGTCAGATTATTTATGAAGGCATCTGATCCTAGAATTTATATAACAGTTCAGGAAGGACCATATGTTCCAATTAAGGTTTCTGTTCTTGATGCTAATCAGAGGATTCCTAAGGATTTTTCAGAAATGACAAAGGATGAGATCATCTTGGCCACAATGGATAAAAGAGCACAGAACATTATAGTAAGTGCCATAGATGACTCAACTTTCCAGAATCTGATTCACTGCAAAACTTCCAAGGAAATGTGGGACACATTGGTTGCCTACATGGATGGTTATGAAGAGGTTAGGCAAGATAGAAAGTCTATGCTTAATCAAGAGTATGAGTGTTTCAGATAAGCCAAGTCTGATAGTATAACTGAATGTTATAAGAAGTTATACAGAATAATAAATGAATTAATGTCCTATGGAAGAATCTTCAGTACTTATGAGTTGAATGACAAATTCCTTAGGTCATTGACTAAGGATTGGGATTCAAAGATCTGTGTCATAAGGGAAGTGGCCAGACTGGCAAAGATTTCACATCCAACACTGTTTGGTAAATTGCTATCATATGAGATGCAGCTGTTGGCCAAAAAGGAGGAAGAAAAATATACAAAGGTTGACCATAAAGAAAAGTCTGTGGCATTCAAGGTAGAAGCCACAATGAAGAATAGGAGAATGTCTCCATCTTCTCCTAAGAAAGATGCAGAAGTGAACTCAGAAAATTCTGATAATCCCATTTCAGACAACAGTAATTCAGATGAAGACTTTACTGCTTTCACTAGGTAGTTTCAGAGATTCTTAAAGAAGAAGCAGTGGAAATCTAAGCCATCCTCATCTTAGTCCAAGGATGACTATTATCAGAAGAGAAAATCATCCAGGAAGGACAGGAGTGGGACAAATCCTAGCAAGTCAACTACATCAAAGATCATTTGCTACTACTGTAACAGACCTGGACATGTTGTGGCTGACTGTACAGACAAAATGAAGGAGTCTACTAATAAAAAGAAGTCTCAGCACAAGAGCAAGAAGGAGAAATCCTTGGTAGCTAAGAAAGAGAAAAGTTGGGCAGATCAATCAACTTCAGAGTCTGAATCTAAGCCTGAGGCCTATATTGGTTTGTTTGCAACTGAAGAGGAAGTTGAGTTCTTGAGATTACTGGACTCTATCTATGAGCAAGAAGACCATCAGTGCAAAGGACTGATGGCTATGTCTGAAGAAGACCAGTGCCAGGATCAACCTGACCCCAACAAGGTAAAATGTTCATCTGTAGATTATGATTACTTCACTGGGTTAGAACCAGATGCATCTGCATCAATAGATGTGGATGGGTCTGAATCTGAAGGAGATATTCATCAGCTTATAGATGAATATGGGGATTTGTTGCAAGCACTCAAGAGAAGCAAACACTTGGCCAAAAATCAGGCTAAGGAAATTGCAGCTCTTAAGTTGGCTGCATCTGATTCAGAGAAGCTACTGGATCAGAAGATGAATGAGATTGTCAGGGTGAAAAATATTATTGTTATTCAGATGGGTATAATCACATTCAAAAATGATCAGATCAAAAGTCTGGAAGACAGACTTCAGAAAGAGAAGGAGATAGTGGCTAGTTTCTCTAAGCCAAAATCTGTCCTACCCCTAATTGATGACTTTGTGCCACAAAAGGATAAGGCAGGATTAGGTTTTAAGAGAACTTCATGGGCTGCACAGTCCAATAAGAAAGGCAAAGCCCCAGCACAAAATAATAGATCTACTGCTAACAATACAGCTAAGATTGTACCTAAAAAGAGGTATAATAAGTTTGAGTGCTGGTGCTGTGGCAAGATAGGCCATTATGCCTTAGACTGTTGGCACAATACCAGTGTCAAGAAGGATAGCAGTCTACTTGTTAAAAGAGCAGCAGGCAGATTTGTCAAGTTTCAGGCTAACTTGAACCAAGGACCCAAAAGTTATTTGTGTTCTAAGGTTAAGTAATCTTTGATGCAGGTGAGTCTAAGTTGTCATGCCCCTATATGGTACTTGGACAGTGGATGTTCCAGGCACATGACTGGAATAAGGGGATTGCTGAAGGACTACTCACCAATAATGAATGGGCCTAAAGTAATTTTTGGTGGTTCTGAAAAAGGAGTCATCAAAGGGTTTGGTAATATTTCTAACAACCTAATCACTATCACTCAAATGGCTTATGTGAAGGGTTTGAAACACAACCTAATAAGCATTAGCCAGCTGAGTGATCTTGGATATAACATTTCATTTGTCAAGAATGGGTTTCATATCAAGATGTTAAGTGATCACAAAGTCATATTGACTGGCTATAGAAATAGAAATGTGTATTGCCTAAATTTTGAGTTTGAGAATAAAAATTATCCTATCTACCTTGTGGCTGATGAGAAAGTCTCACATTGTGTCAAATGAAACAAGAGGCTAGCTCATCTTAATTATAAGACTATTGGCCAACACTTTAGTAAAGAGTTAGTGAGGAATGTTCCTCAAGTTAAGTGTTATAAGGATGGGATATGCTCAGCTTGTCAAAAAGGCAAGCAGACCAGATCCTCCTTTCATAGCCTTGAAACCAAAGACTCTATGAGGTGCTTATACCTCTTGTATATGAATTTATTTGGTCCTATGCCAGTTCATAGTCTAGGTAGGAATGTCTACACTTTTGTGGTTGTAGATGACTATTCTAGATTTTCATGGGTATTCTTTCTGAGGCAGAAATCTGAAACCCCAAATGTCTTCTACAATTTTGTCAAACAAATTCAGAATGAATTAGATAGTTCAGTGGTCAAAATCAGAAGTGACTATGGAACTGAATTCCAATCTGAAAGTATGACAAGGTTGTGTGAATAATTTGGGATTCATCAGGAATTCTCCTCACCAAGAACACCTCAGCAAAATGGCATTGCTGAAAGAAAGAATAGGACATTGATTGAGGCTAGAAGAACACTATTGAGTGACACTTCTCTCCCAGAATATTTCTGGGCTAAGGCAGTAAACACTATATGCCATGTGCTCAATAGGGCTTCCATCACCAAAAGCCACAAAAAGACACCCTATGAGGTTATGAAGGGCAGAAAACCAAACTTATCCTATTTTAGGATCTTTGGTTGCAAGTGCTATGTACTTAATAATGGCAAGTCTCACCTAACTAAGTTTGCTGCCAAATCCCAAGATGGAATATTTATTGGGTATAGCAACAATAGTAAGGCTTATAGGGTCTACAATTTGGCTACTCAAGTTGTAGAAGAGTCAGTTCATGTCATTTTTGATGAATCTAGACTTATTAACAGTGAGTTGCCAAGTAGTTCTTGTAGCTCCACAGGTATATAGCAGAAGATGGACTAGCTTACTATCAGAGAAGATCCAACTTCAAAGCAGGATGTGGAAAATGGTAGTTGCTGTACAGGGGGAGTATAAGACACTCAAGAGGAAAATGAAGACCATGAGGGGCAGCATAATGAAGAGATTGAAGAAGGTCAAACTGTTGATAGATTACCTACAGCAATTAGACAGTTAAAGGATCATCCTGCACACCATATCATTAGTGATCCAAGACATGGAGTACAAACAAGGAGCAGGAACTTAAATACAGTTCTTTGCTCAAGCTTCTTATCTCAACTAGAACCCAAGAGATTTGAAGAAGCTATTCAGGACCCACAATGGATTGATGCTATGTAGGAAGAGTTAAATCAATTCAGAAGGTGCAAGGTCTAGGAGTTGGTACCAAAACCAAAGGGCCACAATGTCATAGGGACAAAGTGGATTTATAGAAATAAGCTTGATGAGAGTGGGATAATAGTGAAGAATAAGCAAGACTAGTTGTCAAAGGATACAGGCAGGAAGAGGGCATTGACTTTGATCAGACTTTTACTCCAGTGGCAAGGTTGGAAGCAATCAAGCTATTCCTTGCCTATGCAGCATATCAAGGCTTCAAAGTGTTCCAAATGGATGTTATGTCAGCATTCTTAAATGGAAACTTAAAAGAGTAGGTCTATGTAGAGCAACCCTTAGGTTTTGTTGATCCACTCAAACCTAATATTTATAAACTTAGGAAAGCTTTGTATGGGTTAAAACAAGCTTCAAGGGCTTGGTATGAAACCCGGTCTAATTTCCTCATTGAGAACAAATTCTCAAGGGGGAAAATAAACAAGACTCTATTCCTTAGAGAATCCAAAGGAAAGATTATCTTAGTCCAAATATATGTTGATGACATAATATTTGGTTCTACTGAAAATAACCTTTGTAGAAAGTTTACAAAACTTATGCAAGGGAAATTTGAAATAAGCAGTATGGGAGAACTTAAGTTCTTCTTGGGCCTCCAAGTAAGATAGACTGATGATGGCTTGTCCATATCCAAGTCTAAGTTTACCCTGGAGTTAATTAAGAAGTATGGTATGGAGTCATCCACTACCATGAGAACTCCAATGGGGACAAGTATGTCTCTAAGCAAAGATGATGCAGGGAAACCTGTAGATGAATCTTTATATAGAGGGATAGTTGGCTACCTCCTATATCTGACTGCTAGTAGACCAGATATGATGTATGCTACATGTGTCTATGCTAGGTACCAATCCTGCCCTAAAGAATCTCATTTAACTATTGTTAAAAGGATCTTGAGATATCTTAAGGGCACACCTAATATAGGCCTTTGGTATCCTAGGAATAGAGATTTTATACTAGTGGGCTATTCAGATACAGAGTTTGCAGGTTGCAAAGTAGATAGGAAAAGCACAACAGGCACCTGTCAATTTCTAGGAGGAAGACTGGTGTCATGGAGCTGTAAGAAGCAGACTAGTGTGGTGATAATACGATTTATAGTCAATTATATTAGGGTATTTTCAGGGTTTCAAAGCAAATCATTTCTTGTAAAGTGCTTATTTTGATTCACCTTTGTATATATTTTTGTCGCTAATGCGTTTTTTTGCTTTTTGCAGGTTTTGACGGCTTTCAGCCGAATTTTACTGTGACACGCCCCATGGTCATGCCCTACCTGGGCATGTACCTAGGGCGTGTAACCCAGAGGAATGAAGCAATTGGTCCGAAACTGCATTCCGTGGAAACTTAGTGTACACGCCCTCTATCATGCCCATTTCACATCCGACACGGGCGTGTTCCAGAGGCGTGTCCCTAGGTTCCGAGGAATCGCCGCAACGTGCTCATTTTTCCCGCTCCACCGTCGCACCGAAAGTGTCACGCCCCAGGGTCACGCCTGACCCGGGCATGACATATGGGCATCTACTTCAGCAACCGCGCCCGTCACCTCCAGCATTCAATCCCAGCTCAACAAAGTCACGCCGCAAAGAACACGCCCTAGGTACACGCCCTACCAGGGCGTGACTTGTGGGCGTGTACTTCAGCTACTTCGCCAGAATTAAATTCCAGCCAGAAAAAGTCGCACCGAATTTGTCACGCCCCAGGGTCACGCCCGACATGGGCGTGACAGGGGGGCGTGACCCGACCCGAAAAAAACTATAAATAGAGCCCAACTCCAAGGGTTCAGGGACACCTTTTGGATTGAGAGGGGAGGTTCTGTCCTTTGTATTTCTGAACTTTTTCAAGCATGTCTCTTCATTTTTAGCTCTTCTTATCTCTAGCTTTATGCTTTCCCTGTATTAACTCCTAGCTTCTTTCTGCAGTATAATGTTAATGATAGTGTAGTTTACTTTCCATGCACTTGTAATCTCTGGTTTTCAAGTTGTAAGATCCCTGTTTCCATTAATAAAGAAGTGTTGTTTTCTTTTTTGTTTCTACTTTGTTTTCATTATTTTCTTCTACTCACCCCCACCACTTCCACCTCACCATGATTAACTAATCTTCCATGTACTCGATCTTGATGATCCGAGGTTCGAGTGATTAGGTTATGATGCTTTGAATCTTACCTTTTCTTTTTAGGGTTTAGCCTTGAATTACTCTTGATTTATCACGGGTTGGAGGTATATCATCAATATATACTCTCCACCTTTGCTTTCATTCTGGGCTAGCCGAGAGGCCGAAAGTTTGAAATGAGCACTCAAGAGTAAAGGGAGTTGTTCGCACCCCTCGAGAGAGGCAGACGTTCAAATCTCCCGGATTGGAGTAAAATCCAATAGTGGGGTTCAACGCGTAAAGCGAGTTTTAGGCCTCCGATTTAGGCGAGAGTCGGTCGGACCTTCCTAAACTCAGTTAGGCATGGCCTTCGAGAGAAGCGTGTCAATATTTATGGAACCTCCACGGTCAAGGACCTTTACCCTAATTAGTTTAGGTTTATTTATCGTATTTTTCTAACCACTCTTGCCGAGGTGATTTCTGATCGAGTGCATTTTCCTCTCATCGTTACTAAGCTCTAGTATAATCGCTCTTTTAGCTCTCTTTATCTTTTCATGCAAGTAGCTCTCTTTCATTGCAAGTAGTTCTCTTCCTTTAGTACGCTTAGCTTTCTTCTAAACCCTAATTTTTTCGTCGAAAAAATAATAGATTTCATGTTAGTAAGATTAATTAATGGTTCCCGGATTTTAATATGACACTTGTGTCCCCTATCTGCATTTCGATAGGTATACTTTCCTTGTTGGATTGTTAGTTTGGTTATTTTCTCCTTGCGAATATTGAAGGACATCAAGTTTTTGGCGTCGTTGCCGGGGAAGCAACTTCTGTTAATAATTTGAAAACGCGAATCTATTAATTTTATCACTTCTCTTTCTCACCCTCCTTCTTAAAGTTTTTCCGCCTACTCACTTGAGTTAAATGGCTGGATTTTGTTCAAGCAAGTGTGCGTATTTTTATTTTTCCGCCTACTCACTTGAGTTAAATGGCAGGATTTTATTTCAGTAGAGTGTGTTTACTTTCTGTAGAGTGGGTGTGTTTTAATTTTATGTCGAGTGCGTGAGTGTTAGCTTTTATTTTCCGCCTACTCGCTCGAAGTTAAATGGCTGGATTTTATTTACCGCCTACTTAATAGAAACCCACATCACAAATTTTCTACACCACCCAACTCTCTCGAAAAGGGCAAAGTGCCTCTAAATGTCACTATCTTGTCTAGTACCTTGCGAACCCTTCACCGGGTAGCCCTTGGGAAGTTCGGGAGTTAAAACATAAAAAAATCTATTTCAAAAAAAAAACAAACTTCATTAGCTCTTTTATTTTCTAGTTTATTTTATTCATCTTTCTTCTCCTCTCTTCTTCTAGTGTATGACCCGCGGAAGTCCGTCGGTTATTTTGGACCTGGACCACGAAATTGAGCGTACTCTTCGGAGAAGATCGCGATTTCAATGCCCTACTACCCAAGTGCCGGTTGAGGATTCCGAGTCATTTTCTACCTTAAGAATTGAAGAACACAACGTGGAGGAAGCCTGCAGAGGCCTATGTCCTATTATGCACGATCGAATCTCGAGGGTACAGAATCTAGTATAGTACGCCCTGCAATAGCAAATAATAATTTCGAACTGAAGTCTAGCATAATTCAAATGTTGCAGCAGTATGTGCAATTTGACGGGCTTCAAGATGAAGATCTGAATGCACACATAGCCAGCTTTCTTGAGATTTGTGACACCTTCAAGATAAATGGTGTCACAAATGATGCTATTAGGCTAAGATTATTTCCTTTCTATCTTAGAATTAAGGCTAAGAAGTGGCTGAACACCCTTCCTAAAAATAGCATAACTACTTGGACGCAATTAACTGAAAATTTTTTGGCGAAGTATTTTCCGCCTGCTAAAACTACAAAACTTAGGAATGACATTTCTGCCTTTGGACAAATAGACTCTGAGACCCTTTACGAAACCTGGGAAAGATTTAAAGAATTATTAAGACGATGCCAACATCACGCTATGCCTGTATGGTTGCAGGTGCAGACATTCTATAATGGGCTAAATCAAAGCACAAAGCAAATGATAGACGCAGCTTTTGGCGGCACTTTAAACCATAAGAGCCCGGAAGCAGCTCTTGAGCAGTTTGAGGACATGGCCACGAACACTTACCAGTGGAATGTGCCTAGGTCCCGCCCAAACAAACCTGCAGGTCTCTTTGAAGTGGACAACGTATCCCAACTCGCACTGCAAGTTGAAATATTAAGCAAAAAAATTACGGAGATGACTGCTGCCTCCGCCCCTCAGGTATGGGAATCTGCAACTCCTCCCGCCGAACATTTGGATTATGTAAATAATATGCCTAGAACTGCTTTTAATAATTTTTCTGCTGCAAATTTTCATCCTCCTGGTTTTAATTTTCCGAATAGTTATAATCCTGCGTTAAGAAATCATCCGAATTTTTCGTGGAGCAATCCATCGAATGCTGTGCGCCCTCCACCACAAAGTGATTTTTCTGCACCACCACCACCTCCTCAAAGTTTTCCAAAACCTCCAAATTTGGTGGAAATGTTTTCAAAATACATGAATGTTAATGACGCTACGATTAGAACCTTAACTGGAAGTGTTAAAAATTTAGAAAATCAGGTATGACAGCTCGCTAAAATTATTTCTGAGCGACCCGTAGGGTCTCTTCCTTCCAATACCGAGCCCAACCCGAGAGAGCAAGCGAAAGCTATAACTCTTCAGAGTGGAAAGAAAGTTCCCGGTACGATAAGTGAAGAGCCCGAGGCAAGCACCGCTCCCGCTTTAAAAAATCAAAGCTCCGTTCCCGTTTTAAAAATTCCACCCTCTGCCGAAGAAATTATCACCCCTATTTTAGAAAAACAACTCACTCCACCACCCACCTTTAAAAATAATCCATCCCCGCCATACCCTTCAGAACTTAATAAACAATGACAGGATGATCAATACACCCGTTTTTTAGAATTGTTTAAACAAATCCACATAAATCTGCCTTTCCACGAAGCCATATCCCAGATGCCGAAGTATGCTAAGTACCTTAAGGACCTCCTGACCAACAAGAAGAAGTTAGAGAACCTTTCGCATGTCACCTTAAATGCCGAGTACTCGGCGGTTTTGACAAACGGATTACATAAGAAAATCAGTGACCCGGGTAGTTTCTCTATCCCGTGTGTCTTTGGTGATCTCTTTGTCAAACACGCTTTAGCCGACCTAGGTGCGAGTATTAATCTTATGCCCCTCTCGTTGTTTAAAAAGTTAGCAATTGGTAGTCTCAACCCCACACGCATGAGTATCCAGCTCGCCGACAGATCAGTCAAATACCCGTTAGGAATAGTGGAGGACGTCCTAGTCAAAGTTGACAAGTTCATCTTCCCAGTGGACTTTGTCATTTTGGACATCGAAGAAGACGTCGAGGCTCCCCTGATCCTTGGCCGACCCTTCCTTGCCACCTCCCGAGCTATCATTGATGTAAGCAATGGTAAGCTCTTCCTTCGAGTAGGCGACGATGAAGTAACTTTCTCTATCACCCCCTCGATGAAGAACACACTAGCTAATGATGACTCCTGTTTTTTCATAGATACCGTAAGTGAAGAATCCTCCTCTCACACCTCTGATTTTGAAAAAGAATTTTCCAATTTTTGTTCCTCTCCTACTCCTCCAACTGAATCTCTACACCTAAGTGAAGAATCCTCCACCCGCCTTTCTGATTTTGAAAAAGAATTTTTTGAAAAAGAACATAGTTTTTGAAAAAGAACGAATTTCTAAAACCTCGTATGATGACCCCCCTACCTTGGAACTGAAAGAACTACCAGAGCACCTTCGATACGCTTTCTTAGAAAAGGACTCCAAGCTTCCTGTCATAGTTTCGGCCTACCTCACGGATGCACAAAAGGATAAACTTCTTTCAATTTTACAAAAGCATCGCCAAGCTATTGCTTGGCAGATATCTGATATCAAGGGCATAAGCCCATCTTTCTGCACTCATAAAATCTTAATGGAAGATAATTGACGTAACTCTATACAACCTCAGCGCCGTATAAACCCCAACATGAAAGATGTAGTTAAGGGCGAGGTTATGAAATTGTTAGACGCAGGAATTATCTATCCTATATCCGACAGTAAGTGGGTTAGCCCAGTACAGGTAGTACCAAAGAAGGGAGGGATAACGGTAGTAAGTAATGAAAATAATGAATTAATCCCGACTCGGACGGTGACCGGATGGCGAATGTGTATAGATTTTCGTAAGTTGAATGACGCCACACTCAAGGATCACTTCTCATTGTCGTTCATTGATCAGATTTTAGAATGACTTTCCGGACATAGCTTTTATAATTTTCTCGATGGCCTCTCGGGGTATCTTCAAATCCCCATCTCCCCCGAGGACCAGGAGAAAACTTCGTTTACTTGTCCCTTCGGCACCTTCGCCTACCGAAGAATGTCGTTTGGATTGTGCAATGCGCCAGCTACATTCCAACGATGTATGCTCGTCATCTTTGACAAGTACGTAGAAAGCATTATGGAAGTTTTCATGGATGATTTCTCCGTGTTCGGGAATTCCTTCGATAGTTGCTTAGAGGACCTTGAAAAAGTCTTAGAGCGATGCGAAAAAACTAACCTCGCTTTAAATTTGGAAAAATGTCATTTTATGGTGAGGGAAGGGTTAGTTTTGGGACATAAAATTTCTGAAAGAGGTATTGAAGTAGACGTTGCGAAAATAGAAGTTATCGAGAAGCTGCCGCCACCTACAAAAATAAAAGCTATAAGAAGTTTCCTAGGTCATGCGGGTTTCTACCGCCGCTTCATAAAGGATTTTTCCAAGATTACCAAGCCTCGTACCCATCTCTTAGAAAAAGACGCCCCATTCATCTTTGATGACATTTGCCTGGCTGCCTTTAATTTAATAAAAGAAAAATTAATTGATGCCCCAATCATGATAGCTCCGGTGTGGGATCTTCCATTTGAGATAATGTGTGATGCGAGTAGTTATGTGGTGGGAGCCATACTAGGTCAACGTATTTCCAAAAACTTCCACCCCATTTATTACGCTAGTAAAACACTCACATCTGCACAGGAAAATTACACCACAACCGAGAAGGAGCTCTTAGCTGTAGTATTCGCTTTTGAAAAATTTCGCCCTTATATTACTCTTTCGAAAATTATTGTTTTTACGGACCACTCGGCACTCAAATATCTTCTCTCTAAAATGGATGCCAAGCCTCGCTTGATTCGCTGGGTCATACTCCTCTAGGAGTTTGACTTAGAGATCCGTGATAAGCGAGGTACCGAGAACTTGGCCGCTGACCACATTTCGCGCCTAGATAATCCTTTTATAAAAAAATTAGATGAAAAATGTTTTAACGATTATTTTCCCGATGAGAAGCTTTTTTCAATTAACACATATACTTCTCCTTGGTTTGCACACATCGCTAACTATCTAGTGACTCAGGTGCTCCCAAAGGAGTTCTCCTCTCAGCAAAAGAATAAATTCTTTTCTGAGTTGAAGAACTACTTTTGGGAGGACCCGCATCTTTTTAAAGTCTGTGCAGACCAAGTGATCAGGAGGTGTGTTTCTTTTGATGAAGGATTAGATATTATTAAACATTTGCATGAAGGACCGACAGGTTGGGCACTATCAAGCTGCTCGCAGCGCTCACAAAGTGTTAAGCGCGAGTTTTTACAGGCCTACCCTATTTAAAGACACGCATGCCTTTGTGAGTAGGTGTGATAGTTGCCAACGGTCGGGGAATATTTCGAATAAAAATGAAATGCCACAAAGTTATTTCCTATAGTGCGAAGTTTTCGACCTTTGGGGGATTGATTTTGTCGGCCCTTTTCCTTCTAGCTTCGGGAATAAGTACATTTTAATTGTCGTTGATTATGTTTCGCGTTGGGCCGAATTCCAAGCTCTTCCTACAAATGACGCCCGAGTCGTAGTTAATTTCCTAAAAAAATTATTTTCTCGCTTCGGTACGCCGCGCGCTATAGTTAGTGATATGGGTTCCCATTTTTGTAACGCGCAATTTTCAAAAATCCTAACTAAATATGGCATTACTCATAAGCTTTCCACTGCCTACCACCCCCAAACTAACGGACAAGTCGAAGTAGTGAATAGAGAAATAAAAAGAATTTTAGAAAAGACTGTTTCCACATCTAGAAAAGACTCGTCAACCAAATTAGACGATGCTCTATGGGCCTACCGAACAGCGTACAAAACCGCCCTGGGATGTACGCCATATCGGTTGGTTTATGGAAAATCGTGTCATTTACCCGTAGAGTTAGAACACCGCGCCTTTTGGGCCTTACGATTTTTAAACTTCGATCCCCACTCTGTCGGCGATTTTAGAAAATTTCAACTTAATGAACTCGACGAGTGGCGCTCTTACGCATATGAAAATAACAGACTTTATAAAGAGCGGACGAAGCGTTTGCACGATCGACATCTTAGGCACCCAAAAATCTTTACGCCGGGCGACTAAGTTCTTCTTTATAATTCTCGTTTACGTTTATTCCCGAGTAAATTAAAATCACGTTGGTCGGGGCCTTTTACTGTTTTAGAAACCTTTTCTTATGGTACTGTTTTAATTTCCCACCCTAATAAGGGTAATTTCAAAGTGAATGGTCAGCGTCTTAAACTGCATTTATGTGATGATGTCAGTCCCAACCCTGTTAACTCTATCTTTCCTGTCCTAACATTTGCTTAATCTGAACTTTATTTTTCTTAAAAACTTTGAACTTTATTTGAACTTTATTTTTAAACAATATTTGGGACAATCTTATTTTGATGCGTCGAGCTCAAACGACGCTTTAAACAAAGGGCACTCTTGGGAGGCAACCCAAGTTATCTTTTTCTGTTTTCTTTATTTCACAATTTTTGCCCCGAATGGCTCCGGCAAGCTGAAACTTCTGCGATCGCCTGCTCCAACAGTTCTGATTTCATGACAAAGTCCACTAGACGATGTTTCATGAAGATCCAAAGCACAAACATGGAGGAGCGTCATCACTCAGCTTTCCCTGCAACCTAAAACCGGGGAAGTACCTGTTTTTCAATCCTGTCTTTCATTTCTGTCCTTTAATTTTCTCTCGTTCTCCAACCTCCTTCTCCATGGAGGACAATGTAGATTTTAAGCTTGGGGGAGGACTTCCTCCTTCTTTTTGCTTTTTGTAAATATCTTTAACTTTTTATAAAAATCCAAAAAAATCCAACAATCCAAAACATAGATATAACTGCATTTTGGTATTTCAATAGTACCCCATTTTTGTGTTTTGTTTTTCTCAAAATTCTTTATAAACAACGTAGTTCATTATAATTTTTCTAATCATTTGTTTTTTATCATATTTCACAAGTAAAATGTTGGTCATGCTATGTTTCTAATTCACGGTAGCATATTAAGGTGAAATATTTCTCTAAAACGTGCATTTCTATTATGGTTTTCCTTTCTTTATTTTCTTTACTTTCTCTAAAATTTATCATCCACTATTTTCCTTTTCGTCTTTAGATAATTTTTGTAAGGACAACTTTTGAATAACGTAGTAGATATGAACGATCCAGGTCACATATTATTTTTATTTTCAAGATAATTTCATCAATCTTCTTTTATTATCTCGAACTTGCTTTCTGAAATTTTTCAAATCGATGTTTTAAATAAATTTAAAAAGCGTGAAAATGATTTAGGCCATTTCTGTTTACGTTTGAGCTTTTCTGCCAACCTAAAATCTTTTACCACTAGTTAGCCGCTTTTGAGCCTTTTTTTCCAAATTCATTTGATAACTCCACATAGCATTTCATTTTCACCAAAGCCAAAATTCCTACCTATCTAATCACGTTAAATTATTTGAGTTTCATTCTAAATTTTTCATGATATGAAATTTTGTGTTATCTTTGGAGAAATTGTTGAAAAAAGTATACTCAAAAGCAATGGTTGATTCTTTTTTTTCTGTCCAATTCAACATGAAAGAATTTTTTTTATGGCCTTTGTTTTGAAAAAAGAAAGAAAAAAATGAATGATGAAAAAATAATAATAAATAATAATAAAGAAAAAAAGAAAGGAAAAAAAATTATATATATACATATTTTGTTTAAAATAATTTTTTTTTGAAACTCGTTGTTTTGGTTTAGTGTGATTTTTAAGCCTTCCATGTTTATATTTGAATTCCACTCCTATTCATAATCCTAAACCAAACGTTTCGGTCCTAATAAGTCCTTTTGATTCACGCATTTTTAAATTTTATTTAACAACTAAGAAAAGAAGAAAAGTAAATCAGTTTTAGTTTTGGATTTAAACTTAGATTTTTGTTATTTAATTGATATAATTATAATGCGTTGCTTGGATCTAGTAATAACTCAATACGTTCTTTTCATTTTCATTGCCTTGCTTAAATCTATTTAAAGAATTTCGTCAAAATTCTGGATGATTTATTTTTATTTAAGTAAAGTTTATAAAAGTTAAATCATACCAAAATAATTGTTTTAGATTTACGTTTTACATTCTCCCTATCTGGAGTTTCGCATAGTACTTGTGTAAGCATGATTAAAACTTTTTGAATTAGTCACTTTTTATGATTAGCTAGTTTTTATATCTTTGCTTGGGGACAAGCAAAACTTAAGCTTGGGGGAATTTGATAATACGATTTATAGTCAATTTTATTAGGGTATTTTCAGGGTTTCAAAGCAAATCATGTCTTGTAAAGTACTTATTTTGATTCACCTTTGTATATATTTTTGTCGCTAATGTGTTTTTCTGCTTTTTGCAGGTTTTGACGGCTTTCAGCCGAATTTTGCTGTGACACGCCCCTTGGTCACGCCCTACCTGGGCATGTACCTAGGGCGTGTAACCCAGAGGAATGAAGCAATTGGTCCGAAACTGCATTTCGTGGAAACTTAGTGTACACGCCCTCTGTCACGCCCGTGTCACATCCGACACGGGTGTGTTCTAGAGGCGTGTCCCCAGGTTCCGAGAAATCGCCGCAACACGCTCATTTTTCCCGCTCCACCATCGCACCGAAAGTGTCACGCCCCAGGGTCACGCCTGTCCCGAGCATGACATATGGGCGTGTACTTCAGCAACTGCGCTCGTCACCTCCAGCATTCAATCCCAGCTCAACAAAGTCACGCCGCAAAGAACACGCCCCAGGTACACGCCCTACCAGGGCGTGACTTGTGGGCGTGTACTTCAGCTACTTCGCCAGAATTAAATTCCAGCCCGAAAAAGTCGCACCGAATTTGTCACACCCCAGGGTCACGCCCGACCCGGGCGTGACAGGGGGGCGTGACCCGACCCGAAAAAAATCTATAAATAGAGCCCAACTCCAAGGGTTCAGGGACACCTTTTGGATTGAGAGGGGAGGTTCTGTCCTTTGTATTTTTGAACTTTTTCAAGCATGTCTCTTCATTTTTAGCTTTTCTTATCTCGAGCTTTATGCTTTCCCTGTATTAGCTCCTAGATTCTTTCTGTAGTATAATGTTAATGATAGTGTAGTTTACTTTCCATGCACTTGTAATCTCTGGTTTTCAAGTTGTAAGATCTTTGTTTCCATTAATAAAGAAGTGTTGTTTTCTTTTTCGTTTATACTTTGTTTTCATTATTTTCTTCTACTCACCCCCCCCCCCCCTCTTCCACCTCACCATGATTAACTAATCCTCCATGTACTCGATCTTGATGATCAGAGGTTCGAGTGATTAGGTTATGATTCTTTGAATCTTACCTTTTCTTTTTAGGGTTTAGCCTTGAATTACTCTTGATTTATCACGGGTTGGAGGTATATCATCGATATATACTCTCCACCTTTGCTTTCATTCTGGGCTAGTCGAGAGGCCGAAAGTTTGAAATGAGCACTCAAGAGTAAAGGGAGTTGTTCGCACCCCTCGAGAGAGGCAGACGTTCAAATCTCCCGGATTGGAGTAAAATCCAATAGTGGGGTTCACCACGTAAAGCGAGTTTTAGGCCTCCGATTTAGGCGAGAGTCGGTCGAACCTTCCTAAACTCAGTTAGGCACGGCCTTCGAGAGAAGCGTGTCAATATTTATGGAACCTCCACGGTCAAGGACCATTACCCTAATTAGTTTAGGTTTATTTATCGTATTTTTCTAACCACTCTTGCCGAGGTGATTTCTGATCGAGTGCATTCTCCTCTCATCGTTACTAAGCTCTAGTATAATCGCTCTTTTAGCTCTCTTTATCTTTTCATGCAAGTAGCTCTCTTTCATTGCAAGTAGTTCTCTTCCTTTAGTACGCTTAGCTTTCTTCTAAACCCTAATTTTTCCGTCGATAAAATAATAAATTTCGTGTGAGTAAGATTAATTAACGGTTCCTGGATTTTAATACGACACTTGTGTCCCCTAGCTGCATTTCGATAGGTATACTTGCCTTGTTGGATTGTTAGTTTGGTTATTTTCTTCTTGCGAATATTGAAAGACATCATGTGGCAATTTCCACAGCTGAGTTTGAGTATGTTGCTGCAGGAAGTTTTTGTGCATAGCTGTTGTGGATACATCATCAGTTGGAAGATTATGGTATTCAGGTAAGTAGAACTCCACTATTATGTGATTCTACTAGTGCTATTTCTATTGCTCATAATCCTATTTCTCATAGTAGAACAAAGTGTTGGAACACCCTATTACTGATTTGGGTCAGGATCACTATGTCTCTTAGGAAACCTGTTTTGACCTCATTGTACAGATCTAAAGGTCAATTAGAATTGAGTCTAAGGGTTAGTACTTAGGTTTGAAAGCTGACCTCAAGACCAGGATTTTTAGTTTCAGAAGACTAAGTCATTTCGTCGAGCTCATTACGACGAATCGTCGAACTCCATTCGACGATCGTTGAGCTCACTTCGACGAATCGTCGAACTCCATTCGATGATCGTTGAGCTCACTTCGACGAATCGTCGAACTCCATTCGACGATCTCTGAGCTCAACTTCAACAAGTCGTCGAACTCCATTCGACGATCTTCGAGCTCAGATCGACGATCTTGACTCCAGTTTGATTCTCTATCTCTGAGCTCAGTTTGACGATAGTTGAGCTCAGATCGACAATCTCTGTTTTTGTCTAAGTCCAAATCTCTGAGCTCAGTTCAACGATAGTGGAGCTCAGTTCGACGTTTTTCTAAAGAGTTCAACGATTTTCAAGATTCAAATTTGGACAGCTGTATAATTATTGTCAGCATTTAATTCAGAGATCTTGTAGCCATTTTTCATTTAATCTGGAGCAAGTTTCAAGGAATTTTCAAGGATTGTTTTATTGGACTTTCCTCCAAAAGACAAAAGTAGTTAAGGAAGTCATTAATGACAGTCTAACGGCTATCTTGGACAGTGAATCATTTCTATTCAGACAAAAGGAATAAAAGATTAGATTTTTCATTCCTGCTCAAGAAGAATAAGAAGTTAGAAAAATATTCTCTGCAACAACAGCTCTCACAACACAATTATACAAGAGAAAAAGAAAGAGTTGTAGACATTCTCAGTCTCAAAGATTTATACAAGAACACCATCACCAAAGGAGATCAACAAACTGAAATCTTCAGATCTCTTTTGATTCAAGTGTTCAAAGGCCATCACCATTCAAGACTCCAGACAGCTCACATTTCAGCTGTTGCTGAAATCATCTATTGCTGGAGATCAAATCATCTGAAGGCCTATCACACTACTGCAAAGCTTCACTTCCTGAATAACTACAGATCTCAGGGGGAGATTTGACAACATCCACTATCTTCTCTCTGACTGTTGACAGAGAAGATCTTCTCATCCCTCTATATCACTCTGTTGTAAAGGGTTTTTCAAACTCCCTTCAAAAGTTTGTGTTTGGTTTTTGAGCACCTTATCAAAAGCTCATTGGTGGCAAGACACCTGATCAAAAAATCTTGTTTGGTTTTTGAGCACCTTATCAAAAGCTCATTGGTGCACAGGACACCTGATCAACTCATACTGCAGTGGATTCCTACCTATGGTTGTAGAAGAGTGGATGTACCCAGGTTGATTGGGGAACCACTATAGCTCCTTGTGTCTTCTGTTTGCTTGTGTTTCTTTTTGTTTCTGGCTGTGGTTTGTGTTTGCTTTGTGATTATTCTGTGGTTAGATTTACTTTATATTATTTGCTTCCCTGTTCACATAAGAATACAACAACTGTTGTAAAAGTTTTTGGCAAGCACTATACTCTATTCACCCCCTCTAGAGTATATCAGATCTAACTTGCACTTTCAATTAGTATCAGAGCGAGGTTGGCTAAAAATACCACATCTCAGTGGTTGCACAGGCTAACACCTGAACCCAAAGATTCCTATAGTTAGATCTGCTTGTTGTAGATTTTGTTATTAGAATTATTTCTTCACAAATCATGGCCCAAAACAAAGATTATGCTAGCACCAGACCTCCAGTGTGCAATCTATCCAAGTTTGCACTTTGGAAGGCAAGGATTAGATTCTACATGAATTCTATTGATGAGGACATCTTCAATTCTATTTTGACAGTGTGTCCAAGACCTCCAGAGACTACAAGCATAAGTGTTGTTCCACCTCCCTCAGGAACAGATGCTGACATCAAGAAATGGAAAGTTGCAGATGCAAAGGCTATGAACATTCTAGCTCAGACTATGTCTGATGAAATTTTTCAAAAGGTAGCTGAATGCAACTCAGCAAAGGAGATCTGGGACAAGCTATCTAAAATAGTCTCAGGATCTACTGATGAAAGAAAAGACAGAAGATCTCACCTCATAACCCAATATGAGAACTTCAAGAATGGAGAAGCTGAGTCAGTATCAGACATGTATAATAGACTCAGTCTGATAGTCAATGAACTGAAAACTTTGGATAAAGAGATCTCATTAATTGATCTAAATGACAAAATCCTAATGTGCTTCCCAAGCACTTGGGACTCAAGGATCTGGCCAATCAAGGATGCCAGAAGTCTCAATGAAATCACAACAAAAGCCCTCTTGGGCAAGCTCAAGTCTTATGAGCTGCTCATCAAAAATAGAGAAGAAGAGCAGAAGGCTGCCTCACCAGCCACAAGAAAGGAAAAGTCAATAGTTTTCAAAGTCACTGAAGATCAGCCTGAACACAAGGTCACAGGCAATGATGAGCTGCTTAGTCTACTGGCCAAAAGATTTTACAAAATGGCCAGAAAGGACTTCAGAAAAAGATCATACAAAGAGCATGACAAGCCAAGGTATGATAAATCAAATAATAAAGAAATTATTTGCTTTGGCTGCAGGAAACCAGGCCACATTGTGCCAGACTATCCAGAGAACAAAAACTAGGACAGAAAGGACAAGAAAGAAAGAAGAAAAGATAAGGTATTCAAGAAGAATAGCAATGGCAAACCCTCCTCCAACAAGAACAAACATACAAGGAAGGGATTTGTTGCTGAATCTTGGAGTGAGACAAGAAGAATCAGAAACTTCTTCCAGCTCAAGTGATGATGAGGATGATGCTGAAGAAAAGGTATTCTGCATGATGGTTATCAATGCCTCACAACACAATTCTGGTGTAGAAGAGTCAGAGTCAGACTCAGAGACTCAACCTGAAGAAGAACAGGTAATAGACTCTTTCGATTTTAATTCTGAGGACTTTAAGTATGAATTTAAAGCACTATGTTTAGACTTATTAAAATCTGAGAAGCAAATCGTTTCTCTCAGAAATCAATTATCTGAACATAGTACCTTAAAATCAGAAAACCTCAAACTCTCTGAGGAGTTAGAGTGTTGTAGGGAGCAGATAGCTTCACTGAAAAGTGAACTATCAGAGGCCAAGAAGCTTGAAGAATCCCTTAATGGGAGAAGTATCAAGCTAATAGACAACACAAGCACATTGAACTCTAGATTCAACAGTACACTGGGTTTGGGTGCTTCATCCAGCCAACCTATAGTACTAACAACCCCAATTAAGTTTATTTCTGATAAAGGAAAGGGAGTTGTAGATGTAGCTAGGAAGAATTCTGACTTACCCAAGAAATCAAGTGTTCAACAGAAATCGTCGAACGGAGCTAGATGATCGTCGAATGAAGATCGACGATCTCAGGCAAAATCGTCGAACTCAGGTCGACGATCTCTAAACCCTGAACTCTGCCACATTCGATTGTCGAACGGAGCTCGACGATCTGACCCAAGATCCTCGAACGCAGCTCCACGATCGTCGAGCAGAGATCAGAGATTTGAAAACTTCTTCAAGGATAAATCAAATTCCAATCCTAGGGGTCCTTCATCCAGATTTAACCCTTATACTGAATGGATAATACATCCAAGGAGATATCATCCTGAAGGTTATAAGAGTCGACCAGGGATGTCATTTATTTCTGAATTTAAAGGTTACCAACCTAGGCCCAAGGTAAACTGGGTCAAAAACAAGTAAATTATTTTATGTGCAGGTGAAGACCTATCCAACATCAAACCAGCAATGGTACTTGGATAGTGGATGCTCCAGCAATGGTACTTGGATAGTGGATGCTCAAAGCACATGACAGGAAACAAGGACAACCTCACATCCTTCAAAGCCAAGCTTGGACCCAAAGTCATATTTGGTGATTCAAACTTTGGACTGACAAAAGGATATGGTGTAGTTCAGATTGGCACAGTCACATTCAAGAAAGTAGCCTATGTGGAAGGACTGAAGCACAAATTGATCAGCATCAGTCAGCTATATGATGAAGGCTACCAAGTGACTTTCAGCAAATCCTTATGCAAGATCAAATCAGAGGACAACACAACTGTGTTGACAGGTAAAAGGAAAGGTAACATTTATTTAGTAGACTTTCTTTCAACTGAAGTAGATATTTGCCTGTTTAATTCTATGTGTAGAACTAATATATTATGGCATAAGAGACTAGGACATATAAACCTTAGAACCATTGCTAGGCTATCCAAGGACAACCTTGTCAGAGGACTACCTTCTGGCGCCCACAAGAAGGAAGGACTCTGCAGGGCTTGTCAATTAGGCAAGCAAACCAAAAATAGTTTTAAGTCACTTAATAAGAGTGATTCACCTAGGATTTTATATCTGTTACACATGTATCTTTTTGGACCCATTACAGTACAAAGCTTAGGAGGGAAATCTTACACTTTAGTGGTTGTAGATGACTTCTCTAGATTCACATGGGTGTTCTTTCTGAGGAAGAAGTCTGATAACTTTAAGTGTTTGACAGAGTTTCTCAAATGCATACAGACTGAGTTCAATAATCACATTGCCCTGATCAGAAGTGATCATGGGATAGAGTTTGATTCTCTTCTTATGCAAGAGTTCTGTCAGAGTGAAGGGATAAGGCACAATTTCTCAGCTCCTAGAACTCCTCAACAAAATGGGGTAGCTGAAAGGAAAAATAGAACCCTTATTGAATCTGCCACTACATTGTTGTCAGATGCTCACCTTCCTCTATCTTTTTAGGCAGAGGCAGTGAACACCTCCAACTATGTGTTGAATAGAAGTTTAATACATAAACTGAAGAGCAAGACTCCCTATGAATTACTCAAAGGGAAGAAATCTAAAGTAGATTATTTTAGAATTTTTGGTTGTATTTGTTATATTCATAATAATGACAAAAAATACTTAGCAAAATTTCAAGATAAAGCAGATGGAGTGTTTCTGGGATACTCCATGATCAGTAAGGCTTATAGGGTATATAATAAATCAACCCTTAAAATTGAAGAATCTATGCATATATCTTTTGATGAAACTAACATGTCCTTCAAGGAGAAGAACACTTATACCATAAAACCTTTGCAGGTACATTCTCTTGCTGAAGACTTGGACAGATTACAAATCATTCAAAAAGAGGAAAGAAGTGAAGATGAAGAAGACATTAAACATCTTGAAGAGAAACTTCTTGAAGAGCCAGTTGTTGTACCATAAGAGGAAACAACAACACAGGTTGGTGAACAATCAACACCCCCTGTTGATTTAGTAACATCAAGAGACCATCCAATTTCCCAAGTAATTGGAGACATCTCAGCTGGTGTGCAAACCAGAAATCAGGTCAACCAAAACCTGATGCACACTTGCTTTCTTTCTCAAATTGAACCTCAATCCATTCAAGATGCAGAGCAAGATCCACACTGGATCATTGCAATACAAGAAGAGTTGCATCAATTTGAAAGGAACAAAGTTTGGGAACTAGTACCAAGGCCTAAGGATCACTCCATTGTTGGAACAGAGTGGGTGTTCAGAAACAAATTGGATGATCAAGGAGTCATTGTAAGGAACAAGGCAAGGCTAGTTTCTCAAGGGTACTCCCAAGAACAAGGAATAGATTATGACCAGACTTTTGCACCAGTTGCAAGGTTGGAGGCCATAAGAATCTTCTTAGCATATGCAACACACAAAGGTTTCAAAGTGTACCAGATGGATGTAAAGAGTGCTTTTCTCAATGGAGACATCAAAGAAGAAGTCTATGTCAGACAACCTCCAGGTTTTGTCTCTTCATCTCATCATGATTATGTTTTAAATTGCACAAAACATTATATGGTCTCAAGCAAGCTCCTAGAGCATGGTATGAGACCCTAGCATGCTTCCTTCTGAAAAATGAATTTATAAGGAGTAGAGTAGACCAAACTCTTTTTATTAGAACCCATAAGTCCCATACCCTACTAGTATAAATCTATGTAGATGATATTATTTTTGGTTCTACTGATTCAAATTTGTGCAGAAGGTTCTCCAACCTAATGCATTCCAAATTTGAAATGAGTAGCATGGGTGAGCTATCCTTCTTTCTAGGATTGCAAGTCAAACAGCATGCTGAAGGCATATTTATTTCTCAAACCAAGTATGCAAAGGAATTGGTCAAGAAATTTGGTATGTCTGAAGCATCTTATATGAAAACACCTATGCCTACTAATGTTGTATTAGATGCTGATGAACATGGGAAACCTATTGATCAGACAACATATAGAGCAATGATTGGCTCTTTATTGTACCTTACAGCTAGTAGACCTGACATAATGTTTGCTACATGCATATGTGCTAGATTCCAAGTGAACCCTAGAGAGTCACACCTAACATTAGTAAAAAGGATTCTCAGGTATGTAAAAAGTTGTCCAAATCTAGGTCTCTGGTATCCAAAAGACACAGCATTTGACTTAACTGGATTTTCTGATGCTGATTATGTTGGATGCAGAATTGACAGGAAAAGCACCAGTGGAACTTGTCAGTTTCTTGGTGACAGACTTGTCTCCTAGTTTTGCAAAAAACAAACATCTGTGTCAACTTCAACTGTTGAAGCTGAATATATGGCTGCAGGTAGTTGTTGTTCACAAATCTTGTGGATTCAAAACCAACTACAAGACTATGGCTACAACTTAGAGAAGTCTAAAATCTTTTGTGATAATACCAGTGCTATACCATAGAACCTTTGCAGGTACATTCTCTTGCTGAAGACTTGGACAGATTACAAATCATTCAAAAAGAGGAAAGCAGTGAAGATGAAGAAGACATTAAACATCTTGAAGAGAAACTTCTTGAAGAGCCAGTTGTTGTACCATAAGAGGAAACAACAACACAGGTTGGTGAACAATCAACACCCCCTGTTGATTTAGTAACATCAAGAGACCATCCAATTTCCCAAGTAATTGGAGACATCTCAGCTGGTGTGCAAACCAGAAATCAGGTCAACCAAAACCTGATGCACACTTGCTTTCTTTCTCAAATTGAACCTCAATCCATTCAAGATGCAGAGCAAGATCCACACTGGATCATTGCAATGCAAGAAGAGTTGCATCAATTTGAAAGGAACAAAGTTTGGGAACTAGTACCAAGGCCTAAGGATCACTCCATTGTTGGAACAGAGTGGGTGTTCAGAAACAAATTGGATGATCAAGGAGTCATTGTAAGGAACAAGGCAAGGCTAGTTTCTCAAGGGTACTCTCAAGAACAAGAAATAGATTATGACCTGACTTTTGCACCAGTTGCAAGGTTGGAGGCCATAAGAATCTTCTTAGCATATGCAGCACACAAAGGTTTCAAAGTATACCAGATGGATGTAAAGAGTGCTTTTCTCAATGGAGACATCAAAGAAGAAGTCTATGTCAGACAACCTACAGGTTTTATCTCTTCATCTCATCATGATTATGTTTTAAATTACACAAAACATTATATGGTCTCAAGCAAGCTCCTAGAGCATGGTATGAGACCCTAGCATGCTTCCTTCTGAAAAATAAATTTATAAGGGGTAGAGTAGACCAAACTCTTTTTATTAGAACCCATAAGTCCCATAACCTACTAGTACAAATCTATGTAGATGATATTATTTTTGGTTCTACTGATTCAAATTTGTGCAGAAGGTTCTCCAACCTAATGCATTCCAAATTTGAAATGAGTAGCATGGGTGAGCTATCCTTCTTTCTAGGATTACAAGTCAAACAGCATGCTGAATGCATATTTATTTCTCAAACCAAGTATGCAAAGGAATTGGTCAAGAAATTTGGTATGTCTGAAGCATCTTATATGAAAACACCTATGCCTACTAATGTTGTATTAGATGCTGATGAATATGGGAAACCTGTTGATCAGACAACATATAGAGCAATGATTGGCTCTTTATTGTACCTTACAGTTAGTAGACCTGACATAATGTTTGCTACATACATATGTGCTAGATTCCAAGTGAACCCTAGAGAGTCACACCTAACATTAGTAAAAAGGATTCTCAGGTATGTAAAAAGTTATCCAAATCTAGGTCTCTGGTATCCAAAAGACACAACATTTGACTTAACTGGATTTTCTGATGCTGATTATGCTGGTGCAGAATTGATAGGAAAAGCACCAGTGGAACTTGTCAATTTCTTGGTGACAGACTTGTCTCCTGGTTTTGCAAGAAACAAACATATGTGTCAACTTCAACTGCTGAAGCTGAATATATGGTTGTAGGTAGTTGTTGTTCACAAATCTTGTGGATTCAAAACCAACTACAAGACTATGGCTACAACTTAGAGAAGTCTAAAATCTTTTGTGATAATACTAGTGCTATTTCTATAGCTCAAAATCCAGTCCTCCATAGTAGGACAAAACATATAGAAATTAAGCATCACTTTCTAAGGGATAATGTTGAGAAAAATAAAATTGAACTTCAATATATCCCAACTGATTTACAAAGGGGAGATATTTTCACCAAACCCTTGGATGAAAAGAAACATACCTTCTTCCTAAATTAGTTAGGAATGTTAGATGGAGGAGGTCTACAATAATATCCAAGATTTTAAAACTCAAAAAATTGACCAAGACTAGGCAAACATCTTGATTTTTCTAGTGTATAGAGTGTTTCTGGTCTCTGAATTGCGCTTGACGATTTTCCCCCAGATCATCAAACGGAGATCGATGCTTACCGAAATCGTCCACCAGAGTTCAGCGCTTCTCAGATAGTGCTCAACTATCTCTCCAGGTCAGCGATCGTCGAACGAAGGTCGACGATTTTGTTTTCTGAACTATCGTCGAACGGAGCTCGACACTCTCCAATATCGTCGAACGGAGATCGACGATGTTGATGACCTTTCAGTTTCCTTTAGAAACCCGATCGTCGAACTGAGTTCAACGATCTTTCCTTTTCTGCGTCGAACCCTAATATAAAATTCATTTTTCGGCCGTCGTTCTCTCTTTGCGCCTTCATTCTCTCTGCAAATTTTCTCTTTCCCTCCAAACTTCTCTACACTTGGTCATCTGTTTGTTGATTTTTGCAGGAATTAATGGCCGTCTCAGTTACAGTTCTGGCCGCAATGAAATTTGATGCAGATTTTGACATTGACATGGATTTTTCAGCACCAGTGATCAAATCTTCCAAAATATAATAGAACTTTTCAAGGAACAAAAGCTAGTTATAATAATGACTACCAGGATCAAGTTAGCTGCTGATGAAATAAAGGAATGGGTATATACTGCCCACAACCAGGATCAGAATACAGTTGTTGTATCAATATCAGGAACCCAGGTACCTCTGACACCTACTATCTTGACAGAGGTTTTTCAATTACTTTCTGGAGAGGATTCTGCTGAGATGTCTGGAGAAGAATTTTCTACTATGCTTGAGAGAATGAGAGATTCAAATGCAAACCCTAGCAAACTCCTGAAGAAAAATCTATCTGTGGAGTACAGATTTTTGGCTGATGTTGTAGGAAAGGTATTATTGGCCAAACACTCAGCCCATGATACCATCTCCAGGTATCAGCTATGCTTGATGGGTGCTCTAGTGGATAAGAAACAACTGAATTGGGGAAAAATCTTCTTTGATCTGATTAATAAAAAGATCAACAAAAATTTTGTGAATTATGGGAGGATATTAGGGCTATTTCTTCAGAATAGATGCCCTGCTCTGCTAGTTTCCAGTGTGGTGCACATCAATGCCTCCAAGAGGCTCTCCTGTGCCCTGTTTGGAAAGTGGGACAGGCAAATAGTGAAGCCCAGAAGGCTCTCTGCAAGTGCAACTTCAGGCACAAGGACTGTTGCAGTCTCTTCCCCTCAAGTCTCTGCCCCTGCAGAAGACTTGCCTGCTTCTTCTCCTCCTCCTCCACCTTTTATTTCATCTCCACCAGTCACATCCACCATTATAGTTTCCTCCACCATCATAATTTCAAACCCATCTCCAACTTCTATCCATTCTCCAACTCTTCCAATAACAGAAGAAATCTTTCATCCTCTACATCACTACCCACAACAAGAAATTGATTCATCATCCCACATTCCATCTTTCACTCTGATAGATGATTCCTTTATGGATGATTCCCCTCCATCCCCTCCTGATCCACCATCTTCATCCACATCATATCAACAATTGCTTCAAGATATCATTGCACAACACTTCTTCACACCCTCTATTTCAACCCCATTATCTTCAATTTCCACAATCCCCATATCTCAACCCTCATTTCCACCATCCACCAGCTCTCCACCCACATCTCTAGCTGCTCCACCTTCAGTCCCTACCTCTGCTCAAATCCCTCTTGAGCATGTAGATCTTCCAGCTTTAGCAGACAGACTCTATGTGCTGATAGCTCCCAGGCTATCACTCTTGTTGGAGACCTCCTTGGCTCCACTTCTCAAGTAAGTTCAGACCTGTCTGCCAGGCTCTCCTCTCTTCTTCCCTCTGAGGCAATCCCTTCCTTTGGGTGCCTTGATCCAGTCCTGACTGAATCTAGGTAGGGGGAGATGCCTCATGAAGTGGATAGATTGCATGCTAATGTTGTTGCTGCTGTATCTTAAGTTCAAGCTCAAGCCTCAACATCTCCAGTTGCAGTTTTCTCAATGGACCTCAGGTCACTATTATCAGATTTTGACTCTATATATTTCAGCTGTCTTCCAGAGCATACTGCAGTCCAGCGATCTGAAGATCTCTCTAAGGCCATTGTGCCTATTTCAAGATGCGACACCAGTATAATACATTCTTTTGTAAAGTCCCTTTCTGCTGCTGCTCCTTCAGTTTCTGTTGAAAGTACTGATATCATTGATGTTGCTGTTAGTTCTGATTTTGATATATCTGACGATATACATATGATAGAGGCACTTATTCTTGAGCATGTTGTTATTGCTGTTGTTGCCCCTTCTAGTGATGATTTTCCAGCTTCAACTGATACTACTACTGATGTTATTCATGTTACTGAAACTGTTGTATCTGAAAGTCTTGTATCTGAATCTGCTGCCCCAGCTACTGCTGTATCTACTGCTGCTGCTACAACTTCTTCTGCCAGTGTTATTTCTACTACTCTTTCTGTTGTTGATGTTACTGCTATTGCTGTCACTACTGTTTCTCCTGCTCAATCACAATAACAGAAAGACTATCTGAAAAGTATTGATGCACTATATGATGATCAAAGCTCAGAAAGTGATCAGTTCAGGACTGATTCAGATGATTCTTCTGCTACTATTGCAAGGAAAACAAAGGTCAGAAGCAAGGCTATGAAAAGAGTTCCTCCAACAAAAGTCAAAGATACCAATGATATTCCTTACTACATTCTGCATAATTGCCCTATCACAGAACACTGGATGCAATACTCCAAGAATCAATTGAAGGCTATGAAGAAAAAGAGAAAGTATGAGAAAGGTTCCTCTCAGTTCCATCCTCCTCCTCCTCCTCCTCCTTCACCTAATGCAGGTGCAGGTGGTAGTTCAGCTGTTCAACCCTCTGCCAGAAGCCAAACCCCTTATCAACCTCAAGGTAGATCCCAGTACAGGGGAAGTCAATCTAGAGGCTACCAATCAAGGAGAGAAAACTATAGAGGAAAACAAAGATAATTTCAAGTCTATTCAAAAGGCTATTCCAGGCAACACCCTTATTCAAGGGAAGGACAAGCTTCTTCTGATACTACTTCAAGTCCCTTTCCCTACAAACTGAAAGAGTTAGTCTCATCCAGAGCTCCTCCAGACAATCCCTCAAACAGATATGAGCCTCCAGTTACTTTTGAGGATCCAGAGAACAACCCTACTTCTTGGACAGCTAGAATGAAGGAATTAGCTACTTTGGATCAAATTAAGAAAGCCAGAGAACAAGGCAAAGACACTTCCAGTATTACTACTTTATCAGAACAAAGGAAAACGGAACTTGAAAGATATTCTTCCAGCAAGTTCTTTGATTCTGAAAGCTACATGAAGCTGCACCCTGAAGCTATAGTGCCCAGGCCTAAGCAACAAACCTCTTTAGGTGCAGCTGATGACAGAAGATCTAAAAAGGAAGCTCTAAATACAAATAGAGAAATAGTACTTATAAAGAGCAAAGAAAAGGAGTAATTCTGTAAGTTGACAGTTATTTTGATTTCTGATCTATCTGTGACAATATATGTCTGTGATTCTGCAATGTCTTGTTTGTTATATTGTTGCTTTGCATATTATTTTTAATTTTCCAATATCTATAAATAGTAATCCTAACCCAAATAGGGGGAGATTGTTGGAACACACTATTACTGATTTGGGTCAGGATCACTATGTCTCTTAGGAAACCTGTTTTGACCTCATTGTATAGATCTAAAGGTCAATTAGAATTGAGTGTAAGGGTTAGTACTTAGGTTTGAAAGCTGACCTCAAAACCAGGATTTTCAGTTTCAGAACTCCATTCGATGATCGTTGAGCTCACTTCGACGAATCGTCAAACTCCATTTGACGATCTCTGAGCTTAACTTCAACAAGTCGTCGAACTCCATTCGACGATCTTCGAGCTCAGATCGACGATCTTGACTCCAGTTTGATTCTCTATCTCTAAGCTCAGTTCGACGATAGTTGAGCTCAGATCGATGATCTCTGTTTCTGTCTAAGTCCAAATCTCTGAGCTCAGTTCAACGATAGTGGAGCTCAGTTCGACGTTTTTCTAAAGAGTTCAACAATTTTCAAGATTCAAATTTGGACAGCTGTAGAATTATTTTCAGCATTTAATTCAGTGATCTTGTTGCCGTTTTTCATTTAATCTGGAGCAAGTTTCAAGGAATTTTCAAGGAATGTTTTATTGACTTTCCTCCATAAGACAAAAGCAGTTAAGGAAGTCATTAATGACAGGTTAATGGCTATCTTGGACAGTGGATCATTTTTATTCAGACAAAAGGAATAAAAGATTCGATTTTTCATTCCTGCTCAAGAAGAACAAGAAGTTTGAAAAATATTCTCTGCAACAACAGCTCTCACAACACAATTACACAAGAGAAAGAGAAAGAGTTGTAGACATTCTCAGTCTCAAAGATTTATACAAGAACACCATCACCAAAGGAGATCAACAAACTGAAATCTTCAGATCTCTTTTGATTCAAGTGTTCAAAGGTCATCATCATTCAAGACTCCAGACACCTCACATTTCAGCTATTGCTGAAATCATCTATTGTTGGAGATCAAATCATCTGAAGGCCTATCACCCTACTGCAAAGCTTCACTTCCTAAACAACTACAGATCTCAGGGGGAGCTTTGACAACATCCACTATCTTCTCTCTGACTATTGACAGAGAAGATCTTCTCATCCATCTCTCTCACTCTGCTGTAAAGGGTTTTTCAAACTCCCTTCAAAAGTTTGCGTTTGGTTTTTGAGCACCTTATCAAAAGCTCATTGGTGGCAAGACACCTGATCAAAAAATTTGGTTTGGTTTTTCAGCACCTTATCAAAAGCTCATTGGTGCCCAGGACACCTGATCAACTCATCCTGCAGTGGATTCCTACCTAGGGTGGTAGAAGAGTGGACGTACCCATATTGATTGGGGAACCACTATAGCTCCTTGTGTCTTCTGGTTGCTTGTGTTTCTTTTTGTTTCTGGCCGTGGTTTGTGTTTGCTTTGTGATTATTCTATGGTTAGATTTACTTTATATTATTTGCTCCCCTGTTCACATAAGAATACAACAACTGTTGTAAAAGTTTTTAGCAATCACTATACTCTATTCAACCCCCATCTAGAGTATATCAGATCTAACTTGCACTTTCACAAAGCATATAAAAATAAGATACCATTTTCTTAGAGATCATGTAGAGAAAGACGATAATTCTTTAGAATTTATTAACACTGATTTACAAATTCCTAACATGTTCACAAAGCCCTTAGATGACACTAAATTCAATAATTTCAAAACTGAATTAGGAATGTTGAACATAATTTAGTTTAACAAATTTGGCTAAGTAAAATAGTGTCGACACAAAAGGTTATTTGTGTCGACACATAGTAGTTGGTGTCAACACTCCAGAGAAGTGATGTCGACACATTCAGAAAATTGATGTCGACACTTCAGAGAAGTAGTGTCGACACAATCAGAAGTGGTGTCGACACTTAGAATCAATACACAGATTTCGTCGAGCGCAAAATAGACACATATCGTCGAGCGCAGATTCGTTGACCTCAGATCGTCGACTTCACGAGCTCTTCGTCGAACTCGACCTATACAAATAGAAATGTGTCGACATATAGAAGTAAACACTTCTGTCGAGACATTATCAGTCTGTGTCGACACATTTCAACTGTGTCGACACATTAAGAGAATATTGATGTGACTTTTGACCTTCATTATTTAGAAGGGTATAAATAGGTCAACAACATATTCTGTCGACACACTCTCCATATTTTCGAGACCAAAACCCTGTGTCGAGAACTTCTCTCTTCTCAATCCAAGATTTCTCTCAACCCCAATGGCAACAAAGCTTGAAGATAATGACAACGAAGGCTATGAGCTGGTTCGCAACGCTTTTGACAATGCGGAACCTAAGATTAAAGCAGTAGTAACCCTAATTGCAGAAAATGGGTTGGAATTTCTGGTATCTGAACCTACAAAGATTTGGAAGAAAGAAATATTGGAATTCCTTGGCGCAGCTACTTTAGATTCAACTGGACTTAAGATCAAATCTACAGTTTAAGGAGCTAAAGTTAAACTTACCTTGAAGAGCTTGAGGAAAACTCTTCACCTCCCAAGAACTCAAGAAGAAGAAGAAGTACCCTCATCTAAGACCAGGGAAGCACTTCAGTGGTGTGGATTGGATCCCACCATGAAGATTGGATCTGCAATGAACATAAAAGGGATGAATCTGCAAGGAAAATTCCTTTCAGAAGTGGTTGGAAAGGTCATACTCTACAAGTAAGGGGGACATGATAGGGTTTCAGCCTATATGTTCAGCCTGATGACCAGGATTATCTTCAGACTAAACACAGATTGGTCTGCAGTAATCTTTGAAAAGATTAAGGAAAGCATTAAGAAGCCAAATCTGGGAAAAATAATAAGTCTATACTTGGCTGGAACAATTCCAGAAGTAATGGAACAGACTGCTGGATCCAAGATTAATCATATGAGGAGAATGGACATAAGGATAATCTCCAGATGGGACAGAGTCTTAACAAAGGACATGTCTGATGAAGAGAGGCCAGAGATTCCTGAAAAATCTCATGCACAAGAAATTACAGAGGGTGCTCAGGTGCAGGGGGAGCCTCATCTTGAGGAAGATCCAACATAATTGGAAAGTGAAATGGCTACACAAACTATACTTGAGGTAATCCATGAAGTAAATCAATCAATTTTCAATAATGAGGATGAAATACTAACTATGCATTTGGTTGATGTTGACCAGCCAACTCACCTCAACACTCAAGCACAAGATGTTATCATAGAGGATACATCTACAACTGCAGATACTCCTGAGTTGGTAGTGCCTCAAGTCCCAACTCAATAAGAATTTACCCTAGATGAGTTGTTCACTGAAATGGAGCAAGCTAACATTGAGGGGGAGTTTGTCAGGACTGAGGGGGAGGAGCAAGGGACTCAGGGGGAGCAACATAGGACTGAACAGGAGTTGCCTCCTAGTCCTATGGAAGGAGTTGATATTGCAGTAGCTCAGCTTCTGAAGATGAAGCAGAAATTAAAGACAAAAAGAGAACGCTGATGGTTTTCAAAAGGAGAAGCCAAAACTATAAAAGGGCTTTGCAAACTGCTCCTCAACCTGCCCCAGCAACTGATTATAGTTCTTTGTTGGTATCCTTGCAAGTAAAGTTGGATGAACAAAGGATAGCCATGGAGAAGTATATAGATGAAACTCATAAAGATCTGCAATTCTCCTTGGCACAAGATATCAAATCCATTAGATTTGAAGTAAATCAGAATAAGAAGGAAATGACAGATTTCTTCCACAAAGGTGGCAATGTTGTAGTCTATCTAGCCAAACAACAAGTATCATAAAGACTCAAGTTGATGATATAGATGTTAAGCAAGGCTATGTGCTTGAAAATCAACTGAGGATGAGTGACAATCTGACTGAATCACATAATGTGATTGTCACAAAATTGAAGAATACTGCTGCTGTTCAGACTGAGGCAAGTGTTAAAGCCAAGTCAGCTTTTGACAAACAATTACAGGAAGAATTAGCTGTTGTACAAACAGCTATTAAGACTTCACAAAAGATCATTTCTGATCAGCTACTGGAAATAAGGTCATTTTATAAAGATGGTGTTAATTATCTAGATGAACAAGTGAGATTTCAGAAAGATGACCTAAGAGATCATATTGAAAGAGAAGTCATAAAGGGGGAGAGAGTATTAGTCAAAACAGGCTCAGATCAAGCTAAATGGATATCTAATAGCATCAGAGCCACACTTGGATATCCACCCCTCTGTGATGATGATAATGTAGCTGAGTCAGGTGTACAACCTGCTTATTTAGAAGGTGATCTACATGAAGTTGCTCAGGTTATTTACACTCCAGCAGATTTTAAGATGATTCAGCAAGAAGTACAATCAATGTACAACCCTCCAGAGGGTATTAAAAATGTTCTCCATGAGAAAGTTGAAATGTCAGAGGCAGCTGTGAATAAGGAGCAAGAAACTCAACTTTCAAAGAAGAGATTCAGAGAATAGGCTGAGTTGAAGCCTGATTTTGATCAGTGAAGTCCTACTTCAAGGAATATTATATTGACTGCCTGGAAGGCTGTGAAGGACAAGTCCCATAATAGGGGCAAATGGTACACTGAGCAAGAATGGCAAAAGCATGAAGCTAGACAGGAAGCCATTCTGCAGTATAGAAGAAAGGCAAAAGCTGGGAAGCTACCTCCTAATGCTCAAGATCCTAGCAAGTATTTCCCTAAGCCTTTTCACTATTTTGAAAGACAAAGAATAAGGGCTGAAGAACAAAAGAAGAAAGATCTAAAGGGCAAGAAGCCAGCTGAAGATACTGATGCTCCAATACAAGTTAAGATCCAATCAGGCAAAGGAATAGTCATCAAGGAGCCTGAGCATCCTTAGGATAGATTTACTAGATTTTACAACATTGTAATCTTTAGTGTTAAAAATCTATGTAACCTATTGAGAAACTTTTGAAAGTTAAAAAAAACAATGATTAATGCTCATTATGTTTGCATCATTTCTGTGATGACTTTATATACATGTTTTGTTTATAAGTTACCCTGTCATATAATGTTTTTATACATCATAATGTGTGTTTATTATGAATGGTGTATATCATTGACTAAGGGTTATGACTTCTCCAAATAGGGGGAGATTGTTGGGTACATTGGAAAATGTGTAACATATTTGAAGAATCCTCACCTTACTTGTTGAAATTTGTGAAGTGGAAGTGGGTGACGGGACAGGCCGCGCGGCCTGTGGCGGACAGCCTTGGCGGACTGGGCGGACTGAGATTTGCGGCCTGGTGAAAAGTCTGGTGGAAGCCGGCTGTGTTCTGAGCGGGTTGTTGCATGGAGTCCGCGGTTTGGTGCGGCCTGGTATCTGCGGATAGAGAGGCTTGCGGACTGGTGCTTTGCTCAGTGGTCGCGGGTGCAAGCTTGTGCTGAAAGGCGGGTTGGCTCTTGTCCGCGGGAAGCTTGCGGACTGATGTGTCCGCGGTATTGGCTGTTGCGGACTAAGCTTAGAGTTTGGCTGAGGCCTTGTCGAGCTCTGGTGGCACAGCAGGGAGTTGCTGTGGAGATCATTGTGGCGGCCTGGGTTTGGAGTCCGGGAGGAAGCTGCTGCGTTGGACAAGTGCGAGGAGCTCGCGGACTGGTTGCGGTCTGTGCTAGGGTGTTTGGCGGACGGGACTTTGTGTCCGCCATGCTCGCACTGGCCCTTGATGGTTTTGGACTTGGTCACACATTGTGCCAAGTTCATGGTGTCCGCCGTATCCGCCAAGTCCGCTGTGACCGGGCGGACTGTTGCTGTTTGCCTTTGGTCGTGGACTTGTGGCGGATTGAGGTGTGGGTCTTGCGGACTGCCTCGGGTTGGTGCAGACAGCCATTGAAGAGGGTTTGCTGTCCTGAAGCAGTTGGAGCTTTGCGGGCTGGTGCCTTGTCCGCTTAGCTTAGGCGGACTGGAGAGGGTTCGTCATTGGTTGCCTAGCTCCTGGCGGTTTCCCTTGGTGTCCGGCTAAGTCCTCATGGACTGAGCGGACGGTGGTTGTATTCGCGCAGACTGAGGGTGGTGTCGCTATCTCTTGGGCGGTGACCACACTCCTCACCTTGCCTATAAATAGGACCCCCCCTGGCACATCTACAGTAACCTAAGTAACTTGAGTGAACAGTAAGTTGGGGTGTGCGAAGTGCTGCGGTCTGTGTTTGTCAGTCCGCGCGGATTGTTTCAGGCTGACGGTTTGCTGTGTGCAGGTCGCGCGGATTACTTCAAGGAGCCAGGAGTTTGGCTGTGACTTCGGTCAGTGCTTGGAAGTGTGCGGTCTCTGCGGACTCAGCAGGAGGTCGCTCTGCGGCTTGTCAGTTCTGTTTCAGCTTTGCCAGCTTCAATAACCTGTCCGCCGGTTTCAGGCGGGTAGGGGAGTTCCTCAGTTCGGGTTCAGCAAGAGGCGAATAACGGTCTGTCCGCGCGGCCTCGCGGCTTCGGCGGACTCCGTGGTATTCGGCGGATTGCAGCATAGCTTGGGCGAGCTCAGCGGTCTCGGCGGTCTCGGCGACCTCGCGGTCTCGGCGGACTGGAGTGCTGTCCGCCCGGCTTGTTTTTTGGTTCTTTCTGTTTACAGCTGTAATACTAGTGAAATCATGTCTCGCTATGTATGCCTCGGATTGTAAAGAAGTGAATGCATAATAAGACCTTCTTGTGCTTCCATTGTTTTGTTGGGTGCAACCTCTAGTCCTTGGGTTTTCCGCAGGTTCAGCGTGCGAACTGGGTAGTTCTGAAGATATTAATTTGGTGTTTGGGCTATCTTGCTGACCACGTTGAGAAAATTTAACATGGTATCAGAGGGAGGTTTCTGAGGTTGCGGAGGTTCAGTTGCGTGAGCGGAGGTCAACCAGCGTTGTTACTCAGTGATTGAGTGGTGATCAACCTGTGTTGTTGCTCGGAGCTGCTGAAGGGTACCAACAGGTGGTTGCAATGGAAGGAAGCTTAGCAAGAGGTCTTGGCATTGAACTCTTAACGCCGACTAACTATAAAAAGTGGAAGTCGTGCATGAAGAGTTATCTTCTAGGCGAGGAGCTGTGGGAAGTTGTCGGTGGAGACGACAGACAGGAAGTTACTACTGCTTTCGGTACTGCTGAACAGGTGAGGCTCTGGAGAAGAACTAATGCTAAGGCAGAGTTCGTTCTGAAGAGAGCTGTCTCTCCGGAACTGTTTGATCACATCATTGGATGTGAGTCGGCTGCTGATATTTGGACAACCATTGATGAGTTGTTCAATAGGAAGAATGTGGCGCGGCTTCAGTTCCTGGAGAATGAGTTGGCCAGGGCAACTCAGGGAGACCTTTCCATCTCCAAGTACTTCTTAAAGATGAAGAGCTTGTGTGCTGAGCTGTCGGCACTGGATCCTGATGAGCCTATCTCTGAGGCAAAGATGAAAAGGTACATTATCCGCGGCTTGCGGAAGGAGTATGTGGCCTTTGTTACATCTGTTTAAGGATGGGCTACTCAGCCGTCGCTGCTGGAGCTGGAGAATCTGCTTGCCTCGCAGGAGAGCTTAGCAAGGCAGATGGCTGGAGTGAATCTGAATCAGGAAGGCAGCGAGGCTCTCTTCTCAGGCAAGAAGAAGGGATGGGAAGGGAAGAAGAAGAAGAAGGTGCAGGCCGCTGGTGAAAAGGAGACTTCAACTTCGTATCCGCCGGAGAGGAGCAATGCTCCTAAGGACTGGAAGAAGAATCTGAAGTGCTACCGGTGTCATCAGCGAGGGTACTTCAAGCGGGACTGCAAGGTCAAACTGCAGCCTGGGCATGCTGCGGGAAAGGAGGAAGCTTGCTCGCGAAGTGAAGAAGCAGAATGGGGAGGAGCTTTCATGACGGGCACTTGTGTCCGGGCCTTATCTGCTGAGGACTTCAATAGCGAGTGGATCGTCGACTCCGGGTGTGGTCATCACCTCACCGGAGACAAGTCGAAGTTCACCTCCATGCAGGCTTACTCAGGTAATGAAGCTATTATCACTGCTGATAATACTGTTTATGCAGTAGAGAAGGAGGGGGTCGTGTCTTTGGGTAGTGATCAGGGGCCACTCACGTTAAGGAGTGTATATCACGTGCCGGGCATGAAAAAGAACCTCTTCTCGGTGACCAACGCGGTGGACGCTGGGTATCACGTTCTGTTTGGGCCAACAGACGTGAGGTTCCTTCGCAACGTATCAGCGGTGAAGGCTGATGTTGCTCATGTTGGGAGGAGGGTGAAGAACTTGTTTGTTCTTTCCACCAGTGCCTATGTTGATAGGATGAGTGCCAATGATAGTGCGGCTATCTGGCATGAGAGGCTGGGGCATGTTGGCATGGAAAAGCTAAAGGCAATGGCGAGTAGAAGTCTGGTGAGGGGGTTGCCGAAGTTGTCCTCCTTTGGTGATGGGCATGTTTGTGCGGGCTGTCAATACGGTAAGGCACATCGCCTTCCGTTTGATAAATCTCAAACAAGGAGCAAGAAACCATTGGAGTGTATTCATGGCGACCTGATGGGACCGACTGTTACTGCCAGCCTTGGTGGAAGCAAATACATGCTTGTCTTGGTTGATGACTACTCAAGGTATACTTGGGTGTACTTCTTAAAGGAGAAGTCGGAAGCCTTCCATTTGTTCGTGGAGTTCAAGGAGTTGGTAGAAGGCCGGCTTGGCTTGCGGATTAAGAAGCATAGAACTGATAACGGGGGTGAATTTGTTTCCTCCGAGTTTTCTAACTTCTGCAGGAAGCACGGGATCCAACGAGAGCTTACTTGTGCTCACACTCCACAACAAAATGGGGTAGCGGAGCGGAAGATCCGTCATTTGACGGAGACCTGCAAATGCTGGCTTCATGCGAAAGATATCCCAAGGTCCTTTTGGGCGGAGGGAATGTCTTGTGCTGCCTATGTTATCAACCGGATGCTACTCAGCCCTATCAACATGAAGGCTCCTGTTGAGCTGTTGCTGAAGGAGAAGCCGAGTGTTGGACACCTTCGGGTGTTCGGTTCAACTTGCTACGTGCATGTCCCGGATGCTTCACGGACAAAGCTGGATGCGAAGGCAAGGAAACTTGTCTTTGTTGGCTATGATGAGCGGAAGAAGGGATGGAAATGCATGCACCCTGTGACGAAGAAGTTCGTAGTGTCAAGAGACGTTGTCTTTGACGAGCTGACGTCATATGGAGGTGGCTCGGTGGAGCTTACCAGAAGTAGCAAGGTTGAGGAAGCACCGGTGGAGGATGCTGAAGGCTTGGAAGAGGAGCTTGCTGTTTCACCAGCAGCTCCTGTTGCTTCGAACTCCGAGGCTGAGCCTTCTGGCTCAGGAAGCAGGGGGAGCACTGCTCAATGCTTGCCCCAGGTTGGAGTGGAGCCTGAAGAAGCAACGGAAGCCGTAATCAAGGAGCCGTGTCTTCGGAGATCGAAGAGGGTGGTTAAGACACCGGCTCGGTACTGTGATGGGAATGCAGTGAGCTTTGTCTCCTGCTTCTTTGCAGGTCCTCTGGATGAGCGAGAGCCTGCAAACTTCAATGAGGCCACTGGAGTGAAGGAGTGGGATGATGCCATGAAGGAAGAGCTTGATGCTCTAAAGAAGAATGAAACCTGGGACCTTGTGCCCAAGGTTGATGGCGTTACTCCGGTTACTTGCAAGTGGGTGTATAAGTTGAAGAAGAAGGCTGATGGGAGCATTGATCGGTTCAAGGCTCGCCTGGTCGCTAGAGGATTCTCACAGCAGTATGGAGAAGACTATGAGGAGACATTCAGTCCAGTTGCGAAGATGACTTCTGTAAGAGTGGTGATCGCCTTGGCTGCTAGCAAGGGATGGAGGTTGTGGCAACTCGATGTGAAGAATGCCTTTCTTTACGGAGAGATTGACAAGGACATCTTCATGGATCAGCCGCTTGGTTTTGTCTCTGAGAAGCATCTGGACTATGTCTGCAAACTCAGGAAGGCTCTCTATGGGTTGAAGCAAGATCCTCGAGCATGGTATGGGAAGATTGCAGAGTACTTGCAATTCTGTGGATACCTGGCTTCTAACTCGGATTCAAGCTTGTTCGTCAAGAAGAAGGGAGAGCTAAGAGTCTTGGTCCTGCTGTATGTGGATGACATGATCATCACAGGGAACTCGGAGGAGGAAGTAGCAAGGCTCAGGGGAGAGCTTGTTATACGCTTCGAGATGAAGGACTTGGGAGAGTTGCATCACTTTCTCGGTCTGGAAGTGGAGAGGAAGGAGTGCGGGGTTCTCATTAGCCAGAAAGGGTATGCTGATCGCATTGTGAAACGGTTTGGCATGGGCGAAGGGAAGAAGTGCTCTACTCCACTGGAATCTGGGCTAAAGCTTCGACGAGATGAGGGAAGGGTTCTTAATGATCCCTTGGTGTTCAGGGCTCTTGTTGGGAGCTTGATCTATCTGACGATTACAAGGCCGGATATAGCTTATGTTGTTGGCCGAGTAAGTCGATATATGGCTGAACCAAGGCAATCTCATCTAGTGGCGGCGAAGGGAATTCTGAAGTATGTCAAGGTGACTTCTGAGATGGGACTCCTCTATAGAAGGGACGCGGAGGTTGCATTGCTCGGGTACACGGATGCTGACTATGGCGGTGATTCGGATGATCGAAGGTCTACTTCAGGTTATGTGTTCACTTGCGGTTCAGCTAGCATCTCGTGGTGTAGCAAGAAGCAGGACTCGGTGTCGGTTTCAACCACGGAGGCGGAGTATAAGGCTTCGGCCTTGGCTGCTCGGGAAGCCGTTTGGTTGAGGAGGCTTATAGAGGATGTTCATGAAGAAGTGCAAGGGCCTACTTTACTCCGGGGTGACAATGAGAGTGCTCTCAAACTGGTAAACAATCCAGTGTGTCACGCCAGGACCAAGCATATAGAGATTGATCACCACTTCATCAGGGAGAAGGTGTTGGAGGGGTCTCTGCTGGTCGGGCATGTTCGGAGTGAAGATAATCTTGCTGACATCTTCACGAAGCCACTGTCGAAGGGGCCCTTTGAACGCTTACGCAGCTTGCTGGGCTTGGTCACCACTTCTCACTTCAAGGGGGAGTGTTGAAATTTGTGAAGTGGAAGTGGGTGACGGGACAGGCCGCGCGGCCTGTGGCGGACAGCCTTAGCGGACTGGGCGGACTGGGCGGACTGGGCGGACTGAGATTTGCGGCCTGGTGAAAAGTCTGGTGGAAGCCGGCTGTGTTCTGAGCGGGTTGTTGCATGGAGTCCGCGGTTTGGTGCGGCCTGGTATCTGCAGATAGAGAGGCTTGCGGACTGGTGCTTTGCTCAGTGGTCGCGGGTGCAAGCTTGTGCTGAAAGGCGGGTTGGCTCTTGTCCGCGGGAAGCTTGCGGACTGATGTGTCCGCGGTATTGGCTGTTGCGGACTAAGCTTAGAGCTTGGCTGAGGCCTTGTCGAGCTCTGGTGGCACAGCAGGGAGTTGCTGTGGAGATCGTTGTGGCGGCCTGGGTTTGGAGTCTGGGAGGAAGCTGCTGCGTTGGACAAGTGCGAGGAGCTCGCGGACTGGTTGCGGTCTGTGCTAGGGTGTTTGGCGGACGGGACTTTGTGTCCGCCATGCTCGCACTGGCCCTTGATGGTTTTGGACTTGGTCACACATTGTGCCAAGTTCATGGTGTCCGCCGTATCCGCCAAGTCCGCTGTGACCGGGCGGACTGTTGCTGTTTGCCTTTGGTCGTGGACTTGTGGCGGATTGAGGTGTGGGTCTTGCGGACTGCCTCGGGTTGGTGCGGACAGCCATTGAAGAGGGTTTGCTGTCCTGAAGCAGTTGGAGCTTTGCGGGCTGGTGCCTTGTCCGCTTAGCTTAGGCGGACTGGAGAGGGTTCGTCATTGGTTGCCTAGCTCCTGGCGGTTTCCCTTGGTGTCCGGCTAAGTCCTCGCGGACTGAGCGGACGGTGGTTGTATTCGCGCGGACTGAGGGTGGTGTCGCTATCTCTTGGGCGGTGACCACACTCCTCACCTTGCCTATAAATAGGACCCCCCTGGCACATCTACAGTAACCTAAGTAACTTGAGTGAACAGTAAGTTGGGGTGTGCGAAGTGCTGCGGTCTGTGTTTGTCAGTCCGCGCGGATTGTTTCAGGCTGACGGTTTGCTGTGTGCAGGTCGCGCGGATTACTTCAAGGAGCCAGAAGTTTGGCTGTGACTTCGGTCAGTGCTTGGAAGTGTGCGGTCTCTGCGGACTCAGCAGGAGGTCGCTCTGCGGCTTGTCAGTTCTGTTTCATCTTTGCCAGCTTCAATAACCTGTCCGCCGGTTTCAGGCGGGTAGGGGAGTTCCTCAGTTCGGGTTCAGCAGGAGGCGAATAACGGTCTGTCCGCGCAGCCTCGCGGCTTCGGCGGACTCCGTGGTATTCGGCGGATTGCAGCATAGCTTGGGCGAGCTCAGCGGTCTCGGCGGTCTCGGCGACCTCGCGGTCTCGGCGGACTGGAGTGCTGTCCGCCCGGCTTGTTTTTTGGTTCTTTTTGTTTACAGCTGTAATACTAGCGAAATCATGTCTCGCTATGTATGCCTCGGATTGTAAAGAAGTGAATGCATAATAAGACCTTCTTATGCTTCCATTGTTTTGTTGGGTGCAACCTCTAGTCCTTGGGTTTTCCGCAGGTTCAGCGTGCGAACTGGGTAGTTCCGAAGATATTAATTTGGTGTTTGGGCTATCTTGCTGACCACGTTGAGAAAATTTAACATTACTCAATGATATGCATCAAGGTGTATTTGATGTTATTCTGAGTTTATATGTGCAGGTTAAGAAAATGCAAGAATGCAGGAAAAAGTTTCTAAGTCCATGAGTCGACACCAGAGAAGTTGTGTCGACACTTATGAAGGCTTGTGTCGACACTGGAGAAAAGCTGTGTCGACACCTGGAGTCAGCTGTGTCGACACTTGGAAAGGCTATGTCAACACCAGAAGAAACTATGTCGACACACAGAGGCAGTGTCGACACACAGAGAAGTTTAGTCGACATCAACTGTGTAGACACACAGAGACAGTGTCGACACACAGAAAAATTAGTCGACATCAACTGTGTCGACACATAGAGGTAGTGTCGAGACATAGAAAACTTTGTCGACATCAACTGTGTCGAGACATAGAGGCAGTGTCGACACACAGAAAAGATTAGTCGACATCAACTGTGTCGACACACAGAGGCAGTGTCGACACACAGAAGACTTTGTCGACATCAACTGTGTCGACACACAGGACTTGTGTCGACACTTGGTAGAGTTTCAATAAAGTTAATTTTTATGAAGAAAAGAAGTGGCTGTGTCGACACACAGAACTAGTGTCGACACATTCTATCGAAGCTATGTCGAGAAGCAGTGTCAACACCAAGAGAGCTGTGTCGACACCACCAAGGCTAGTGTCGATTTTTAGTCTACTTGTGTCGACACATGATGAAGATCAGTCTCGACACTTTGCTGACAGATACAGAGTTTCAAGAAGTGTCTGGAAGACTTGACAGCTGTCATATCCAACCGGTCTACTACAACTGCCAGTGCTGTCAGAAGATTCGTTAGAAACTGGATCAGCCGGTTACTATGGAGAAAGTCTATATAAGGACATTCTCTATCAACAGAAGACAATAAATTGAAGAATAACACACATAGATATACATACAAACTAAAGAAGATTTTCAACAAAAGATCTAAGAATACATTCTCAAGTGGTGATCTACTCAGAGTTTGTCTAGAGAATTAAAAGAAGAATTCAGAAGAATCTTCAGAAGAATTTGGAGAGACAGAGCTCCATCTATTCAAGTGAAGAAAGACACGTACATCAACAAGTCTCTCAAGTGCATAGTTTGAACCAGTCTGCCAAAAAGGATTCAGATTGATTTCTGAATTTCAAGAAAGAAGCTAATTGAAGATACACTTCAAAGGAGATCAACCCTACTGGGTTCAGATTCAAGAAGCTTTGAAGAAATCTATGTCAGGTCGATCTCAAACGTTAGATTCTTTCAAGAACTGATCAAGAAACTGTCCATCCATTCTCTCTCAACCAGGGTGGTAGTTAAAGTTTATATTTACATCTATTTTTTGTAGGATCTTTTTAAGATCTGAGTTGTAAGCCTGATATATAAAGGCTGAGTTGTAGGAGATAAGTTCTCTGAGTGGTAGGCCTTGTTGAAGGCCGAGATAGGGCTGTGAGCCTGAGTTATTGGAGATTGTCATCTCTGAGTTGTAGGCCTTGTTGAAGGCTGAGGTAGGGCAGATTTCCTGAGCTGTGGGAGTGTGGACTCACTCTGAGTTGTAGGAGGCTTATTTGGGTTCTGAGCTGTAAGATCTGAGGATTTGAGTAGAAGTAAAAACGTTAGGCCGAATATAGCACACTGCTAAATAGGCGAAGGGGGAAAGTGGATGTACCCAGACCTTGGGGAACCACTATAAATCAGTGTGTAATCTGTGAATGTGTGTGGTATTAGTAATTCTGTGTTGTGATAGCTGTAGAAATATCTGTTTTAGTTAATTAACTGAATTACGAGTGCTGCCTTAGAAGAAAAAGGAATTACACCTATTCACCCCCCTCTAGGTGTTTAGGAACCAATTCTTTCAATTTAGCAACAAGAAGAAAACTAGTGTTGCAATTTTAACTAGAGAGTTAGAGTACATCTCAAAAGGTAGCTGCTATGCTCAGTTGTTGTAGATCCAGCATCAGCTCCAGGACAACAATCTTCAGATAAGTAGAAGTCGTTTATTTTGTGATTCTACTAGTGCTATTTCAATTGCTAGGAATCCTGTCTCCCATAGCAGGATTAAGCACAATGAAATCAGATATTATTTCATTAGGGAACATGTGGAATGTGAAGATATCAATCTTGATTTTGTCTTAACCGATAAGCAAGTGGTTGACATCTTCACTAAGCCACTAGATGAAGAAAAATTTAACACCTTAAAGTTTGAGTTAGGTATATTAAACCTGGTATAGCTTCAATTGCTGCTCATTTAGTTGTAGGTTATTTTTTATCTTGCAGATGGAATTGTTCTTCAATTAAATGAAGACTGTTCAAGTGATATACCTTCAGTGGCGTCATGGTCAACTACTGTCCAGACTAGTATAGACTAGATTGTCTACCAAGAAATATGATAGATGTTGCATCAGTTGAGGGGGAGCATGTCCAGTACTGCTCTAGCACTCTCATGAGGATCCACTGCTGCCTCTTTGAAATCAAAAAAAAAGGGGGAGCAGATAATAAGAACCTTGCTGGCTATTTGCAGAAGTCAAAAAGGTCAAGGAAAATATGATCAGGTGTATGAACAAGAATGGTAGCAGCAATTCAAGGGGAGCAGGTGTGGTAATGTTCACCATGCAGGCAAGGAGATGAGTAGGTGTATGATCAAGAAGAATGGTAGCAGCAATTCAGGGGGATTAGGTGTGGTAATTTTCAATGTGCAGGCAAGGAGGTGCTGTAACTATAAATCATTCTCTAGTTATATGCTTTTTAAATTCTTATATTCTTATTGTTGCATATTGCTGTGTATGTCATTGACTCATTTGCTTAAGGGTTTTGACTTTCTCAAATACGGGGAGATTGTTGGGTCCATTGCCCACAATGTCCTAAATTTGAGGAAGTCAATCTTGTCAAAGATATACATAAAGTTGTATTCAATGAGTGTCTGAGTTTATGTATGTAGGGATGTCCTAGCACCAATGATGGGATAGGTAGCCTATGTTGTTAGGTCAGGAAACACTAACCTAAGATGTGGATAGATAGAAATCTATCTAAGTCCACCGGCATTGAGTGAGAATTACTCACTCAATGCCAGATGACTTATAGCCCGGAGTGGAGCCTATACATTCAAATCCAAAGTAGTGGCAATCTGAGAAAGTGGATAAGTCCATAGGTGTTGAGTGAAGTGTCCTCACTCAATACCATACAGCAAAAGGCTGTGAGACAGGCTAATAGAGTAAAATACTAAGGAGAAATGGGCAGAAAAGTGGCCAAGTACACAGGCCTTGAGTGAGTATAACTCACACAACGCCATACTCTATATTCGTTGAGTATTTCCTTATACGTCAAAGCCACAAAAAATCTGTGCTGATATTTGGCTAAGACTAAATATGTTGAGTGTAGCTTACTCACTCAGCGCCAGATAAACAGAATAAAATCTGTTAAGTAGTTTGGCATTGAGTGGAGCTTACTCACTCAACACCAAGGAGCAAAAAAACTGGCTAAGGCAAAAAGCATTTAGTGAGGCATGCTCACTCAACGCTCTTAACGCGATTATTCAGAAAATCTGGCTAAAGCAAAACGTGTTGAGTGAGGTGATGCACTCTCGACAAGTGTACCGATCGTTGTCAAGTAATAAATGTGAGGATTTTAATCCCCGGATATCGATCTCTTGAGGAGTGCAACTAGGGAGTGTGGTTTTGCTATTGGAAAAGTGATTGCTAGTGTTAACGTGGCAAAGGGGGTTTAGTTTTGGTTTCCTAAGCTTAATGCTAAAAAAACTAATGCGGGTCATCATCACCGCATCGCCTGGGTGGAGTACTACAGAGAGTAGTATGGACGATGGACGAACAGCAAGGGTCGCAATCACCTCTTCACAATGCACGCTTCTTGAAATCGCTAGAACGGCATAATCACAACAAGCATAGGAAAAACTAAAACTTAACAACACAAGAAATGATTAAGACATAACAACATAAAGTGGTGTATGGGAGATCGTGATACGTGCTCGACTACACTAACGGAAACTATCGTCACAAAGCATAAAAGCAAGATAGGAGTGCTCCGACCAAAAGCGAACGAAAAGGGGTCGGGTTGGCTCTCAAGTCCGAATGATAAAATCAATATAGAAGATTCCAGCCGGACTCAATACAACGTCCTTAAGACCTACCTCTCCAACAAGAACACAACTCACCGGACCTACACAAGCATATATTGTACCAACTTGAGCCGTTTCAAACTCAGCAATAATTTATTTTGGAACAGCGACAAACATCAAATGGCGGTCGAGTTCCAGTTGAGATTAATTCCCTTGTTGGCACAAAGTGTTCCAATCTTGGAGTGCAAGTCAAGGCTAGGACAAGTCTCGCTCCCACAACGGATCTTCTCAATCCGGAATACAAGAGATTCAATAACAACGAAGCCGGATCAGATTTTGCAAGCGATGTATTTTAAAATCATGGAAAAGACGGTTCACAAAAGCCTCCACAAACTCAAAGCAAGAATCACAAAAGATGAAGAGATTACCCAACCAAGAACATCAATCACATAAGATAGGTGGGAGATTCACTCTCTCCACGGAACCACCGGCGTCACACCTAATGGGGCTGCAATCCTTCTTCCTGTGAGTCGCACCGAAGGAAGCCATGCCGGCGTCGCACCGAAGAGGGGATGAAGGAAACAAGGGGGGCGGATTCACAGAGAGTGAATCTCCCACCTATCTTGTGTGATTGATGCTCTTGGTTGGGTAATCTCTTCATCTTTAGTGATTCTTAATTTGAGTTTGTGGAGGCTTTTGCGACCCGTATTTTCCGTGATTTTAAAATACATCGCTTGCAAAATCTGATCCGGCTTTGTTGTTATTGAATCTCTTGTATTCCGGATTGGGAAGAACCGTTGTGGGAGCGAGACTTGGCCTAGCCTTGACTTGCTCTCCAAGATTGGAACACTTTGTGTCAACAAGGGAATTAATCTCAACAGGAACTCGACTGTCATTTGAAGTTTGTCGCTGCTCCGAAATAAATTATTACTGCGTTTGAAACGGCTCAAGTTGGTACAATAGATTCTTGTGTAGGTGCGGTGAGTTGTGTGCTTTTTGGAGAGGTAGGTCTTAAGGATGTTGTATCAAGTCCATCTGGAATCTTCTATATTGATTTTATCATTCGGATTTGGGAGCCAACCCGACCCCTTTTCGTTCTCTTTTGGTCGGAGCCCTCTAATCTTGCTTTTATGCTTTGTGACGATAGTTTCCGTTAGTGTAGTCGAGAACGTATCACGGTCTCCCCGACACAAATTTGGTATCAGAGGCGGTTGTTTCAACTCCCACGTTGCAAACATCCTCGCTGCATTCCTGGTTGGTCAATCTAATCTTTAGAAAAACAAAAAAATATTTTCGGTGGTCTGCCAATAGCGGGCTAAAATCTTTATTTTTCAACACAATTTCAAAAAAAAAAATTTTAACGATCCACGTTTTCCTCACATCGGGAATCTATAAAAGTATCCTATTTCCAATATAGCTTCAACCCTAGGAAAAATCATCTTCCCAAGATTTTTCTAAACCTGAATGCGCACTAAGCTAGGATCGGAATTCACGACACCGTCTATGTCTAGGATGGCTGCGAGTGAGCGTGGAGATCTCAACACCGAGGCCATAGCCCTATTAGAGTCGACTACCGACCTTGCTGATTACGTATATGAGGCTGCTGAGGAGAGTGACCCAGAAGGTGTCCCAAGTGATTTAGAGGACGATCACCCCCTTATGGTGATGCATTGTATCTTGACCACTCCCCGTCCGTTAGATGACTGGAAGAGGACGAGTATATTTTCCCTGATCTTTAAGAGTGGCGAGAAGTTATGCAAGTTGATCATTGATAGTGGCAGTTGTGTGAACATCATCTCTGAGAATGCCGTTACACGTATGCACTTGACTACGCAGCCCCACCCGACTCCCTACCAAGTAGCTTGGATTAATAAGGTTACCGTCCCAGTCACCAAGCGATGCCTTGTACCCCTCTCAATCAAATCATACACTGATGAGGTGTGGTGTAATGCCCTTCCTTTGGACACCTACCACGTGTTGTTGGGCCGCCCTTGGCTTTATGACCACGACGTGAGACACTTTCGGAGATCCAACACGTACGAATTTAAATTTAATGGTAAGGTCATTACGTTGAGGCCGACCGTCCCGAAGGATCTGGTAGCTTTAGCTAAGGACACCACTGTTCTGGTCGAGAGGAAGATGTTGAATCTAGTGGGTAGAAAAGAATTTGTGAAGGATCCCTTTCTTGACAGGATGATGTACGCACTAGTTCTTATGAGTGCGAAAGAGGATTCGAGAGCATTGGACAATTTGCCTAAAGAGTTACGGGTATTGTTGGATGAATATAAGGACGTGTACCCGGATGAGCTGCCTTCGGTGTTACCACCGCTGAGGAATATACATCATGCGATAGACCTTATCCCTGATTCCTCTTTACCAAACCAACCCCACTATAGGCTTCATCTCGCCGCCCATAAAGAGTTAGAGACCCAGATCGAGGATTTGATGAAAAAGGGGTTCATTAGGACTAGTATGAGTCCATATGCGGTACCTGCCCTTCTTGATCCCAAGAAGGATGGTACGTGGAGATTGTGTGTTGATAGTCGTGATATCAACAAGATTACAATCAAATATAGATTTCCTATTCCGCGATTAGATGACCTCCTAGATGTCTTATCTGGCACTACCATTTTTTCAAAGTTAGATTTGCGGAGTGGTTATCACCAGATCTGGATCCGTGAGGGGGACGAATGGAAGACTGCGTTCAAGTCAAAGGATGGGTTATACGAGTGGCTTGTGATGCCCTTTGGGCTATCCAATGCCCCCAGTACTTTCTCCCGGATGATGACACATGCCTTTCAGCCTTACATGGGGAAGTTTGTGGTCGTCTATTTCGATAACATCTTAGTCTTTAGTACCACCACTGTTGAGCACGTCTCCCACATGAGGTCTGTTCTTTCCACCCTGCGGAAGGAAACCTAATTCCTTAATCTCAAGAAGTGCACATTCTATGTCACTGAAGTGGAGTTCTTAGGCTACATAGTTGGTTCGGAAGGCATTAGAGTTGACCCTAACAAGGTTAAAGTCATTAAGGATTGGCTCGAACCGACCACGTTACGAGAGGTTCGGAGTTTCCATGGGTTAGCTACTTTCTACCGCCGTTTCATTCGAGACTTTAGTAGCATTATGGCCCCTATTAGTGATTGCATGAAGAAAGGTGAGTTCACTTGGACGAAGTCCGCCACTATCGCTTTCCAATGCATTAAGGAGCTTATGACTGAGGCACCTGTCTTACGTCTACCTGACTTCACAAAGGTCTTTGAGCTTACGTGTGACGCTTATGGCGTGGGAATAGGAGGTGTCTTGAGTCAGGAAGGACACCCTGTGAGTTATTTTAGTGAGAATTTAGCGGGCGCCAAATTGAATTACTCAAATTACGATAGGGAGTTTTATGTTGTCATTAGATGTTTACACCATTGGAGGCACTATCTCCTCTCTAAAGAGTTTGTGATCCTCTCCGCTCACGAAGCATTGCGGTTCATCATTGGCCAGCATAAAATCATCCCGCGTCATGCTAAGTGGGTATCTTTCCTACAGGGTTACACTTTTAGTCTCAAAAACCTTAAGGGAGCTGACAATTGAGTCGCGGATGCTCTTAGTCGCCTAACCCTGTTACTCACCACTATGGAGGTTAATGTCGTAGGATTCGAGCGAATCAAGGATGAGTACGCCACATGCCCGGATTTTCAGGACGCGTATATGTCTGCCCAAGATAGCTCCCCCACGGTTATATCTGCGTTCGTCATTAAGGATGGCTATCTATTTAGACATGGGAAGTTGTGTATTTTGCAGTCATCGTTACGCCTCCATATCATCTGGGAATTGCATAGTGGAGGGTTGAGTGGCCACTTCGGTAGGTACAAGACCATTACGCTAGTTGAGGAGAAATTCTATTGCCAAAACTTAAGGCAATGGTGGGAAGGGTAGTTAGTAGTTATCGTACCTGTCAGGTATCCAAGGGCACCAAAACCAATGTAGGATTATATACGTCGTTGCCTATACCTTCTACGCCATGGGAAGATGTGAGCATGGACTTTGTCTTAGGCCTGCCAACTACTTTGCGTCATCACGACTCCATTCTTGTCGTTGTGGATAGGTTCTCTAAAATGGCATACTTTATTCCGTGCGCTAGAACCAACGGCGCATCTCATATTGCAAAATTGTATTTTAAAGAAGTAGTTAGTCATCGGGGAGTGCCAAAGACAATAGTCTCGGATAGAGATGTTAAGTATACGAGATATTTCTGGAAAACACTTTGGGTCTTAATGGGTACCAAGTTATTATTTTCGTCGGCCTATCACCCTCAGACCGATGGGCAAACGGAGGTGGTCAATCGAAGCTTGGGAAGCCTTCTTAGATGCCTAGTGAGCGATCACAAAAGTGCATGGGATCTTCTTCTTCCCCACGCCAAGTTGGCATATAATAATTCAAAAATCGTTCCACCGGTTTGTCTCCAAACGAGATTGTTCACGGGTACAAGGCCCCTGTGCCTCTTGACTTGGTTATGTTGCCCCCACATACAAGACAAGTCAGTTTGCACAATCCTTTGCCCAACATATTCATGACCCACATGCACGTATACGAGCTACCTTGACTGCTCAATACGAGTCTTATCAGACACACACTAATCTACAAAGGAGGGTGTTGCACTTCAAAGTCGGCGATTTAGTCCTAGTCCGGTTAGTTCCCGAACGCTTGTCATCTGGCACAGTTAAAAAGTTAGCACCAAAGCGCGCCGGCCCTTTTTGGATTATAAAGAAGCTAGGTGACAACGCTTTCGTGTTGGATTTGCCAGCTGATTCGGGTATCTCCCCTATTTTTAATGCCTCGAATTTGACGTCGTTTGTTTTGCCTCCACCTGAGTTGAATTCTTTGTCGTCTTCTCCCTCCACTAAAATTTCTAATGGGTTGGGGAGTGGTTGTTCAGATGATCACTCTCTTTCGGTCCCCGCAGGTGTAATATCGGATGGTACGTTGCCTTCATTTTTTCCTACTGCTGACATGTTTCCCAGGTTTTCCAAGACATTTCTCACTCCAGATATGATACTTGCTGCTGAGCCACTTAATACTCCTGATGGTGCTACATACCGCTTCTTCATCTGTTGGCGTGACCGTCCCCCTTCAGATGACTCATGGGTACTCGCGACAGAGCTTCAACGTTTGGATGCCGAGCTTCTCCGCCGCTATCTTTCGGCCCACGCATCGGAGATACGTGATTTTGAGTGGGGCAGGATTGATTCTGCGGCCCCTCCGCCACTACTGGATGATGACCCGGTTGCCGAGGCACAATGACACAAAGATCTTAGGTGCCGTGATGGTGCTGAAGGCAGACCGCGTTACAACCTCTGCCCGCGGCGTGCCAAATCTGCCATGAATAATTAATTACGTTATTTCATGCACTTTTATTTTATATTGATGAGTATAAAATTATTCCATGTTTGGATGATAATTTTATATTCATAAATGTTATGTAATTTTTATTTTTGGACATTTCATAGTTTGTGGTGTGTAATTAACCATACGGATGGATGAGTTTACATCTCCATCATGGATGGTTAAGGGCTTGTTGTAACTCCTATGTGCTTGTAACTCCTATTTATTTGTAACTCCTATATAAGGATACCTCTTTATGAGAATTAATAGAGAAGAAGAAGAATTTGAATCCAAAGAAACTCCCTAGGAGAAATTCGGCCAAGGAGAGACTCCAAGCCGTCGGCCTTGTGTTGTGAAGCCGCCCCCCTTTCTTCCTTCATCCCCACTTCGGTGCGACGCCGGCGTGGCTTCCTTCGGTGCGACTCCGAGGAAGAAGGATTGTAGCCCCATTCAGTGTGACGCCGGTGGTTCCGTGGAGAGAGTGAATCTCTGTAACACCCTCTATCCGTCGCATATCATATAGCAGTAGGTCCGGTCGGGGCCGACGCCGTATGCCACAGACAGACCGGGTGGTTACTTATGGAAACTATCCAACCAATCTCAACGTCCAACACAGAGCATTCTAGCGGAAGCAGTTTATAAAAGTTGTAACAAAGGACCCAGCATTAAAGCATGAATGTCCACTAACCAAAATAGGAATGTATACAAATACCAACACAAGCCTTAAGGCCTTACAAAATGTTTCACTTGATATTACATGATTTACAAACCACGGCACGCAGGCCGGTCATACATGAATAAAACAGTAAACACTTCCATTTGGGCCTTCGAGGGCAGGCTTCAGAAAAAAAGGCTTTATCCCGCTATTGACCGCTTGGTCCAGCAGCACCTGCAAGCAACAAACCACCACGCGGTGGCAAAACAAGGCAACGGTCAGCAATGCTGACCAAATTATAATGATCCCGCCCCCAACTCGGGGCGGCGATGCTCCTTCCCTGCATTTCATTAGCATAAGCGTGCAATATATATATTTAGCCATTTCATCACAGACGTTGGCTCGCACGGCCACACGCCCCGTGCTCTCAGGGCACATTCTCGGTGAACCGGTCGATGTCAGGTCAATTCAAGCCATAGACATTCTGGACTCACCACTGCCACTTTGACGGCCAAACCTATGAGCAATTTGTCTTCTTGGCCCGGGTCACGACAATTTAAGTCATTGACCGCCGAAGACCCTAATCTATGCCAACGGTAAGTGCCACGTGCCTTTAGGTCTCTTTAACCGAACGACATATAACGGGTACGGTTCCATCTAACTCGTGCTCACATCGCAATGACAATTTAAGCCATATGCGCCGGTCAAACTTCCACTGAGTCCCATTTCCACCACAAGTCACATAACCCGGTTATGTTCAAGTTGTCTCTCAGGCCACCAAGTTGGCGAGATCTCGTATCCGCCCAGTTTTCCGGGTGCACCTTTGGGTTAGTCCCCAAGGCTCCCTGCTGCAATCTACCGCGTAGAAAACCCGAAAAACAACCAATAGCACGGAGTCTTCTCCGGCATTATGCAATGCAACATCACCGATCCAGACCAACATGTCCGGATAGGCTTCACACATCATGCATATGTTCGTTCTCGCTTACGGACTCTAAACAACGGGGACTTCACATATCTACCCGAAGGAACGCCTCCAACTCTCCGCAAACTCGCGAGAGCGGGCTTCCTATGCAAAGAAAGAGAGCTACTCATGCTCAAGATGAGGATCGTTACCCTAGCGTTCCTCTTTGGCGCCATTGAAAAGTAATCGGATGAAAAGCACCGCACTAGCTTTGCCTCCGTGGATCCGGAGTCGGCTCGCGATTTGGAGCTTCAAAGCTCCTCCAATGGCGGGATCTAGCTCCTTCTTCCTCCCTTGGCTCTCCTCTCTCTCTAAGGTTTTAGAAAGATAACACTTAAGAAAAGTGAGGGTTTCTAAGTCCAATCCCGGGTATATCCCTTCAGGAACAACCCCCAGCCGTTGGATCTCAAAATAAGGAAATGAACGGCATTGATTCGGGACTGAAATGCCCAATCTGGACCGAACAAGGCCTGGCACACGCCCATGTCTAGGGCCGTGTGCCTCATTCGCCATCAAAATCGGCTCGCCTGGAACCTCACACGGGTATCGAACACGCCCGTGGTCGAGCTGACACGCCCGTGTACCATGTGACACGGCCGTGTGGTCGGCCGTGTACCCCTATCATTTTTCCCCGAAATCAACCCGAGCACTGCACGGGTTCTAGGACACGCCCGTGTCCTTACCCGTGTCACCTCAACACGCCTGGACCCCAGGACGTGTACACGGTCTCGACACTCGACACTTCGTCGAGCGAAGATCGTCGACCTACTGACACGGCCTTGGACATGCCCGTGCCCTAGGCCGTGTGCCTTGTCTCGACACAATGTCGAGACCAAAGTGTCGACTTCCCGGGACGAGTGTCGACACGGGTTGACACGCCCTGCGACACGCCCGTGTCGCAGGCCGTGTGCCATGTCTCGACACTTCGTCGAATGCAGAGTGTCGACTTCGCGGCTAAGTGTCTACACGGGTCGACACGCCCTACGACACGCCCGTGTCGCAGGCCGTGTGCCCAGTCTCGACACAATGTCGAGACCAAAGTGTCGACTTCCCGACTGAGTGTCGACACAAGCTTGACACGCCCTGGGACACGCCCGTGTCCCAGGCCGTGTGCCTGCTGCCAGAACCCAAACTGGCCCAAAACGTCCCCCTTTACTCCTTTGAGTTTCGGGGCGTTACAACTCTCCCCCTCTTAAAAGAATTTCGTCCGCGAAATTATATAAAGGAAAGACATATACAAATCAAAAATTTGGACCTGAGCGGAACAACTCCGGATACTCATCAAGCATAGTCTGCTCTCGCTCCCAAGAGAGCTCCTCACGACCGCTATTGTCCCACCGGACCTTGACCATCCTGATCTCTTTATTGCGTAGCCGCTTGACCTCTGAGTCCTCAATCCGCACGGGCTTGACCTTTGTCGTTAGCCCACTATCCACCGGCACTTGATCAACCGCGATCACTTGCGTAGGCTCTTGCACCGCCTTCCGAAGCACCGAAATGTGGAATACATCATGTAAACCACTAAGCTCCACTGAAAGCTTCAACCGATAGGCCGCTTCACCAACTCGCTCCAAAACCTCAAACGGTCCAAGGTACCTCGGGCTTAGCTTTTTCAATCGCCGCACCCGCGAGACACCCTTGAACGGCTTGATCTTTAAGTATACATAATCGCCCACAGCGAACTCCACGTTCCTGTGCTTGGCATTATAGTACTTTGCTTGCCGGTCCTGAGCGATAAGCAACCTCTCCCGAATGGTTCTCACCAAAGAAGTAGCATCCTCCACTTCTGATCGCTTATACAACTTTGACTCACCCGTTTCTAACCAAGACAACGGCGTGCGACATTTTCTACCATATAGGGCCTCGAAAGGCGCCATCTGAATACTCGCTTGGTAGCTATTATTGTATGCGAACACCACCAAATAAAGATGGTCTTCCCATTGCTTTCTGAAATCCAAGACACACATATGAAGCATGTCTTCCATAGTTCTATTGACCCTCTCGGTCTGCCCATCCGTTTGTGGATGGAAGGCTGTGCTGAATTTCAGCTTTGTTCCCAACATTTGCTGCACAAGCCTCCAATCATTGGACGTGAACCGCCCATCTCGGTCACTCACGATGCTGCGGGGCACACCATGAAGCCGTACTATGTTATCCACATAAAGTTTTGCCAACTTCTCCACCGGATCATCCTTCCTATGCAGAATAAAATGCGACACCTTCGTTAATCGATCAACAACCACCCAAATGGTGTCGTTCCCCTTTTTCGACCTTGGCAAACCGTGCACAAAGTCCATAGAGATGTCATCAAATTTCCACTCCGGAATAGGCAAGGACTTAAGAAATCCTCCCGGCTTTTGGCACTCTGCCTTTACCAAGACGCAAGTTTGGCACTTTGCTACGTATAGCGCCACATCCTTCTTCAAACCCGGCCACCAAAACAGTTTCTTCACATCACGGTACATCTTCGTGCTCCCCGGGTGAATCGAGTACTTGGTATGGTGTGCCTCGTACAACAACTCCACCCGTAAATTGCCAACACTTAGGACGCACAGACGACCGTCTTTCCAAAGTAATCCGTCCTCCACGACGAATCGGGAATTTGACCCATCCAGAGCCTCTACCATGAACTGCTTCATATGAGCATCCATATCCAAAGCCTGCCGAATACGATCAGCCATGTCATATTGGACTTCAGTCCAATTCAGAACTGCTTCAGTTCTTGATTGTCTATCTACACAAACAATCTCCAACGCCTCCAACTCCCGCACCAACCGCTCATCATGCACTGATAGCCAATTGGCTTGAGCTGGGGCTCGGCGACTCAACGCGTCCGCAACCGCATTCCCTTTGCCAGGCACGTAGTGGATCTTGAATGTATAGTCCCCCAGGAACTCCATCCATCTACGCTGCCGCATATTCAGATCCTTCTGATCAATAAGATACTTCAGGCTCTTGTGATCGGTGTAGATATCAATATTCACACCGTACAAATAGTGTCTCCATAGCTTCAAGGCAAAAATCACGGCCGCTAACTCCAAGTCATGGACCGGATAGTTCCTTTCATGCACTTTTAGCTGTCTCGAGCCATAAGATATTACACTTCCATGTTGCAGTAGCACGCAACCCAAACCGCTGCCCGAAGCATCGCTATAAATCTCATAGCCTTCGGTCCCACATGGCGAACTCAGCACAGGCGCCGTGGTCAACCGACACTTCAACTCCTCAAAAGCTCGCGCGCACTCCGGCATCCAAACGAACTTCTGCTCCTTCCTCGTCAAAGTAGTGAGAGTTAACGCTATCCGCGAGAAGTTCTCTACGAAGCGCCTATAATAGCCGGCAAGCCCCAGAAAACTCCGGACTTCCGCTACAGTAGCAAGCTCAGGCCAATCCCGTATCGCAACAATCTTCGCCGGATCCACAGCAATACCCTCTCCACTCACTATGTGACCGAGGAACGCCACTGAGGACAACCAAAACTCGCACTTCGAGAACTTGGCATACAATTGATTTCTCCTTAGCGTCTCCAAAACCAAATGAAGATGCTTGAAGTGATCTTCCTCACTTTGCGAGTACACCAAAATATCGTCGATGAAGACGATCACAAAATGGTCCAAGTACTCCCTGAAAGTCCTGTTCATCAAATCCATGAACACTGATGGCGCATTAGTCAGCCCAAACGGCATGATCGTAAACTCATAATGCCCGTATCTCGTACTAAACGTTGTCTTCGGGATATCACTCTCCCTTATTCGCAGCTAATAGTACCCAGCCTTGAGATCTAACTTCGAGTACACCGTCGAACCGACTAACTGATCAAAAGGATCATCAATCCGGGGGATCGGGTACTTGTTCTTCCCCGTCAGCTTGTTGAGCTCCCGATAATCAATACATAGCCTCAAGCTTCCGTCCTTCTTCTTAACAAAGAGGACCGGTGCGCTCCAAGGCGAAGAACTCCGGCGCACATACTCTTGCTCCAACAACTCTTGCATTTGAACTTTCAGCTCCGCCATTTCCTTAGGCGCCAGCCGATAAGGAGATCGTGACACAGGCTTTGCACCTGGCACTAGCTCAATCATAAAATCTATCTCCCGCTGAGGCGGGGCTCCAGGAAGATCTGCGGGGAACACATCAGGGTATTCCGATACCACTGAAATACAATCCAACGCAGGCTTCGGCTTTGCAACCTCCACTAGTGTAAAGAACAGTTCTGCTCCGGCACGAACCGCCTTCACCACCTGAAGAGCAGACATCAACGTCTTGCTCGACCCCTTTAAGCTCGTAAAAGTCGTCTCACGACTTGCTCCCAGCTTGACTTCCTTGCTACCGCAATCTATATGGGCCTGCTACTCCGAGAGCCAGTCCATGCCAAATATGACGTCGAACTCCACCAACGGAAGTAAAGACGCCCGCCGGTCGAACTCCTGCTCCCCAATACGAATCTTAACATCGCAGATCCTATCCGCTCGCATCGAACACCCATTGGGCAACAACACATCCAACTTATCCTTCGCCATCGAAGAAGGGACTCCGATGCGTGATATAAATCCTTCGGACAAGAAGGAATGTGAAGCTCCCGTATCAAAGAGTGCTCGTGCCGGATTTTCGCAAATCAATACAAATCCTAAACAAGCAGTGGTAAGGTAACATGTGCATAACAAGTATTTAAAGAAATTGACTTGCTATATATTAAACCGTACCTGTCACCATATCAGCTTGTTTGATGGCCTCCTGTTGGCCAAGATTGTAGACCCTTGGTTGGGCCGGAGCATAATGGGATGCGGTCGACTCCACCGTCTTTCCCTTCTCCTCATAAGTAGCTCCCGGCTTCCTCTCGGACTTAGGACGTCCGCTCCAATAGTCACGGGCAAAGTGCCCCGTCTTTACACAAGTAAAACACGCGCCCGGGGTCCGACTCGTAGTCGCCCCAGAAGGAGCTGGACCCGAAGTCCTATGCTTCTTGAAAGACCTCTGATAGCCGGACTTTGAAGTAGTCGGCACTTTAAATTCAGATTTTCTATCACCCAAGCCTTTCTTCGCTTGCACATTCTTCATGTCCTTCTCCAAGGACCGGGCAGTATTTACCAAGGTTAAGAAACCCTGCGTCATTGGCCCCGAAAGTAGTAATCTCAACTCATCTCTCAAGCCTTCGTAGAAGCGATTAGTCTTGCACTCCTCATCCATGATGGTGGAGCTAGCATATCGACTTAAACGAGTGAACTCATGGAGATATTCATCCACGCTCTTCTCACCCTGAACCAACTTCAGAAATTCGTTCTCCATCGAAATCCTCTGAGTAGAAGGGAGGTATCTTGCTAAGAACAATCTCGAGAACTCTTCCATCGGAACGTCTATAAGTTGTGTACCTCTCAAATGATGCAGCTCCAATCCTTCCCACCACATCCTCGCTTCACCGTCCAAAAGGAACGTAGCGATGGTGGTCATTTGCCACTCCTCCGTCTCCGTCGCTGCCATGACTCTCTTCACCCTGGAGAGCCAGTCTTCAGCCTGAGATGGGGTTCCCAACCCCGAGAATAACGGAGGGTTAAAGCTCATTACATGCTTAAGCTGCCTCTCGGTTGCCCTCCTTGGCACCACCGGTTCCACAACCACTTCCTCCACTCTCCTCGGCTCAGCCTCTTGAAGAGGTTCTTGCTCCATCACAGGAGCGGGCTGCTGCATTTGCCTTGCAGGCTGCGCATTTATCACGGCCAACACTGCTTCAGCCACCAATCGTATGTTCTCAGCCGACAGAGGTGTTGCAGGAGCAACATCCGGTGCACTACTAGCCTCAGAAACTCGGCGTTCTGACGGCCCAACACCACTTCTGGTCACCTATAGTGGTACAAAACACCGTTAAGCGACCAAATAAATTGCAAACAGCAATTATAGGAACACACAGGTTCCTCAAACACGAGTATTTTCATTCCTAAGTGGACATTCATGGGTTCTTTTACTGTTATAACGATGACGCACACAATGTGCTCACCACCCCTTAAAAAGAATTCGCCCACGAATTCATCTTAAGCCCGACCAAAACCAGGAGTCTGATACCAAATTGTAACACCCCTATCCGTCACATAGCATATAGCAGTAGGTCCGGCCGGGGCCCGACGCCGTATGCCACAGACAGACCAGGTGGTTACTTATGGAAACCATCCAACCAATCTCAACGTCCTACACAGAGCATTCTAGCGGAAGCAGTTTATAAAAGTTGTAACAAAGAACCCAGCATTAAAGCATGAATGTCCACTAACCAAAATAGGAATGTATACAAATACCAACACAAGCCTTAAGGCCTTACCAAATGTTTCACTTGATATTACATGATTTACAAACCACGGTACGCAGGCCGGTCATACATGAATAAAACAGTAAACACTTCTATTTGGGCCTTCGAGGACCGGATTCGCAAAAAGGGCTTTAGCCCGCTATTGACCGCTTGGTCCAGCAGCACCTGCAAGCAACAAACCACCGCACGGTGGCAAAACAAGGCAACGGTCAGCAATGCTGACCAAATTATAACGATCCCGCCCCCAACTCGGGGCGGCGATGCTCCTTCCCTGCATTTCATTAGCATAAGCGAGCAATATATATATTTAGCCATTTCATCACAGACGTTGGCTCGCACGGCCACACGCCCCGTGCTCTCAGGGCACATTCTCGGTGAACCGGTCGATGTCACGTCAATTCAAGCCATAGACATTCCGGACTCACCACCGCCACTTTGACGGCCAAACCTATGAGCAATTTGTCTTCTTGGCCTGGGTCACGACAATTTAAGTCATTGACCGCCGAAGACCCTAATCTATGCAAACGGTAAGTGCCACGTGCCTTTAGGTCTCTTTAACCGAACGACATAGAACGGGTACGGTTCCATCTAACCCGTGCTCACATCGCAACGACAATTTAAGCCATATGCGGGGTCAAACTTCCACCGAGTCCCATTTCCACCACAAGTCACATAACCTGGTTATGTTCAAGTTGGCTCTCAGGCCACCAAGTTGGCGAGATCTCGTATCCGCCCAGTTTTCCGGGTGCACCTTTGGGTTAGTCCCCAAGGCTCCCTGCTGCAATCTACCGCGTAGAAAACCCGAAAAACAACCAATAGCACAGAGTCTTATCCGGCATTATGCAATGCAACATCACCGATCCAGACCAACATGTCCGGATAGGCTTCACACATCATGCCTATGTCCGTTCTCGCTTACGGACTCTAAACAACGGGGACTTCACATATCTACCCGAAGGAATGCCTCCAACTCTCCGCAAACTCGCGAGAGCGGGCTTCCTATGCAAAGAAGGAGAGCTACTCATGCTCAAGATGAGGATCGTTACCCTAGCGTTCCTCTTTGTCGCCATTGAAAAGTAATCGGATGAAAAGCACCGCACTAGCTTTGCCTCCGTGGATCCGGAGTCGGCTCGCGATTTGGAGCTTCGAAGCTCCTCCAATGGCGGGATCTAGCTCCTTCTTCCTCCCTTGGCTCTCCTCTCTCTCTAAGGTTTTAGAAAGATAACACTTAAGAAAAGTGAGGGTTTCTAAGTCCAATCCCGGGTATATCCCTTCAGGAACAACCCCCAGCCGTTGGATCTCAAAATAAGGAAACGAACGGCTTCGATTCGGGACTGAAATGCCCAATCTGGACCGAACACGGCCTGGCACACGCCCGTGTCCAGGGCCGTGTGCCTCATTCGCCGTCAAAATCGGCTCGTCTGGAACCTCACACGGGTATCGAACACGCCCGTGGTCGAGCTGACACGCTCGTATACCATGTGACACGACCGTGTGGCCGGCCGTGTACCCCTATCATTTTTCCCCGAAATCAACCCGAGCACTGCACGGGTTCTAGGACACGCCCGTGTCCTTACCCGTGTCACCTCAACACGCCTGGACCCCAGGCCGTGTACACGGTCTCGACACTCGACACTCGACACTTCGTCGAGCGAAGATCGTCGACCTACTGACACGGCCTTGGACACGCCCGTGTCCTAGGCCGTGTGCCTTGTCTCGACACAATGTCGAGACCAAAGTGTCGACTTCCCGGGACGAGTGTCGACACGGGTTGACACGCCCTGCGATACGCCCGTGTCGTATGCCGTGTGCCATGTCTCGACACTTCGTCGAATGCAGAGTGTCGACTTCGCGGCTAAGTGTCGACACGGGTCGACATGCCCTACGACACGCCCGTGTCGCATGCTGTGTGCCCAGTCTCGACACAATGTCGAGACCAAAGTGTCGACTTCCCGACTGAGTGTCGATACAAGCTTGACACGCACTGGGACACGCCCGTGTCCCAGGCCGTGTGCCTACTACCAGAACCCAAACTAGCCCAAAACGTCGCCCTTTACTCCTTTGAGTTTCGGGGCGTTACAATCTCCCACCTATCTTGTGTGATTGATGTTCTTGGTTGGGTAATCTCTTCATCTTTAGTGATTCTTGCTTTAAGTTTGTGGAGGCTTTTGTGAACCGTCTTTTCCATGATTTTAAAATACATCGCTTTCAAAATCTGATTCGGCTTCGTTGTTATTGAATCTCTTGTATTCCGGATTGGGAAGATCCGTTGTGGGAGCTAGACTTGGCCTAGCCTTGACTTGCTCTCCAAGATTGGAACACTTTGTGTCAACAAGGGAATTAATCTCAATTGGAACTCGACCTCCATTTGAAGTTTTCCGCTGTTCCAAAATAAATTATTGATGCGTTTGAAACAGCTCAAGTTGGTACAACAGATGCTTGTGTAGGTGCGGTGAGTTGTGTGCTTGTTGGAGAGGTAGGTCTTAAGGACGTTGTATCGAGTCCGGCTGGAATCTTCTATATTGATTTTATCATTCGGATTTGGGAGCCAACCCTACCCCTTTTCTTTCGCTTTTGGTCGGATCCCTCCTATATTGCTTTTATGCTTTGTGACGATAGTTTCCGTTAGTGTAGTCGAGCATGTATCACGGTCTCCCATACACCATAGAGACATGTTGAAAACTTAAGCAAAACATTGCTCTCAAGCAACAATACCACTATCACAAGTTCAGAATGAAGTAAACACAAGAAGAGAAGGAGAAATACAACCAAGCGCACGAAGGCTTTTTGAGATTCATGGCCAGATTCAAGGGTTGTCAATCCTTGTCCGAGCTCGGTCTTCGGACGACGTCCGGGAACCAAGAAGGGTTGTCACTTCCTTCGAATTTCCCGTCTTCTTCGTTAATGATCGCTGGGCTAGTTCTGACCGAAGAACTCCGCAAGTGCAGCAATAAGGAGCTCAGTTGATAGCTTGGAGGTCGGAGAAGATGAAGGTGCCCGGAGACGAATCTATTGCAAGCTTTTTGAGGAGAAATGGTGGCTGGATCAACTCTCCAAGGAGGAGAGATAAAATGGTGGCTGGAGGCGAGTTTTCCTGCTCAGTGGAGCAGAAATGGCGGGGGAAGCGGAGCTAGATCCTTGGAAAGAGGAAATCTGCATCTTAAATAGAAAAGTCAGAAAAAATGGTCACGAACAGTTCTGCACATGGTCGTGCTCAAACCGTGTGATATTAACTTTCAGGATAGACACGAGGCAGGAGATGCGTTGACCCGTGCATTTTCCTTCTCGCACGGGCAGTTCCGCCCGTACGTGAAGGACATCACACAGGTAGCGACAGAGTGCTAGAAAACAAGGACAAATAGGAAAACCATGTGTTTTACGGGCGCACTGGCGCAGCCACCCGTGTGTGAACAACTCGCACGATTAACCACACAATGGAATAAACTAAAAAGCTACAGGAAAACTGTGTGTTTCCTTCGCGTGCGGTTTCGAAGAAACCGTGCATCAACCGTGCGTGAAGATCGTAGAACTCGCTCAACGAAATTCGTCGAGCTCGGCTCGACATTCTTCCAGCTGACACAAATGCATGATCCAACGCACATTGTGCGTGAAAGAAACCTACGAACATGCGTTTTCCTTAAGACAAAATTCCTGCTTTTGGGAAAAACGCCCCACCTGCAAAACAAAACCAAAGCTGGAGCACAAGCACCCAGAACCAAATACTGTAAAGAAAACAACATGAAAGAGACACGGGGAGCACCATGTGCATACCCCCAATAACAGAATGCACAATCGCACACCCGCAGGCCAAAATAGTGCACAAATGGTCCATGACTGAACGATGCAAATATAACCGATATCCGGTTGAAATGCAGTGCACGAATGAGAAAACCAGCCTAGATGAGTCCGAAAAACCCTATAAATATCGGTCTCATCACAACACTAGACTTAAACATTTGCTCGTCCCGAGCAAATCATCTCTGTGTGGGCTCGAAAATATCTAGCTGGCTTAGAAATATCAACAATAGGGTAAAGCGAGAAATCAAATACTCATGGGTACAGAAAATATAATAGATAAACTTTTTAATTATGCTACGAAGTTTATAAATTTCGACAAGTGTAAATAAGTATTGTAACCACTCAAAAATAGAATTCTGGAGAATCGTTTGGTCATGCATAGGAAGAAAGTAGTCAGGCCACTAAGTTGAGCATTGCCAAAGACCGGGGCTTGGGACCACCTCCAAAGTAATCCACCAATGTCGGGGACCATATGCTTGCCCGTTCATACTCTCTCCACAGCGCTAGTTTGACACGAGCGCGAATCCGCAGGACTTTAGGAAGATAATGAGGCTTAGGCGTACACGCATGTAAGGATGCAAAAGGTAAACAATGGCTACGCACAACCCAAATGAGCTCATACAAAAATTCCTCTCGCCAAGCAATACCTACAGGTTCTCCACACCACCAGACTTGAATTTGACAAACGGGTGTGGGCACTGCCTACCAACACAAAATCTCAAATGGAATTTTCATTTAAAATTTTTCCTCTTTCATATCAAACCACTTTCTTTTTCTCTTTTTCTTTTCTTTTTCAAATTTTTTTTATCACATTCAGCCATAATATCATGAAATCTGCACCTCGCAAACACAATACAACACCTCTGCAACATCACCAAATGCAAGAAGTGATATACTAATAGCTCGAGCAAGGGGCATGCTACTGGGATATGCTTTTAGGCTTTGGTGAACACGGAGTGGGGCTGAAACAATAGGTGGGGTATGCTCAAAATAGGCTAACAAGGATTACGTTAGGACTGGGTACAAGGCTCAACCGGGCCAAAATGATGGCCTACATCACACTCATGCTTGACTAACCATGCACCAAAGCTTCGAGAGTAGCTTGGGGCAAGTTCTTAGCCACCGGGAAAGATAATCCTTCCTCCCGACTCGAGCAATACGAGGCTAGTGGCGGCTACACACATTCCTACACTACCGTTCGATTGCTCCAGATTCCACAGTTTTGAGTAGTACAAACATTATTTACAAATGCAGAAAAGCATAAATCTACGAGCATAAAGAAAAATTAAATCTATACTATTTCTATACATCATGAGTCCTCGATTAAGAGCACTGCACGAGTTTCACACTACCCTATCCTAAAATCTTAAGCTAGCACCACTACCTTAAAGTTAACAGAAAAGAAATAAATCAAACTTGGGCCAAGCGCATGCCTAAGTGCGCACTCATGCGGTGTAGGTGCAAAATGCTGTCATGATAAAATAAAAACTGAAAATGAAAATACTCTTATGGTATGCAAGTGCATGTGCAAAGGTGCCTGGCAAAACTTTCCCACACCTGACTTATACTAAACAATATATTCCATGATTTGCAATAAAATTAAAGAAATGAAAGTTGGGGGAAGAAGTTACCCCATGCTCAGCAAATGAGCATGCCATAACATTGGCGTTAAACTTCAGCAAACAGTACACGACCTAAACAAATCCCACCAGCCAAATAGAATATCTCCAACCATAAAAAGCTATACACAATTAAGTACAACAACTAAATTACACAAATTTAAAGCAAGCAGCAGCATTGGGTCGTCTCCCATAAGCCATTTTCTTTACCGTCCTAAAGCTGGACCAAATACCTATATTAACAGTTATAAAGATAATGTTTTAAAAGCAAGAGTTCAGAATGCATGAAAAATATGGTCCAAAGTTACACACAGTATGAAGATAAAAAAACAAGAAACAGAAAGAAAGGGGGCCCCTAAGATCCTTCACTCTTCAACTAAACACTGACTTGTGATAGATCCCCCCAGTCACGCGAGATGAGGACGAGGTGAAGGCTTTAGGGCCCAGGAAGACGAGTCTCCCCTACCCCTAGCCTCGTCCTTCTCGCGTCGGCGGGCAAAATATGAAGCCTTGCATATAAGAAGTTTTTTTCTTTTCAGATTAACAGATGGGGATCGCCAGGGTGGTATATCCACCCCAACTGAATCAGCAACAGGCATATCTTTCGCATCGGGGGGCATCCTTTCCTTACCCATGGCGGGTGAAATATCATCCCAAGTAACCTGTTTAATATTTTTGCAACATTCATTAAGCTTAATAAAATTTTTAAATCTGTTTCCTGCACGCTCCCAATAGCCGTGCATAGCCCCAGTTCCTTTTCTTTAGCAACTTGTCTCACGTCAAACAATTCCTCCTTCATTCTCCGTTAGCAATCAGCACGTATTTTACTTGCACAGCTCGGTCTTGCTTATTTAGCACAACATCTGTCTCATCAGCTCTAGACAAATCATCAGATAATAAAGCATTTAATTCCAGCAGATTTTTAGATTCACTCGGGATTAGAGTGGGAAGTGATGGAGATAGCGACAAATCAACCATGCAGCCAAGGTGATGTCGCATGCATTAAAGCACAATGTCGCTTCACTGGCTTTCAGGAATGTAACCCCAAGAATAGGTTTTGAATTATTTCCTATGGGTCCAAACACCTAAAAGTCAGTAACAACCACAACCCTGTTAAATTTCACCTCCACCTCTTTAATCACCCCATCAGTTTTAACCACTGACCCATCAGCTAGCACAAGCGATTTCTGGATATTAGATTCAATATTTAAATTAAGCTTCTCAACATCTTGCAGAGCAAGAATGTTGCATGACGAACCTGAATCGCAAAGGGCTACAGTCTCAATTTCATTAATCTCACACTCGACAGCCACTTCATTAATAACGCACTCCTCTGCCTCCCCATTCCTCTTCCCATGCTCACGGGGATTCTTTTACCTATCGCTTGGGAGCGCACCATGAGTACGCTCGGAGAACACATGGGCAAGTTGCCCCAGCTGTGTCTCTAAGTTCCTCATAGACGCGGTTTGAGTGGCCATGTTAGATTGGGCCATCTCAACAAACTTTTCCATCATTTCTTCTAGAGCACTCCTACGTGCCCCTTGCCCGCTCTGATTATAACATGGCTGCGGCAGTCATGGTTGGCTATTGGAGGCTTGAGAATCAAATTGATGATGGTCTCCCTACCATCATTGACCTGGGGCATTTTGATTCCACGAGAAATTCGAATGATTTCTCGCGTTTGGGTTATAAGCATTATTATAGGGCACAACACGGTTTTGACTATTTATAAAATTAACACTTTCATCAAAGGTTATATGGCCGGTTCCGCATATGGCTCTCCAGCCGGGCAATCAAAAGTGTGGTGGCCGGGATTTCCACATCCTTGGCATGATATGCGCCCAACCGGGGCCAGAGGAGTAGTCGATCTGGTCGGCATCCTTCTTCCCTCCATCATAGGGTGACTTGTTTCGGCTTGCTGCATCACCGCATTCACATCAAATAGATTTTTCGCCCCCTAGGGGCATTTGTTCCCGCAGTCCAGTATGTGCTATGGGACATCGTGTGTTGAAGTAGCCGCAAATCTTCTTCAGTAGAAAGGTTCATAGTTATGCCGCCGCCGGCTGCGTCGATCATAGCCCGATAGTTCGGCTCGACAAAAAAATAGAATATTTCTACAAGATTCCACGGCTTGCAACCATGTTGGGGACAATGGCGCTCCAGGTCAGCAAAACTCTCCCATGCCTCAGACAACGTCTCTTAGTCCAGCTGCCGGAACGTAGTAATTTCCCTTCGGGCATTGACAATTTTGTCCACTGGGTGGAAATTGGCCATAAACTTAGAGGACAGAGCCTCCCATGTGGTAGCGGTCCCAGGGGAAGTTGTATGAAGCCAGGTCTTAGCCCTGTCCCTCAGCAAAAATAGGAATAGCTTCAGCTTAACTACCTCATCAAAAATTCCAACATATCGGAATGTGCCGCAAATCTCTGAGAACTCCGCTGGATGGAGCTGCGGGTCCTCACTCAGCAAACCAGAATACTGCATATTATTTCTGATCATATCCAAAATCGCAGGCTTTATCTCAAAATGGTTGTTGGCAATGGCTGGTCCGAAGCCTGGATAAAAACTTCCCGCAGTCGGGGTAGTGAAATCGTGCATCTTCCTAATGCGAGGTTGGACCACCTCCTGACCCTTAATAACTCTATCACCTTGGCCATTTCCTACTTGGCCCAAGTCTTCCATTCTACGTTCAGCAGTAGCAGCACGCACGCGAGCTCTCCTCGCTCGTGCGGTCTCAAGATCAGCTCCTAAATTTTCACCCCTATTACCACGGTTAGGATCTGTCATACAACAAGAAAAATCTATCAAATCGACAAACACTTGCAAATTTTTTCCAACAGAAAAATGCACACAACGGTTGCACTCCCCGGCAACAGCGCCAAAAACATGATGCACTCTCGGCAAGTGTACCATTCGTTGTCAAGTAATAAAAGTGAGGAGTTTAATCACCGGATATCAATCTCTTGAGGAGTGCAGGTATGGAGTGTGGTTTTGCTATTGGAAAAGTAATTGCTAGTGTTAACGTGGCAAAGGGGGTTTAGTTTTGGTTTCCTAGGCTTAATGCTAATAAAACTAATTTGGGTCGCCGTCACCGTGTCACTTGGGTGGAGTACTACGGAGAGTACTATGGACTATGGGCGAACAGCGTGGGTCACAATCACCTCTTCACAACGCACGCTTCTAGCAATTGCTAGAATGACACAATCACAACAAGCACAGGAAAAACTGAAGTTTAACAACACAAGCAATGATTAAGACATAACAACATAAAGGCATGCTGAAACCTTAAGCAAAACATTGCTCTCAAGCAACAATCCCACTATCACATGTTCGGAATGAAGTAAACACAAGAAGAGGTGGAGAAATACAACCGAGCGCACGAAGGCTTTCCGAGATTCATAGCAGGATTCAAGTGTTGTCAATTCTTTTACGAGCTCGGTCTTCGGATGAAGTCCGGGAACCAAGAAGGGTTGTCACTTCCTTCGAATATCCCGTCTTCTTCGTGAATGATCGCTGGGCTAATTCTGCCAAAGAACTCCGCAAGTGCAGCAACAAGGAGCTCGGATGGTAGCTTGGAGGTCAGAGAAGATGAAGGTGGCCGGAGATGAATCTATTGCAAGCTTTCTGAGGAGAAATGGTGTCCAGATCAATTGTCCAAGGAGGAGAGAGAAAATGGTGGTTGGAGGCGAGTTTTCCCGCTCAGAGGAGCAGAAATGGAAGGGGAAGCGGAGCTGGATCCTTGGAAAGTGGAAATCTGCATCTTAAATAAAAAAGTCAGAAAAAATGGTCACTCACGGTTCTGCGCACGGTCGTGCGCACACTGTGCGATGTTAACTTTCAGGTTAGACACGAGGAAGGAGATGCATTTACCCGTGTGTTTTCCTTCGTGTACGAGCAGTTCTGCCCATGCGTGAAGGACATCGCACGGGTAGCGACAGAGTGCTGGAATGCAGAGATAAACAAGAAAACTGTGTGTTTTACTTGCGCACGGGCGCAGCCGCCCGTGCGTGTACAACGCGCACGATTAACCACAGAACGAAATAAACTAAAAAGCTATAGGAAAACCATATGTTTCCTTCGCGCACGGTTTCGAAGAAACCGTGCATCAACCATGCGTGAAGATCATCGAACTCAGCTTAACAAAATTCATCGAGCTCAGCTCGACGTTCTTCCAGATGACAAAAATGCACGATCCAACGCAAACCGTGCGTGAAAGAAACGCACGACCATGTGTTTTCCTTATGACAGAATTCCTGCTTTTGGGAAAAATGCAGCACCTGCACAAGAAAATCAAACCTGGAGCATAAGCACCCAGCACCAAATACTGCAAAGAAAACAACAGGAAAGAGACACGGGGAGCACCATGTGCATACCCCCAATAACAGAATGCGCAATCGCACACCCACGGGCCAAAACAGTGCACAACATGGTCCATGACCGAATGATGCTAATATAACTGATATCTGGTTGAAATGCAGTGCACGAATGAGAAAACCAGCCCAGATGAGTCTGAAAAAACACTATAAATATTGGACTCATCATGAGGCATGCTCACTCAATGCTCTCAATTCTTAAGATGCTGAAGAAGCCGGAAATTGTTTAAGTCATAAAGAGTTTAGTGAGGAGTGATCAATCAATGCTCTCAACGCCTAAAATATAGAAAGCATGGCTAAGGAACAAGGCATTGAGTGAGGCGTGCTCACTCAATACTCTCAATGCCAAGCCTGTAGAAAAAACTGAAGAATAAGCTAAGGCAAAAGGCATTAAACGAGGCTTGCTCACTTAACGCTGTCAATGCCTAGATAGACAGAATTTTGTCTAAGTGCCTTGGCATTGAGTGAAGCTCATTCACTCAATGCATATTCTACTGATGCTTGATTTTGGCTAAGTCCACAGGTGCTGATGTCAGCAAAATCTATAAAATCGACAAAGTTAACTAATTTCAAATCAAGTATGGAGAAGCTACAGAATACGACAAACTCTGTCGAGAAACTACTGTACGTCTTCTTCTGTTAAAGCAAGATGGAGCTGGAAGCTGCAGGTAGGCCCCACTATTTCTTAGAGTCGTTGATCGGCGAACTACAAAAGGAAGTGATTGGCCTAGACGCAAATAAATTTTTGGGCTTTATTGATTTCAAAAGTTGGGCTGGACTTCATCTTCCTTGCCATTACTGCCGAGAAAAAGTCTTCCTGTAAGAACCAAAAGTTCAGTGAGTTGTTGCATCTTCATCTGCTAAAGCATAATCAGAAAGATTTCTGATAAAGAAAGAAAGTAGAGCCCTCATTTTCCAGTGGGCTCAGTTGGCTTCTTGAAGAACTCAAGATCGAGCAATTCAACTTCTTCTCCAGCAAGATCAGAATCTTCATTCTGAAACTCTTCCAGCAGACGCAGAACTTCTTCCTACTGCTATGAAGAGAGATAGTGTCGAGACATCTCATCCCGAGTTATTGACACAAAAAAACATTTTCGTGTCAAATAAAATAAATCATCTTTCTCCTGGTAGGATCTAATTGGATCTGAGTGTAGGGCTTTTCAATCCTGAGGTATGGCAATATTGCCTGAGCTGTAGGAGAGTTAAACTATCAGAGTTGTAGGATCCTGCTAGATCTGAGCTGTAGGACTTGGTATCAAATCTGAGATAGGTGAGTCATTCTTACTTATTTGTAGGGCACTTGTGCCTGAGTTGTAGGATCCCAAGTAGATCTGAGGTAGGTCTTAACATCTTGAACAGTAGGAGAGTTATTCTCTCTAAGGTAGGATCCCTAGTGGATCTGAGGTAGGGCTATCCTCCCATCCTGAGTGTAGGGCCTTTGTCCTGAGGTAGGTGATCTGCTGATCACTGAGTTGTAGGCCTGTGTGGCTGAGTTGTAAGTCTTGGATGAGACTGAGATATCTTGAGGGATCTAAGGTGTAAGATCTTTGGAGAAATGGTTTGGAGAAGTGTCTCTAACTTATAGGAAGTTGACAAGGTGGGAGGAGAGTGGATGTACCCACAAGTTGGGGAACCACTATAAATCTGTGTGTGCTTTTCTGTGTTGTTTTCTTTGTGCAGGTACTTGAAAACTAATAACTTCCAACATACTAAGTACTAAACAAAAAATATTTTTAAAAGAAACTAATATCAGTGAGACAACCTATTCACCCCCCCCCCCCCCCCCGAGGTTATAAGCTACCTTGAAATTAAAGACTTTCAATAACATAATTTTGAAGTAATTAAACTTGGTTTCATCTAGATACATGTGATGAAATCAGCCACTTATTTGTCTGTGGGTACAAACTCAAGACATATATCCTCCTTTTCAACATGCTCTCTGATGAAGTGATACCGTACCACTATATGCTTTATCTTGCTGTGTCACACAGGATTCTTAGCATTAGAGATGGAACTTGATGAGTCATAGAACATAGGGGTTTACTTATTTGGAGGTTATAGTTTTGAAGTTGATGTTGAATCCATAATAATTGTGAATAGTAGCTGCCTGCTGAGATATATTCTGACTCATCTATGGAAATAGTCATACTGATTTGCTTCTTACTGCTCCATGAGACCAATCTTCACCCTAGGAACTGACATGCCACAAAGGTACTTTTCTTATCTTTTTTGCAACCTGCAAAATCTGCATCTGAAAAGACAATTAGCTCAAAGTTATTGTTCCTAGGGTAGAACATGCCAAGTGGTTGAGTGCCCTTAAGGTACCTAAAAATCCTCTTTACAGCTGAGTAGTGAGATTCCTTGGGGCATGTCTTATACCTAGCACAAACACAGGTTGTGTATATTATATCTGGTCTACCAACAGTTAAGCAAAGTAAAGAGCCAATTATACACATGTATAGGGATTCTTCAATATGTTTCCCTTTTTCGTCCCCTCTGGGGATATATTTGACCCCATAAGAGTTTTCATAGTGGAGGCAGACTACATTCCAAACTTTTAATTAGCTCTCTAGTATACTTGGTCTGATAAATGAATATTCTGTCCTCAAACTATTTTACTTGGAGCCCTAAGAAATACTTAAGCTCTCACATGCTGCTCATCACAAACTCTCATGCATCAGGTTGGCAAACCTCTTGCAAATGTTGTCATCAATAGACCCAAATATAATGTCATTAACATATATTTGGACTTGAAAACACTGCCCTTTGTTTCCCTTAGGAACACTATTTTATCAATCTTCCAACTTGAGAATTTATTCTTAATGAGAAAGCTAAATAGGGTATCATACCGTGGCCTTGGTTCTTTCTTTAACACATATAGAACCTTTCTAAGAAAATAAACATGAATAGGAAGAGAAGGATGTACAAAATCTGATAGCTTCTCTACATATACCACCTCCTGGAGATTCCCATTAAGAAAGGTTGACTTGACATCCATTTTATATTCCTTGGATCCCTTGAAGGCAGCAAGAATATGCAAAGGTCTGATCAAAGTCAATGCCCTCTTCTTGTATATATGTTTTGGCAACCAGCCTTGCCTTGTTCTTCACCACTACACAATTATCATCTAGCTTATTTTTGAAGATCCACAAGGTGCCAATGATGTTGTGTAGTTATGGTTTTGGCACCAACATCCAAACTTCAAGTCTCTTGAACTGGTGTAGTTCCTCTTGCATGGCATTTATCCAAAAAGCATCCTAGTTTGCTTGTTCAAATCTCTTTGGTTCCACCTATGAGAGAAAGCTCAGGTATAAGACTTCATTATGAATTCTACTCTTTATTATGACTCCTTAGCTGGCATCCCCAATAATAAGATTGATTGGGCGATCCTTTAGGTGCATGGTTGCTACAGGTAATCTCACTATAGTTGGATAAATTTTTGGATTGTCATCAGCTTGTTGATCCTCATCTTCAGTACTTTTACTTTATCTGAAAGATGATCTTCCTTGATTGTGATTGTTTCTTCTGAGGAGATCTTGCTTGTATCAGGCTTATCATTTAATGATAATTCATTCAATTTTACTTCAGTATCTGCGATAATGTGATAACTACACCATCCCTTACATATTAGGCTAGTCTCATCAAATACAAAATTAATAGATTTTTCAACCACATGGATTTTCTTATTGAGTACTCTATAGGCTCTGCTATGTGAGTTATATCCAACAAGAATCCCCTCATTGCATTTCTCTATAAACTTTGTTAATTGAGATTTTCCATTATTTAAAATGAAATATTTGCATCCAAAGATTCTAAAATAGGAAATTATTAGTTTTTTTCCTTTTAGCAATTCATAGGAAGTTTTCTTAGGAACCCTATTGATATAGGCCCTTTCAAAAGATAACAAGCTGTATTGACTGCCTCAACCTAAAAATATTCTGGCAGTGAGGAGTCACACAACAATGTTCTAGCTGTCTCTATTAGGGTCCTATTCTTTCTCTCAGTCACTTCATTCTGTTGTGCAGTTATGGGAGAAAAGAACTCCTAGGAGATACCCTATTCTTGATAGAAATTTGTCATAGCCATAGATTGAAATTTTATTCCATGGTCACTTCTCACTTTGACCAAAGAATAGTCCATTTCATTCTGAATATAATTAACAAACGTCATGAAGATATTAATGGTATATGACTTCTTTCTAAGGAAGAAGACTCATGTATATCTAGAGTAATCATCTACTATCATAAAGGTATATAATTTCCCTTCTAAACACTCAATGGGCAGTGGACCAAAAAGATCCATATATGATAAATAAAGATATCTTATAGAGTCTGTGTGCAATTCCATTAAAAGTGGCTCTAGTTTGCTTGCCCATTTGGCATGCATTGCATTGTCCATTTTTAACACAATTTAAATTAGGACTATTCCTAACAAAATTTTCAGTAAACAACTTGCATATTATTTTGTAGTTAATATGAGCTAATCTCTTGTGCCACAATACATAAAGAGATTCATTCTCATTAGCCACATGACAAACTATGTTAGAAGAAATAAAACATATAAAGGCTATGAAATAAACATTTCCACTTGTACTGCCTATGAGAATTGTCTCCAAGTCAACTGACCTTTTAATCAGTCATATAATAAACTTATGCATACAAGGTTGTGTTGTAACCCTTCCATATAAGATACACTTGTGATAAAGAAAATCCTATTGGAAATTATACCATAGCCTTTGGAGAGCCCTCTATCAGAACCCACAAAGATAACCTTGGGTCCATTTTTTATTAGAGCATACTCCTTAAGAATACTCCTTCTAGTCATGTTCTTAAAACAACCACTATCCAAGTACAATATTTTCCTAAGATTGGTACTTGAACTATTCTGCAACAAAACAAATTATTTTACCTTAGGTATCCAACCTATCTAGGGTCCTTAGTTCCTATCAGCATTTGAAAAAACTTTTCTATTAAAAGAAACACTAGCTGGGAAGGCCTTATTTGCATGAGGCATGGTTGGATTATGCTAGTAGTCCACAACAAAGTTCCCCCACTTTATTATAGAACTAGCACTCATGAATGTTATAACTACGTTTATAAACCAGCTTCGGGGTAGAATGTCTATGAGATTGAGCTAGTTCAAAGTTGAAAGCCTTAGCATTCTTCAAGTTTCTTTCTATAAAGAAACTTACTATGGGAATGGTGGTTAGTGACCTTATAATATGGTACCGTCTTGTTAGGTACCTGTATTATTTTGTTAGCCTGTTGTTGCTTCTTTGGTAGGGGCATTTGATGGGAGACCACTTCCTTATCCTTGAGAGTGGGTGTTGGTGTACCAAACACAAATGGCTCATATTCACCCATATAAATTTCTTCATGGGGGGCCTTTAGTTTACTCAACCTTATCCCTTTCTTCCTCCCGAGTTAGGAGCACTGTTGACCTAACTTGAGGAACATTCATTTTTCAGGTGACCATACATATTGTCCTGGTCATAGTTATTGAATGGAAGAAGCACCCTTTGAAAGGTGGTTTGAGGCATAACATCTTTAACTTTTTCCCTGTTTTGAAACCTGTTGCATTCCTATTGTAACCTACTCCCCCTCTAAATTAAGATGAGAAGGTATCAATAATGTGCAGCACTATCTATGGCTTGGAGAACTAGGCCACAAGCTTCCTCTCCTTAAGGTGTTTTTCATCAAGATCACTAATGTTCTTGGTATAATGACTAATGGTGCCAAGATGTATAATTGACATCCCTCTCAGCTTGCTAATCTCCTTGATCATTTGAGATAATTGGTTGGCAGTGTCAGAGCATTCATATTTGGCAAGCTTGAGTGAAGCAATCTCCTCAGCTTGCTTTTTAGCAAGCTGCTTGATTTTATTCATGGCCTCCATAAGAGAACCATATTTATCAATAATATCACAAACTTCATCTTCAGATTATGAGTCACCCACCTCATTAGATGACGTGAGTGGATCAAAATTTGCACCAGTTTCATAATTAGATTCTGATGAAGATGAAGGGACTAGAAGAATTGCCTTATCATGATAGTTGTCATCCGAATCATCCACATTTGACATGGCCATCAATCTATAGCTTTCATCTTCATCATTATCACTGTTAGACTGTGACAGAGGGGCCCTGATGCCAATCCTAATAGTAAGAGATTCATCCTCTTCATTGATAGTAAATAGTCTAATGTAGGCTTCTTCATTTTTTTGACTCAGATGAGTCAGAGTTACTCTCACTCCAAATATTTTCCTTCTTATCCAAGAAGGTCTTTTCAGTTTCCTTTCCATTGTGATGATAGTTATCACCAACATCCTTCTTCGCTTTAATCTTCACTGGGCAGTTAGCAATTATATGTTCAGGCTTGTTGCAACAATAATAAATGATGTTAGCAGAAATATATTTGTTATGTTTAGATGCATACCAGTCCCCTTTGGGGTCCTTCTTGGAGCTTACTGACTTCTGGTAGTCCTTTCTAGAGCTACATGTTGAAGAAGGTTTGGTATTCCACTGTTTACTTCTATTCATCATTTTTCTTGAACTTCCTGGAGAATGCTTCAAATTCTCCATCAGTCAACTCAGCATCAGATGTGTTGGGCTCATAAGATTCTATCTCTAACACCTTTTACGGGGGAGAGTGGATTATTTCCTTACTTCTTCTTAAGCTTACATCCTTGAGGGCCACAGACTTCTCCTTTATGTGAGACCTGACAGTAGCCTCTTTTTCCTTCCTAATATTGAGTTGTGTCTCATAGTATGTTGGTCATATTCCACATTTCCCTTATTGCACAGATCTTGTTATACCATTCCTTGGTGAGGGACCTTAAGAACTTATCATTGAGTTCATAATCAGTGAAGACTCTGTCATAAGTCTTCAACTCATTCACTATTTTGAAGAACGTTCAATAGCATTCAACTATGTTATTTATGCTTCCTTGTCTAAAGGCCTCATAATCCTGGTTCAGAATGGATTTCCTATCATCCCTGACCTCCTTAGTTCCTTATATATATAATGAGAGTATTCCATATTTACTTAGCAGTTTGGCGGTGAATAAGGTTCTGGAAGTTGGAGTCATCAATTACACTAACAATAATATTTTTGGCCATTTTATCTATAGTGGCGAGTACAAACTCATCCCTAGTCATTTTAGAGAATAACTTCGGAACTTGAATATTTGCCTCTATGGAGGAGATCTTCATGGGGATGAAAGGCCCCTCCTCAATAGTGATGTAGATCCTTGGATGTGAAGCTTCGATAAATAACTTGACTCTCTGTTTCCAGATATCAAAGTTTTCCTTCTTGCATAAAGAAAGATTCATGGAGCTCATCTCTTTATGACCTTCACCAAAATTCATAGTTATTTACTAACTACCCTTGATATGATATTGGTTAGACTGCTAAGTCCTTTATCAACCAACTAGCTCTGATGCCACGTGAAGGACTATGGGTAGTATAAGTCACGTAGAGGGGGTTGAATAGGTGCTTTGAACTTTTAGCCTTTCAAAATTTGTTTTCTTAACTATAGCAGATAATTAATTCACAAGCACAAAACACAGAACATCACATAAGATTTTATAGTGGTTCCCCGGAGTATGGGTACATCCACTATCCCTCTCAACCTATCTAGCAGTGTGCTAGATTTGGCAAACTCCTCTTCTTCTTAGATAAAAATCTTATAGCTCATGTACACTCAAGGATCTTACCTCAGGTCTACAATAGACCCTACCTCAAGTTGTCCATAGCCCTTCTTCAAAAATCTAGATGATTTCCTACCTCAGATTCAACCCCTGAATCCTACCTCGAACTTTCAACAAAATCCTACACTCAGGCCTCCTAATTATCCCTACACTCAAGCTTACAAAGATCCTACATGATGAATGTTTATAAAGATTTTACAATAAACTGACTCAGAATAAATGTTACTTTAAGCCTTGAGTACTCCTTAGCTTTCCTGGAAGAAAGATTTCTTCTTCAGTAATGGAATGTTGTTGTAGAAAGTACGAAGCCGAATCACTTCTTTGAAGAAGGACTTGCTCTTCTACTTCATCTTCAGTAGGAAGTTGATCCTTTTGATCTCTTGTTGTGTAAGCAAACTTGCAGTACCAAGATTACGGAGTTGAGCTTACAACTACTAGCTTTTTTGCTTCTTGATGACAGATCAGAAGTTTTTTAGTAGTTATAGTTGATAGGGTTTCTTTCTTGAAGTTATCCCTTTTTAAAGTACCCTACAACTTGACCTTAATAGGTCTAAGATCTCTAACGGTCAAAAAATTTTCTGATAAAAGTCAAAGCATCCTTAATTACATCAGTGATGTGATGTTTTCTTTTGGCGCCTCTGCGGATTTCAAATCCCGCCATTTTTGTCATCAAATTGATAAATATTGTTTTGAAGCTTTCTTATCAAAACAATATCATTTTGATCTTCAAAGCCCATCAAAACGGTATGAGCTAGAACTTCATAGCTCAACCCTTTCACTAGTTCTGAGTGAAATATAGGACAAATTTTGGTCTTAACTCATCTCCTATTCTACTGAGTTTAACTATCAATACTAATAATTGTGTATACATACATATGAACAGATACCCATCAAATACATAATGCACTTATCATTTCATGATGCACTTCTTCAAATCCAGGAATATTGAGTGCAAATTCCCAACACAACTCCTAAGGTGCTCTATACAGTCAATGTTTATTCAAACTTATCAGGGAGCAATTAGTACTTGTGGGATTACATTTATTATTTTTAAAAACCTACTATATTTTTGCAATCCGGTGTACATAAAGTGGTTTTTGTTTGTTCGCTACAAGACACTTTATAATTCTTATTTTAAGGTGATCAATCTCACAATGCTCATTAAAACTTATTAGGTGGTTGAGTAGTTATTAGTAGAGTTTTCCTTATTATTATTTTTTGAATTTTTATTTGTTGACTAAGGCTTTGAATTCATTTGGTGCGCAAATAATAGCATTTAATTTTATTTTCAAAACCACTTGTTAGAATAAATAGTGTATGAACAACAAATTTGCATGAAATAAATTCAAGGGTTTGTAGGTAATTTATTTATGTATTTTAATACATTAAGATATTGACACTACACAACCATGCAAGTTTTAAATTTATGACATATACAGGAAAAATCAAAAGTGTGTATGTGAGGTAATCATTATCAAGCATAAAACATTACTCGTACTTAGAGGCATGCTTGTTCCTACACAAGTGAACTATGTTAGTTTTTATTGCGGGAGAGAAGATATTTTTCAAGGCATGATAAAGCATTATAATGTTTGAAGGGTTTGACATGAAATAAACATTGTAATTTATTGAGATAAGATAACAATAATCATCCTTAAAACATTACAATTATAGCACAGTAGTTTTTGTTTATTTGGGTTAAAAACCTTATAAGTAATAGAATGCATGTTTTATATTTCTTATTTTTTTCCAATTTTTGTAGTTGATTTCCGAAAATAACAAAGAAAAAAAATTTTGAAAAAGATTTTAAACTTTTTGGAAATTTTCTGGGAGATGAAATTTGCAAAAAAAAATAAAAGAAAAAATCAAATAAAAAATGGATTTTATACTATTCTCAGCGTTAGCACTAGCACTAGGCAGTAGTAAAAGAGAATTGGATTTCAGTTTAAAATCGTGTTTTCAAGATTTTTGCATTCGATTTTTCATGATTATGATTTTTCAATATAAGTCTCGTCTAATGGTGCAAAGAAATCATGAAAAATAGATAAAAATTGAGGATCTAATTTTTGATATCTTGAATCCCTAATTATAGTCTAAGAATGGTGATTCTTGCATCTAGAAGAGCTTTGTTAAAAAATATTCGCTAGTTGTGAGTCAGTTCCTATGAAGTTTATAAGAACATGCTCCTTTTTGATATGATCCCTAATGAGGTCATTATTGGAACATGCATTCTATGTCTCTTTGTATGAAAATAACAAATCCCAATTTTTATTTGATCACACTTTATGTTTATAAGTATACAGGAACTACAGGTTCATTGCCCCATAAAATAAAAAAAACAAACTAACAAAGACAAAATTTTGTTGTTATCATAGGCAGTATCGCTACCGCTGGCGATAGCACTGGTGGTATGAATAGAAAAGGAAGGATGTCAGCTATGGAAAGAAAGCTACTAAAAATGAAAGGTGCTAATATCAGGTAGTATCACTACAGTCGGGCGAAATCTTTTGGATAGTTCATTTTTGGAATAATAAGTTGCCAAAAAGGCTGGTGTCCAAAGTCCAAAAGTTTCCTGAAATGAAGACCAGAAGTTTCCAAAAATGGCGTGGAAATTTTTTTCTAAAATGACATTGAAAACTTCCTAAAATGGCGAGGAAAAGTTTCCCAAAATGGCATTGAAAAGTTTCCTAAAATGCCAGGGAAGTGTTTCCTAAAATGAGTGGAAACGTTTTCTAAAATGGTAATGAAAAGTTGCCAAAAATGTTGCTTTCCAAAGATGGAAAAGTTTCCTGGAAGTTGTAATCGCCACAGCTATTTAAATAGCATCTCTGTTGAAACTGAAAATTCGGTCTCAGTGGAGTTCACCCTCGGGGAAGGGGTAATCGCACACCTAATTCTCTCTCATGGGCCAAAAAACTAAGGAAAAAAACAGAGGGACAGACCCAAGGGCTTAGCATGGAGGTCTCCCCACACACTCAAAAGATCTTAGAGCGCTTCCCCTCCCAAGCCAAATGCAGAGCTGGGGGTATCTCAGAAAGCACAAGAAGACTGGGGCAAAAGTAAGCATGTCTTCTGAGGTACCCACTTGGGTCTATTTATAGATTTTTGAAAACGTCCTGCAAATTTCCAACCTCCGTTGTTTTGAACATCTATGTCAGCCCAACTGGTTCTACCAATAGCGTAACTCCACTGTCCTAATAGGTTATGGACCCAGTGGGTCTAAAATGGTAAAAACACATCACAAGAGACCGGGCAAGTGGCCCTCTAAAACCTCCACTTGCCCGGGGCGGTGATTGCTCGATGGTGCTGGCACTCACTGCCTTTATCACCCATGGGTGAGTGTGTGGCCAGCCTGCCCCCTTGTTCGCTGCTTGCCGAGCCCCTGGTGTGAGTGCGAGCTAAACTGCAATTCTAACCTACCATGGGGAGCTGAGGAGGCTGTTGAGCTCTCGCCTCGTCCCGGCTCGCCTAAGACCACAAATGATGGACCTTGGCCGATCTGGCTCCTATCCACTACTACTCGCCGGATATGGGGTTGTACACAATCCCCGCTCTTTGCGAGGTTAACTCAAGCTCGGAAATAAACATCCAACCCTGTAATATGCGGTGAGTGTGACCGAGGCCAGAGAATCTTTGTTGGGTTCCACTAGCGGCAATAAATGTATGCACGCATACCTGGGTGGCCTCCGCCATTCCCTTTACTAAAGTCTTGAAAAGATACCTCTTTCCAAAGTGCTCCATGATAAGCTTAGTCGTGCCCGCGAGCTTAATGTCGCTAGCGCCAACGCTCTAGTCGGCGTGTCTCCCAATTCTGCACCGCGGGAGCCGACAAAACCAAATCCTGCCAAGAAGGTCAAGTCCATCCTGAAAGATGTTGAATCCGACCTGGAGTCCACCTTGACTCCCAGGCTCGCCTCCTCTAAACCGGCTGCCGACCATAAGGGGAAAATGTTTTTTGAAATCCCAGCCGACCGCGAGGACCATCAGTTCAATGTCGAGACCTCCACGTCGCGATTCCACACCCCACAAGATGACTCGCGGCCGCGGACTTCTCCTATCACTCGCCTGGAGAGCGAAACATCTCCCTTTGGGACTACAGGGCTGGACTCGCTGAAGACCAATTCGCTGGCTGGCACCCCTCAGCTGCCCGCATTGTAACGCCCCGATTTTTTGATATTTGGTTTAATTCGTTATTTGTCGTGTTTTTGACGTAAGGGCATTGCGTTGTGTTGGATTCCTAGTTTGGATTTGGGCTAGGTTCACTAACTAGGTTAAGTTTAACCCACATTGTATAGCCAGGGTCAAGTGTTTGAGTCTTAGAGTTTAGGCTAGTCATTAGGTTCAACCTTCATGGACCAACCAGCAGAAGACTTTAGGAGACTCAAGACCTAGAAGAAATCAAAGTTGAAAACTATCAGTTAGAAATTCTTCGAACTCAGCTCGACGATTGTCGATCGCAGATCGACGAAATCAGAGTTTCTCTGAGTTGAGCTCGATGATATTCGAGCTGAGATCGACGAATTCTGGAATTCAATTTCAACAGTTTATGTTCTCTGAACTCAGCTCGACGAAGACAAATTTTGTGCTCGACGAACTTGGACTGCAGAATTGGCAAGCTATTCGCAGAATGCAGTTCGCTGAGCGCAGGTCGACGAACTGGGTTTCTCAGCTCGACGAACTTGGATCTCCGGTCGACGAAATCTGTTCAGAGCTTGACGAATTTTGTCCAGAGCTAGACTTGGAGTTTTTCCCTCATATCTGTCCTTATTCCATATATTATTTAGCAGTGATTTCCTTAGTAATTAATGCACATATTCTCTTGAATATAGCTGTTATTGGCAGCATTAATTATGGTCTTCATCATGGTTAATTACTTGCTTAATTTATTTGGATAGTTGGGGAAACTCATTAAAGACAATATTCTCCAGCCGTATTTCATTCTCTAGGCAATCAGCAATAAATGCATAGAATTCAAAATTCAAACGAGAATTCGACAGAGAATATAAAAAGAGATTTTTCTCTTTTCAGCATATAAGAAGAAGAAGATAACAGAACCAAAGAACTAACAGAATAAACATACACAAGAAATTCTCTGTGCAGAAAACATTTTGTTTTCCCCTTGATCTTTCTAAAGACTGAAGAAGAACAACAATCATATATCAAGAGTCTTCTTCAACTTCAACTCCAGGAACCTTCAAGGACAACAAATTCTGAATCAGTCAGAAGTCCCTGGATCATTTCAAGTCAAGGCTAAAGACCTACACCCTGAGCAAGGCTCCAAGTGATTTTAGAATGAGCTTTTGACAACAACAATCCACTAGTCTTCTATGTTGATTAGAGAAAGAGAAGACACCATCATCCTCTCTCACCTCCTATATAAAGGGTTTATTAACTCCCTTCAAAAGTTTATTCTTGGTTTTTGGGCACCTGATCAAAAGCTCAAAGGGTTGTGAGATCTCACTGGAAATAGATCTTGTGGTGGCAGTCACCTGATCAATAACTTGCTAGTGGATTCCTACCAGTGTGGTAGAAGAGTGGATGTACCCAATTTGGGGAACCACTATAAAATTTTTGTGTCATCTGGTTGATCATTTTCTTTGTTGTTCTTGCTTTGCTGTGTTAGATTAGTTTATTATGATAGGATAGCTTAGCTTAGTTTATATTTTTTGTTATACTATTATAGTATCCCCTATTTTAATACTCTGATATAAATCAAAACAGCCAGAAATTTTAATTACTATATTCACCCCCCCCCCCTCTAGAGTAAATCAGATCTATCCCCTAGTGGTATTAGTGGTATACCATATCTTTCACGTTGACGCATTTTCGGGATATGTCGCTGTTAGAGTGTGGTTTTAGGTCTTAGGTTTTTCTATGTGTGGCTGGGTTTAGTCTGTTTGCAAGAATCCCTAGTGAGTTGGGTCTGTTTTGGTGACTCGGTGGAGCCTCTTTGGGAATGCTTGTTTTTTTGAATTCGGGGGGTGTTTGACCGAGTTTTGTTCTTCGAATCTTAATTTTGACTATGTCATTGGGCTCATAGAGTCGGTATTTAGCTACAGTGTGATTTTCGTAGATATCCGTTTTGGCGCGAATTTTGGGTCGTTTGGACCATTATTTAATAATAAGCTATTATTATGATACTTATATTTCTAAGTATAAATAGCTTTGTGAATAGACAAACCCTATTCATCGTCTTCTTCTTGAAACCGTCGGCTGTTACGAGAAGAGAGAGAGCGGCAGTCTCTTCTAAGTTTTGGGACACCGATTTCTGGAGTGTTGCTGCTCGAAATCATCTTTGGAGATTAGATCCGGGTAGATCTCACCTAGATCTATGTTTCTACAGAAATTTTTTCCCGTTTCGAGGATTTTTAGAGGTTTATGTTGCGGTTTTGACCTTTATTCCTTTCGAAAAGTTTCAGGTTTTTCTGCTTAGGAGTTGTTGCGGCCAGATCCGAGAGGACGGGTGTTGCTTGGCCAGTTTTCTGGAGGTTGAGGCAAGTGGTGCTTTATCGCCCTTGCCATGTTCGTGTTTTTTATGGGTTTCCTTCCCTTCTCTGTTCCTTAGATTTTAGGAGTTGTGTAGACTTTGGTCAAGAACGGCCTAATGCATGTTTAGAAATTTCATATTAGGTCGAGGTAAGTATTGTCAATTGGACAGTTAGCTTAAGAATAAATTGTCTTATGGGGCTGATTAGAGAAAGTCAAGAAAACCAGTCCTTGATCACGGTAGGAATTTCTTGCCATTGATTCTTAGACTTAAGCTTTTTGTCTAGCAGGTTTAAGCGTTGAGTGTAACCTTAGCACTGAAAGCCAATTTTTAGCCTAAGTCCAAAAGCGTTGAGTGAGCTGACTTCACTCAACGCGGCGTTGAGTGTGTTGAATGCACTCAACTCCATGCTAAGTGTCTGAGCGGTTGTGTAAAAGCATTAAGTGAGCTGACATCACTTAACACAGCGTTGAGTGTGTTGAATGCACTCAACACTATGCTAAGTGTCTGAGCGGCTGTGTAAAAGCATTGAGTGAGCTGACTTCACTCAACGCGGCGTTGAGTGTGTTGAATGCACTCAACTTCATGCTAAGTGTCTGAGCAGCTGTGTCAAAGCATTGAGTGAGCTGACTTCACTCAACACGCCGTTGAGTGTGTTGAATGCACTCAATGCAATGCTAAGTGTGTGTGGCTAAGTGTAAAAGCATTGAGCGAGCTGACTTCACTCAACGAGGCGTTGAGTGTGTTGAAGACACTCAATGTCATCGCTTAATTTGTTGTCTAAGTAAGAAAGCTTTGAGTGAGTGGTATTGACTCAACGCGGCGTTGAGGAAGCATCGCCATGTAGGAATTCTGAGTTTAAGTCGAAAAGTGTCGACCGCGTTAAGTGGACTCAACGCGGTGTTGAGTGGACTCAACGTGGCGTCGAGTGATTTTGTTTTTCGCTGAGTTTAGCTGGATGGCATCGAGTGCGTTGACTGCACTCGACACGACGTTGAGTGTACTCGATGCTTTTCCGTGGACTTAGAATTATTTTCTCTGATTCTTGTCTGATTCCTTGGGAATGGGCCTTAGGGTGAATTTGGGGTTTTCTTCCTCATTTTAGCAGAATAAACCAGTGTTGGTTGAAGTTTTGTTGGTTTATGGATGTTAGGGCCTTTGGTGCCCGGTTTTGTTCATCTTTATGTTGAATTTTCTCAAAGTGGTTAGCAAGATAGCCTAAGGCAAAATGAATATTCTCAAAACTATCCAGTTAACACCTTGATCAGGCGAAACCCAAGGAGCAAGCTCAACACCACATGCAAATGGAAGGCCAAGCAGATCTTATATTTATTAACACTTCTTTACAGGGTGAGGTATACATAGCGAGATATGATTTCGCCAGTACACTAGCAAAAAATAGAAAGCACAAAACAAGCCGGGCGGATAGCACTGGAGACCGCCCAGTTCGCCGATGTCGCCGAAGCTGCCCGAGCTGCTGCTACATGCCGAATAGAGCACGGAGTCCGTCGAGACCTCGAGGTCGCGCGTACACACCATTATTCGCCTACTGCTGATGAACTGAAGTACAGGTCGCCTACCCTCCTGAGATCGGCGGACAGGTTATTGGAACATGGAAACGCTGAAGCAGAGAACTGACAAGCCGCAGAAGCGACCTGCTGAGACCGCAGAGACTGCACCCTTCACAGAAATTGACCGAAGTCACAGCCAAACTCCTGGCTCCTTGAAGATAGTCGCGCGACCTGCACACAGCAAACCGTTAACTCTGCTCAACTCGCGTGGACAGGAAAATCGAGACTGCAACAATTGACCAATCCCCACTTATTGTTCACTCAGTTACTGTAAACGTGTCGGGGGGTTTATTTATAGGCGAGGTGAGGAGTGTGGTCACCACCCTAGTGAATAGAGTCACCACCCCAGCTCGCGCACTAGCAAAGACCCGTCCACTGAGTCCTTAAGGACTTAGCCGGATTCCAAGAAAACACGCCAGGAGCAAAGACAAGATGTTCACCATAAGGCAAACTCGCACAAGTCCGCCCACACTATGTGTACAAGGAACCAGCCTGCATAGCCCGCAAACACCACACAAGGATAGCCACCTTTACTGCGAGAGTCCGCACACAATATGCGGACCAGGAGGCAGTCCGCACAGCTCGAGAACAAAGCCACCATCCGCCACGAGTCCACGACCAACAGGCAGTCCGCCCGGTCTACAGCGGACTCGGCGGATACCACGGACACACTGTACTTGTCACTGAATGTGACCAAGTCCAGAAAAACACAAAGAACAAACGCGAGCGTAGCGGACAAGGCCAAGTCCGCCTGTCCCCAAGGCAGATCGCCAATCATTCCCCCAAAAGACAGAGCCCGCAAGCCCAAATCGGACAGCTGTCAAGACAACGGCCAACTGCCGGACTTCGACACCAGCCCGCGCAGTCCTCCACAGTAGCTAATGCCCGCTGCACCACCAGAGCATGGCTAAGGCCACAGCCGAACTCCAAGGCCAGTCCGCAACAGCGAACACCACGGACTCAACCAGTCCGTAAAGCCTCCCACGGATAGAACTCCCAATCCGCTGATTAACACAAGCTTGCAAATCTACAAGGTCGCTAATCTACTAAGCACTGCAACAGCCCGCAAACCGCAGTCCGTACAGTGCGTTCAGACTGTGTAGGCCGCACACGAAGCCGCTCAGGCCTCACAGGCTGCTCTTCAATAGCCAAGCCACCAAGATAGCCAAGGTCACACAGGCCGCAACCAGCAGTCCGCCCAGGCCGTAGACTCAGACCGCTCAGGCCGCACAGTCCGCCCGGCCTGCCCATTACCCACTTCCACTTCACAAATTTCAACACCCCCCTTGAAGTGAGAAGTGGTGATCAAACCCAGAAAGCTTCGTAACCGTTGAAATGGCCCCATCGACAGTGGCTTCGTGAAGATGTCAACAAGATTATCTTCAATCCGAACATGCCCGACCAGAAGAGATCCCTCCAATACCTTCTCCCTTATGAAGTGGTGCTCGATCTCAATATGTTTGGTCCTTGCGTGACACACTGGATTGTTTACCAATTTGAGAGCACTGTCATTGTCACCCCGGAGCAAAGTAGGTCCTTGCACTTCTTTATGAACATCCTCTACAAGCCTCCTCAACCAGATGGCTTCTAGAGCAGCCATGGCCGAAGTCTTATACTTAGCTTCCGTAGTAGACACTGAAACTGAATCTTGCTTCTTGCTACACCATGAAATACAAGTTGATCCACAAGTGAAAACATATCCCGAAGTTGATCTCCAATCATCCGAGTCACCACCATAATCAGCATCCGTGTATTCAAGCAAAGCAAATTTCGCATCTCTGCTATAGAGGAGTGCCATATCAGAAGTTGTCTTGACAAACTTCAAAATGTTCTTTGCCGGCACCAGATGAGACTTCCTTGGTTTAGCCATAAACCGACTTACTCGGCCAACAACGTAAGCAATGCCTGGCCTTGTAATCATCAGGTAGATCAAGCTCCCAACTAGATCTCTGAACACCAAGGGATCAGGAAGAATCCTTCCTTCATCTCGTCGAAGCTTGAGCCCATGTTCCAGAGGAGTAGAGCAACTCTTTCCTTCGCCCATGCTAAATCGGTTCACAATACGATCTGCATAACCCTTTTGGCAAATGAGTATCCCGCTCTCCATCCACTCCACTTCAAGACCGAGAAAGTGATGAAGCTCTCCCAAGTCTTTCATCTCGAAACATATAGCAAGCTCAGCCCTGAGCCTAGCTACTTCCTCCTGCGAATTCCCTGTGATGATCATATTATCCACATACAGTATGACCAAGACTAGAAGCTCCCCCTTCTTCTTGACGAACAAGCTAGACTCCAAGTTAGAAGCAAGATAACTGCATAATTGAAGATTCTCTGCTTTCTTTCCATACCAAGCTCTAGGAGCTTGCTTCAACCCGTAGAGAGCCTTCCTGAGCTTGCAGACATAGTCCGGATGAACTTCAGAAACAAATCCAAGTAGCTGATACATGAAGATGTCATTGTCAATCTCTCTGTAAAGAAACACGTTCTTCACATCAAGCTGCCACATCCTCCATCCCTTGCAAGCAACCAAGGAGATCACCACCCAAACCGAAGTCATCTTTGCAACTGGACTAAATGTCTCCTCATAGTATTCTCCATACTACTGTGAGAATCCTCGAGCAACCAGGAGAGCCTTGTATCTATCATTGCTCCCATCAGCCTTCTTCTTCAACTTAAACACTCACTTGCAAGTCACCGGAGTAATGCCATTAACCTTGGGCACAAGGTCCCAGGTTTCATTCTTCTTGAGAATAGCAATCTATTCCTTCATGGCATCATCCCACTCCTTGACTCCAGTGGCCTCATTGAATTTTGCAGGCTCTCGCTCATCCAGAGGAACTACAAAGAAGCAGGAGACAAAACTCACTGCATTCCCATCACAGTACCGAGCTTGTGGCTTCACAACCCTCTTTGATCTCTGAAGAGGCTTTTCCTTGCTCACTACCTTTGTTGCTTCTTCAGGCTCAACTCCACCTTCAGGCAAGCTTTGAGCAATTCTCCCCCTGCTTCCTGAGCCAGAAGTCTCAGCACCAGAACTTGAAGCAACAGGAGCTGCTGGTAATACAGCAAGCTCCTCTTCCAGACTTTCATCAGCCACCTTTTGCACTTCATCAACCATGCTCTCGGTTAGCTCAACTGAGCCACCTCTATATGACGTCAGTTCATCAAAGACCACGTATCCTGAGACAACAAACTTCTTCGTCGCATGATCCATGCATTTCCATCCCTTCTTCCGCTCATCATAGCCAATAAAGAAAATCTTCCTTGCCTTTGCATCCAGCTTGGTCCATAAAGCATCCGGGACATGCACACAGCAAGTTGATCCGAACACCCGAAGGTGTTTCACACTTGGCTTCTCCTTTAGCAACATCACAAAGGGAGTCTTCATGTTCATCGGGCTGAGTGGCATCCGATTGATGACGTAAGAAGCACAAGACATTCCCTTCGCCCAGAAGGACCTAGGAATGTCTTTCGCATGAATCCAACACTTGTAGGTTTCCGTCAGATGATGGATCTTCTGCTCCGCTACTCCATTTTGTTGTGGAGTGTGAGCACAAGTATGCTCTCTTTAGATGTCGTGCTTCCTGTAGAATTTAGAAAACTCGGAAGAGACAAACTCACAATAGTTGTCTGTTCTAAGCTTCTTGATCTGCAAGCCAAGTTGGCCCTCCACTAACTCCTTGAACTCCACAAACAAACGGAAGCCTTCAGACTTATTTTTCAAGAAATATACCCAAGTGTATCTTGAGTAGTCATCAATTAGAACGAGCATGTATCTGCTCCCACCAAGGCTAGCAGTGGCGGTTGGACCCATCAAGTCTCCATGGATACACTCCAATGGTATCTTGCTCCTCGTTTGTGATTTATCAAACAGAAGGCGATGAGCCTTGCCGTACTGATATCCCGCGCAAACGTGACCATCGCCAAATGAAGATAGCTCAAGCAAGCCTCTTACAAGGATTCTGTTAGTCATAGCCTTCAGCTTATCCATTCCTACATGCCCTAGCCTTTCATGCCATATAGCAGTGCTATCGTTTGCTCTCATCCGATCAACATAAGAGTTATTTGCAAGAACAAACAAGTTCTTTACTCTCCTCCCAACATAAGCAACATCAGCCTTAACCGCTGATATGTTGTGAAGGAACTTCACTTCTGTTGGCCCAAACAAAATGTGATAACCCGCGTCGACCGCATTGGTCATTGAGAAGAGGTTCGTCTTCATGCCCGGCACATTATACACACTCCTTAACGTGAGTGGCCCCGTATCACTACCCCAAAACACAACCACCTCTTTCTCTACTGCATAAACAGTATTATCAGCAGTTATGATAGCTTCGTTACCTGAGTAAGCTTGCAAGGAAGAGAACTTCGACTAGTCTATGGTGAGGGGATGACCACACCCGGAGTCCACGATACACACGTCGTTGAAGTCGACAGCGGACAAAGCACGGACACAAGTGCCCGTCATGAAGGATCTGCCCCATCCAGCTTCCTCACTCTTAGAGCAAGCTTCCTCCTTGCATACAGCATGCCCAGGCTGCAGTTTGACATTGCAGTCACGCTTGTAGTGTCCCCGCTTATGACACATATAACAGTTTAAGTTCTTCTTTCAATCCTTCTTAGGAGCAGCACTCCTCTTTGGTTGATAAGAAGTTGAAGGCTCATTTTCAGCAGCAGTCTTTGAAAGAAATAGTGTCTAACCACCTAGAGGGGGTGAATAGGTGTTCATTTTCTTTTGACTTTTAAGGCAGATCAATTGTAAATAACTTTAAAGAACAAATGCACTTCTACATCTATCACAATACAGCAATCACAGATACAAACATTCACAGAGTGCACACAGTATTTATAGTGGTTCCCCAAGGTCTGGGTACATCCACTTTCCCCCTTCGCCAATCTAGTAGTGTACTAGATTCGGCCTAACTTCTCCACTTCTTCTCAGATCCTCAGATCTTACAACTCAGAACCCCAAACTGGTTCCTACACCTCAGAGTGTCCCCACTCCTACAACTCAGGCACAAAGCCTTACCACTCAGTCTTCACCAAGACCTACACTCATGCTAAACAACCCTACCTCAGCCTTCAATCAAGGCTTACACTCAGAGAATAGAATTCCTACACTCAGGCACAAAAGCCCTACCTCAGCCTTTATAAAATAGGCTTACAGCTAAGATCCCTTAGGATCCTACAAAAAATAAAGTTTACAAAGTGTTTAACCACAACTCTGAAAGAGAGAGATGAGTTGACTGGCTTCTTGATGAGTTCTTGAAAGAACTTTTGCAGAGATCAACCTCCCTTGGCTTTCTTCAAAGCTTCTTGAATTAGAACACAGTAGGGTTGAATCTCCTCTGAAGATAATCTTCTATCAACTTCTGTCTTGAGAATCAGATCTCAATCTAAAACTTACTTTTCAGCCTGGTTCAACAGCTTGTTCTTCTTAGAAGGAGCTCTCTCTCTCCAACTTCTTAGATCTTCTCTTGAAGGTCTTCTTCTTTGTTGTGTTGTTTTTCAATTCATTGATCATGCTTTCTGTTGAAGGAGAAAGGTCTTTAAATAGTCTTCCTCCAAGGTAACTGGCTGATCCGGTTTCTAACAATCTTCTGACAGCTCTGACAGTTGTAGTTGACTGGTTGAAATGGTAGCTGTCAAATCATCCAGTCACTTCTTGAAATCTTTGTCACTGTCTGAAAGTGTCGAGACAGATAGTCTTTATATGTCGACACAAATAGACTAAGTGTCGACACAAGTAGACTAAGTATCGACACTAGCCTTCATGATGTCGACACAACTACTTGTGTTGTTGTAACAGTTTCTCGACACTGCTTCTTCAGAATGTGTCGACACTGATTCTGTGTGTCGACACAAGTACTTCTTCTTTAATACTTAGTTAATTTTTGTTGTGTGTCGACACAACTCCTTTGTGTCGACACATGCCTCTTGTGTTGAAACTTTGCTGAGTGTCGACACATCTCCTTTGTGTCGACACATGCCTTCATGTGTTGAAACTTTGCTGAGTGTCGACACATCTTCTTTGTGTCGACACATACCTTCATGTGTTGAAACTTTGCTGAGTGTCGACACATCTCCTTTGTGTCGACACATGTACTTTAACTATGTTGAAGTTTGCTGAGTGTCGACACAGCCTCCTGATGTCGACACTTTTGATGTCGACAAAATTTCTCTGGGTGTCGACACTGCCTCTAAGTGTCGACACTGATTCTGTAGACAATTCCTCACTGTGTGTCGACACTGATTGTATGTGTCGACACTTTTCTTCTGGTGTCGACTCTGTCTTCCTGGTGTCGACACAATTACTCCAAGTGTCGACACAGTTTCTCTAGGTTTCGACCCAAGCCATCTGAAGTGTCGACACTTCACCTCTAGGTGTCGACACATGGACTTAGAAACTTTTATGCTTTTCCTGCAATTACTTAACCTACACATATAAACTCAAAGCACATCAAATACACCTTGATGTATATCATTAAGTAGTGTGAGGCTTCTTCAAATGAGGTACATGTTTTCCAATGTACCCAACACAAGTTGTTATCCCTCGTTGAGCAGATCAGTGTGTTGGCCTACGTGTAGGAGCGAGGGACGTGCATCTGCGTCATGAGAGTACGAGCAACATCAAGCAGGTGACGGTATATTTACAATTCATCAGTCCCCCATCGGCTCAGCGTGCACTGGAATCTACACATAAAACACAAACGTATGATAAGGTTGGCTAATCTTAAGGTAAAAGTTGGACAAACTTAGTGTGAATTACATATGGGCACACCACTGCTTCCGCTAAGTCAGTTTGTTCGCAAACTGACTAATCGAACGGGGGTGGTACCATTGTTGAATGACTTCTTCAGTTGAGGATCGTGGCAAACTGATACCATTTGTAAGACCCCCCCCCCTCCCGGATCCCAAAACACGGCACGAAGGGGGTCTTATGCCCAAAACAGCCGCCTTGCGGTAGCATTAGCACACGGGCTAACATGTAAGACAAGATGCATATTCTGCCAGCTACAACCAATATCAATACATATGCCAACCCAACCAAAATATAATAAAGAGAATAGAATTTTCCATACCATATCTCTTAATCAACTTCTTAGTGAACTTAGATTAAGAGATGGATATTCCATCCTCAGATTGTCTAACTTGGAATCCCAAGAAGAACTTTAGCTCATCCATGCTGCTCATCTCAAACTTGCCTTGCATAAGCCTTGCATATTTGCTACACAACATCTCATTGGTAGACCCAAAAATTATGTCATCTACATAAATCTGGACTAAGATGCTTGAACATTTGATGTTCCTAAGGAATAGTGTCTTATTTATCTTTCCTCTAGAGAACTTGTTCTATATAAGAAAGGTAGAGAGGGTCTCATACCAGGCTCTAGTTGCCTGTTTTAACCCATATAAAGCCTTGTGTAATTTGAAAAAAAAGTTTTGTGTTTAGGGTCACAAAACCTGGTGACTGCTCTACATATACTTCTTCCTTCAGTGTACCATTTAGGAATGCTGACTTTACATCCATTTGGTAGACCTTGTATCCTTTGAATGTTGCATGGGCTAAAAACAATCTAATGACTTGTAGCCTAGCTACAGGTGCAAAGTTTTGGTCATAATCTAATCATTCCTCTTGTTTATATCCTTTAGTCACTAATCTAGCTTTGTTCTTGACTATAACCCCATACTCATCTAATTTATTTCTATAGATCCACTTAGTGTCTATGATATTGTGATCACTAGGTCTAGAAACAAGGTACCAGACATTGCATCTCTCAAATTGATTTAATTCTTCTTACATAGCCAAAATCAAGTTGGGATCTCAATTGGCATCTTCAAACTTTTTAGGTTCTACCTGTGAGAGAAAACTAGAGTATAAAACCTCATTATGATGTCTACTTCTAGTAATCATACCTAATTTGGCATCACATATTATTTGATTTATAGGATGATCTTTAAGGTGTCTAACAGCTACAGGAAGGTGTCTATTATCACCTAGTGCTGCAGGAGGATTAGTGTGATTCTCTTCCTCCCCCTGAGCAGATGCAGTATCTTCTATAGGAACTTCTATATTTTCTCTAATGTCTAACTCTATGTTATGTGAGTCACTTATATTTAGTTTTCCCATTCTATACTTTATAACACCTAGACCAGAGCTGTTAGAGATTTCATTACATATAACAGATGATTCATCAAATACTACATTAATAGATTCTTCTACAACTTGATGTTTCAAGTTGTAGATCCTGTAAGCTTTGTTATGAAGACAATAGCCTACAAAGATTCCTTCATAGGATTTCTCTGAGAACTTGGTTAGATAAGTTTTCTCATTGTCCAAGACATAACACTTACTTCCAAAAATTCTAAAGTATGACAGATTTGATTTTATGCGTTTCATTAGTTCATAGGGAGTCTTGTTGTGATACTTGTTAATCAATGCTCTATTTTGAACATAGCATGTTGTGTTTACAGCCTCAGCCCAGAAATATTCTGGGAGAGATATATCACTCAATATTATTCTAGCTATCTCAATAAGAGTTCTATTTTTCCTCTCAGCAACTCCATTTTGCTGTGGTTTTCTTGGAGAGGAGAACTCCTGAAGCATTCCTAGTTCCTTACAAAAATTTGTCATCCTTTTAGATTGAAATTTTGTACCATGGTCACTGGTGAAGGGATTCGTCGGATTATAATAGCGTACGGATTTTCTTACAACTCAAGCCCACGTAACACGTTCTAACGCGTCCTAACACAAACATTCTAGCCGCACGATTCACCGTCATCCCGCACAAACACGCGGAGGGGAGTGGACTAAAAGCGACGATCTAATTAAAGTCCAATCCTTTCCCACCGAAGATCGAAAGCAAAGGTCGCCACACCTTTTTGAGAGGAAGATAAATAACTATGTGCCAAGATCTTCCTCAAGCAAAAGGATCCACCCGATCCGGCTTCTTGCAAGGTTTCAAAAATAAACGCAAGAAGGTTTTCGATTAAATCCAAAAGATCGTATTCAAGATCGCGGATAAAAAGCCATTGCATCTATTCCAAATCTCACAAGAACTCACAAAGGAAAGATGTAGATATTACCCTCCCCAAGATGGGGTGAAGATCACATAAGGAAAGTGGAAGAGTCACACGTCCACGCACCACCGGCGTCACACCGAGCGGCAACCTTCTTCTTCGCCGGAGTCACACCGAGAAGCATCCGCCTCCGCGTTTCACAAGCCTTGGATCACCCAAGCGATTGGCTAACAAGGAGGAGAAGGAGGATGAGGGGGGCGGCAATCCCAAAGGGAGGTGGCCGAAATTCTCAAGAGAGGATTAATTTAGGTTTTCAAATAGCATGCCTTCATTTCTCATCAAATAAGCCTATATATAGGCAAGTCCCAAAACAAGCAAAACAAATCTAGTCATCCAATTTATCATCCATTGGATGGCTATGAGCACACCAAAAATTAAACATGTCCAAAATAAAAGACAACATGAAATAATGATAACATTAAACTAGGAAAATAAAGGTGCAAATAAGGAAAGGGCTTAAGCCCGCCGCGAACGCAAATTGTAGCCACCAAGGTCACGAGTCGCGGTAGAAGGTCGTCGAGCATCTTTATGTTGCGCCGCATCAACTTGGTCACGAGCAACTTGATCATCATCCACAGCAACTTGATCACGAGCACTCATAGCATCAACGGGCAAGGGGATGGGAGACGAGCCGGCATCAATCCTCCCCCCCCCCCCTTAAAGTCACTCAACACCGATGAGTGGGCAGAAAGGTAGCGGCGGAGGAGGTCCTCATCCAAGCGAAAGAGATCCGACTCAATAACCCAGGAGTCGTCGGAGGGCGGACGATCACGCCAACGAACGAGGAAGCGGCGATGGCCGCCATCAGCTGGAGAAGTGTAGCCATCTGCAAGTACCTGAGCTGGGACAAGAAATGTACGGGGAAATCTAGGAAACATATCAGCATGTGGAAGCAAAGTAGAAGACTTACCACCCGGCACTAGGCCTGTAGGTGCAATGGAAGAATGACTCACGGAACTACCACTCACCAACCCAGAAGAGACATTTGTGGAGGAAGAAATATTGGGGGAAAAAGAAGGCGTAGAAGTCAACTCAGTTGGAATGGAAACATACGGCGTTAAATCCGAAACATTGAAAATGGGTGAAATACCTCAATCCGTCGGCAAATCCAAAACAAACGCGTTATCTCCTAGCCTCTTAATAATTCGAAACGGGTCGGCTCGCTTTGGTGCCAACTTCTTAACGGTGCCAGAAGGCAGCCGCGTGGGAATAAGGCGCACTAAAACAAGATCGCCAACTTGGAAGTTAGACTCCCTCCGATGTATATTCGCTTGGGATCGATACGACTCATACGTGGTAGCTAAAGTTGTTCGTATTTGGGCGTGTAAGTCATGTATGTGCTCGGCAAAAGATTGTGCAAATTGACTTGTATGATAAGATGGAGGTAACGGAATCAAGTCAATGGGCACATTCGCAAGGTACCCGTGCACTACTTCATTTGGTGACATACCCGTAGACCGATTGGTAGAGTTGTTGTAGGCTAATTGGGCTTGGGGAGGAGCAAATCCCAAGTGCCTTTGTGGTCACCCACAAGACAATGCAACAAGTTTCCCAAACTCCTATTTACCACTTCCGTCTGCCCATCAGTTTGTGGGTGATAGGCGGCGGAAAACAACAACTTCGTTCCCATTAATGTCCAAAGCGTCTTCCAAAAATAACTTGTGAATTTAACGTCGCGATCCGAGACAATGGTCTTAGGAACGCCGCGGTGACTCACTACCTCTTTAAAATATAATTTTGCAATGTGAGACGCGTCATTAGTCTTACTACAGTGTATGAAATAAGCCATCTTAGAGAACTTATCAACCACCACAAAAATGGAATCGTGTCGTCGCTGGGTTGGAGGAAGCCCCAAAATAAAGTCCATACTCACGTCATCCCAAGGTCTAGATGGAATAGGCAACGGAGTGTATAGTCCCACATTAGTCTTTCCCCCTTTAGACACTTGACAAACCCGACAGCTACTCACGATTTTCTCAACTAAAACGCGAAGTTTAGGCCAATAGAATTTCTCCTCGACTAAGGCTATCGTTTTATCCCGCCCAAAATGGCCGCTCAACCCGCCACTATGTAGTTCCCATACTATGTGATGGCGTAGGGAGGTACGGGGAATACATAGCTTAGCGTGCCGAAATAAATAACCGTCTCTCAATACATATGCTGACACTATCATTGGTGAGTCATCGTGTGCCGCTAGATACACTTCTCCAAAATCAGGACACATGGCATATTCATCTTTTATTCTCTCAAATCCGACAATCTTTACTTCCATGATCGACAATAAAAGTGTCACTCTACTAAGCGCGTCGGCCACACGATTTTCAGTGCCCTTAAGGTGTTTTAAGGTGAACGAAAACTCTTGCAGATAAGATACCCATTTTACATGACGGGGGCTGATTTTAGATTGTCCATTAATGTGCCTAAGTGCATCATGGTCAGAGAGAATCACGAACTCCTTGGAAAGGAGGTAGTGCCTCCACTGGTGTAGGCATCTAATGATGGCATAGAACACTCTATCGTAATTGGAATAATTAAGTTTTGCACCCGCCAATTTTTCGCTAAAATAACTTATTGGGTGTCCCTCTTGGCTTAAGACACCTCCTACTCCTACTCTGGATGCGTCACATGTCAATTCAAATACTTTATTAAAATCTGGTAAGCGCAAAATAGGAGCCTCAGTCATCATCTTCTTAATGTGTTGGAATGCCTGGGTAGCTGCTGGCGTCCATTTAAACTCACCCTTTTTCATGCATTCCGTCACGGGAGCCATAATAGTACTAAAATCCCGAATAAATCGTCTATAAAATGAGGCTAACCCATGGAAACTCCTAACGTCTCTCAAGCTTGTGGGTTCGGGCCACTCCAGAATTGCTTTCACCTTACTGGGGTCTACCTTTATTCCCTCAGATCCAACCAGGTAGCCCAAAAATTCCACTTCCTTTACATAAAATATACACTTCTTTAAATTTAAATATAATTTTTCGTCCCGAAGTGTAGATAGAATAATCCGTAGGTGAGACACATGTGAGTCAAAAGTGGTGCTATAAATAAATATGTCATCAAAGTACACCACCACAAATCGTCCCATGTATGGTTGGAATACGTGGGTCATCATGCGTGAGAAGGTGCTTGGAGCATTTGACAACCCAAATGGCATGACCAACCACTCGTAGAGCCCGTCCTTAGATTTAAATGCAGTTTTCCATTCATCCCCATCACGTATCCGAATCTGATGGTAACCACTCCGCAAATCCAATTTCGTGAAGATCGAGGCACCAGACAACATATCCAAAAGATCGTCTAATCTAGGGATGGGAAACCTATACTTGATAGTGATCTTATTTATGGCTCTACTGTCTACACACATACGCCACGTACCATCCTTTTTTGGAGCCAACAAAGCCGGTACCGCAAACGGACTCTTGCTGTTCCTAATGAACCCCTTCGCCAATAAATCCAAAATTTGGGCTTGGAGCTCCTCATGGGCTGCGGGGTGCAACCTATAATGAGGCTGATTAGGCAATGAGGCGCCCGGCATAAAGTCAATGGCATGTTGGATATCACGTAGAGGGGCAACGTAGGGGGCAACTCGTCCGGGTAGACATCCTTATACTCTTCCAGCAGTTTTTTTAATTCTTTGGGTAAATCTTCTAAAACCCCATTTTCTTTATTATTATTCAAAAGAACCAATGCATAAATAATCCCATCCACAAAGGGGTCCCTCTCAAATTTTCTCCTACCCATTAGGCTTACCAATTTCTTCTCGACTGGGATTGTGGTATCCGTACTCGGGCTATTGGGTTCCTTTGGGGCCGTGGGTTTTAACGTGACTACCTTCCCATTATATTTGAACTCATAAGTGTTTGCCCTCCCGTAGTGGGTGACATCACGGTCATAGAGCCAAGGGCGGCCTAACAACACATGACAAGCATCCATAGGGATGACATCACACCACACCTCATCCGTATATAACTTGATCGTAAGTGGAACTAGGCAACGCTTGGTGACCGGGATGGTTACCTTGTTGACCCAAGCCACTTGGTAAGGGGTAGGATGAGGCTCGGTAGCCAAATGCATCCGCATAACGGCGTTCTCGGAAACAACGTTCATGCAGCTGCCGCTATCAATGATGAGCTTACAATATTTTTCCCCACTCTTAAAGATGAGGGAGAAAATAGTGGACCTCTTCCAATCGTCAAACGGGCGAGGGGTCGTCAGAATACAACGCATAACGCTAAGTAGGTGCCCATCCTCCATATCACTAGGCACACCATCCGTCTCATAACCCTCATCTGCCTCAATCACTAAATCTGCAAAGTCACTAGTGGACTCGTCTAGAAGAGCTAAAGTAGCCTTGGCCTTGGTGGGGCACTCATAGGCATAGTGGCCTTGAATACCGCAAGAGTAACACGTGGTGTTAGCCTTGCTCACCTTGCCAATAGGGATTCTCTCACTATTAGGCTGCCTAGGGTTTCTCGCAGTCACGACAATTGGTTTGGACTCCCCAACCTTCACCTTACCCTTATCATAATAAGTGGAGGAAAGGGGGCCTATGGGGGCCTTTCCCTTTTGTTGGGAGTAACGGGGTTGGGTTTTCATGGCCAGATGTTTTTCAATGTCCAAGGCGGTATTGAAAGTAGTATTAATATCAGTGTGGCCATATCGAAGAAGCTTCTTCTGAATGTCCGGATTAAGTCCCTTACGGAACCTAGAAAGCGTAACCTCTGGCATCTCTTGGATCTCACACCGCACCATCTTATCCTTTAACTCACCCATGTAATCAGCCACCGATTTTGGACCTTGCCGAAGGGTGGCAAGATCGTCGAACATTTGAGTTCGGTGGTAAGCGGGCACGTATTGGTCGGTGAGCAAATTTTTCATAACCGTCCAACCAACTAGGGGTACACCATGACCGGTCCCTAAACGTCGCTCCTCATTTAACCAAAAGGTCTTGGCCCTCCCGTTTAATTTCATACGAGCTACTTGAACCTTTTGCTCATCGGTAAGGTGATACCAATCAAAATAGCATTCTATGTCAACCACCCATGTAAGGAAGACTTGGGGGTCTCCCATACCATTGTAAGAGGGGGCTTCCATACGAATCGCTTTTGTTATATCGAACTCTCTTTCCAGATCGGGAACTTGACGGGCTGCTCTGGGGAAGTACCCATCATGTTCCGCAACATGCACCGGGGGTGGTCGGGGGGCTTGTCCATGGTTAGGTGGTGGTGGTGTTTGAGCAGCTTGGTTCGCCAAAAGTTGTGTCAGCAAACCCCTCAACTCTCCTAATTCTTGCCTAAGCTCAGTGATAGCCGTAGGATTAGTTTCCTCATCAGGGTGTTCAGCCATAGTGGTGGTAGACGGGTTCGTGTACTCCGTACCGTGCCGAGTACGCATTAACACCCTAAAAACCTAAGGCTAGAGCGCAGTTTTCTCTTTGTTTTTTTGAATTTTGAAATTTAAAATTTTGAATTTTGAAATTTTGAAATTTTGAAATTTGAAATTCGAAATTTTAATTTTAAATTTTTTTGAAATTTGAAATTTAAAATTTGAAATTTTGAAATTTGAAATTTGAAATTTGAAATTTGAAATTTGAAATTCGAAATTTGAATTTTGAATTTTTTTGAAATTTGAAATTTAAAATTTGAAATTTTGAAATTCGAAATTTGAATTTTGAATTTTTTTTTGAAATTTGAAATTTAAAATTTGAAATTTGAAATTCGAAATTTGAATTCCGAAATTTGAAATTTAAAATTTGAAATTTTGAAATTTGAAATTTGAAATTCGAAATTGGAAATTTGAAATTTGAATTTTGAATTTTTTTGAAATTTGAAATTTTGAAATTTGAAATTTGAAATTCGAAATTTGAATTTTGAATTTTTTTGAAATTTGAAATTTAAAATTTGAAATTTTGAAATTTGAAATTTGAAATTCGAAATTTGAATTTTGAATTTTTTTTGAAATTTGAAATTTAAAATTTGAAATTTGAAGTTCGAAATTTGAATTTCGAAATTTGAAATTTGAATTTTGAGCGGGGGAGGAGTGTCAATTAGGAAACTGACGAGAACCTCCCTCTGATACCAAATTGGTGAAGGGATTCGTCGGATTAAAATAGCGTACGGATTTTCTTACAACTCAAGCCCACGTAACACATTCTAACGCGTCCTAACACAAACATTCTAGCCGCACGATTCACCGTCATCCCGCACAAACACGCGGAGGGGAGTGGACTAAAAGCGACGATCTAATTAAAGTCCAATCTTTTCCCACCGAAGATCGAAAGCAAAGGTCGCCACACCTTTTTGAGAGGAAGATCAATAACTATATGCCAAGATCTTCCTCAAGCAAAAGGATCCACCTGATCCGGTTTCTTGCAAGGTTTCGAAAATAAACGCAAGAAGGTTTTTGATTAAATCCAAAAGATCGTATTCAAGATCGCGGATAAAAAGTCATTGCATCCATTCCAAATCTCACAAGAACTCACAAAGGAAAGATGTAGATATTACCCTCCACAAGATGGGGTGAAGATCACACAAGGAAAGTGGAAGAGTCACACGTCCACGCACCACCGGCGTCACACCGAGCGGCAACCTTCTTCTTCGCCGGAGTCACACCGAGAAGCATCCTCCTCCGCGTTTCACAAGCCTTGGATCACCCAAGCGATTGGCTAATAAGGAGGAGAAGGAGGATGAGGGGGGGCGGCAATCCCAAAGGTTGGTGGCCGAAATTCTCAAGAGAGGATTAATTTAGGTTTTCAAATAGCATGCCTTCATTTCTCATCAAATAAGCCTATATATACGCAAGTCCCAAAACAAGCAAAATAAATCTAGTCATCCAATTTTTCATCTATTGGATGGCTATGAGCACACCAAAAATTAAACATGTCCAAAATAAAAGACAACATGAAATAATGATAACATTAAACTAGGAAAATAAAGGTGCAAATAAGGAAAGGGCTTAAGCCCGCCGCGAACGAAGATTGTAGCCACCAAGGTCACGAGTCGCGGTAGAAGGTCGTCGAGCATCTTTATGTTACGCCGCATCAACTTGGTCACGAGCAACTTGATCATCATCCACAACAACTTGATCACGAGCACTCTTAGCATCAACGGGCAAGGGGATGGGAGACGAGCCGGCATCAGTCACTTCTAAGTTTGACCACAGTACATCCCATCTCATTCTGAATTTGTTTGACAAAATCAGTAAGGATGCATAGAGTTTCAGACTTTCTCCTTAAGAAGAACACACAAGCAAACCTGGAGTGATCATCCACAATCACATAGGTATAAGACTTCCTCCCCAAACTAAGAACTTGTATATGACCGAATAGATCCATATGAAGTAAGTACAGACACCTCTCAGTGTCATTGGACAAAATGCTCTTAAAGGAGACTTTTGTTTGTTTGTGTTTTTGACATGCAGTACATATGCCTTCTTTGGAGCATTTTAGTTGTGGACTATTTCTAACTAAGTACAAAGAAAATAGTTTACTCATAACTTTGTAGTTTAAGTGACCCAGCCTCTTGCGTCACTGTACACACAAAGTGTCTTTCTCACTAGCAATAAGACATACTGGTGATTGTTCATTTATACTAAGAAAATTTAGAAAATAAATGTTCCCACTCCTAGTGCTTGACAAGATGATCTCTTGATCACTTGAATTTCTTATCAGACACTTGTCATTGTGGAAGACAATTTCATATCATATATCACAAAGCTGACTTATGCTTATCAGATTGTGATTTAATCCTTCCATATAAGCAACTTTAGTGATAATAACTAGTTCATTAGAAATATTACCATATCTCTTGGTGAGTCCTTTCTCTAACCCTCCAAAGATGACTTTTGGTCCATTCTTAACTGGAGTGTAGTCTCTTAGTAAACACCTTGATCCAGTCATATGCCTGGAATATCCACTATCCAAGTACCATATTGGCCTATTAGTGGTACTTGGTTCCACCTGCAAACACAAATTTAGTTCAACTTAGGCACCCAACAAGTTTTGGGGCCTTGGTTCCTGTTAGTCTTTGCTGTGTGAAACACAACAGACTTTCTAAATACAGCCGATTGAAATTTATATGAAGGACCTGTTGGATTATAACAATAATTTAGGGCAAAATGCTCAACCTTCCCACAACAACAACACTCAAATCTGTTGGATCTTTTCTTTGCTTGCACATTTGAAGTTGTTCTTTTGTGCAACACAGAATTCTCATCCAATTTCCATGATAGAGGTATAAAATTTACACCTTTACCTTTAAGATTTGAGTGAACTACAATGGGATCAGCCCCAAGAATTCCTTGGCATCTTGGATTGATCACCTTCTGCGGTGGTTCTTGGCCTATATTTCCTTTTAACATCTGAACCTTTCAGCAAGGCTCTTTATTGACTTTGCTGGTAGAGCACTCAGACATCATGTGTCCAGGAACACATGATCTCAAGCATCTGTTAGAGGGCAGATACTTGACGGGTTGCCTATCTAGACCACTTGAAATTTTATCTTTGGATACAGACATCTTTTTAAATTTTTTATTCTTACCATACCCTACACCACTTCTAAATGGTGCAAAAAAGATATCTATGATAGGTAGCACTGACTTGGGTTTTGTGAATTAAGTCAGGAGCTGTTTTTCCTGAGCAAGCTTTGCTTCCAGATCTTTGACAGTCTTGATCTGTTCTATTATCACCTCTGCCTGGCAATCTATCTTGTTAGTTAATTTAATTAGTTTCAGTTTTTGCAAATCCAACTTTGTGTTGGCACTTATCAACTCAGAAGATACTACTCTCAAGGATTCTAACTCTTTGGCATGATCCTTAGAAAAATGTTTGCTTGCAATCAAGGACTTTAGTACCTTCCCATACCTGTTGATAAGGGAGTTAAAATCTGCTTCAATGTCTGAATCATGTTCTTTACTATTAGAGGAATGTGAACATGATTCATTTTCTGACGCAGAAAAAGAATCTGAGGAAAAACTATTAGAGATTGATTTTACCTTAGCAGGATCTGAGCAATCCTGAACTTCTTCTCCTGGTTGAGTTTCCTCAATAGCCATCAGGCCCACAAGAGCCTCCTCCTCTTCTGATTCTGATGAATCAGACTCACTGTCATACAGTGTCAACTGTCTTTTTTCCAATAGGCTTTTGTTAGCCTTCTTGTGTTGTTCATCCTTCAAGTTCTCAGACTTTTTCTCCTTCCTTTTTGCTGGGCAATCAGCTATGACATGTCTTTTTCTATTGCAACAATAACACACTATATTAGTTTTAATATATTTATTCTGAGAAGAGTCATACCTGTCCCCAAAATTCTTCTTCCTGGGTTTCTCTGGATGATTGATCTTTTTGTGAGAAGAGTCTCCTGCTGAACCCTTCCATCTTCCTTGTGTTCTTCTCATTAACATCTTCTTGAACTGTCTAGAGAAGAGAGACAGTTCATCCTCAGTAATTTCTTCCTTCTGTTGAGAATGATTCTGAGCACTCAGAGGCAGTTTCCAGTTTTTTTTGTGAGAATTGAATTCTCTCTGACTTTTCTGGATGACTCAACCTTTAGAGCCAATGTCTTTTCTCTATTGAGTGTTATGGCTGATTCTTGTTCAGACTTTCTGAGATTAAGCTGTAACTCATGAGACAACAACTTTCCAAATAGAGTCTGGGGGTCTATGTTTGCTAAATTTCTCATTTCTCTTATGGCATATATCTTGATGTCTCATTCCTTATTCAGGTACCTCAAGAACTTGTCATTAAGTTCATAGTTAGTAAACTTTCTGCCATAAGTCCTCAGGTTGTTTACTATTCTGAAGAACTTTTCAAAAAAAGTCGGTCACAAAATCCTTTTTATCTTCTCTGAAAGCTTCATACTGTTGATTTAGCAGAGATTTTCTATCATCTCTGAATTCATCAGTACCTTCCATGTAAACTATCAAAGATTCCCACATTTCTTTGACTGTTCTGCAGTGAATCAGATTCTGAAAAGTGGAATCATCAATTGCACTAACTATAATATTCTGAGCACTTTTGTCCATAGAGGTCAGTATGATTTCATCTTTATCCATTTCCATGTAAGTTTTGGGTGTCTTGATGTTTGCATCAAGAACTGACACTTTCATGGGAATGAATGGACCTTCAAGCACAATAATGTATATTTTTGGATCTGCTGCCTCCATGAATAATCTGACTCTTTTTTCCCAAATTTCAAAGTTTTTTTGGAGCAGACAGGGAGCTTAATGGAATTGTTTTCCCTTTGGGCCATGATATTTCTTTTTTTTGCAATCCTTGGATTCTCACTAGGCTGCTATGCCTTTTTCAGTGAACCTCACTTTGATACAAATTGTAAATGTTTACTTTAGGATTGAAAATGACATAGAGGAGGTGAATAGGTCTAATTTAAATATGGCTTCTCTTTTCTTTTATTCTCAATACTACTTTAATTGAAATGATTAACTCAGATCAGATAATCAACAGAAACCAAACAACAATTAACAAAATTAACACAGCACAACAAAAAGCACACACAACACAATGCACACAGATTTATAGTGGTTCCCCAATTTATGGGTACATCCACTTTCCCCCTTCGCATATCTAGCAATGAACTAGATTTGGACAAATTTCTCCTCTTTCCTTTACTCAGATCTTTAGATCTTATAGCTCCGAGCCCATCCAGCTCCTACAACTCAGACTTCACAAGTCTTACCACTCAGATCACCAAGATCCTACACCTCAAGTTCATTCCAAGAACTCTACCTCAGAATGAATCCTCACTCCTACTTCTCAGGCAACAAATGTCCTACAACTCAGAGAATTTCCAACTTCTCCTACCTCAGGCAATCCAAGCCATACCTCGACCTTTATAACATATGCTTACAACAACAAGAGAATAAATCGCCTCCACAGACAGATCTTACAAATTGAATATAAATTGAATATTCAATTTGTAAGATCAACAGACAGATCTTACAAATTGAATATAACAGAAAATAAAATCAGAAAATGTCACACAGTATGAGATTTGAGTAACTACTTCTTGATCTGATCTTGATAATTGTGCTTCCTTTGATTCTGACAAGATAGATCTGATCAAACACTTTTTAGTTTTTCAAAGCTTCTCGAAATAGAAATTATGGTTGATCTAGGCTGGAGAGATGTTGAAAATGATTCTTGATCAGACCTCTCCCCACCTTCTAAAATGTAGCTGAAGCTTCAAACTTCTGTCTTTTTTAAAATTGTGATGCTTCTACTTTATTTTTTTTGTTCTTCTTCTGTTCTTCTGAAGACTGCATCCCTTTAAATAGGCTCTGATAGGAGTAACCGGCTGATCCGGTTAATAACTGACAGTTCTGATAGTTGTTAGTACCTCCATCTTGATATCTATACTTAGGAAATAATTCTGCTGAAGTGTTGAGATTTGTCTGTTAAATGTGATGACACAAGTCCTGGGTGTTGACACAGCTCTTGTAGTGGTGTCGACACACTTCTGAATGTGTCAACAAAGCACTTCAACTTGTCTCAACACAACTTCTGTGGAATGTGTCCACACAAGACCTGTGTGTCGACACAGTTGTCTTCAGTCTCGTTACAGCTTGATTATAGTTTGTCTACACTAGTCCTAAGTGTTGACACAGTTGTCTTTAGTCTCAACACAGCTTGAATAGAGTGTGTCGACACTAGTTCTGAGTGTAGACACAATTGTCTTCAGTCTTGATATAATGTGTATAGAGTGTATCGACACTAGTCCTGAGTGTCGACACAGTTGTCTTTAGTCTCGACACAGTGTGTCGACACAATTGTCCTTAGTGTCGACACAACTTTTGCTTGTCTCGACACAACTTGTTCAGTGTGTGTCGACACTAGTCCTGAGTGTCGACAATTTGTACTTAGCTTTATTTACCTGCACATATAAACTTAACATCCATCAAATACAACAATGTGTATATCATTGAGCTGAGAAGACTTCTTCAAATCAAGTACATTGAGACTAATGTACTCCACAGTTTCTACATGGTAGATTGCAGCAGGGAACCATGGGGACTAACTCCAAGGAGCACCCGAAAAACTGGGATGAATCGCATTTCGGCTAGGTACCGCGCGGCGGTAGTGCTACCGCAGGCGGTAGCTCCTTTAGAGCTTTGTTTGTGGCATGTGTTGTGGAGACCTGGGGCTTGAGATGTGGGGCTGAGTCCTCTAGGAGCCTAGCCAGGTGGCCTGCGAGCCACCCGTGTATCATAACAGGGTTATGTATTGATTGGAGAAATGGGAATGGGGAGGCCGACCTGCGTCGTGATTGTTTTCCCCGGCGATGTGAGCAATGGGAAAGGTCCAAACCTACCCAATAGTTATGTGGTGCGTCCGTGGTTAGTGAAGCCTGTCGCTGATATAGTTATGGGTCTTAGGCCTTGCGCAGGCCGTAAAGACTAGCAAAATGCTCATGTTGTTGTCATCTGGAGAATGGTGGTGCGTCCCTGGTTTTTGTCCGGACACCGAGAATGTGCCCTCAGAGCATGGGGTGTGTGGTCATTCGTGCCTACGTTTGTGGTGAAGTGTGCTTAAATTGAACTTTCATTACTATGTTTGGTTTTTCTAATACATTGCAGGGAAGGAGCTCCGCCGCCCCGAGCAAGGGGCGAAGTCGTTATAATTTGGTCAGCTTTAGCCGACCGTTGCCTTGTTTTACCACCGTTCGGTGGATTGTTCTTGCAGAAACAGGTGAGCCATGTGACAAGTAGCGGGCTAAGGCCCTTGATGCTGTGGTGGCCCTTGAAGGTCAAATCGAAGTGTTTACTTTTACTATTTTCTTGTATGCCCGACCTGCGTGCCGAAATATGTAAAACACTTATGCTTTAAGAAAACATTATAAGCCATAATGCTAAGACTATTTGTGTATTTGTTTTTCATTCCTGCTTTGGGGTATAGTAGACATTCATGTTTTGTGATGGGTTCTTCTAACTTGTTTAAAAGCTTCCGCTAAAATGCTCTGTGTTAGGTCTCAAAATTTTATATTAGTGATTTGATATTAATATGTAACTTCGCTGACTGTCCGTGGAATATGACTTGGGGCCTCGGCCGGCCCTTCTGTTATATCTCATGCGACGGGTGGGGGTGTTACACGCACACTGAGTTCGCAGCCAAAGCACCAGGATGACAACAGCCGGACTCGGCAGACAAGGAAACAACCCGCGCAAGACTGCGCGACCTCCCAGACAAGCCGACCAGGACTCGGCGGACAAGTCTGCACCACCAAACATCCATGGTGCAAAATAACACTAGTGAATACAAGGAGCAGTCCGCAGAAGACCCGCGAACTCCAGAACAAGCAGAACACTGACCGACCTAGCTAGTCGCCAGCTCAATCCGTACAGACCGCCCGGTCTGACCACCAAAACCGCCAGCAACAACAAGGACAACCTGTCAGGCCGCGTCCCTCTATCTGCACAAGCCGCCAAGACAGTCCGCCGAGACCGCCCAGGTCACCCACTTTCACTTCAAAAAATTTAACATTATTAATCCTACATACAAAGGCGTTGGTTTGGAGGTCCTCTTGCCTCTCTTTCGTATAGAAAGCCTGCTCCACCTTGTTTTTTTCAAATAAGGTTCTGTCTGGGAGGATTCCGTCTCAAATTTCGGCATGAAAAACCTTCGCAACCTCGACTTGAGCTTGAATGGGCTCAGAGGGAACCTGAGCAGCAATATTGGTAACCTTTCAAAGTTGGAGTACCTCAGCTTGGGATCCAATAATTTGTAGGAAGCATTCCACCCGAGATTGGAAAGCTGTCCCACTTGCATTATTTGGATCTTTCTGGAAACAAACTCCGAGGAGTAATCCCAATATCCATTTCAGAGTTGACCGTGCTTCAACTCTTGGATTTAGGATTTAATTTCCTATCCGGAAGCACTTCACATTGGAGAACAATGCCCGCCAGGCTTGAGTTCCTTTTGCTCGACAACAACTATCTCTCGGGCGAAATTCCACTATGGCTATTCGACCTTCCGAACTTGAACAACCTCCTTCTTGGTGGAAACAATCTTTGATTGAACAGCGCTGCAGTAATACGTCCTAAGTTCAATATAAAGCTTTTGGATCTTATTTCCTGTAATATTTCAGGCGGAATACCAAGTTGGCTCTCACAAGTCACAACTCACAAATCTCTCTTATCTGTATGTCTCACAACAAGCTCTCCGGTGGCATCCCGCCATGACTTTGCAAGCTAGAGCTTGTGGAAATTGACATTAGTTATAACAACCTTAAAGGGCCGCTCCTTCCATGCTTGCTTGATTCTAAAACCTTGAACAGCATTGGTTTGTCGGGAAATAGTCTCGCCAAAGAGCTTCCAAGTAAAATTAGCAATGCAACGAGATTAAGTTACATCATCTTAAACAATAATAATTTCTCAGGCGAGCTGCCAAGATCCATCACCGGCGCTACAAATTTTGTGGTGTTGGACTTATCAAACAACAAGCTTTCAGGTTAAATATTCACCAAATTTGGGCTCGAATCATCGCTGACCTATCTCAAATTGTCCTTCAACAACTTCTCTGGAGACCTTCCATTAACTTTGGTGCCAACCTAGAAACAATAATATTGAGTGATAATGATTTCTCAGGTAAATTGTTGATGAACTTTAGCTCGATGTCAAATCTGAAAACACTTGATCTTCATAACAATAGAATAACCGGTGAAATGCCTGATTCTCTTGGAATCTTGAAATCTCTTAACATTCTAAACTTGAGAAACAGTCATCTTTATGGACGAATCCCAGATTCTTTTGCAAACCTAACAGAGATGAAGATTCTTGATCTATCAAACAACTGACTCAACGGTACTATTCCTCCATATTTTGCAAATATAAGCGGCATGGCCCAAGAGGACCCGTGAGGATCATTTATTCTAGAGGAAATGATGCTGTAAATGTCAACTGGAAGGGCAGTTTCCAAGTCATGCAGGATGACGACGGTATGAAACATACAACCCTCGATCTCTCAGACAATGAATTGACAGGTGAAATGCCAAAATATATCGGTGAACTGAAAGCTCTTAAGTCTCTTAATTTATCTTATAACAATGTCAATGGAGATATTCCAACAAGTATTGGGAAGTTGGAGGTCCTAGAAAGCCTGATCTTGTCACATAATAAGCTTTTAGGAGACATACCAACTTCATTTGGGAAACTTAACTATCTTAGCACATTAAATTTGAGCAACAACATGCTCACCGGTGAGATAGCAGAGGAAGGACAAATGTTGTCAATGGTTAACCCAAACATCTATGCAAATAACGATGGATTGTGTGGAATTCAGATAAATGTGCAGTGTGTTTCAGGACCAACATCACCCGAAGTTTTACCAGGAGATGTAGATGATGAAGCGAGGAAGGACGGGATGCAATTTATATGGGAAGCAGTTTGTTTGGGCTATGTATTAGGACTTGATTGGGCCATTTGGTTGACCTACTTTTGTGGGATTATAGGCCCAAACTTATTGCATGGTGTCTTCTATCGTTGAAGCAATCAACGTAACAACCTTTAAGAATGATAAATACTACTTACTTGTATGTATGCATGTATAATGTACTAATGCATTGCTATTTTACACGCAATAACAAGATTGTCTGTAGATTGTTTCAGATACGCAAAATATTTATTTTATTCAATTTAGTGCTCAAGTGTGAGCTAGCCTGCTTAATTATTTTTCTTTGCACGAGTTCCAACACTCAACGATCTGTTTAGCGAGATCGGTTCAACCATTTTACTAGCCATAGCAAGGTCGTTCCCACCTCCGCCTTGTTGCCCCACTAGCGTTCCCTCGAGCTCGAGCTCCCACACTCACGATCATGAACTCTCGACACTCGTTCGCTTTTTGACCACCTTACTTTTGTTATGGGTCTCTATCAGGAATTGAAATCTTACCTCTGATCGCCTTCCTAATCTGACAGAGATATACACAAGATTGGCTCTGTAACGCCCAAATTTCTGAAAATGCTTATCTCGGGGTTACCATTCGGCGGTAACTGTTATCGCGCGGCGCTAGCCACGGGGTTTTCGTCAAGCTCCAGGATTTTCGTCGCGCGCATCGAGTTCTCGAAAGAACGTTGATCTCTCGAGAAAAGAAGTACCGCGCGGCGGTAGCCAGGGATTTAATCTAGCGGACCTCTCGGGAAGTTATCTCCCGGCGATAGTGTTACCGCTGGCGAAAGCGGATGTTGTCGCGTCGTAACCGACGTCCTCTATCACTCGGGCGCGGAGGTAGCATTTCCGAAACGGCGTGGCCACGTGTCGGCCTGTGATTGGAGAGTTTGGGCGGTACCGCGCGGAGGTAGCTAGTTACCGTGCGACGGCAGCTTGGTATATATGCTTGTTTGGCCGTTTTCATTTCATTTCTCTTTTGGATTTGGAGTCGGCCTGTTCTTCTTGGGGGAGAAGCAGCGGCGTCGGAGAGTGATCTCGCCGCTGTTGAAGTTCTGAAGCTCCGTTTCACGAGTCAAGTTCGGATCTGTGGAGGCAAAGTCGTTGCGGTCGCCTTCATCCGTCTAGATCTTTGGCATGGCACCAAAGAGAGCGCAGAGGGTAACGATTCTCAACTTGGACATGTGAAGTCTTCTTCCTTTTACATAGGAAACTCTCTCCCGCGAATGAGCGGTGAGTGTGAGGTTTTCCTTTGGTAGATACGGTATATCCCCGTAGTTTTTGCATATAGAGTTTAGAATCGAAGTACGAACATAGGCATGATGTGTGAAGCCTATCTGGACAGGTTGTTCTGGATTGGTGATGTTTCATTATGCTTGTATTGGCCGGAGAAGACTTCGTGATGTTTGTTTTTCAGGTTTCTACACGATAGATTGCAGCAGGGAATCTTGGGGACTAACCCCAAGGAGCACCCGGAAAACTGGGCAGAATCTTATTTCTGCCAATACCGCGCGGCGGTAGTAATACCGCAGGCAGTAGCTCCTTGGGAACAGTGATTGTGGCCTGTGTCGTGGAGACACCTAGGGCCTGTGATTGTGGCCCGTGTCGCGGAGACACCTGGGGCCTGAGTTTTGGTGTTGAGTGCTTTGCGAGCCCAGCTTGGTGGCCTGGGAGCCACTTGTGTAACATAACGGGGTTATGTAAAGATTGGAGAAATGGAAATGGGGAGGCCGAACCACGTCGTGGTAGACTTTGCCTGGCGATGTGAGCATCGGGAAAGGGTTGAACCTACCCAATAGCTATGTGGTGCGTCTGTGGGTAGTGTTGCATGTCGCTGACATAGTTACGAGTATTAGGCCACGCGCAGGCCGTAAAGACTACCAAAATGCGCATAGTTGTTGCCGTCTGTAGAACGGTAGTGCGTCCCTGGTTATTGTCTAGACACCGAGAATGTTCCCTGATTGCACGAGTTGTGTGGTCGTTCGTTCCTATGCCTGTGGTGAAGTGTGCTTAAATTATACTTTCATTACTATGTTTGGTTGTGCTAATCATCTGCAGGGAAGAAGCTCCGCCGTCCCGAGTAAGGGGGCATGATAGTTATAATTTGGTTAGCTTTAGCTGACCGTTGCTTTTTTTTGCCACCGTTCGGTGGATTGTTCTTGCAGGAACAGGTGAGTCAAGCGGCAAGTAGCGGGCTAAAGCCCTTGATGTTGTGTTGGCCTTCGAAGGCCAGAGCTAGTGTTTATTTTAATTGTTTTCATGTATGGTCGGCCTGCATGTCGAAGTATATAAAACAATTCAATTCGAGCTGAAAGTTGTAAGGCCTTAAAGCCAAAACTCTTGTGTATTTGTTATTTCATTCCTGATTTGGGCTATTGTGGACATTCATGGTCTGTGATGGGTTCTTCTAACATATTTAAAATCTTCCGCTAAAATGCCCTGTGTTTAGTCTTGAAATTTTGTATTAGTATTTTGGTATTAATATGTAACTCTGCTGTCTGTCCATGAAATATGGCGTGGGGCCCCGCCGGACCTTTAGTTATATCTCATGTGACGGATGAGGGTGTTATAATTTGGTATCGGACTACGTTTTCAGTCTATCTTAGGAGATTTCGTGGCCGAATTTTTTTTAAGAGGAGGTGAGCACAGTCACGTGTGTCATCATTATAACATGAAAAGAACCCATGAATGTCCACTTAGGAATGAAAAATACACATGTTTGAGGAACCTGTGTGTTCCTATGATTGTTTTTTGTAATTTTGTTTGGTCACTTATTGGTGTGTCCTGCAATAATAGGTGACCAGGAGTGGCGCTGGACAGTCGAAACGCCCGCACTTGGCGGAAAGCAGTGCACCTAATGATGCGCCTGCAACCCCTCCTTGGGCAGAGACGATAAGATTTGTTGCTGAGGCGGTGTTTGCGATGATAAACGCCCATCCAGGGAGGCAAGCACAACCTCCTGCCCCTGTTGTGGAGCAGGTGCCTCCTCGTGCGGCAGAGTCTGGAGTGGTGGAAAGAGTGGTTGTAGAACCCGTGGCGCCGAGAAGAGCGACAGAAAAGCAGCTCAAACATGTGATGAGCTTCAATCCTCCAGTATTTACGCGGACTGGAACCCCAACCCAGGCTAAGGATTGGCTCTCTCGTGTTAAGAGAGTCATGATAGCTACTGAAACGGAGGAATGACAGAAGTCAACCATAATCGCTTTTATGTTGGATGGAGTGGCGCATTTGTGGTGGGAAGAGCTGGAACTGCATCTCTTGGTTGGAAGACAACTCACTGATGTTTCAATGGACGGGTTCTCGATGTTATTTCTGGCTAGATACCTCCCCTCGGTGCAGAGGATCGACATGGAGAATCAATTTTAGAGACCGACGCAGGGAGAAAGTAGCGTTGATGAGTATCTACACGAGTTCACAAGGTTGGGTCGTTATGCTAGCGTTACTTTTGCTGACGAGAAGCATAAGACCAACCGGTTTTACGAGAGTCTGCGTGATGACCTAAGGCTACTACTCTCTGGGCCGATGACACAGGGTTTCCTAACTATGGTCAATACAGCTCGGTCTATGGAGAAAGATATGAAGAGAGTTCAAGAGAAGAACGACTCAAGCTCAAAGAAGTCGGAATTCAAGGTGCCGAGCTCGTCAAAGTCTGGGTTTCGTAAGTGGAACAAGAAGGCTCGAACTTCGGGTCCAGCCACATCATCGAGTGCGTCTGGAGTTACTACAGTGCGAAGCTCGGTTACTTGCTATAATTGTGGCAAGCAGGGACACATTGGCCGAGACTGTTGGAGTAGGTACCCGAAGTCTGAGAAAAAGCCTGGAGCAACTTATGCGGAGAAGGGAAAGGCGGTGGAGTCAACCGCATCCCACTACGCTCCAACCCAGCCTAGAGTTTACAACCTTGGCCAGTAGGAGGCTGTAATGACCCGGGTTTAGGCCCACTGGGCCGCCGCACGGCGTCGCCGGCCTAACAGCAGCCCGGGTTTAGAGCTCATAGGCCCACCATAACCCTCCCTGAGCCTGGCGGCTTGTCTCGCCCCACGACACCACTGGTAGTAAGCCTAAACATCAACGCCTACAGGCTCATTGCACCCCAACCAAATCTCCGCGTCTGTTTATCCACAGCGGTAGGTTGTTGCCACGGGGTCTCGAACCCGCAACCTTGATAAGAGAGTCTTATTACCACTCCTCATCACCAACTGAGCTGCAGGTTAGTTGGTGATGAGGAGTGGTAATAAGACTCTGTTATCAAGTTTGCGGGTTCAAGATCCCGTGGCAACAACCTACCACTGTTGATAAACAGGCGCGGAGATTTGGTTGGGGTGCAATGGGCCTGCAGGCCTTGATGTTTAGGTTTACTACCAGTGGTGCCTTGGGGCGAGACAAGCCGCCAGGCCGAGGGAGGGTTGTGGTGGGGCTTTGAGCTCTAAACCCGGGCTGCTGGTAGGCCGGCGACGCCGTGGGGCGGCCCAATGGGCCTAACCCCAGGTCGTTACAAAAAAGTGCACTTTTTATGTAACGACCCGGCCCACGACACGCTCGCCGACCCCAAGCGACGTTACAGGGCTGCAGCCCGTGCAACACAAACCCTTCTCCGGCCTGTTTCTCAGGACGGCGGGTTTTTGAGAATGCCAGGTTTCGAAGCCAGCGCCTCCTTAACAAGGCACCTTCAACAACCCTCATCACCAACTGAGCTGCAGTTGTTGAAGGTGCCTTGTTAAGGAGGTACTGGGTTCGAAACCTGGCATTCTCAAAAACCCGCCGCCCTGAGAAACAGGACGGAGAAGGGTCTGTGTTGCACGGGCTGCAGCCCTATAACGTCACTTGGGGTCGGCGAGCGTGCCGTGGGCCGGGTCGTTACATAAAAAGTGCACTTTTTTGTAACGACCCGGGTTTAGGCCCACTGGGCCGCCCCACGGCGTCGCCGTCCTACCAGCAGCCGAGTTTAGAGCTCGGAGGCCCACCGCACCCTTCCTGGGCCGGCGGCTTGTCTCGCCCCACGACACCACTGGTAGTAAGCCTAAACATCAAGGCCTGCATGCCCATTGCACCCCAACCAAATCTCCGCGCATGTTTATTAGCAGCGGTAGACTGTTGCTCAGTTGGTGATAAGGAGTGGTAGTAAGACTCTCTTATCAAGGTTGCGGGTTCGAGACCCCATGGCAACTGTTAAATTTTCCCGGACCTTGGAGTGAGCAGGGGTTATCTCAACTAAGGTTAGTCACAACCAGAAACACATGCAGCAACAAGAGTCTTTATTGATTACCAGCAATCTTCTTTACAAGGCGAGACATACATGGCGAAACATGATTCACCAAAACCACCACAGGGAAAGCAGAGACAATTACAAAGACAAGTCAATACAAGCCACGTGGACTCAAACACCGAGCCGCCGGTCTACTGCTATCGAGTCCGCACAATCCGCCAGGTTGCCAGACCGCAACCCAGGCCGCGCGGACTGCCCGTTATTCCAATGCTAAGCTCTAGCAGCAGATCTGCAAGTCGCCTAACCGCAAGGTCGCCTAGCCGCCAGACCGCACAAGCTGCGATGCCGAATTGAACAGTCCGCCTGAAGCAAGCGACTTATTGACCAGTTGCCCAAGAGAAAATCGTCTGATTGTTGTCAGCGACCTGTTGTTTACCGCCTGTTGCTTAACCGCAGAGTCTGCACTGTCCCTGACCACAATCAGAGCCAAGTCCTGACTTTCCAGCGCTAACCAAACAACCTACACAGCACAAACCGGTCAACTTAATCAACCCGCGCGGATACCAAAAGTCAGTCTGCAGCAACTGATCGCGGGCTCACTTACTGTTCATTCGCTCTCTTGGTTCTCTATTCCTGATGTGATATGAGTCCTATTTATAGGCACGATGAGAAGTGTGGTCACCGCCCTAGCCGATAGGAACACCGCCACATCCCGCAGCAAGAACACGTGTCCGTAAAACCCGCGGATACACACCAGTCCGTCGCTGCCTGTGCAGGATAGCCAGTCCGCCTATGCTTCACCAAGGCCGGACACATCGCCAGTCCGCCTTGTCGCCAAAGGCCAAGCCAAGACCGCCACAGCCAAACTCTGCAACAACTTTGTCCGCCTATCCGCGAACACAGCTCTAGTCCGCTTATCCCGAGCTCACAGCCTCGCCACCAAGGCAACTGTCGGACTCAGCGGACACAGCTCCAGTCTGCTTATACTGTGGATACCTCCAGTCCGCATATCCCGCAGACTGCTCCAGTCCGCATAACCCGCAGACTGCTCCAGTCCGCATATCCCGAGTCCACGACCATGCCAGCAAGGCAGCTGTCGGACTCAGTGGACCTAGCTCAAGTCCGCACGCAGTTGCGGACGCAAACTCCTGTCCGCTTTCACCAAGCTCGCAATCAAGGCACACGACACTTCTGCCGAGCTCGGCGGACTGAGAAGCAGTGCGCACTTCACTGCGCGATCTCCCCGGACTGAGCCAAACCTGTACTTAGTTTAGAACCAACCAATTCCACACCACTGGCCGCAAGGGCCAGTCCGCACTTACTGGAGGACACTGGATCTAGTCCGCCTGCCCCGGCGAACTCCAGTATCAGTCCGCACGGACTGGCGATCTCCGCGGCTTCCACTTGCCGCTTCACCAGAGCAAGACCAAGGTTTCTGCCAAGCCGGTCTGCCGAGCTCCAGTCTATCATTCCGCTTCTTGTCGGACTCCGCAGATAGAGTCACAATCCGTCTGGTTACCTTCTAGGATCCAACTGCTTGCAGAGCATAAGCCGTCCTGGCAAATCGCCGCTGTTGTTCGCGTAGTCCGCGCGAACAGACCACCCAGGCCGCCACAGAACAAACCATCTTCAACAGCCCTGCCGACCTGGCTGTCCGCCAACCCTGTATGCGTAGTCCGCGCAGATAGGTTGCCCAAGTCCTCCATTCACCCACTTTCACTCCACAATTATCAACAGCAACAACCTACCGCTGCAGATAAACAGGAGCGGAGATTTGGTTTGGGTGCAATGAGCCTGCAGACCTTGATGTTTAGACTTACTACCAGTGGTGTCATAGGGCGAGACAAGCCGCCGGCCCAGGAAGGATGTGGTGGGCCTCTGAGCTCTAAACTCGGGCTGCTGGTAGGCCGACGACGTCGTGGGGCGGCCTAGTGGGCCTAAACCCGGGTCGTTACAGAGGTCATAAATCAGACGGATGTGGTGATAGGTATGATTTCATGAATAACACATTTAGCTGTACATAATTGTTACCTTATGCGCGTTGACATGTTACTTGTTATGCTAAACTTTGTTTTGATATTAAATTTTCCGGCAAGAGCACTGTTCGATATGGGAGCTTCAAACTTTTTTTTGTCCGAGGAATTTGTATCGCGCATCGGAGTGCCTTCTTCGATGGCAATGGATAAATTGGATGTGTTGCTGCCAAACGGGTGTTCTATGTGCACGGATAGAGTTTGCGCCGTGAAGGTACGGATTGGAAGTCAAGAGTTTGACTTGCAAGCATCGCTATTACCAATAGAGGAGTTTGATGTGATCTTTGACATGGACTGGCTCTCGGAGCACCGTGCGTTCATTGATTGCAACCGCAAGGTGGTCAGATTGGGTGTGCATACGGGGTGGGAGATGACATTCTCTGGCATGAAGGGATCGAGACAGACTTTGAAGTCTCCTATCCAGGTGGTTAAGGCTGTTTGTAGTGGTGTAGAGCTATTCTACACTTTTGTTTATGCTTCAAAGCCCAAGCGAGGTCTGGATAGTATTCTGGTTGTTTCAGAGCTTCCTGATCTTTTTCCTGAAAATCTCCCTGGAGCCCCACCTCAGCGTGAGATCGACTTCCCCATCGAGCTAGTGACAGGCGCCAATCCTGTGTCATGCTCATAGTACCGTTTAGCACTAAGGAGATGGCAGAATTGAAGGTACAGCTGCAAGAGCTGTTAGATCAAGGGTACGTGCGTCCAAGAACCGTCACCTTGGAGCACGCCAGTCCTTTTTGTTAAGAAGAAGGATGACAGCTTACGACTGTATATTGACTACCGAGAGTAGAATAAGCTGACCGAGAAGAATATATATCTGATCCCGAGGATTGATGATCTATTCGACCAGCTGGTTGGGTCGACTGTGTACTCGAAACTAGATTTGAAGTCCGGGTACTATCAACTGAGAATAAGAGAATGAGACATTCCCAAGACGGCTTTCAACACACGTTATGGGCATTACGAATTCACCGTCATGCCATTTGGGCTGACGAATGCGTCATCCGTGTTTATGGATTTGATGAACCGGATGTTCAGAGAGTACTTGGACCAGTTCGTGATAGTCTTCATCGATGATATACTGGTGTACTCACAGTGCAAGGAGGATCATTTTAAGCATCTTCATATTGTTTTTGAGACACTGAGGAGGAACCAACTATATGTCAAATTCTCCAAATGTGAGTTTTGGCTGTCCTCGGTAGCGTTCCTTAGCCATGTGGTTAGTGGTGAGGGAATCACAGTAGATCCGGTGAAGGTAGCTGCGATATGGGAGTGGCCTGTGATGTCTTCTGTGTCGGAAGTCCGGAGTTTCTTGGGGCTTGCCAGCTATTACAGGCGTTTCGTGGAGAACTTCTCGCGGATAGCACTGCCCCTCACTACCCTGACAAGGAAGGAACAGAAGTTTGTTTGGTCGCCAGAGTGCGCACAGGCTTTCGAAGAACTAAAGTCTCGTCTGACTACGACACCTGTCTTATGTTCTCCTTGTGGTTTGGAGGGCTTTGAGATCTATAGTGACGCCTCTGGGAGTGGATTAGGCTGTGTTATGATTCAGCACTGGAAGGTGATAGCCTATGGATTGCGCTAGTTGAAGGTCCATGAGAGGAATTACCCGGTCTACGATCGAGAGTTGGCGGCCGTGGTATTCGCTCTTAAACTTTGGATGCATTATCTGTACGGGATTAAGCTCGATATCTATTCAGATCACAAGAGCCTGAAGTATTTGTTAGATCAGAAGGATCTGAACATGCGTCAGCATTGGCGGATGGAGTTCCTTGGGGACTACACCTAAAAGATTCATTGTATTCCTGGGAAGGGGAACGTTGTGGCAGATGCTTTGAGCCGAAGGGCCCCTGCACGGGCCAACTGGATATATATGCACGACAAGCGGCTCATTCGGGATCTGGAGAACTTGGAGATCTCTTGTGTTGACAAGGGGTCTAGTACAAACGTGTGTCTGAGTTGGACGGAGATTCAATATGACCTGGCTGATCTGATTCGGCAGGCTTTGGAGATAGATGACAGCATGAAGCGGTTCATGGCTGAGGCTTTGGAGGGGTCAAATGCCCAATTTACTGTCGCTGACGGGTTATTATGGAAGGATGGTCGTCTGGGCATCCAAAAAGTGGGTAAACTTCGAGAAATATTGATGTATGAGACGCATTTTACCAAGTACTTGATACACCCGGGGATCACCAAGATGTTCAGGGACATGAAGAAATTGTTTTGGTGCCCTGGTCTAAAGAAAGACATAGCAGTGTATGTGGCAAAGTGTCAGACCTGTGCCTTGGTAAAGGGAGAATGCTAGAGGCCTGGCGGATTCCTGAAGTCCTTGCCTATCCCGGAGTGGAAATTTGATGACATCTCCAAGAATTTCGTGCACGGTTTGCCAAGATCACACAAGGGGAACAATGACATTTGAGTGATCATTGATCGTTTAACGAAGGTGTCACACTTCATACCCAATAGGAAGGATGATTCGGTGGAGAAACTGGCGAAGCTTTATGGGGACAGCATAGTCCGTTTGCACGGCGTGCCCCGGGGCATCGTTAGTGACCGAGATGGTCGGTTCACATCTAACGATTGGAGGCGCATTCATCAGTTGTTGGGTACCAAGTTGAACATCAGCATGACTTTTCACCCACAGACAGATGGTCAGACTGAAAGGGTGAACAAGACGATGAAAGATATGTTTCGTATGTGTGTTTTGGATTTTGGGAAAAGGTGGGAGGACCATCTTTTTATGAATGAGTTCGCGTATAACAACAGCTACCAAGTCAACATTCAGATGGCGCATTTTGAGGCTCTGTACGGAAGGAGGTGTCGTACGTCGTTGGCTTGGGTAGAGGCGGGAGAAACGAAGCTGTATGAAAGGACGTTGAAGATGCTACTTCAACGATACAGTTGATACGAGAACGGTTACTGATCGCTCAAGATAGGTAGGTCAAGTACTATAATGCCAAACATCAGAACGTGGAGTATCCGGTGAGCGATTGGATATACCTCAAGATAAAACCATTTAAGGGTGTATCAAGGATTCGACGCTTAAAGAAACTTAGTTTGAGGTATGTTGGGCCTTTTGAGATCTTGGAGCGGATTGGTGAAGCAACTTATCGTTTGGCTCTCTCGGTGGAGTTGAACGGTTTGCATGATGTGTTTCACATCTCAGTGTTGCAAAAGGCTATTCAAGAGCCTACACAAGTGAGTACTGCGAATTAAGTGCTAGTCGATATTGGGTTGACGACGAAGGTTATACCCATTCGTATCGAGGACGTAGAGGTCAAGCAACTGCGGAACAAGTCTGTTAGAATGGTCAAGGTCCTTTGGGACAACTGTGGCCGTGCGGAGCTGTCTTGGGAGCATGAGCAAACTATGAGGGAGGATTTCCCTGAACTATTTCCCTAATGTAATCAGATGTACTGTTTACTTTTATATTTTTCCCGTAACGTCAAATTTTGGGACGAAATTGCTTCAAGTGGGGGAGATTTGTAACGCCCCAAATTTCCGAAGATGCTTATTTGGGGGTTACCGCTCGGCGGTAACTGATACCGCGCGGCGCTAGCCCCAGGGTTTTCGTTGAGCTCCAGGATTTTTGTCGAGCGCGTCGAGTTCTCAAAAGAACGTCGAGCTCTCGAGAAAAGATGTACCGCGCGGAGAAGACTCCGTGATGTTTGTTTTTGGGGTTTCTATACGGTAGATTGCAACAGGAAACCTTGGAGACTAACCCCAAGGAGCAATTAGTCAAGCCTATTACATTGGAGACTCCGTGATGTCCTGTAGATACCATATTAGGTATTAAAGTTAGAGTAGACAATGGACGTGTCACTCTTAGTCAAGCCTATTACATTGAGCAGATTCTCACTACTTGGGGTTATAAAGACTGTAGGTCTGTTGAAACACCAATTGATCCAAATGTCAAGTTGAGTCTGAATGAAGGGACCAGCGTTGATCAAGTACTCAAAGATCATTGGAAGTCTCATGTATGTCACAAGTTGCTCTAGACCAGACATTGTCTTTTCGGAAAGCATGCTGAGTCGCTTTACCAGTAGTCCTGGCAAAGAGCATTGGGATGTCTTAGATCGGATGATGAGGTACCTGAAAGGTACTAAAGATCAGGCTCTGTACTACACTGGTTACCCTCCTACGTTGGAAGGATACTCTGATGCCTCCTGGTGTTCAGAAGTTGAGAACAGCAAGTCCATTAGTGGATTTATTTTCACATTGAGTGGTGCTGCAGTCACTTGGAAATCCAAAAGACAGACTTGTATAGCTTTGTCATCTATGGAAGCCGAGTTGTTTGTCTTAGCTTCAGATGGTGAAGAGCCAGATTGGATCAGAAATTTGATTTTAGACATTCCCCTGTCTAGACTCCAAGTCAATTCTTTGAGTCTGTACTGTAGTAATCAAGCAGCAGTCCAAGTCATGAAGAATGTCCTTTTTAATACTAAGAGGCGACATGTACGACTGAGACACGCTCTACTGAATTATCTGAAAGAACAAGGCATGATCACTTTGATCGATGTGCGATCGAAGGATAATTTGGCTGATCCACTAACGAAAGGAATGCCTAAAAACCGATCAATCAAAACAGTGGGGGAAATGGAACTCAAGATGATTTAAGTTCAGCTTTCGTTTAAGGTTAGGCGATTCAGTTCAGTCTTAGTCCAAATATTTTGATTTTTCCACTTTCCTTTGTCAAAGCAAGCGTATTGTGCTCCGCTGATATTCTGGGTTGCTGAGTACGAAACTGGTGAGTTGTTTCATTCCACATTTGATGTTAACAACTTTATCTGGTTTTGTCTTCCTTATCTAGAAGGAGAGTGTTATTCCACATTTGATAACACAATCTGACTAGGTTTGGCTTTTCTTCTGTTTATTGGTTTCATTGCACATTTGATGAGTTACAATTAACTTTAGAAGAATTATAACTGTGACATTCCACATTGGAACACAGATACAACTGCAGTGTCCAGAAGTTCATTACATCGTTTCTTTGAAAACAGATAATGCATTCTGAGGTAGAACCTAAATACTCTACACATGCTTCCTCTTACTGTACTACGTTCATATAAGTAGAACTAGATACTTGTACATTTTTCAAGGTTGAATTCATTCTGAATGAACTTCTCTCTTGGAAATTACAGGAGCTGCTGCTGATGAAGGAGCACCTGCAGGTTGGGATCCAGAGGAGGATGACCTGCTAGAGGCTGACTTCTAAAGTGTTTGTTTGGTTTCTTGTCTTTAGCTTAGAGCACTATTTAGCTCTCTCTCCTTTTCATCTGTTGTTTGGACTACTTTTTGTTGCTCTTTAGTTGATCATGAGACACTAGGTCTGCTTGTACCTGATTCTCTGATTGTACTTTTGACTATGATTTTTTGATGCTGAGTTTATGTTTTATTTTTATGGGTGCATACAAACTCTGTTTCTTTAAATCCAATTTATTCTGATAGATGTTATGGGCACGATTGTGTATTGAGTCGAATTCTGGTCGAACATTACACACACCACCCCTTTTTCCGATGTCGGTCTCACCGCGGACATAAGAGGAGATTGTTAGAATATTTATTTTATATGTCCGCGTGTGTCACGACCGACGCAGAACGATCCTAAAGGTTTTGTGTCACTAGAGTGTAACGACTCTATGCTGGAGATACTATATAAGATCATTTTACATCGATGAGTCTTAGTGGACTATTTTGAGCGAAACCTCTACAAACCGCACCCCGCACCCTCGAGCGTTGTTTTAAATTTTTTTATTAACATTTTTTAAGTTAAGAGTATATTTAATTATATTAGAAAAAATGTAAAAAAAAAATTTAATAAAAAAATTATATGGATATAATAACCTTAAAAATAATTTAAAGAACCACCGGGGGAGGGGGGATGGTGCGAAGCCTGGCGCCGCGAGACGTGTACTGTCGCGTGGGGCATGAGAAGCTCCCGTGCACTGTCACTCGTGTGTACCATAACTACACCAAGATATGATAATTCTCAATCATATATGGAATACATTATGATCATTACACGCAAGGAATCAATAAAATAGTTATAGCGAGCTATTAGGCTGCATAAAAAATTAGTTGCAAGCTTGCTGAAAGAATATCAATATTTAAATTCTTAATCAAATTTTCCAGCTAGCTAAACATAATTAAATCAGTATAACATTGATGCAACTAATAAGTTAATAATTACTTATAATATTGAAGGACATCATCGTTATTAAAATGATGAAATTTTTCACAACACAAATTTCTTTAGCTGAAGTTTTAATGATATCTAGACAGAGGCTCTGGCAGCCTGGAGCATCTCCACAATTAGAGTTTTCATATCCCTGTAGATCACAAGAATGATATTTTGAATTAATGGTTCTTAATCATCCAAGTTTAGAAGCTAGGGATAGAAGAGAAGATATACTACACATGGATCTGAACGCTGAAAAGTAATAAAATTTCATAAATATTATTGAGGTGTGTTAGAAAAGCCCATTTAAACTAGGCCCATTTTATAGCATTTATTGTTTTTTCTCTCCTCTCTTTAGTCCCACATTGTGTATAGGACTTTCCTCTCTCTTTCTCTCATCTATATATTTGTACTCATTCTTTGTATTTGTACCAAGTGAACATATATACAAGGTTGGCTTTTTCCTTCTCTGCATGGTATCAGAGCCAAAGGTCTTCCTAGAGCGGCTTCTCCTTCTTGCCCGCGCGGTTTGATCTTTGTCCGCTACCCGCCCGGCTTCCTGCGGCCTGCTGTCCTGGTCGCTTCCCTCTTCTTCTCCCGCTTTCTCTTCCTCTCTGTGGTTCCACCCCTCCCCTCTGGCATTTATAGCCGTCCCCTTATCTTTCTCTCTCGTCGTTTCCACCTCTCTTCTCTCTCCTCCAGACCGCTGTCTCGTGCGGTCTGTTCTCTCTCTCGCAGCGGCCTGCTTCTCCTGCGGCCTGTTCCAGCTCGCAGCGGCCTGCCTCTCCTGCGGCCTGCTCTAGCTCGCAGCGGCCTGCCTCTCCTGCGGCCAGCTCCAGCTCGCAGCGGACTGCCTCTCCTGCGGCCTGCTCCAGCTCGCAGCGGCCTGCCTCTCCTGCGGCCTGCTCCAGCTCGCAGCGGCCTGCCTCGCTTGCGACCTCTCCCTTCTGCGGCCTGCTTCTTCTGCGGCCTGCCTCTCCAGCGGGTTGATCCTTAGTTGTTGTGGTCTCTTTTCTCTTTCCGCTCGAGTCTTCCCTACTCGCGGTCTCTTCTTTCTCCCGCTGCCGGCCTCCTGTCTCTTGCACCGCTGCTGTGCTCAGCCAGACCGTGCGGACTCTTGCCTTCCCGCATTTTGGTCGCGGTCTCCACCTCTCTTTTCTTCGCGGCTTGTCTCTGTCCGTTGCGACCTGTTCTCTCTCCCAGTGACTGCTCTCCTCTTGACCGGCCAGTCTCTGGTCTGGTCGTGCGGTCTTCTTTGGTGTCCGGTCTGTTCTCCTAGCCGTTTATCGCCTCCATGACTTCCTCTGCGGACTCTGTTGGCACAGCAGTTCCTCCTCCTGACCGCCCGGTCTCTCTCCAGGAAGTCCGCGACGAGCTTCGGATTACTACAATTTCTCTAACTGGCAAGAAAAACTTCGTGGAATGGGCACACTCGGTTCGCCGTGTCCTGCAGTCAAAGGGGTTCCTTCATCACTTGACTCAAGCCGTTATCGGTACCCCTACTGAGGAATGGTTACGCAATGATGGTCGCGTACAGACTTGACTTCTTAACTCTCTTGATGGCGAATCTTATTGCCTGGTCATGTACCATGAGACGGCCAAAGGCATGTGGGACGAGCTCCACACTCTCTACTCTGGCAAGGATAGTCTCCACCATCTGTATGACATCATCACTGCTCTCCAGGCCCTTGATAGCAGTGACGCAACCGACCTGATATCCTTTGTTGCTCAGGCTCGATCTCTGGTTGAGGCTTGGATCCACCATCAGCCTCCTACTTTAGATCTTGCTGCTCAACGTGCCCAAAAGGAAGCTGTGGGTATCGCTATGATGATGGCCCGGGTCCCGCCTCATCTTCACAATGTCCGGGCTCACATCCTCTCCTCTACCGTTACACCATCTTTCTCCGATGTGTGCTCGATGCTTCTCAGAGTCTCCCCGCCTCCGGATGTGCCCGGACTTCCTTCTCCGGCCCTTGTTCAACAGGCACCCGCTCCCTTATTGCCTCTTCCATCTTCTGCCCGTGGAGGCCGCTCTGATTCTCGCGGCCGGGGTCGGGGTGGCTGGTCTCGGCCTAAGTGCTCGTTCTGCGGTAAAGATGGGCATCTTGAAGCCACGTGTTATCGCAAACATGGGCGACCTCCTCGTCCGCAGGCCTTTGTTGCTACTACCGACTCCACTTCCCCTCGTACTGATCTCGACGAGGTTCGTCTTCAGCTCCAGCATCTTCATGGCCTGCTTAGCCGCCCGCCTGCCTCGGTTGCCTCTGCTGCCTCCATCTCCAATGAAGGTATCGCCTGCCTGTCCTCTGGCCCGCGCTGGACCCTTGATTCTGGTGTCACTCATCATATCACCTCTGTTAGGCCGCCTCAATACTTTTCTTCACCTCACCCGAAGTACATTACTGTCGCTAATGGGGCATCAGTTCCCGTCTCTGGATGTGCTGATATTTCCCTCACTTCTTCTCTCCTTCTGCGCTCGGCTCTCCATGTTCCGGGCTCTCCTTTCAATTTACTGTCTGTTGGTCGCCATACTATTGATTCTAATTACTCCGTGACATTTACTTCTTCTTCTTTTCTCATACAGGATCAGCAGACGCGGACTATCATTGGTAGAGGACGGCTGTAGAATGGGCTCTATCTTCTTGACGACTCTCCCACTATCCTCGCATCTATCTCCTCTTCGGATTGGCATCGCCGTCTGGGTCATGCTCCTCTTCCAGTCCTTCGGAAGGCTCTTCCAGATGTTTCTCTTCCTGCTTTTCGCTGTGACACATGTATTTTGGGCAAACAGCCTCGTTCGTCGTTCCCTTCTCATTGTACTCGGAGCTCCGCTCCTTTTATTTTGGTACACTCCGATATATGGGGTCCGTACAAATTTACTAGTATTTCTGGCTATCGGTATTTTCTTACTTTTATTGATGATTACTCTCGAATGACGTGTTTATATCTCCTCCGGGATCACTCTGAACTTCACCGCGTCTTTCGGGCTTTCATACTTGAGACTCGCACTCAGTTCTCTGCGCCCATTCGTACTGCCAATGCGCGGGAGTACACCAGTCATACCTTCGTCACTCTCTGCTCTGAGTTCGGCATTATTCACCAAATCTCGTGTCTGTACACTCCACAATAGAATGGTGTCGCCGAGCGCAAGAATAGTCACCTTCTTGATGTCGCTCGCTCCCTTATGCTTCAAATGCGGGTTCCCAAACCATACTGGAACTACGCGCTCTCCACGGCTTGCTTTCTCATCAACCGCCTCCCTTCTTCCGTCCTCCAGTATGCTACTCCCTTCAGCCTCCTCTTTCCCACTACTCCGCTTTTTCCCGTTCCTCCACGGGTGTTTGGGTGTACCTGCTACGTTCACCACCTTGGTCCCTCCACGGACAAGTTGGATCCTCGTGCCGCCAAGCATATCTTTGTGGGCTACTCGCGCACTCAAAAGGGTTATGTATGTTATTCGTCTGCTACCCGCAAGGTTACTGTCTCGGCTGACGTGACTTTCCGTGAAGATATTTCATTCTTCCCTGATCTGGATGTCGCTCCGAGTCCAGATCCCGTCGTCCGTCCGGTCATTCCTGCTCCTCCCTCCTCATCCTCTCCTCCTTCCCAAACTCCTGTCCGACCACCACCCCCGGTTATCCGGGTCTATTCTCGTCGCTCTCCTCATCCCGTTGCCCCTCTGCCGTCGGCTTCGACCTCTGGTGCTCCGCTACCTGCTGCTCCGGCTCCCGCCTCTACCGCTCATCCAATGGCGAATTACGTCTCTCTCCATCGCCTCTCTCCCTCTCTTCTTCACTTTGTCACCTCATTATCCTCTGTTTCGGTCCCTAACTCTTTGTAGGAGGCGCTTCACCATCCTGGCTGGCGGGCTGCCATGGACGAAGAAATGACGGCCCTCTTGGCCAACCAGACATGGGTCTTGGTTCCCTTACCTCCTGGACAGCACCCTGTTGGGTGTAAATGGGTGTTCGTCATCAAGCATGCTCCGGATGGCACTATTGCCCGCCTGAAGGCCCGTCTTGTGGCACGTGGCTTCACCCAACAGGAGGGCCTCGACTATGAGGAAACCTTCTCTTCGGTGGCCAAGCTCAACTCTGTCCGTGTTCTTCTCTCCGTCGCGGTGCACCGCCACTGGCCCCTTCATCAGCTCGATATCAAGAACGCCTTTTTGAATGGCGACCTTCAGGAAACCGTCTACATGCGCCAACCGCCCGGGTTTGAGACCACGGGGGAGTCTCGGGTATGTCTTCTCAAAAAATCCATTTATGGTCTCAAACAGTCCCCTCGGGCGTGGTTTGACAAGTTCAGCAAGGTGGTTCGGGACATGGGGTTCACTCGGAGTTCTGCAGATTTCTCCCTTTTTACCCGACACCGAGCCACTGGCACCGTCCTTCTGTTGGTTTATGTTGATGACATCCTTCTCACTGGGGATGACTCAAAGGGGATTCAAGAGGTCAAGCAACATCTGAGCACTGTATTTCAGACTAAAGACCTGGGGCAACTTCGCTACTTCCTTGGTCTCGAGATCGCACGGCGGCCGGACGGGTTGATTCTCTCCCAACGAAAGTACTGTCTCGATCTTCTCAAAGATGCTGGTCAGTCTGGTTGCAAGCCAGCTTGTACCCCGATGGAGGCAAATCACAAACTGTGCGCTCATGCTTCGGATGACGATTTGCTGCTTCCGAATCCGGAATACTATCGACGTCTTGTGGGAAAGTTGATATATCTAACGGTCACGAGGACGGATATATCGTTTGCAGTTGGGGTTGTCAGCCGGTTCATGCATGCCCCCCGGGCTTCTCATCTCCAGGCGGTTGAACAGATTCTCTGATACCTTAAGGGAGCTCCGGGTCAAGGGTTGGTTTACAAGACCTCCGACTCTGCTCCCGCGTTGGTTGCCTATTCTGATGCCGATTATGCGGGTTCTCTGGACGATCGGAGGTCAACAAGTGGGTTCTGTAATTATTTTGGTGGTCATCTTATTACATGGAAAAGTAAGAAACAAGCTGTTGTAGCCCGTTCCTCTGCAGAAGCTGAATACCGATCGATGGCCTCGGTTGTCTCAGAACTCACATGGCTTGAAAGTCTCCTTACTGACCTGGGAGTAAAACTCCCCTCCTCTGCTGTTCTATTTTGTGATAGTCAATCCGCCATACACATAGCAAAGAATCCGGTGTTTCATGAGCGCACAAAACATATCGAAGTTGACTGTCACTTTGTTCGTGAGAAGGTACAATTGAAGAAACTTGAATTGAAGCATGTTCCAGGAACTGATCAAGTTGCCGACATCCTCACAAAGGCCTTATCAAGTACCATGTTCTACCAGTGTTTGTCCAAGCTGGGTGCATATGACCTATACGCTCCAGCTTGCGGGGGAGTGTTAGAAAAGCCCATTTAAACTAGGCCCATTTTATAGCATTTATTGTTTTTTTTCTCCTCTCTTTAGTCCCACATTGTGTATAGGACTTTCCTCTCTCTTTCTCTCATCTATATATTTGTACTCATTCTTTGTATTTGTACCAAGTGAACATATATACAAGGTTGGTTTTTTCCTTCTCTACAAGGTGAAGTACCTGATCATGTTACTATGATTAATGAGGTATCATTAGTCTTATTCTAAAATATCGAGTAAGTCTGTTTCATTCAGATAAGTTTGATTACCATTATGGTGTCGAAGCGACAGCTCAAGGCAACAAACCTTTAACTGATATACTCGCAAAATATTTATTGAATGTTGCCTAAGTTGCTAAGCTTCTTTGTGGTAAATCAATATGAACATGTGTCACCCACGAGTTAATAGGAACGAAAATATGAATAGGCAGTATCGTTATTTGCAATATTATAAGCCAAAAGAGGATTCTGTAGAAACCATAAGAATGAAATTGTTACTGAACCGGGAAAGGAAGACGAAGGGCCTGTTTGGCGGAAACCTCCACGAACAGCACACGGCGGTTGGTGCTCGGGCGTCCAGCCCCGAAGATGCGCGCGAATGGAAAATTCCTCCACGCTCAACAGCTTGCCTTCTGAGGTCCATTGTTTGGACATTCCCCATCCCGCCAAACAGGCCCAAAATATCAGGGAAAAACAAATATTGTGTGAATAATCTCAACGGTCTTACTTTCTATCTTGAGCTCGTCTTGGGAATGGAATTCGGAGTTTGAAGATATTCCCCCGATAGCCCGCCTGATATTAAGAGCAACCAAAAAAAATTTGTCAGCAAAAATCCTAGATAATAAGCACAATTGTTGAATCCCTTAAGACGCCTTGTAGGGGGGCATGCTTACAGTGTTTTTTCTCCAAAGTATCATGAATTACGGACAAATTTGTTGTACACAGTAAGAGTAGTATGTTATTGAGTAAGTAGATAGAATTCATCAAATGATTGAGTGGCATGGCAAAAATCATTTTAGGTACTTAAATGAGAAAAAGTCCATGCAGTTCATCAATCTTTTGTAGAAAGAAGGAAATAAGAACAAAGTTCAAAGAAATTCATAAAAAAAGCAGCACGTTTATTTGACTTCATGGACACCAGTATCCCTTCAGAAGGATCAATGTAATAGAGCGCGTTGAGAATATAGACCCACATGCATTGGGTAAATCATGTGTCCATGCACACTTAATAAGATACAGGGCTTTGTCACCTATAACAAGTTGATTTTGGGTAGAATGCTAATATTCTAATAAAGCAAAGTTAAACAGACCGACAGAATCTAACAAAATGATGATGGTTTTTGGGTGTGATTGCATTAAATGTATAGGTATTATTATTTTCTAGGGGTAAAAAGTAAATTTTATTTCCCAAGAAAAATAAGGGACCAACCCTAACCTAATATGCCTAGAAGCAGTGGTTGAAATTTGTGTAAGATGAGTGTAACATGGAAAAAGCATAGAATTGAAGGGCCCCCACTACAAACTGGATGTGCAAAACACAACCAATAGACGAGGAAGAGGGAATCCCATGAGGCATGCTATTACAATTCAGCTAGAAACAGTTTATACGTAGGGAAAGCAGAACTTCTTTGTTCCCCAACAAGTTCATGCGAGAATTATCTAACAAAAATCTAAATTTGTTTAGTGCGTAGAACAATCATGTTTTCTATTTATTAGCACAAGAAATTTCAAGAAACAAAAGACTTGGAAAAAAGATCACCTTAACATTGAAGCCAAGACTATCCACATCCAGCATGTGAGCAAATTCCACCTGGAGAAGTGTTTCTTCTTATCAGCCCTAGAATATCTTGGTTGAAAAGCAGTGTGTTTTTCTTGAGGAAACGTACAAAATGTAAAAACAGTAATAAAAATAATATTAAATAATTGAACCAATCCATCATGCCTCAAAAGCAATATAAATCGATAACTAAATATTGTAATCAAATTCAAGAAAAATGTTAAATTCTCTATATTACCTTACAAGTTCAAATCTGAGGAGTAGAGTGAAAAAGTACAGAATTCATAGATATATAGGAGCTTACAAGCAGAGTGTTAGAAAATAACCAGTCTCCAAAAAACCCTTGCTTAAAAAAGTACCATCAGGATAACATTTTATCACAATGTCTTTTATCTGAAGAATTGTTAGTAAATAACAATGATAGACCCTTGCCTTGATCGATGTAGAGTGTTGCACAATTGCTTTGGTATCTTCAGAATGATCTTTATTCATATGAGACTGTCATACAATTTACAAGGATCAAAATAAAAAATAAAACAAGTAAAACGAAATTATAAAGGATTGACAAAAGTTCAGTTCATACCGTTACAGGAACTGAAAATTGAGATATTGGATCAACTTTGGCAGATTTGAACTCTTCAGCATTAATGTCTGGACTATGTCAAAGCAGCGGCAAGTAAATAGCAATAAAGTACCACAAATAAGACTACAAAGGCTTTAGCACGTAAGAAATATTACAAGTATACTGAAAATCATTCAAATAATCCATATCTTGTGAAGAACAGATAATTTATCTATGCATGAAAGTAATAATAAAAGGGTGGATGGGAGTGTTATGTGTCGTATTATGTGTCGGTCATGTTATCATGCTATGTTATGTTTTGTGTCGGTTATGTGTCATGAATATTGTTATTTATGTTTTTATGAGAGTTAGATGAGTGTTGGGAAGTCTTTATGAGAGTTAGGTGAGTGTTGGGAAATTATTAAGTGAGTCATTATTATGTATAGCCTATATAAAGGCGTGTGGGGGTATGTATGAAGCAAGCAAGAAAAATATTTTATTTGCTCGTCGGTGGCTCTCTCCTCCGACGAGCAACCCCGCTTAGGCAGTCGCGGTCACGGCTCCGTAGTATCTCCGCCTTCTTCCACCTCCACCACCATCATATATACATCTGGCCACCTTCGAAGGACCATAATAACTTGGTATCAGAGGCATCGGCCCTCTTCCGCGACGCCATTACACTTCTCAATCATCTCCCTCAAGCTCCCATTCTTCTCAATCATCTCCTTCAACTTCACTGCACGCGCCTTCCTTGCCAGCACCTCCAGCAACACCACTCCAGCACGCATCGGCTTCACCTGCAGCTTCACTGCTCCAGCACAGCACCACCAGCACCTCCAGCACGCGTCGCCTTCCTTGCAGCAACACCACTCCAGCACAGCACCTCCAGCACGCGTCGCCCTCCTTGCAGCAACACCACTCCAGCACAGAACACCCGGCTTCACCTCCGGCAACACCTCTCCAACACAAAACACCTCTCCAACACAGCACCTCCGACTTCACCTGCGTCGGCTTCCAGGGACGCACCGACGCCGCGCCGCTACGCGCTTCTCCATCCCGGCCTGCTCCACGTTCCGGCGAGCCCTGCTCTCTCGAGCCGCATGCCCTCCGCCTCTTTGTCGCCAGTCTCTCTCCGCCTCTTTGTCGCCCGTCGCAGCAAACCCGAGCGGCACGGGATATTTCTATCCCTCGAGCCCACCATACTGTTCACGCAGGAAGAAGGCATCAACCCCGATATGGTTGGAGAGTGAGTGCTTCACCGGATTCAGAGTAATCTGAATGGCACCGGTGTTATCATAGTAGAGTGGAGTGGGGTCAGGAGAATAGACACCAAGGTCCTCAAGATGCCAACGAAGCCAGATAATGTCCTCAGCAATGGTAGCCATGGCCCGAAGCTCAGCCTCAATGTTGGATCGATAAACACTAGTCTGTTTCTTGGACTTCCATGCAATAAGAGAAGAACTCGGGAACAGACATGAACCGGCGACAGAGCGACGGTCAACAGGATCACTAGCACAAGTAGCATCCGAGTAAGCGCAGAGCTGTAGAGAACTGCTGCAAGAGAAGAAAAGACCACGAGAAGTCGTCGCACAGAGATAACGCAAAATCCGCAACAGGTGACCACAGTGCACAGAGGTAGGGGCACTAACAAACTGTCCCAACACATGAACTGCATGGGCAATGTCGGGCCGAGTAATGGTGAGGTAAACAAGACTCCCAACGAGGTGGCGAGAGCGAGTGGGGTCGGAGAGTGGAGCACCATCATCCGGACATAGCTGAATAGGGGTGTCTGTTGTGCGAGAGTCGGAAAGAGCAGCCGATCTAGGATATTTGATGTGTATTTCTGTTGGGGGAGTTGAAAACCGTTGTCTGTAGAGCTGACCTCAATACCCAAAAAGTAGCTCAGTTGTCCAAGGTCGGTCATCTGAAACTGTTGCTGAAGGTGATGCTTGGCGAAGGCCACATGAGAAGGATCATCACCAGTAAAAATCATATCATCCACGTACAGTAGCAAAAGGGTCCGACCACGGGAGGAGTGCATGAACAGAGCTGGATCATGTGGACATGGCTAGAATCCGGTGGTTGTAATGGCTGAACTGAAACGTACAAACCACGCGTGTGGCGCCTGCTTGAGTACATAAAGAGCTCGCCTCAAGCGACAGACAAGGCATGGAGGAGAGGATAGACCCGGAGGAGGAAGCATGTAAACCTCCTGCTGAAGATCACCGTGAAGAAATGCATTCTTCACGTCCAGCTGTGATAGAGACCAGTGATGAGCAACTGGATCAAAAGTCTCGTCATAGTCTCTCTCCTGCTCCTGTTGAAAACCACGAGCAACCAGGCGAGCCTTGTACCTCTCCACAGAACCATCGGAGCGAGTCTTGACCTTAAAGACCCACTTACAAGTAATAGGAACAGCACCAGGTGGAAGAGAAACAAGCTCTCAAGTACGAGTATGCTCAAGTGCCTCTAACTCAGCAGACATGGGAACCTGCCACTCAGGTGTATGGGAAGCCTCACTGTAGGTAGTCGGCTCTAGAGTGCTGCAAGCAGTAGCAGGAAGGTCAAGAAGTTCCAGCGGAAGTGTAGCAAGGCTAAGGAGGTCGGGAGGACGTCGCTCACGAGGTGGGTTGCGACGTACAGGAGGATCATCCGCAAGGCACTTGCTGGAGGAGACAGGCACCGAGTCTGGGGGCACTCGAGGCGGGGGGATGGGAGCAAGAGGAGGAGGACGAGTGTAATGATATAGAAGGGGTACGATAAGCGCATCCGAGTGAGAGGTAGAAGGACGAAGGGAAGAGGGAAGAGGTGGTGTAGGCGGTGGCAAGAAGACAGGAGGTGGACAAACTGGTGGAGTGGGAAGAGTGAGGAACTGCACATCGGAGGGAGTAACTGATAAGTGCGAGGTCAAGAGAATGGAGGACACAAAAAAATGAGACTCATCAAAGGTGACATCACGTGACATACGAAGCCGACGTGCAACAGGATCATAACATTGATAACCCTTGTTCTCAGTATTGTATCCAAGAAAGACACAAGATACAGATTGAGCAGAGAGCTTGGTACGCTCACGTGAATACATGATGGAAGAAGAACATAGCACCGACAGCCAAAAACACGCAGATGAGTATAACGTGGTGGTCGGGAGTACAGACACAAACCAGGACACCGACCCTGAAGAAAAGTGGAGGGCTGCAGGTTAATGAGATAAACAGCAGTGGAGACAGCCTCAGACCAAAAATGAGGAGGAACTTGAGAGGAGATGAGGAGAGTGCAGGCAGTCTCAATGATGTGGTGATGCTTCCTTACAGCAGTGCCTTTCTGAGTGTGAGCACCAGGACAAACAAGCTGGGGTAGAGTGTTGTGGGTAGCGAGCAGGTCGTGAAAAGCATGAGAGAGATACTCCTCGCTAGAGTTGGAACGGAAAATATGTATGGAGTCAGAGAACTGGGTGCGCACCACAGTGGAAAAATAAAAAAATCTGAAAAAACTCAGAGCGAGAGTGAATGAAATAAATCCAGTAATAGCGAGAATAATCAACAATAAAAATAACATAGTACCGATGTTTGCCCTTTGATACAAATGGTGCGGGACCCCATACATCTGAATGAAATAAATCAAAGGGACGACAAGACCTGAACTAACTGGACAGATAAGGGAGTTGTAGCTGTTTGTCAAGCTTACAACTCGTACAAGAGTGAGACTTATCAACAAAAACACGACCAAGAAGACCAGTACTGATGAGGGACGAAAGACGCGAGCCACTGTGATGACCAAGTCGGTGATGTCACTGAGAGAAGCCACTGAGGAAAGAGACAGAGAAGAGGTTGTCAGTGACGATGAAGTGTAGGAAAGATGAAGATTATCAAGGATGTAGACCCCGCTACGGCGACGGCCAACTACAAAGAGTGTCTCTATTAGACGATCCTGCACACAACAAGCAAAATCATAAAAAATAACAAGACAACCATGAGAGGTTAGTTGATTGGTGGAAATAAGGTTCATGGATAATTTGGGCATGTATGTCACATCATGAATATGGAAATGAGTGGTATGAAGAAGGCCACGGCTAGTGCAGGGGAGAATAGTGACATCAACAACCATAACACTAAGGGCAGAGGAGACGGGCTGACAGGACAGGAGATGAGTGACATCATGGGTCATGTGAAAAAAGGCTCCAAAGTCAAGGAACCAGTCGGAAGAGGTGATACCTGCTAGGGCGGAGGCGGCCGGCTGAGAAGCAGAGACACCAGAAGCATCCGGTGAGAGCACTGAGGCAGAGGAGCGATGCAGTGAACCGTAAGATAGCTGCTGGGCAATCTGCTGTACAAGCAAAAAAACAGAGAGTGACTGTGTCATAGCAGAGAAATGCGCTGGAGGAGCATCAGGAGCACGTTGCTGACCAGACTATTGAGCCCTCTGAAGCTTGCGGCACTCGGATTTAGCGTGGTCTATGCACTGACAGTAAAGACAGCAGACAGGCTGGCGACGATGAGCACCCGACTTAGCAGTTGATGGCACTGAAGAACGAGGAACATGCCGCATTGGTGCACTATAACCCGGTGAAAGCAGCGGAGGAGAACTCACAAGGGAGGACTACAGTGGAAACTCCGGAGCAGCAAGGACAGTATGAGGCAGCACACCAGAAGAGGCAGCAGTGTCCAAGGAGTGAAGACGAGTCTCTTCAGCGATTACCAAGGCCAGCGTATCGCTAAGAGGAGGAAGAGGATCCCGGTGCAAAATCTGGGCACGAATAGGCTCGAACGTGGGGCGTAAGCGCATGAGGAACTCATACATGCGCTGAAAGTCGTGATCCCAAGAAGTAGCAACACACTGGGGGCAACTAATACAGGGAAAAGGAGACATGTAATCGCACTGACGCCCGAGGTCAAGGAGCTCGGCAAAAAATGCTTGGACAGAACGATCACACTGATGTGCAAGGGTCTGGAATAGAGAGTAGCGCAAAGCCTGCCTGGAAGGCAAGTAGAGACAATGCAGGTGATCCCACATTTCCTTGGTCGTAGGGAGGTGGTAGAAGATCATGTTAATGGGGAGCGCACAAGACTGGCAAATGACGGTGATCGCACGGGAGTCGGCAGAGCTCCACTTGGCCATGTTAGAATCCTGGACGGAAGCGGCGATGCTAATCGTGGAAGTATCGTCCCCAGAAAGAGGTGTTAATTGAGTCGGAGCAGGCTCAAAGCCGTCAATGTGGCCTCACAGATCTAAGCCACGGAGGATAACGCCAACAGTGGCGGACCATGCCTTGTCGTTTCGTTCATCAAGGATGACATCCTCCTTTTGAAGAAAAGCGGAGGAGGTCATAGGGTAGGGCAGAAGGTAGCGTCACGGCAACACAGAAACGACACAGAAGGCAGCAGCACAGTGACACGGGATTGAACGGAGCGGCATCACACAGCGGCACAGAAGGCACGAGATTGAGCGGTAGTTGAGCGGCAGCAGCGGCACCGGAATCAGCTAGGGTTGCTGCAATCGGAGTTGAACGGCAGCAGCGACTTGGAGCGGAGCGACAATAACACAGCGGCTCGGAGCAGCGGCACGACGACAGAGCATGGGATTGAGGGGCAGCAGGGATCGATCGGCATGGGTTGAGCGGCAACAGGCGGGATCGATCGGGGTTGAGCGGCAGCAGACGGGAAGGAGGAAGACGATGTCGGGAACGATCAGAACCAGGGCGAGATCTATCTGAATGCCAATTGGGTGAGGAAGGAGGAAGACGATGTCGGGATCGGAACTGGAATCGGCTATGGTTGGGAACCTGGCTCTGATACCATGATAGGAGAAACGGATGTAATTGTATTGACAAGGGAGGTATATATAAGCACATGTGAGGGTGTTCTCAGCACCCATGGTGAGAATAAGACAACTCGACTACACAGTAAGTACACGACACCTAACATTCTTCACTCTTGCACAGGTTTTAATGACAACACCTTACTCTTGTGGCTTAACTTAGTACGAAAGAAGGATACTTAAAATTAAATGATGACTAGATATATGTGACATGATGACGAAAGACAAAGTGAAGCATACATAAAGTCGAGACCAAGTAATTGGGATAAGGTTAATGATAATCTTGTTATGGGCTTCGGGCCACGTGCCTATTTATAGTTATCTTTGTTGTTATGCACTTCGCGCCCACTTATCAAGTGAGTTTTTTATTATGTCATCTATTGTGTTTTAATAATTATGGTTATCAAGCATTTATGAGTTGTTGGGACTGTCATGGTTAGAAGTTAGGAGTGTAATTATGAGTCCCGTGTCTTGTAAGCATATTTAAAGGCATCTGTGTTGGTATGAAGGACAAACAAGAAACTATCTATTTGTCGTCCCCTTAATGATATTGTGGTAGCTCTCTCCTCCCAAGCACACCCCGCTTAAGAAGACGCGGTTTCGACTCCACCACACCCTTCGTCGTCGTCATCCCCGCTTCCGGCCATCCTCTGTCAATGCTACCATTGCTAAGGCAGAAGCCCATAACAACTTGGTATCAAAGCCATTCTCGTCCTCATTCTGCTGCCACCAATAGCCCATTCTTCATCCTCCCATCCGCCCGAGCCAACAACATCCCACAGCCCCTCATCTTCATCACGCTCAGCACGCACCTGACGTCCACAGCAGTTGCACTTCCGCTAAAATAGCTCCAACATGCATAGGAAACTTCATTTTCCGCCTATGCACGCCATATGTGCCTACATCTCCATCAACTATGACGATACACACCAGAACTATAATATCCATGCGTCGAGTCGTCGTTCCCTCATGATCAAATACAACACTCAAGCCTTTATCCCACTATAGTGGGGTCGGCTATATGGATCCTTTGTCACCATTGTTCCCTATCTGTTGTCATAATCTCACTAATGCCTAAGTACATCATATCTTTTCGTATAGTTTCATTCCAAGTCTTTATTGGTCTACCCCTCCCTCGTTTAACATGCCCAGTGACTAGACTCCCACAACGCCTAACAGGTGCCTCTAATGGTCTCCTTTGTACGTGTCCAAACCATCTTCGTCGAGCTTCTCTCATCTTCTCTGCAATTGGTGCTACTCCTGTCTTAAACATGATACATTCATTCCTAATTTTATCCAGTCTCGTGTGTCCACATATCCACCAAAGCATTCTCATCTCCGCAACTACCATTTTTGCTCATGTACACAATTCACTGCCCAACACTCAGAACCATAGAGCATCGTTGGTCAAATTGCAGTACGGTAAAACTTTCCTTTGAGTTTTAATGGTACTTTACGATCAAATAAGATCCCTGACGGCCTCTCCACTTCAACCAACCCGCCTGGATTCTGTGTCACATCTTTATCAATACCTCAGTCTTTTTGAATTAACAATCCAAGATAATTAAAACATTCACTACGGGAAATATTTTTATCACCCAGCTTAATAACGCCGCCATCCGTCCTTCTTATACTGCGAAATTTAAGCTCCACATACTCTGTCTTTGGCTTCCTGAACCTAAAACCCTTCTTTTCTAAAGTGTCTCGCCAAGATTCAATTTTTGCGTTTACACCCTCGCGCGTCTCATCAACCAAAACAATATCATCCGCAGACAATAAACACCAAGGTATTTCTTGTTGGATATGTTTGGTAAGCTCATCTAAGATAAGGGTAAAGAGATAAGGGCTTAAAGCAGAACCTTGATGTAAGCCAACAGTGATAGAAAATTCATGTGTTAATCCTCCAGGTGTCCTCACCCTTGTCGCACTGAATTTGTATATATATATCTTTGATTATATCAATATATGATACATTTACACATTTCTTTTCCAAGACACTCTATAAGATCTCTCTTGGAACTCTATCATAAGTCTTCTCAAGATCAATAAATAGCATATGCAAATCTTGTTTTCTTTCTAGGTAGTTGTCAATGAGTCTCCTCAAAAGATGTATAACTTCCATGGTCAACCGCTCTGACATGAATCCAAATTGATTCTCTGAGATGTTAGTCTCCCGTCTTACTCTTTTTTCTATTACTCGTTCCCACAATTTCATGGTATGACTCATCAATTTAATTCCTCTGTAATTAACAAAATTTTATATATCACATTTTATTCATATACAAAGATACCAAGATACTTTCTCTCCATTGCTCTGACATTTATTTTGATTTCAGTATCTTACTGAATAAACATATAAGCCATAAAATTCCTTCATTCCCAATACATTTTCATACTTCGATGGGTATATCGTCTGCCCCAACCGTCTTTCTATTTTTCATCTTTTTTAGAGCATCATTTACCTCTGATATTTGAATTTTATGATAAAACGTTATATTCTTATACTCATCCGTTTTACTTAACTCTTTCAAGTTCAATTTCGTGTCTTTTGTTTCATTATATAGTTGATAAAAGTATTTTTTCCATCACTCTTTAATATCGACATCACCCGTCAAAACTGTATCTATCTAATCTTTTATGTATTTTACTTGACTTAAATCTCTTCTCTTCATTTCTCTAGCTCGAGCAATTTCATATATGTCACACTCTCCATCTTTGATATCTAATCATTTATAAAAAAATTCATAAGCTTGACTTCTTGCTTTACTTACTGTATGTTTAGTTTCTTTTTTGACGACTTTATACTTGCCTAAGTTTTCGTCATTCCTAAAAGCGTAGAGTGACTTATAGCTGACCCTCTTTGACCTCACTTTGTCTTGCACTTCCTCTTTCCACGACCAAGATTCTTTATTTGGGGGCGCATGTCCTTTTGAAATTCCAAATACATTTTTTCCACTTAGCCTTAATGTGAAGACATAACTTCTCATGAAACACTAGGATCAACATAAGGATCATCAACTAGTTGTTTCATAGCAGTTGTTTTGAAAACAACCTGTTTTTTCATCTTCAAGTTCCACCACAGAATTTTTGCAACATTTTTTTTTTGTCCTAAATTTATTATATTTAATTTGTACATCTAACACTACCAATCTATATTGTGCTGTCAAACTTTCTCCTGTTATGACTTTGCAATCCAAACAAATCATTTTATTCATTTTGCGAGTCATAAAATAATCAATTTGTGACTTATTTGGTCTGCTTTTAAACGTAATTAAATGTTCTTCTCTATTTGTGAAAAACGTATTTGACACAATTAGATCATGTGCTACAGAAAAGTCTAAAATGGTTATTTCTTATTCATTTCTTTCTCCATATCCAAATCCTCCAAGAACGACCGCATAATCTACATTTTCCTTCCCTATATGCCAATTTAAGTCACCTCATATAAAAATCTTCTATTTGTGGGATTTCTCTTACTAGATCACATGCACTGGTCATCTAAGTCTTTCCTCACGATCAAATGGTCTCCAAAAAATAGCTCCATCCCGACATAGGAAATTTATGTTGCTGCATCCACCGCCATCAACTGTGACGGAACAAGCCGAACCTCCATTTCTGTGTGTCGAGTCGTCGTTCCCTTACGATCAAATCATCATCTACTTCTGCTTCAGCCCGGAGCCCCTCTGCACGATCGATACCCAGTATCGTCTCGTGCTACAGCTATCACTGTCGTCCAGTCGCGAGCTCCGCAATTCATCGTCATTGACTATATAAGGCTCGATCCCGGTGCCCTCCTCTTTGGGAAGCAAAGTAGACCTCTCTTTTTTGAGCCTCCCGCCTCTACAAGTATCGAGTTGTCATTATTGTCAACTTGAGCCAAGTGTTGGATCTGTAGGAGGCCCTAAGAGGGGGGAGTAAGGGTTTTATGAAATTTATTTTAAAATAAAAAACATAGTTATAAGTTAAAGAACTTTACAAAATATTCCAATGAAAAATTTACTTTATCTTTTCAAGCAGATAACTTCTAGAGAGATTGTGAAAAAAAGCTAAATAAACCGCAAATTTTATTTCTCCAAAAGATAATTTTTACATAGGTATGTGCCTTTATTTATAGAAATTGAGGGAGATGAGAGAATACAACAATCAATGTGTGACTAAATACAAGTCGGGCAGCTTATGCGGTTTGACATGGTAAAAGCACACATTATACAATGAATAACTGAACACCTAGCGACAACTAAGGAAAGCCGCCACATTGCGGGGGAAGACCGCTGGTACAGGCCGCCAGACCGCAATTGTGGGTTGCCACCAAACCGCAGTTGCGGCTAACCATCAGACCGCAGCTGCTGCAAGCTATCAGACTTCAACCGCAGGTTGCCACCATACCGTAATTGTGGTTAACCATCTGTCCACTGCTGCGGCTTCATCCAGACCGCTGCGGCCAACCTCCAGATCGTTGCGGCTAACATCAACTCTACTGTTGCGGCTACAACCAGACCGTTGCGGCTAAGCTCCAGGCCGTTGTTGCGACTAAGCTCCAGACCGTTGTTGCGGCTTTCTGCCAGACCGCTACAGCTGCTAACTCCCAGGTCGCTGATGTGACTATCCCTCAGACCGCCAATGCTGCTGTCCTCCTGATCGATAGCTGAGTTTCACCACCATACTGCTGAGCCAAACCGCTAGGTCACTGAGAGAGGCAGACCGGTGCGGTTAGACATAAGACCGTCCGGTCTCCTCAAACTCCAACACTCTCTTTCAACCCTTTCTGTGTGGGACAATAGCCCAAAAAGATGCAATTGACAGAACGAGTAGAGAGTTTGTCACGTCCAGAAGAAGGAGAGTGGACAAACGTTGTGCACCCAAAAACACGTGGAGGTAACGGAAATGGTGTGTCATCAGGATAAAGAATAAAAAAAGGTGTCTTTCCATCGAGAATCGAAGACGGAACTCGATTAATGAGAAAACAGGAAAGAAGAATCGCATGACCCCAATAAGACCGGGGAAAATGCATATGAGTAATAAGACTATGAGCCACATCCAAAAGATGACGATTCTTACATACAGCAACGTCATTCTGTTGGGAAGTGTAAGGGTAAGTAGTATGATGGACAATGCCATGATCCAAACAAAACGAAGTAAACTGATGACTAAGGTATTCCTTAGCATTATCACTATGAAGAGTTATAATAGGAGTATCAAATTGTGTACAATTTTCATTATAAAAAGAAGAAAAAATCGAAAAAATCTCAGAGCGTTCTCGTAACAAATATAACCACGTATACCGGGAAAAATCATTTATGAATGTAACAAAATACAAACTACCACTATCAACAGTTTGAAGGAGAGCAGGACCCCAAACATCCGAATGAACCAAATCAAAGGGACGAGAAGAACTGCGGTCATGCTTAGCAGGAAAAGTAGATCGGTGATGCTTGCCAAACTGACAAGCTTCACAATGCAGAGTAGAATCACCGCGAGGTAAATCTGGCAGAAGCTGATAAAGAATCCAAGGAGGAGGATGTCCAAGGCGAAGATGTCACTAAAGGAGAGAAGAAGAGGCATAAAACGCAGAAGCAGTATCAAGATAGAACAAGCTGCCACACTCAGTCTCGGTAGCAATCACAACTTGGAATGAGAAATCTGAAAAGCACAAGTAGAGGCAGTAAAAATAGCTTCACAATGCAACTGTTTGCAAAGTGCAGTAATTGAAAGAAGGTTGCACGGAAAATTCAGAACATAAAGGGTATCCTGCAGCTGAAGAGAATGAGTAATATGCATAGTGCCAGACCCACAAACCGGAGATGGAGAACCATCCGCAATAAAAACTGAAGGTAACTGGTTGCTCTTGTCAAGAGAAGAAAAAAAGCGAGAATTGTCGGTCATATGATTTGTAGCACCATAATCAATAAGCCACTGACCGTTGTAGCCAAGTGAGCAGTTCTAGAAGTAGCAAGAGAAGAAATGGACGGCTTGGAGGAATTAGCTGATGCTGGACGAAGATGAGGATATTTCAAGTCACCGCAATGAGAACAAAGATGCTTGGAGGAACCACGGCCACCAGTACGACCACCACGGCCACTAGTGATGTCATGACGATCTGGATGAGCAACAAGATCAGGAGACGGAGACAGAGAGGAGAGCAAAAGACGCTGAAGAAGAGTAGTAACAACATATATCCTAGTAGCAGTAACATCCAGAGTCGGAGTATCCGCCTCTCCAAGAATTTGATGGCGGATCATATCATAGGAATCTGGTAGGCGAAACAGATAGCAAACAACAAGAAGCTCCTGAAAATGCATGTGTTGCTCAGCCAAATCAGCAGAAAAAGGTCGATGCTGAAGAAGTTCAGCATCAAGAGTCTGAACCTCCTAATAGGCAAAAGCAGGAGTCATGACAGGTCGAGCGAAAAGATCGGCATACAGAGTATAAATGCGAGAAGTTTGAGCTCCCTTAGAATATAAGGCAGCAAGATGATTCCAGACAGCCTTGACCGTCGGATCATGCCGGATGACAAGAAGGCACTACTCAGACAAACTGTTGGTCAACCAAGTTCGCACCAACGCATCAAAAGCATATCAATCATTAAAATAAATAGATCCAAAAGGAGGAGGGTCATCAGTAAAATGATGACGGTTGCGCTGAGAACGCAAGAGAAAACTGAAGGACAAACTCCAGTCAAGGTAATTGGGACCTTTAAGCTTCGAAGCAGTCCCCAAATTACCAGAAGCAGAGAAAGAAGAAGCAGAAAGAGAAGGAGGAACAAAGAAAGTAGGAGTGTCCATAGAAACTAGAAAGAAACCGCACGGTTTCACAAAACAAACCGCGCGAACAAACAACGCAAACAAACCGCGCGAACAAGAGGAGAGACTGCACGGTCAAGGTGACAACACAACAGCGGCAGGAAAGATGTCGCGACCAAAATGCGGAGCCCGCAACAGAGAAGAGAAACCGTGCGAATAGAAAAGGGCGCAAGAAACAAGTCGCAAAGCGACTAGCAAGGGAGGGAAAAGGGGAGGGAAGAAGCCGGAAGAAGAGGCTGCGCGGTTAAACAAACAAACTGTTATCTATTTAGAGCAAAGGATTGATTCGCTCTGATACCATGTGAAAAAGAGTTAAATAAACCGCAAATTTTATTGCTCCAAAATATAATCATTACATAGGTATGCCCCCTTATTTATAGAAATTGGGGGAGATTAGAGAATACAACAATCGATGTGTGACTAAATACAAGTCGGGCGGCTTATGTTGTTTGATATAATCAAACCGCACACTATACAATGAATAACTGAACACCCAACGACAACTAAGGAAAGCCGCCACAGTGCCAGGGAAGACCGCTCGTACAGGCCGCCAGACCGCAACTACCGATTGCCACCAGACCGCAACTGCGGGTTGACACCAGAACGCAGTTGCGGCTAACCATCTGACCGCAGCAGCTGCAAGCTATCAGACTGCAACCGCGGGTTGCCAACATACCGAAGTTGCGGTTAACCATCTGTCCACTACTGCGGCTTCATACATACCGCTGCGGCTAACCTCCAGATCGCTGCGGCTAACATCAACTCTACTGCTGCGGCTACACCCAGACCGTTGCGGCTAACCTTCAGACCGTTGTTGCGGCTTTCTGCCATACCGCTGCAGCGGCTAACTGTCAGGCCACTGTTGTGACTATCCCTCAGACTGTCATTGTTGTTGTCCTCCTGATCGCTAGCTAAGGTTCACAGCTAGACCGCTGAGCCAACCCGCTAGGCCGCTGAGAGTGGCAGACCGTTGTGATTAGGCATAAGACCGCACGGTCTCCTCAAGCTCCAACAGAGATGATTAAAAAGAGAAGTTGAATCACTGTTACAACCGTCGGCGGCAAGTGCTACCGTGCAACGCTAACTTCCGGAGATTTAACCTACTCAAAATAATATTAAAAATAATTAGCTTTGATTAGGAGAAATAAAATCTTGATGAAGAAAAGCAGAGAATAGAATAATTTTATTTCAAAATTAAGATTGCAAAAACTTTGATTCCAATGACAGTTAGAAACGAGGTGAATGAAAAAAATCCTTTTGGTTTACTATACCGACCCTTCTCCCAAGGACCGGTTGGATCTAGCATATCTCTCCCCTGATAAGGCCTTGAGCCACCCCTAGATGTAACCCTAGACCTAGTCGTCAACACCCGCGACAAATTCACTCCAAGTCTCGCAAGACCTAGTCGCCAACAACTGTGGCGAATTCCACTACCAATAAAAGATAATCAAAAGAGAAATACAAGAATAATAAACTCTGAAATAAAAACTCCCTATGTCTAAGAACTTGAAGAAGAGGTTGAAGGCATGCCAAAGAAATCGTCGGAGCCAATTCGTGCATCCTTCGCGTAGTATGTGCTTTTTGAATCCAACTTATAGTTCTTGACCTTCACGGATGGAGTTGGTAGTGCTCTGTACTTAAGGGAAGAGGGATCTCACGAAAGGTTGGAATTCTGGCTCAAGTTTGCGCACATGAGAAGGGAGAGAACCACTCTTTAAATAGGCTCTAGAAGCCACTGCTGGCAGTAGAGCTATCGCCCCGCGAGCGTCACATGGTAGGCAGGAGGCACATGGATCGCTACAGAAATGGTCATCGGGCTTCTCCAATTTAGGCATCCAATCGTACCGCGCCGCGACAAGGGCTAGTGTGTCGTGTTAACGATATATGCCCTGCATCATCGGATCTCCTCCATTTTCTCCTCAATCAGCTGGGGATTGGCGGGCATTCCATAAGTTACCGAGGGGAGGTATGGTTACTGCGCCGTGGTAAGGACTTGCAAAGTATGGCCTCTGTGCCAACACTCCCTTCTCGTCGACATTCCATTCTCATCGACATTAGCTTCTCGTCGACATTAGCTACCGCCAGCACTATATGTTACCGAGGAGCGCTAGCTCTTCTCGTCGACATTTATAGTGTTAACTCTTCTCGTCGAGATGAGCTTCTTGTCGACATTAGCTACCGCCAGAAATAGACGTTACCACCGAGCGCCAGGTCTTCTCGTCGGCATGTGTAGCATTAACTCTTCTCGTCGCCATGTTATCGCTTCATGCCGACAAGCTATTTCTTCTCATCGACAAGCTACCACCAACGGTAAGTGTCATTGTTGAGCTCCAGCTTTATTTTCAGAGTGTTGTCTTCATTTTTCACCGTACACATAGGGATATTGTACATGTACTTCCTTCAAACTACAAACACAACAAACATGAATAAATACACAATGAGATTTGTTATTCTCAAATCAGGAAATGCGGAATGCATGTTCCAACACCCAGCACACCTAGCATATTAAATTCTGATTAAATAGTCACTTGATTAATTTATATGCTGAATTATGGGGGGGGGGGCATTTGATAAAATGAGTACACTAAGGAACATGATGTAGATGTTCCTGACATCCCTAAAACCACGTCTTCAAGAAGCCGATGTATGTCGCAGGGAAGACATTATCACCCTCTCCAATAAGCTCAATGATCTTACAACTGTCATTATTCTAATTGATGATTAAGCTAGCATAAACAAAACGCCACCACCACCACTTATATACATTGATCCACCAACTCCAGTTGATATTTCAACTAGGCCGGTAGTCCTTCAACAACCGACGCTTAGTGTTGTGCTCATTCAGACGGATTCACCACCTCTCATACATTGACTGCTTATGAGCGAATTTAATATAGTATTTTAGACATTATTTTAGCATTGTTTTCCTATCTTATCGCTGAGCGTTATGTCATTCTCATACAAAAAATCATTAAGAATTGAATTGTGAATCAATTGAGCGTGGTTTGACAAATTAGAGCATTGTTTTGCATTTCATGCTATAGGAGGTCTTCCTCCCCTCTTTTTCAAGTTTTTTATATTATAATATGATTTTTGGAATGTGTGGGTGTTCTTTCGGGGTGTTGGAGGTGTTTTCCTGGATGTAACAGTGTGCGTAGAATTTTCCCCGAGCATTTTGTCTCTGTTTCTTGGCAGAGGCCAGTTATCGTGTGTTTTTATTCTCGCACGATCGCTGGCCCCCTCTGCGCACGACCACTGGTCGTGCGCGGTCATTTGCACACCATGTCGAGTGTCGAGAGAGGCCACTCCTCGTGTGGATTTCTTCGCGCACGATCACTGCCCCCCTCTCTGCGCACGTCCATTGGTCACGCATGACAAAATGGAAAAAATGACCCGAGAAACGAATGAGGATTTATTGCACGACCACTGTTCGTACGAGGCAAAAACTTTTCCCACCAAAATTCCAATTTTTCCGCATGAGTAAGGGCTTTTCCTTCTCACACGACCACTAGAAGTGCGCCTACTCATGCGATCGGCTAATTTCTGTTGCGTCTATAAATACTTTGTTAAGTCTTCTTCCGAGAGAAGGTCGTGTTTTTATCGTTCCACTCAGTTGTTTTCGCCATTTCTAGGTCTCTAAGGGCTAGGGATCATCCCCTAGGCTCTCCCCACAATCCGGAAGCTCAAGAAAGAAGAGGAAGGAGTCCTCCACTGGCCGCAAGCTCGGGATTTGAAGAAGACGTGGATGGTGCAAACCCTTGAGAAGACGGGTCCATTGAAATCATGTGACAGAGGTTCCTCTACCCCGAACGGTAGCCGCTGAGCGAGGCATTCACGAAGTCGCTATCCGGAATCAACCTCTGTTCTACAGAAGAGTCTCAAGCACTCTTTGTATCTCTTTTCTTTTCTCCCGCACACTAGGTTGAGTAGGCTGTGCTTTTCTTCTATATTGTTGATGGTGGTGAATTGGACTTGTGTGAACTCTTTATATTTGTGTATTAAAGCATTTCTCGCTCTGTTCTTTTTTCCGGAGTAGCCTAGAAGGTCTAGTGCCTTCTATGTTGTGATTTCCTCCATGGTTCTTGTGATTGATGTGTTATGAATGAATTGTGTGACTCCGTTGTCTTAATTGACATGAGTGTTGTGCGAGGCGGAGGTCAGCGACCGGCGAAAAAGTAAAGCGGAGATCAGCGACCGTGGGGGTGCGAAGCGGTGTCGGCAAACCGCATACCTAATTAATTTTAATTTTCTGCAAGTAGTTGTTAACCGAAATGACCCCCCCCCCCCCACGAAAACACCGACTTAAGAGACTTCAATCTCAAGTCTCTCCTAAAAGTAGAATTCACCTCTTCGTGCTCCGCATGAGATCGATACTTGGGGATCACTCCTCGTTTTTTTATTACTTGACGACAATAGTGGGTGCAATAGCCCATGCCGTGATTTTGTCGACACACGTCAAGATTTCGGCGTCGTTGTCGGAGAACACGAAACGTGTGATTTTTCATTTAAGAGATTCAAGAGATTGATTTCTTTTCCATTTGTTCATCACATTGTTTTGATTTTCAAATTCCTAATTTCTTCATCCTTATAAATTCTTCTTTAGGTATTTCTAAATCCAGGTTTCCACTAATTTCATTTTTATATCGTGTATATTGAGTTCATTCTGTTTTGACTATTTTTGAATCCATCCTTATACACAAAAAATGTATTCTCCTAAACAATGTAATATGTGTGAGTTGTTTAGTCGTCAATGTTTTGATTGTAATTTAGAAAGACGTACTCAAAATTTGTATGGCCCATCATATGGACCTTATGCATCTGTGGCCCTGATGCAATCTTTATGCAGTGAATCCACCTATTATGATTATGCTTCTCCATCGCGAGCATCGCCTTCATCAGGTGGTTTGGCCTCTTCGTGGTCGGAAACTGTTGGGAGACGTTGCTTGTGCTGTCAGAGTGTTGATCACATGTTGAAGGACTGTGATAAATTGAAATTGCAAATAAAGGAAGAAGATAAGCAAGTGCTTATCCTCAACCTACCATTTTCTTCTTGCACTGCTCCTTCCTTCATTGATGATATATACACTCTGCCCCCATCTCCTTATGGGAGCACAGTGGATGTGTCAACTAGCGTAATCATTGATCACTACGATGACCTTTTGGAGTTTCCTTTCTTTGTTGTGCTGTCATTATCTTTGGATTCGGGGCTTGAGGATATATCTTCTCTTTTATCTGTCTCTATCATGAGCCCTGTCTCGACTCAGACTTTTCTTGTATCTCTATGCATAGATCTTTTTATTGGTGTTTCTAGGGTAATCTGGAAATAGTCAAGCAGTTAGTCTCACTGTCAACGCGATTTGAGCCTATATGGTCGCACATAAGAGTGTTTGGATAAGTTGGAGAAAAGATTGTGTTGACCTCACTCATATGGGATATGAATATATAATAACTCCTATGACATTAATGTTACTGACGGGTTGCTTCGAATGCGTATCGACCGGTTGCGTCGAGTGCGTATCGACGGGTTGCGTCGAGTGCGTATTGAAGCGCGTCGACTGCGTATCGACGCACATCGATTTCCTATTGACATAGCCAAGCTCGATGTGTCTGTGGCCTTTAATCAGCGCTACGTCGAGTAGATATCGACGTTACGTCGACTTCTATACGATGCAAGTGCGCTGACTTCTATTCGACGCAAGTGCGTCGACTGCCTGTCGACGCAAGTTGCGTTGACTGCTGTCGACGCAAGTTGCGTCGAGTGGCGTCGACTGCTTATCGACGTTGCGTCGAGTTCTTGTCGACTGCAAGTCAAAGCATATAGAAGTAAGTCGAGTTTTGGAGGACTTCTAAAAGGACTTCTGTCTGTTTGATATCCTTGGGAATAAATAGACTAGGAAAAGAGTTTTCCTGTGTGTGAATAACGGAAGAATGTGCTTTTGAAGCCGTCACTTGCTCTAGATCCCGTCGTGATTTCTTCCAGTCGCTGCCTCTCCTGGAAACGAATCTAGCAATTCGTGGAGACACGGAGAGAAGTCCGTCTCCGACCCAGTTCTTATGGGACAAGTCCATGGGGTTCTCCACCGCTCGTGTGGATATCTGTAGAGTCGCAGATATACTACTGTGTGGACTCAGCCACTTACTTTCTTGACTGGATCATTAGAGCATTATGGTTGAGTAAAGACTCAATCCCACCCAGGTATAATGTCTTGTTATATACATTCTATTGCTTGATTCATGCAGATCACAAAATCCTTAAATGTTGTGGGTTGTTCTTGTATGTTTATTCTGCTGCGCACATGTGATGCGCTGTTTCACCTCTTGTATAGAAAACCCAACACTTTTATTTTTAATGTTGATTGTCTAGATGTGCAGGATGAGCCTAAGAAGCTCGAAGCTGCACCGAGTTGCACTGAGGAGGATATTTTCCTTAGTGATGAGGTCCCTACCTCATCACCAGAGGAGAAAGTCAAACTTATCATCGAAGTTCCTTGCAGCTCATCTTTTTCCTGCAATGATTTTATTGTGACTGACAATGATCTTTCTGTGAAACATGATGGGAGTGAGAGCGAGGCCACTCTTGCTTTTAATGACCATTTTTGTTCTTCCATTTTATTATCCGACCATCTTTCTTATAATATTGAAAGTGATGTTTACTATTCCTCCTCCCACTCCTATTAAAATTAATGCTCTTTCTTGTATCACCCTGCAGGTTCATGTGGTTATTGACCCATTCTTGGGTGATCTTGAAGCACAATCCAAGCAGAGAAAGCATATGGCAGTGACGAAACACATCATATATTCCAATCCATCATCACTATTTGTGTTTCCCCTGAAGTATTGGGTGCAGGGTGGCAAAAAATTCTTCTTTTATGAAATGCTACTGCAGGAGAAGAAAAGATCAAAAAAGGAAGAAATTCTGGGATGGAGGACTAATCCTCCTATCCACCATCACCACTGAGTCTCAGGACCCTTTTCATCTATCTTTAGTTACTACTTCAAATCAGCTTTTAGCTGATCTCTTCCAAGTCTGGCGTATCTGAGCTAATTAGGAGTAGTAGTTCTAGTTAAATTAACTTAAGTTTTATTATATTCCGGTTTTGGACTATTATGATAAACAATGCTTAATTCAGGTATTTGGTACAACTCAAGGACGGTAAACAAAACGCTTTTGGGAGGCAGGTCATGTTATTTGCATGCTATTATTAATATATTTTGCTTTGTTTGTGTTATTTGTCTAACCCACACAGGAAGCCGACGACGACTATTTGATTAGTCAAGTTGGAACCGGGGGCAAATTGTTTTGAGCACACGATCAAATTCAGAGGCTTCCGGCATGCCCCATTCTAGGGCATGAGAAACGAATTTCTATTCCAACTTATTTTTCTTGCACTCTTCTCATGTCTTTGCATATTTATGCGCATTGAGGACAATGATAGATTTAAGTCGGGGGGGGGGGGGGGGGGGGGGGGGGGGGGGGTAGTTTCTGTTAGCCACGCCCGCACTACACTTTCATTTTGCATTATGTAAGCACTATTTATTGAAAAATTTGTGCTCAAATTTTTTGTTTTAAAAATTTTTAATTGCATTCGTTCATGTGCATATCATGCCGCACCCACTACGTTATCTCTTTAATTTTTGTTTTTCCTGCATTTTTCAATATCTTTAGGATGGTAGGATAGCTTGATTTATAATAAAAAAATTTTGAAATTGCTTTGTGAATTGTAGACTCATGCAGAACTCCTAGTCGAGTGCCGATGTTCTCAGATAGAAATAGATTTAGAGTTAATTTTTTTGCATATGTTAAATATAGTGTATTCGTTTTAACTATCGTTGGTTTATGTCCACTTATCGTTAGAACGTGATCGAGTCCAAAGCTAGGGTAAGAGCTGTTTGTAGTATCGCTAGTGCTATATTCTAGGTTCATGACGACGGGGTGTCCTTTCTCGATATCTAGAACTCACCCCCAGCGACCTTCGAAGCATGTGCACTTAATAGTAATTAACTCTACCTATAGGATTTAGGCCTTCGCTTGGATAGTTTGAGCTTTTGCATCTTAACCTATTTCCACTACCATCGCTAGCCAATTTTTTGCCTACCACCTATTTTATTGATTCACCTCCACCTTACTAACACCAAAGCCAAAAAGCAAAAATCCCCATCACACTTAGCTATTATTGGAGTTACCATTTTGTTAATAGTGTTAATATTGTATTTATATTCTTGAGATTATATATATACAAGGGTGGCTCCAATTTGGAGTTGGGCTTTTCATCATTCATTATTCAACAAAATATCAGAGGGACGGGACTTCCGCACGATCTAAGGTTTGTCGCGTCTCGCCTTCTCCCACATCGGGACATCCGCTGCTTCGTCGACTTCCGCTGCTTCGACAGTCGCCTGCTGCGTCTAGCCTTCTCCCACCGGGATCGTCTCCCCCCGGGATTCATTAGATATCGCCGATTCGCCGATTCGTCGTCTTGCCACGTCTCGCCTTCTCCAGCCGGGATCGTCTCCCGCCGGAGCCAGGAATCATAGCCCTTCCGTTGTTGACCCCTTCCGCTGTCGAGCCCTGCTGCCGTGCCCACTACTGTCGAGCCCTGCTGCCGAGCCCACTACTGTCGAGCCCTTCCGCTGCTGCCTCGGAGCGTCTGCTGCCTGCTGCCTTGTCCAGCCATTGTCGTCTCCTGTAGTTTCTCCACCCATCCTCCTTTAGTTGCCCCTTCCGCTGACGTCATTCTTGATGTGTTGTATGTGATTCCTCGTCCTTCGGTCTCCGGTCTCCTTTGCGGGAGAGATCTCGTTCCTCAGCTTTTTGTTCATTGTGCTTCATGGATTCCAAAGATACTTATGATACTACAGGACGAATTACTAGCGTCCTTCTCGATGAGAAAATTTTTCCATCATGGGCGACTTCGATGAAAGTGGCCCTTGCCGGCCGGAATAAGCTTTCCTGGCTGACCGGCGGCCCGCCAATGCCCAAACAGACTGAAAAAGATGACAAGAAAGAGGAGTTAGTCAAATAGTCGACAGAAAAGTACATGGTTCTGGGATGGATTCAGTGCTCGATGGAGCCTCGCATATTCAGTCAGTTCATGCGGTTTGAGGATATCTCTGAGCTTTGGTCTGCTTTACAGCGCACTTTTGGCCACACGCGTGTTGATGCCCAGATTTTCGAGATCTTTCAGGACATTGCTTCCACCACACAGGGGGAGCGCTCTATTCAGGAGTACTTTACTTACCTTCAAGACCGTTTTCTTGAGCTTAACGATCTTGAGCCTCTCAGTGCCCTGGAGTCTGCTACTGATATCACCCTTATTCGGAAACAGCGCCAGAGACGGGAGACGTAACAGTTCTTGATGGGGCTTCGCCCCGAATATGAGTCTACTCGTGCCCAGATTGTGGGGATGTCACCTTTGCCAGATCTCCTTGAGGCCTACTCCATTGTTGCAGAGCATGAGAAACGTTTGCAGAGGCAATCTAGTCTTCCCGGCCTTCGTGCTACCTCGTCTCTCCCTACTGAGCAGATGGCCCTTGCAGCTTCCCACCGCCCTCCCACCTCCAGCACTCGTAGTCGCGGTGGTCGGGGTTCTTCTACTCAGTCTGGTGGTCGTGGCTCTTCTGGTGGTCGTGGCTCTACGGGTCCTCCTGTCCCTTGCTCACACTGTGGTCGTCTCTACCATGATCGCAGTCGTTGCTATCAGCTCTACCCACACCTACGGGGCTCTGAGCATCCTACTCCTGGCGGTGTACCCAAACACACTGTTTCTTATGTTGAGTCTTCCGAGCCCGTTGAGCGCACCTTGGGTGTCAACTCCTCCGACTTCTGTCTGATGAAGGCCCAGTTTCAGCAATTTCAGCAGTCTCAGCCTTCCACGACTGTCTCTGCCTCCACTGTCTCTTCTTCCTCAGGTACTCCATTTGCTTGCTCCGCAACCATAGTTGACTGGGATTCGTCACCCTGGTTGATTGACTCTGGTGCAACCGATCAAATGACTGGTACGTCTTCCCATCTGCTTCAGGTTGTTCCTTGCTCCCACCGCGACGTGCTCCTTGCTGATGGCTCAGTTACTCCTGTCCTTAGCTGGGGCCACGTCCCTCACTCCCTTCTTCTCTCTCCCTTGACTCTGTTCTTCTTGTCCCTCAGTTGGCTCTCAACCTTTTGTCTGTTAGTAGTATTACTCGTACTTTGAACTGCTCAGTAACTTTCTTATCTGATCATTGTGTTTTTCAGGACCTGAGATCTGGGAGGACTATTGGTACGGGATATGAGAAGAGTGGGAAGTACTACCTGAAGCTACCTCCTACCACCGCTGCTACCACCACCACTACTAGCTTCCTGCCTACCTCTTCTGCTGCTTCTCCTGCTTTGTTGTCGAGCTCGCTTTGACACGCACATCTCGGCCATGCTAGCCCTCAGCGGATGTTCTCTGTTTGTCCTGATGTGTCTTTTGTTTTTTCGTTTTGTTGTGGTGTATGTGAGCTGTCAAAACACACACGCAATACATATGTTCCTTCTGTTAATTGTGTCACTTCTTGTTTTGAGTTAGTTCATTCTGATGTGTGGGGCCCTGCCCCTGTTATGTCATTTGATGGTTTCTCATATTTTGTAACTTTTATTGATAACTATTCACGCTGCTTATGTGTTTATCTCCTCAAACATAAATCTGAGGTTCTATTGGTTTACTCCCATTTTTCACGTATGATACAAACCCAACATGGTACGTCAGTTCATATCCTCTGCTCGGACAATTGAGGTGGGTACACTGCTCGTCCCTTTGATCTCTTCCTCCGCGATGAGGGCACTCTCCATCAATTTTCTTGTCCGGGGACCCCCGAGCAGAATGGGGTGACAGAACGCAAAAACCGCCACCTCCTAGACTCTGTTCGTTGCCTTCTTCGGGGAATGAATGTCCATAAGTCCTATTGGAGCGCTGCTCTTCTTACAACAACTTTTCTTATTAATAGGACTCCCTCTCGTCCTCTCAGTGGTGTTACTCCATATAGTCTCATCCATCCATCTGTCTCTGCATTTCCTGTCCCTCTTCGGGTCTTTGGTTGTGTGTGTTTTGTCCAGAATCGGCGCCCCTCTCGGACTAAACTCGACGACAGGGCCATCCGCTACCTCTTCCTTGGCTACTCGACTATCACTAAGGGTTACCGCCGCTATGATCATCAGTTGTGTTGTGTCATTCACACTATGGATGTGACATTTCATGAGGAGGTTCCTTTCTTTCCTGCACATTCGACCCCTCCTGCGCTTCCCACTATTGTGCAATCTCTCCCAGTCATCTCTCCTCCACCAGATGCTACCCTTTCTGTCGCTCCGCCTATTCTGGTGACTTACTCTCGCCGCCCTACGCCATCTCCACACGGTGTACTCCCTTCTCCTCCAGTCTCGGATCCGCAGCTCCTTCCGGTCGCAGGTATCTCTGTTAAGCCTCTCTCCTCTCTTTCTCCTATTGATTTACCTATTGCCCTTCGCAAGGGAAAGCGTATTTGTGTTCATTCCTCGGTTACTGAGCATTTATTGGCTAGTGTTGTTTCCTATCAGCGTTTCTCACCCTCTTACCAGGCTTTTGGGGCTGCTGCTGATTCTGTCAAGCTACCTACCTCGACTATTGAGACTCTGCTTGACCCGCGGTGGGTTCAGGTCATGTAGGAGGAGATGTCTGCTCTCTGTCATACTGGGACATGGTCTCTGGTTCATATTCCTCTCGGGAAACGTACAGTTGGGTGCAAATGGATTTATACTGTGAAGTACACTGCTGAGGATACTATTGACCGCTACAAGGCTCGTTTGGTGGCCAAGAGCATTACTCATGTTCAGGACAAGTTTGGTGCCACGTTTGCTCCCGTGGCTAAGTTGACCAGTGTCCGCCTTATCCTCTCGCTTGCGGTCTCTCGGGTTTGGCCTCTACACCAGCTTTACGTCAAAAATGCCTTCCTGCACAGCGAGTCACGGGAGGAGGTATATATGCCCCCCCCCCCCACCCCCTCCGGGGTTTTCCCTTAAGTGGGAGCATTCAGGGAGAATTTGCCAACTACACAAATCTCTGTATGGCTTAAAGCAGTCACCGCGTGCCTGGTTCGAACGGTTCAGCATTGTCATCCTTCAGTCTGGCTTCACTCAGTGCCATGCCGATCACACTTGCTTCATTCGTGTCACTCCTGAGGGACGTCGTGTCATTGTCCTGTTCTATGTTGATGATATTATTCTCACCGGTGATGATCCCTCTGATATCTCTGAGGTGAAAGACCTTGGACCTCTCCGCTACTTCTTTGGGATTGAAGTAGCTCGCACACGACAGGGCATCTCTATATCGCAACACAAGTACACCTTAGATCTTTTTCGGGACACAGGTCTACTTGGGTGTTGTCCTGCAAGTACTCTTATGGACATCAACCATCGCCTCCATGCTGAATTTGGTGATCCTCTTTCAGAACCCTCTCAGTACCAGCGACTTGTTGGCCGTTTGATATACTTGACCAAAATCAGGCCTGACATCAGTTTCTCAGTGGACGTTTTGAGCCAGTTTATGCATTCTCGCAGGACATCTCACCTAGAGGCTGCTCGACGTGTTCTTTGCTATCTTAAGCGCGCTCCTGGTCTTGGCCTGTTGTATCGCGTTGACAGTACTACCAGTCTCTCTTGCTTCACGGATGCAGATTTTGCTAGATCATTGACGGATGGACGCTCTACGTCAGGTTTTTGTGTATTCCATGGTGATCATCTTGTTTCGTGGCGGAGTAAGAAACAATCCATCGTATCTCGTTTGTCTGCTGAGTCAAAGTACCACGTCATGGCACACGACGTTACTGAGTTTGTTTGGCTTCGATCGCAGCTGACTGAACTTGGCCTATATCTTGTTGATGGCTCGACGCTCTACTGTGATAATAAGTCAGCTCTCCTACTTACACAGGACTCGATACTAGATGAGCGCACCAAACACATCGAGATGGATGTTCATTTTCTCCGTGACCACATTCGTACTGGGACTGTCCTTCCATCTTACGTCCCCTCTGCTGACCAACTTGCTGACGCCTTCACTAAAGTTGTCGGTCCTGCTCGTTCAGATCTGACCATTTCCAAGATGGGCATGATTGACATCTTTGCTCCAGCTTGAGGGGGGGGGGTATTGGAGTTATCATTTTGTTATTAGTGTTAATATTGTATTAGTATTAATATTGTATTTATATTCTTGAGATTATATAAATACGAGGGTGGTTCCAATTTGGAGTTGAGCTTTTCATTATTCATTATTCAACAGCTATGAGCTGCATTGAAATGTTACATTGCTAATTGTGGTGGCAGATAAAATTCCGTTATGTGGTATATTTTGATTGCTTATATGGGTATACTTTTAGCATGAAAAGTTGAAAATTGAGCAGAAAGAAAAATTGTTACATGTAAAAGTGGAAAAAAATTAAAAAATATAGAAAAAAAAGAAGAAAAGAAATAAAAAAAATATTTATGCGATGTTTGGCTATTAGTGAGTGACACACATGTTAAAAGCTAAGTTTGCGGGTGTCACTCACCTAATTCTGCCATTGGTAGATATTATGATGCGAGCTCAAAATTATTTGCTTAAGTGTAAGTTAGCCCGTCTTATTCTTAAGAGTCCGTACGTTTGGACAAAATTGAGCTCGTGGAATTGGAATTGAAATTCGAATTCCACATAATTGGAATTTTAATGAATTCCGCATAATTTATTTTGAACTAAAGACAATTTTTTCCAATTTATATAAGAATTGGATAATTTTGGCCAATACGCGATTTTCACCCGAGCACGCGTTGTCGCCCGAGAGCGCGTCTTATCGCCCGAGAGAGCGTCTTATCGCCCGAGAGGGCGTTTTTGGCCAGGGCGAGAGTTGTTCGCTCGTGCGCGCGTTTTTTGCTCGAGCGCGCGCTTTTGTCCCTGACACGCATTTTTCGTGTGTTTTTAGCTTGGGCGCCCATTTCTCGCGCGGGCATGTGTTTGTTGCCCGGGCGCCCGCGGAAATCCCGGGCCCCCGCGGACGCCCGCGGCCCCCCCGGGCGCCCGCGGCCCGCACGGGCGCCCGCGGCCCGCCCGTGCGATGGATTTTCTACGGAGCCAGTGTTTTTCGCCCGGCCGAGCGTTTTATTGCCCGGGTGCGAGTTTTGTCGTCCGGGCGGGCCTTGATGGCAATGGCGCGCGTTTTTTGTCCGGGCACGCGTTTTAAGCCCTGATGGACGCTTTTTGCCCAGGTATGGGTTCTACGCCTGGGCGCCCGTTTTTCGTGTGGGTGACCGATTTTCGTCCGAGCGCCCGTTTTTTGTCAGAGCGCGCGTTTTTTGTCCGGACACGCGTTTTTCGCTCGAGCGGCAATTTTTTGCCGAGAAGCTTGTTTTTTGTCCAGGGCGCCCATTTTTTCGCCCGAGCTCGAGTTTTGTCGACCGGGCGCTTGTATTTTGCTCAAGCGCGCGTTTTTTTCCCGGACGCATATTTTTCGCTAGGGGGTCCCTTTTTTTAGCTAGGCGCGCATTTTTTCTGGGGAGCGCGTTTTTCGCCCGGGCACGCGTTTTTCGCCCAGGCGCCCGTATTTCGCCCGGGCGCCCGTATTTCGCCCGGGCGCCCGTATTTCACCCAGGCGCCCGTTATTCCCCCGAGCTCCCGATTAACGCTTAGGCGCCCGTTTTTCGCCAGGGCGCGCGTTTTTCACTCGGGCGCGTGTTTCTCGTAAAAGCGCCCGTTTTTCGCCGAGCAGCCAGTTTTTTTGTCCGGGCCCGCGTTTTTCTCCTGCGCGTGCGTTTTGTCGCCCAGGAGCACTGTTTTCGCCCGGGGACGCGATTTTGCCGAGGCGTACTTTATTTCCCAGGCACGTGTTTTGTCGTCCGGACACGGGTTTTCGCCCGGGCGCGCGTTTTTCACCCAGCCGCGCATGATTCGCCAAGGAGCGTGTTTTTCACCCGGGAGCGCGTTTTTTGCTTGAGCCCGCGTTTTGTCGCCCGGGTGCGCGTTTTCGTCTGGGTGTGTTTTTTTCCGTGCGCACTTTTTGTCGTCGGAGCACGGTTTTTGCACGCTAGCACATGTTTTTTCCGGGCACGCGTTTTGCACTTGGGCGCACATTTTTTTGCCCAGACTTGCATTTTTTATAATATATGTGAAAAAAATATTCTTCTTCATCATATTTTCAAATTCTTAGAATAAATTTTATTGAACAAACGAAAAAAAGATTTGATTAATTACATAATATTGACCAATATTATTTATTTGTCGAATGCTTGAATTGAAATTAGTCACCAATATTCAATTCTATAATATTCACCAATATTCAATTCCAATATCCAATTACAATTCCATCCAAACTAATTGAAATCCTCACCTTAAGCCTAAGCCAAATAAAATTTCATCCTAACTAAGCCTTAATGATGGGTAGAGCTAGTTGGTGTCGAGTGGAGTAGAGAAGGAGTGACCGGGAGAGTCTATGACCATCGTCATTGATGGATTTCTTTGGAGGCCGCCCTAGCAGTTCTGAGCTTATAATATTGCACTTAATGTTACTACTCTCGCCTGCACTATGCCTACGACGTATCAATAGTTCTTTCACTTAGAAGTGGATATAGCTTTTCGACGATTAATCTAAATACATTATAATGAGTTATATGTTTAGAAATTTCTTCTAAACTATTTTTATTCTCCATGGACACGAGACTTCTCACTTTCTCAGTCCACTATTCTATTTCAAATTTGATTTGTAATTAACCTTTTTTACTCCCAAAAGATAGTTGGATTGCTCGGGACGAGCAATAATTCATGTCTGGGGTTTTGATGAGCAAAATTCATATAGTATTTTAGGCTCTATTTTAGCATTGTTTTCCTATCTTACCGCTCACCATTATGTCATTCTCATATAAAAATCATTTAGAATTGAATTGTGAAATAATTGAGCGTTGTTTGGCTAATTAGAGCATTGTTTTGCATTTCATGTTATGGGAGGTCTTCCTCCCCTCTTTTTCAAGTTTTTGATATTATGATATGATGTTTGGACTATGTGAGTATTCTTCCTGCGTGATGGAGGTGTTTTCCTACAGGTACCAGTGTGTGTGGAATTTTTTACGAGCATCTCATCTCTATTTCATGGAGGAGGCTAGTAATCGTGCGTTTTTCTTCTCGAACGATCATTGGCCGCCTCTGCGCAAGATCACTGGTCGTGTGTAATCATTTGCACACAATGACGAGTGTTGAGAGAGGCCACTGCACATGTGGATTTCTTCTCGCACGATCACTGGCCCTCCTCTCTGTGCACGACCATTCGTCGTGCACGACAAAATGAAAAAATCGACCTGAGTAACGCACGAGGAATTATTTCACGACCACTGGTCATGCGACTACTCGTGTAATAGACTATTTTCTGCTGCGTCTATAAATACTTTGTAACGCCTTCTTCCAAGAGAAGGTAGTATTTTTCTCGTTCTACTCTGCCATTTTAGGCCTCCAAGGTCTAGGATCATCCCCTAGGCTCTCCCCACAATCCGGAAGCTCAAGAAAGAAGATGAAGGAGTCCTCCACTCGCCACAAGCTAGGGATTTGAAGAAGAAGATGTGGACGGTGCAAAACCTTAAGAAGACGAGTCCATTAGGAGAAAGTAGGTATCATCACAGAGAATACAAGTCACGGACACAGCACGAGATCGTAGTTTGCCACTTAGAATATATATAAAGAAATCAGATTGTTTATTGCAATGTTACCAAAGGCGAAGAAGAGAAAAAAGACTTGAGAAAAATCATAATTCTTAGGAGGTCATTGCTTAAGAAGAGGAGGATGTCGCAAGACCCAGCCCATGTCGTGCGCGCGCCAGTAGTGCTCGCTCGCCACAACCATCTCATCGTCACCTTGGCACAGTTGTTTCTCCATTCTCGCCAGTCTCCCCGCAGAGCCCCTGCTTGCTCGCATCCCGGACAGCTCCTCATGATGTAGTGTTGGCGATGCTCGGTCATGATTTGTCGCTGCTCCAACTTGCTCATCATGTGGAAGTGAGACTCGACACCAACGAGCCACTTCGAGAGCTCTTTCAACTTCGCCATTCGAACCTTCAGTGCAGAGATCCGATGATGAGAATCGCAGATGGCAAGTTGATCGACCTTCGCCTCCAGGTAGGTCCATATAAGCATGAGCAGCAGCCTGGCAATACTCGTGGGATGGGAGGTAGAGACCGTTAATGAAAGCACCCCCCGAGGTTGAAGGGCGACCTGTCAAAAACAAGGAGAAAGTCGCCCGTATTAGATGAAACCGCGACAAAGAAGAGATTTACTACTTGTGAAAAAGAGCTAAATAAAGACAAATTTTATTGCTTAAAAAAATAATTATTACATAGGTATGCCCCCTAATTTAGAGAAAACGGGGGAGATGAGAGAATACAACAAACGATGTGAGACTAAATACAATTCGCGCGGCCAGAGCGGTTCGACATAGTCAAACCGAACAACTATACAAAGAATACAAAACGACAAAGCCTCTGAACTCCCGCGGCGGCTAACACCCTGACTGCAGATGCAGTTAACACCAGGCCGCTGCGGTTAACTCACAGTCCACTGCGACGGCTAACTTCCAGACCGCTGTTGCGGCTATCCTCCAGACCGCTGCTGCGGCTAACCTCCAGACCGCTGCTGCGGCTAACGTCCACACCGCTGCTGCGGATAACCTCCAGACCGCTACTGCGGCTAACATCCAGACCGCTGTTGCGGCTAACTCCTCCAGACCGCTGCTGCGGCAAACCTCCAGACCGCATTTGCGGCAAACCTCTAGGTCGCTGCTACGGATAGCCAACAGGTCGCTGCTGCGAACACTGACCAAGCCACTTGGAAGACTATCAGATAAGCCACTGATCCAAACCGCCAGACCGCTGACCAGACAGGCCGCTGCGACTAGAACGGCTAACCGCCTGGACTCGGGACCCAACACTCCCCCTCAAGCTGAAGCATATATGTCAACCATGCCCAACTTGCTACAAACTTACGAGAACGAGGTAACTGGCTTTGTGAAGAAATCAGTTAACAACTTATCAGATGTAATAAACAGAGTACAAATTTGATTCTTCAATATCTCATCTCTGATAAAATGGCAAAACCACTTCGATATGTTTCGTTCTCTCATGAAAGACTAAATTCCATGAAATATATATAGCCGTTTTATTGTCACAAAACATCGGTAGAGGATGATCATAAAACTCTCCAAGATCAAGCAAGAGTGTCTGTAGCCACTTCAACTCGCAAACAGTCTGAGTCATGCTTCTATATTCAGTTTCTGCACATGACCTGGCAACTACAGCCTGTTTCTTACTCTTCCAGCTGACTAGGTTACCTCCAACAAAAGTTCAGAAACCAGATGTAGACTTCATATCTTCCTTGTCATCTGCGTAGCTAGCATCAGAATAAGCCTTAACCTTCAAATGTCCCTTTTCTGAAACAAGAGCCTTTTTTCCGGTGCACCTTTTACATAATCTAAGATCTTTAGAGCTGACTGCAGATGACATTCTCTGGGGGCTTGCATAAACTGGCTCATTTTCCCTACTGCATAACAAATATCTGGTCTTGTGACTGTTAGATAAATGAGTTTACCCGCAGACGTCTGTATATGGTGATATCTTCAAGAATAGGAGCACTCCAGTATTTGTCATCTCCAACAGACATAGGAGTCCGAGCGGATTTTGCCCCAAGAAGACCTGTCTCTTTTAAGAGATCAAAGGCATACTTTCGCGGTGATAGAATAATAGAAGCAGGTTTCCAAGATATCTCAATTCCCAGAAAGTATTTAGGAGACCTCATATTCTTGGTAACAAAATACAGAAGCAAATGCTTCTTTGTTATATCAATGTCGTTTCTATCATCCCATGTAAAAAGAATGTCATCCACGTATACTACAATAACAATAAGGCCAGCCAAGGTTTTGTGAATGAACAAAGAATGATTCGCAGCACTCCGAACAAATCCAATAACAGAAATAACTTTATTGAATTTGTCAGGCCAGGCCCTCCGACTTTGCTTGAGAACATAGATAGCCTTCTACAATCTACAGACCTGAGACTCCCCCTAAGCAATATACCCGGGAGGTTTCTCCATATAAACTGTCTCGTGCAAATCACCATAAAGAAATGCATTTTTCACATCCAACTGAGACATTTTTCAGTCTTTGTTGACAGCCATAAAAAAGAGAACACGAATTATAGTAATCCTAGCAACAGAAGAGAAAGTATCAAATAAATCCACACCATAGGTTTGCGTAAATCCTTTGGCAACAAGCCGGGCTTTGTAACGATCAATAGTAACATCAGGAAGAAATTTGATGAAAAGACTCAACGACAGCCAACCACATCAGCTCCAGGAGGGGTAGGAACGAGAGTCCAAGTACCCCGTTCAATGAGAGTTTTTATCTCTTGATCCATAGCATCTTTCCAATGAGGAATGACAAGAGCATCTTGATATGAGGCGGGAAGAACATTCGTCGATAAAGCAAAAGCAAAGCTCTTATACTGAGAAGACAGCTGCGCATAAGAGACCACATCCCGAAGGGGACGTTGAGTGCAACATCGAACCCCCTTCCGAAGAGCGGGGCATCCTCAAAGAACCCTCTTCATGGTCTGTTCTGTCGACTGTATCAGTTCCACCCAAAGGAGAGACATCTGGCTCAAGAGCAGTTGACAGCAGCTCAATAGAGGAATTAAAGACAGTAGGAGAATCAGAAGTCGGAAGAGAAGGAAGAAGTGCAGGCTCTGGAAGAGGTGGGGACACAAGAAGAAAAGAAGCAGAATCATTAAAAGAAGGAAGAATAGAGGGAGAAAAAAAGAACGGGACATTGTCAAAGAAAGTGACATCAGCAGAAACATATTATTTTCGGAGAATTGGATAAAAATATCAATATCCTTCATGTATCGGGCAATAACCCAGAAAAATGCACTTAACGGGGCGATGAGAGAGTTTGTCACGACCAGAAGAATGTGAGTGAACAAACGTTGTACTTCTAAAGATTCGAGGAGGTAAATGAAATGGAGTCCCATCAGGATACATGATAGAAAATGGAGTCTTCCCATTGAGAATCGAAGACGGAACTCGATTAATGAGAAAACAAGAGAGAAGAACAGCATGACCCCAATAAGACCAGGGAATAAGCATATGAGTGAGAAGGGTACGAGCCACATCAAGAAGATGACGATTTTTGCGTTCAACAACGTCATTCTGTTGAGAAGTGTAAGGACAAGTAGTTTAATGAACAATGTCATGATCTACACAAAATGACGTAAACTGATTACTGAGCTACTCCTTAGCATTATCAGTGCGAAGAATTTTAATAGGGGTATCAAATTGTGTACGAATCTCATTATAAAACGAGTTGAAAATAGAAGATATTTCAGAGCGGTCACGTAACAAATACAACCACGTACACCGAGAAAAATCATCAATAAAAATAACAAAATACATGCTACTCCTACCAACAGTCGGAAGAGGAGCAGGACCCCAAACATATGAATGAACAAGATCAAAGGGACGACAAGAACTGCGGCCCTACTTAGCGGGAAAAGTAGATCGGTGATGTTTGTCAAATTGACAAGTCTCACAATTAAGAGAAGAAATCTCTCGAGATAAATCAGGCAGAAGCTGATAAAGAATCCAGGGAGGAGGATGTCAAAGTCGAAGATGTCATTGAAGAAAAGAAGAGGATGAAAACGCAGAATCGGTATCAAGATAGAACAAGCCACTGCTTGCAGTCCTAGTAGCAATCGACTCCCCGGAGTGAGGGACCCTAAAAACACAGGTAGAAGCAATAAAAACAGCTTCACAGTTCAACTATTTGCAAAGAGCAGTGACAGAAAGAACATTGCAAGGAAAACTCGGTACAAAAAGAGTGACACGAAGCTCTAGAGAATGAGTAACATACACCGCGCCAGACCCAGAAACCGGAGACGGAGAACCATCCGCAATAAGAATCGGAGGCAACCGGTCACTCCTGTTAAGAGAAGATAAAAGACGAGAATTTCCCGTCATATGATTAGTAGCCTCAGAATCAATGAGCCACCTTCCTGTAGTAGCCAACTGAGCAGCAACAGACGTAGCAAGAGGAGTGGCCATAGAGAACAATAGCAAACCACACGGTATAACATAACAAACTGCGCGAACAAAGGGCCACGAACAAGCGATCAAGAAGAGCTCAAGATGAAAAAGAGCAGGTCGCAAAAGAGCAAATAACCGATCGACAAACTGGTCGCAGAAAGAATGCGAACAAGAAAAGAAGGTCGACAGAGAGAAGCCGGAAGAACAGCTCGGAGAAAAAGGAGAGACAGTGCGAGTAGAAAAAACAACCCGCGCTAGAAGAGAAGAAAAGAGAAGAGGGAGAGGAAGAGATAGCGCGAGTAGAGAAAAACAACCCGCGGGAAGCACAGAAGAAAGACAGAAGCACGAACAGCAGGGAAGCCGCGCGAACGCAACAAGTCCCAAAGAATAGCGACTAGCAAAGAAGGCTCGAGGCAAGAAACCCGCAAAGGCCGCACGAACAAGCAACCACAAGCAAGAAAGAACAAGACAGAGCGGCTAACAAGTCGCAGAAATAGCGACAAGAAGGGAGGGCAGGGCGGGAAGAAGCAGAACGGAAGAAGCTAACCGGAAGCGGTTAGATAAACAAACCGCTATCTCTTTGGAGCAAAGGATCGGGTCGCTCTGATACCATGTGAAAAAGAACTAAATAAAGCAAAATTTTATCGCTCCAAAACAATAATTATTACATAGGCATGCCCCCTTATTTATAGAAACGGGGAAGATAAGAGAATACAACAAACGATGTCGGGCTAAATACAAGCTGCAAGGCCAGAGCGGTTTGACACAGTCAAACCGCCAAACTACACAAAGAATACAAAACGGCACAGCCTCTGAACTCCCGCGGCGGATAACACCCAGACTGCAGATGCGGTTAACACCAGGCCGCTGCAATTAACTCCCTGTCCACTGCGACGACTAACTTTCGGACTGCTGCTGCGGCTATCCTCCATACCGCTGCTGCGTCTAACCTCCAGACCGCTGTTGCGGCTAACCTTCAGACCACTGTTGCGGCTAAACTCCAGACCGCTACAGCGGCTAACCTTCAGACCACTGCTGCGGCTATCCTCCAGACAGCTGGTGCGGCAAACCTTCAGACCGCATCTGCGGCAAACCTCTAGGCCGCTGCTGCGGATAGCCAACAGGCCGCTACTGCGAACTCTAACCAAGCCGCTAGGAAGACTATCAGATAGGCCGCTAATCCAAACCGCCAGACCGCTGATCCAAAACGCCGGACCGCTGACCAGACAAGCCACTGCGACTAGAACGGCTAACCGCACGGACTCGAGTTCCAACACTACTCAACTATAGTGAGTTACCCGACCGAGGAGATCGATATAGGCGGCGGCGGCGGCGGGGGGGGGGGGGGGGGGGGGGGGGGGGGGGGGGCTGGGGCGAGCTGAATCTCGCGGGCCTGACTAGGAGCCTCCTGGATGCTCGGCGGCTTGACCCTGGCCGCGACCACCAAATCTCGCCCCCCTGTCCTTGGAGCGAAGAAGTGCGAGTATCTTCCTCCCCGGCCTTGCGACGAGCTCGCGGGGGCGTTCGAGGGAGCGGGAGCCTATTGGGGGAGAGTATCAGGAGGAGCAGAGGAAGTCGGCGGCAAAGGAGGTGGTGGTGGAAGACTACTTGCTGAAGGCTGAGACGGGCCAATCGCAGGGAGAGATGTCTTACTCGCCCGTGGGTGCGAGGTATTCTCCGCGGGAGCATCCTTTTGAATTGGCCCATGGAATTGTTTCTCCGGCTGCTTCTTAGACGAACCGACGTTGATTTAGATAGAGTGGTCAGGTCGTGGCTCCTGCTAGGATTCAGGCGCTACCAATGGAACTGATCGTAGAGGAGGCACCGATAGATGCTCGCCAAAAGCCTCAGTAGTCGGCATTGGAGCTGCGAGTAGCAAAAAGCCGTCAACAAGGTGACATTCTAAAAAGTTACGACGACTTAAAGTACATAATGGCGAGGTTCTAAACCTCACAAAGCGGCAAGATATGACTACATATGGGCTTGTGACCCAGCGAGGTCCGCCGGAGGAGGAGACGGCGGCGGAGGATGGAGAGAAGGACCCAAGCGCGGGCTGTTCTGCATTATCGCCAAGGCCTAGTTCGTCAAATATTTTTTGAGTACCGGCAGGGATCTCGAGATTATCGGTCGGAGTAGAAGCATCCTCAACATCAGGTTGTAGATTCCTCTTCATAGTGTCACCCCTTTTTCAACCCCCACTGACAGCACCAACCTTCAAACTCAGACAACCACCAACCTTGACGTGTGTTAGCAATATTAGCATTTATGTATTTTATCATTTGTTTGTCTTCTATATATAGAGGACCCCTTTAATGAAATGAATTGACTTGTTTTCTCCCGCAACATGGTATCAGAGCCAGGTTCATTTCCCGCGCCCTAAATTCCTGCTCGCGTCTTACGCTCGCCAGCCCGCCGCTCTCCCGCTCGCGTCTCCCGCTAGCGCCAGCGCTCCGCTCGCCTGCGCTCCGCTCTCTCTCCCGCTCGCCGTCCAGTCGTCGTCCAGTCGTCGTCCAGTCGCCCGCTCCCTCTCTCGCTCGTCGTCCAGTCGCTCGCGCCCTCTTCTGCTCCTCTCCGCCTCTTCTAATGGCGCCGGAATAGTGCTCTTGCTTCCTTCGGCGCCTCCTGCCCTTGTGATGCTTGGATGGCTGGTTCCATTTGCCTCTTGATACCCTAATTTTTTGGGTTTCCTCCCTTTCCGGATTTCTATTCCGGCTTGCACTTTCTCTCAGGATTTCTATTCCTGTGCTATGGGATCTAGTGGAGCGGATTCTCTCTCTCCCTCTACCGGTGGTACTCCGGCCCCTCTTTCTGTTGGTCCTCCTTCGTCGGTCTTCTACCGTGGAACCACCGATCACAATACCTCTCAGATAACTACTATCCGACTTAATGAATCCAATTATCTCTCCTGGTCCCGTTCTATTACCTGGCTCTAAAAAGTCGGCATCTCTTTGGCTATGTCTCCGGCCACATGCCGGAACCTGATAGGACTTCCCCTGAATGGCCGCAGTGGGAATCCGAGAATTCCTTGGTCATGTCTTGGCTAACCAACTCGATGCAAGAGTCCATTTCCTGCAACTATCTTTTTCTTGGCAGTGCTTTTGCTATTTGGTGCTGTGCAGAGTCTGCATACTCTCGCCGCGGCAATGCTGCTCAGATCTTTCAGCTTCGCAGCCAGATCAGCTTACTCTGTCAGGGTGACCGTCCTCCTTCAGCGTATTACTTAGTGTTCACTCAGCTTTATCAAGCGTATGATCATTTTGATCCTCTTGTCTTTGTTAGTCCTGTTGATGAGGCGATGGTTTGGGTCAAGGATGACCACAATCGCATATTTGAGTTCCTTCATGGCTTGCACCGCGACTTTGATCAGATCAGTGTTTAGATTCTGGGGAGACTGCCGATTCCTTCTCTTTCTGAGTTCTATAGCATCGTGCAGCAGGAGTTTGATCGTCGTCAGACCCTTCTTCCGGACCCTGTGCCAGAGGGCTCTGCTCTGGCTGCTACCATCCCCTCCCTTCTTGGCACTCGTCCATCCCGGGATCCCGGGTTGAGGAGCTCAGATAAGGATCATCTCCTCTGTGATTACTGCGGCAAGAGTCGCCACACTCGGGATACCTGCTTCAAGCTTCATGGGTTCCCTGCCCCGAGAGGGGGTGCCCCGTCTCGTGGAGGTCGTGGTTCTGGACGCTCCTCGGGTCGTCATGTTGTCTCCCGTGCGGCTCATCTTACTGACGCTACTGTCGATGTTTCTCCTGGATACTCTAGTACTAATGCCCCTGCCACCCCTGGTGTTTTTACTGCGGATGAGGTGCTTGCTCTTCAACGCCTGATGCATGGTCTTTCTACGGAGCCTTCTGCCTCTTCCTCATACGCTCATACGGGACTGTCAGGTGCTCACTCTGCTGTTTTTTCTCCATCTACTCAATGGGTCATTGACTTTGGGGCCACGGATCACATGACCGGATCCTCTACAGGTTTTGTCTCCTATACTCCTCTTTCTGGGCGCGATAAGGTGAGCATTGTTGATGGTTCTCTTTCCTCCATTGCTGGCAAGGGAACCACCCCTGCTCCTCCCTCACCTTGTCCTCTGTTCTTCACGTGTCTTCCTTTACTCGTAATCTGCTTTCAATTAGTCATTTGACCAACTTCATGCATTGCTCTGTGACATTTCTTCCATCTTCTTGTGTGTTTCAGGACTGACGACGGGGAAGGTGATTGGCTCTGGTAGCATGGTGAATGGACTCTATGTGCTTGACTTTGGCGCTGCTTCCTCTACTCTAGCTCTTCATTCCAGCACTGTTCATCCTTTGTACTCCTGGCACTGTCGCCTGGGACACCCTTCTCTTTCTGTTTTGAAATTGTTGTTTCCTGCAATGTCTGCTGTCTTTTTTGAGTCTTTTGTGTGTGATGTCTGTAGTGTCAACAAATCTCATCGTATTTCATTTAAACATGTTTCGTTGCCTAGTTCTATTCCATTTGCTGTTATTCATACTGATATCTGGGGCCCCTGCTAGGTCCCTTCTATTTCTGGTTGTACGTGGTTTGTTACATTTATTGATTGTTTCTCACGCACTACCTGGTTATATTTGATTCGTCACAAGAGCGATGTGTGTTCTGTTTTCCGACAATTTCATGTCATGATCTCCACCCAATTTCAGTCCCACATTAAAATTCTTCGCAGTGACAATGACCGCGAATACATGGATTCACAGTTTGAGCGCTACCTTGCTGATCAAGGCATCCTACACTAGACTACCTGTACGTATTCCCCTGCTCAAAATGGCGTTGCTGAGCGGAAAAATCATCTGTTGGAGGTTGCTCGGTGCCTATTGTCCACAATGCATCTCCCAAAATTCTAATGGGGAGATGTCGTCCTCACTGCTACATACCTCATCAATCGGATGCCCTCTCGTGTCCTCGGAAACTTTACTCCTCTGGATACGCTTGGTGTGCCTCCTACTCGCCTTCCTCCTAAGGTGTTTGGTTGTGCTTGTTTTGTTCACCTCCATCATCCTCGTCCCTCCAAACTTGATCTTCGTGCCCTCAAGTGTGTATTTATTGGTTACTCCCCTACGCAAAAGGGGTACAAGTGTTTTCACCCCCCTACTAGGAAGGTGTTTGTTAGCATGGATGTCACTTTCCGTGAATCGGAATCATATTATCCTCTGTCTGCTCCCTCATCCTCGGGTGTTCCCTCCGTTTCTTTGCCCATACCTCCACCATATCCCTCACTAAAGGGGGAGCCTCTACCAGTGGAAGTGAGTCCTCCTCTACCAGTGGAAGTGAGTCCTCCTCTACCAGTGGAAGTGAGTCCTCCTATTCGGGGCTCTCCTATATCCTCACCACCGACCTTGCAGGTATATACTCGGCGTATAAAGAGGACAAGCACACACGGCATGCTATGTTGCCAGAACAGTCAGTGGATCCTGACTCAGGACCTTCTGATTTACCGATTGCTCTTCGAAAAGGTATCTGGTCATGTACCCGTCATGCTCTATCTAATTATGTATCTTATGATTCTCTGTCTACCTCCTACAAGGCCTTTGTCTCCTCTCTTGCTACTTCTTCTATCCCTGTGTCATGGCAACAGAATCTTGAGGTCCATATGTGGCGCGAGGCAATGGTTGAGGAAATGAAGGCTCTGGAGAAGAACCATACATGGGATCTTGTCCCTCTTCCCTATGGAAAAAAACCTGTTGAGTGCAAGTGGGTGTTCTCTGTGAAACAGAATCCACAAGAGATTGTTGAGAGATGCAAGGCACGGTTGGTTGCAAGGGGTTATACCCAAACCCATGACATTGATTATCATCAGGAGACGTTTGCCCTGGTTGCTAAAATGAATACCATCAGGGTATTGGTATCTGTTGCTGCTTGCAAAAATTGGGATCTTCTGCAGCTGGATGTGAAGAATTCCTTCCTCCATGGTAACTTGGAGGAGGAGGTCTATATGTCTATTCCTCCTGGCCTCACTCCGGCTGGTGCTGAAGGGAAAGTTTGTAGATTGTTAAGGGCTCTATACGGACTGAAGCAGCCCCCAAGAGCTTGGTTTGGCCGGTTTCATAAGGCGATGGTGTCGTTTGGATACTCTCAGAGCAATGCTGACCATACGTTGTTCATCAAACGTAGGCTTGGGAAAATTACAGTTCTCATTGTGTATGTTGACGACATTGTTATAACTGGTAATGATCATGAAGAAATTCAGAACCTGAAACAGAAGCTTGCCAGAGAGTTTGAGGTCAAGGACCTAGGAAAACTCAAGTATTTCTTAGGAATTGATGTTTCAAGATCAAAGCAGGGGATCTTTCTCTCTCAGCAGAAATACACGTTAGATCTTCTTGAGAAGATGGGGATGAGTGGGTGCAGACCTGCTGATACTCCGATTGAGGAAAATCACCGATTGGGGCGTGATGATGGAGAGGAGATTGAAGATATTTCAGGGTTCCAAAGGTTAGTGGGGAGGCTGATATATCTGTCTCACACTCGTCCGGATATCTCCTATGCGGTGAGTGTCGTGAGTCAATACATGCATGCTCCAAAGACACGGCATATGAATGCGGCACACAGAATTCTTCGGTATCTCAAGTCTTCATCTGGAAGGGGAGTTTTGTTTTTCCCGAGTTCCGACCTAAAGATTGAAGTCTATACTGATGCTAATTGGGCCGGATCTGTGGATTATAGGCGATCCACCTCTGGATATTGCTCTCTTGTTGGGGGTAACCTTGTTACTTGGAGAAGCAAGAAGCAACAGGTTGTGGCACGATCTAGTGCGGAGGCTGAGTTTAGAGCTATGGCCCATGGGGTCTGTGAAGGCTTGTGGCTTCGGGCATTATTGAGCGACCTTGGTCTCGTGGAAGAGGGACCCATCTGCCTGTATTGTGACAATAAGTCATCCATCAGTATCGCTCACAATCCGTTTCAACATGACCGGACAAAACACATTGAGGTGGACCGACACTTTATCAAGGAGAATATTGAAAGAGGAATCATATGTACACCTTTTGTGCCCTCCAACGAGCAACTTGCTGACATTCTCACCAAAGGATTGAGTGGGAATTCATTTGACCAGATTGTGAACAAGTTGGGTATGGTTAACATTACACGTCCAACTTGAGGGGGAGTGTTAGCAATATTAGCATTTATGTTTTTTATCCTTTGTTTGTCCTCTATATATAGAGGACCCCTTTAATGAAATGAATTGACTTGTTTTCTCCCGCAACGTGCATTACATGCCCTTACATCCCTCCAGCGACCACATTCTAGCACTCTACAGACCTCCAACAGCCACATTGCAGCCCTTTACAACCCCCCAGCAGCCCGAAACCTCCTCGTTTACTTCATTTAGCCACCGCCTGCATGCGTAAGTCATTACTAAGATTCTTTGTATCCTATTATTGTGTATCTGGACTGTACTTTGTTGGATGAAAGATTAAATGTCTTTGTTACTGTGAAATTGTGGGCCTGTAGGACTCATTTTGTGTACGTTTAAAAGTACTTGCAGCTTTATTTTTTGTGAATTAAAATTTGCTCACCAAAATAATTTTCAGTGAACAAATGCGTCTCTGAACAAGATTTATTTTGGTTAATTATTTATTGCAACTTAAATTGGATTGTTACTTGCATTTGCATAGTGTCGCATCCCATTTAGAATTGCATTTAAGAGTACCCCTAGCATTGTCAACCACCCCTGCATCACCGAGATTAGGCACAAATATCCCTAGTAATTTGTATCTTGTTTTCAAGTTCTAGAGCAATCTAATTTGTGTTCGTAACACATACACTACTAATGATATTTAGGGTCTGAAGAACTTGTATCACAAAGGAGGAAGAAAGTTTTTTGGAGCAGTCATGCTGATGAGTAAGTCGCCTAACAGAGAAGATTAAAATGTAAGTGAGGAATATGAAGTACAAATCAAAGAGAGATAGTTGAGGTGAGGGGCACACATCCAGTTCCACAAATAGAGATGTCACTCTGTTAGTAATAGCAATAACTTGGGATAGACAGTGTCCATGTATCTTGAGGACTTTTATGGTATAATATAGTTTATGGCATTATAGTCCACTATCCAAGATGAAATTATGAGAGAAACATCATATATCTTCATTACAAGTCGATTTGATAGGCCCTGTGATTTGTCCTGCATCACCTTGAGGCTATAGTAATCATCCCTCATAGAGTTTGAAATTCCTCTCTCAATATATCCATTTCAAACCGGGATGTGCTAGGAGTGTCCATTGCAAGAGAAACTTGATGAGGAGAAGTTTGCAACTGTTGGGAAAACCCATTTTCGATCGCATGTTGCCCCGTTGTTATTTGACCGATCACAATAGGTACACATGTGTGTGTTTGGCCTTCTAGGACGGCTACGACATTCTCTCACTCCAACACCTTGAGAGCCCACGCGATCTCCCTTGCGACCATTATTTAGGAGGCCCGCACTAGTAGAATGCTAGAGAATGGCAGGAGATTAAGTTATGGACACATCAGTATAAGTGACCTTTAGAACCATGAAGCAAAAATCTAACAAAGAGGGAACCGTTGAAGAAGATAAAATATTGGCTCGGAACTTTATAGTTGTGGTGGAAATCGAGTTATCATCATTGTTATACTAAAAACCTCTTTCTGAGATCTATGGGCCTATGGATCAATAGTAGGAAGTTGGTGTTGAATCCAAGTCATGATAAGAGTCTTGTATTGTGTCACAAACTAAATTAGATTGCCATATGGACCTATCTCAATGGTTTGGAGGTCCCTAAATAAGTTGAACATATGTTGGAGGATATCCTTACGGAGTAGAGTGACTACATCTCTTCCCACATAGATTTGGCAGTCTCGTGGTGCATGGTCATATGATAGGGCTCGCTCTACATTGAGGATGTTATCTAGGATTGAACTCACTCATCATCACGTAGCCATTATTCAGCAGGTTCGGTCGGAGTGTCTCACGTCAAACGACGGAGTAGACCTTTGGTCTAGAGTACTCTGCATACCGACTGCACACATTCAACAAAGTTCTTCCCAACGAGGAAGATAGTCATTCTTGGACTCGTAGTTAGTGTAAACGGAAGATTGCAGAACAGCCGACAAAGAAGAAACAACATCTGACGCCATCTCTCAAAATTGGAGATTGAGACGTTTGGCAAGAGCTTAATTAGTGAGTGCAAAGCAAATATCTCACCAATGTCAGGAGCGAATGTGAAAACAAGAATCGCTCGAGATTTCAATAACAACATGGTGTGAGACGGGGTCGTGCGAGAATGGCATTGCGATCTCAAGATCACAAGAAAAGTACAGTGAATGGAGGAGCTTCTGGAGAATACAGCTGACTGCGAGAACGAGCGAGATCGCGAGATCAAGGAGTTGCTCAATGCAGTGAAGAACGGTAGACAGGAATGTGTGTGAGCATAAGGGAGAAGAAGTCGCACAAGTTTCTATTGAGCATGGCAAGCTCCGTTTCCAGGTAGCAGTCGTGCAAATAGCCAGCGCACATGCTATGAAAGTAGAAGCTCAATCGAGGTCAGGTCGGAAGTGAGAAATTTCCCACAAGCTGAGAGATGTGAGACCAAGCAGGAGAAGTGAGGGAAAAATAATCGTGAAACAGTGTGCCAATATGGGAAACTATGCGAAAGCGGGATGAGATTGATAGCTCAAGTAGCGGGAGAGCGGAAGCTCAATCACTCATGCGAGCTAGTCAAGAGGATCCTTCAAGAATCGTAATGCTCTGATACCATGTGAGAAATGGAATAAATTTTATTTCTTCATATATCTCAACATGTACACTTATCTGTTCCGAAACACTGTTTTTGAAGTTAGAAACATTCATAAAAATTTATTAATTTAATATATTTGAAATTTTTATTGAATGTATTTAGAAATTAACATTAATTGAACTTCAATAAAACACATGGAACTCGTCTAAAAAGGAACAATAAATAAGCTATCGTTAAAGATGGAGTGCCAGAGAGAACATGTTCATTTGAAAAGACAAGCAAAGATTACACAGGCCATGTTTAGTTGGTGGAGTGCCCGGCCGCAGAGCCATAGTGACATTATGCCTGATCAACCGTGCAATTTCCACCCCACAAAACAGGGCCTTAGTCTTGCAAAATAGATGGAATTATATGGTTATGCATGGCTAGGATAAGTCTGAGCTAGAAAAGAGGAATGCTTTATGACAATCAGATATTTATCTACCTCCTGATCCCAGTAAAGCTGTAGCAACCCCAGACACATAATGTATAAATTTCGGCTTGATTTGGATGAAGCGAAAGTCACCAAAATCAACCTTCAAAAATCAAAGCTCTAAGGCATCACTTGAGTCAAGTGAAGATAAATGTATAAAGACAATAATCAATGAAGAAAGAGCTAGGAGCTACCCAGAAAGCATCTGGATGTCTCCTTAGATAAGCAGTGCGTGCAGCCTCTCTATCGTTCTCCAAGACCTACAGACAGGTGCCAATGCTCAATTCAAGAAACATTCTAAAGACATTAATGAAGCAACACACGGTCTTATATGCCTTCTATGAACAAAATTAAGTCGTAAATGGAGTAATCATAAATTCATTAAGAAATGACAAAGTCATTTAAGTTCAGACATTTGGTGCACGGACACCAACAAATACAGAGACAACAGGACATGAACACAGGGACATGACATAATTATAAACAAAAAATAATATAAAATGTGCACCAGAAAACTTAATGTCATTAATTTAGTATTTCCTATAAAAAACATCACACATGAACATAATGGCATTTTTATAAGCTAAGAACATTACAGAGAAAAAAGTAGAATTTCACATTGGCCTAATTACAATTACAAAAGCAATATTTCATTAAGTTGCAAACATTTTGATGAAAATCTCGACATTGGGTTTACTCGTTAGACATGATCTAATCAATATTATGCGCTCTACAAAAAATAGCAAAACCAATAAATGAAATAATTCTAGAAATAAAAACACAACATAAACACATCTGTGTATCACTAATTGAACACAAAACACTGGGCACAACAACACACACTAGCCGACTGAACCATTTATAGCTTGTGCTTTGTCTCAGCCGTGTCCTACATGTATCTGTGCATGTTCCGACTGTATCAGTGCATGTCGCAGCTGCATGTCCCAGCTATACCGGAGCATGTCCTAAACTCTTGGATCTGGATGTGTCTGGGCAGTACCACTTGTAACGGTGGTATGCTAGGGCTTGTGAGGTGTGCAAAGTTGTGACTGATTCAGACTCTAACTTCAGAAGAAAAAACACACCAAGCACAATTTCCAGACAGTATGACAAATTCTGGCGTAAAATATTTTCAAAATCAAATAAGTACACTCAAAGACGTGTAAATATCAAGGCATATAAAGAGCAACACAACAGTTCGGATGGATAGCATCAGAATTCATTTGAGGCCCCTGTACAAAAGTTGGAAGAAGGTTGATTTGAAGTTGTGAGTCCCTATTAATCTGCAATATCAAAACATCCTATTATTAATGTTTAATACATTGATGCGAATACGGGAGAAGTAGAAAATAAAGCATTGCCTAAACATGTAAATATAAGAGGTTGAATGTGATTTAGATTTAGCACCAGACAAGCAATCAGCAAAATAGAAAAACAAACACTCTGTAATAATTGTTGGACTTTGACTTTGTTGACCTGTTCAACAAGTTTTATGAGTTATTTGAGTTTTTAATTATATGTTGTTTTACATTTAATACAAGAAGATGGTGGTTAAGAGTGGCATTCAATGCGGTGTCATGTGTCCATTTATAATTTGTTGGGTTAGCCTATTAATAGCCATGTATGTAGTTCTTTTAGAGATTGATGAGATAGTGAAATTTCCTTCCCATTTCCGAGTTTTCATTTTGAGATAGGAGCGCTGCAGCGCTAGCAGAAGTGTGTGTGATTTTCTAGCCGCGCGGCAAGAGGAGGTTGTCGGGCGAGTAGTGTACTCGCAAGGAAGATCTCGCCGGGTTGATCTCGCCGTGCCCGCTCGCCTGGTTGCAGCTCGCGAGAGGGAAGCAGCCCGCTGGAGAACTCGCCAAGCGAGTAGAAGCTCGTTGGCGTGGTGGTCGCGCGAGTAGTTTGATCTCGCCGCGCGAGTTGGGTGATCTAGCCGCGAGTGAGGAGTAGTCTCGCAGGTGGTGCTCTCGCCAAGTGCACTCCGCGAGTGAGGAGTAGTCTCGCAGGTGGTGCTCTCGCCAAGTGCACTCGGTCTCGCCGGCCAGAGAGACGTCTCGCTGGGTTAGTAACCGCGCGACTTGACAGTCTCGCAAAGTTGGTCTCGCCGGCTACTTTTGAAGTGGGTTTGCATAAGGAGTTGTGGTGTGTGCGGGAGCCCATTCACGTGTTCCAACAAGTGGTATCAGAGCCAAGTTGGACCCCCTGGAAATTGTTCGGAAGGTTAAGTGACGAAAGGAGATGGAGATGGGAGGTGCCATGCCGGGGCAAGTCCCCAAATTGACGAAGACCAATTATGGAAATTGGAGTATCCAGATGAAGGTGTTGCTCGTCTCGAAGGAGCTATGGGAGGTAGTCGAGGACGGCTATGAAGAGCTTACTGCAGAAGCGGCATTGACTAACGCTCAGAGTACGGCGTTGAGGGAGTCCAAGAAGAGAGATAAGAAGGCGTTGTTCTTACTATACCAAGGTGTAGACGAAGCAACATTTGAGAAGATCTCAGATGCTAGAACCTCGAAGGAAGCATGGGAGATATTACAACGCTCCATGCAAGGAGTTGATAAGGCTAAGAAGGTAAAGTTGCAATCCCTTCGAGCCTAGTACGAAGTAACGAAGATGCAGAGCTCAGAGAAGGTTGGTGACTACGTGACCCGTCTGCGGACGCTCACGAATGAGATGAAGAGGAATGGAGAGACGACAGATGACGTGAGCTTCATGGAGAAGCTCCTGCGCTCTATGTCAAAGAAGTTTCGGCATGTGGTAGTGGCGATTGAGGAGTCGAAAGATCTCACCATGATGGCGGTAGATGAACTTGTTGGCTCGCTATAAGCTCACGAGTACCGCATGTTGCAAGACGAGGAGGAGTCGAGTGGCTTGGGTAAAGCACTCCAGACTCAGTTGAATTTTGGAGAGAGCTCAGGAAGAGGAGGAGGCCAGCGTGGCCGAGGCTACCAAGTAAGAGGTAGAGGAAAAAGAGGAAGAGATCAAGTAAGGAACCAGTACAATCAGAGAGAGGCGGAGCAACCTCAAGGTTGGAGGCAAGATGCAGGACGAAGAGAAAGAGGCCAAGGTAGAGGCCAAGGAAGAGGTCAAGGAAGAGGTAGAGGCGATATGTCCCAAATACAATGTTACAACTGTAACAAGTTTGGGCATATGAGCTATGATTGTTGGTCTCCAAGGAAGGGAGGAGAAGTCAACCATTATGTTGAAGCAAGCAACACGGGTGGTGACCCGATGATGTTCCTAACCTACAGGGGTGCTGAAGGTGGGAGGAACGAAGTGTGGTACCTGGATACAGGAGCTAGTAACCACATGTGTGAAGAGAAGAAACTGTTCACAAGCCTCGAACCAAATGGCGGTGAGGTGAGTTTTGGAGACGCCTCGAAGATATCGGTGGAAGGAAGAGGAGTGATAGCGGTCACCTTGAATGGGAAGGAGGTGAACCTAAATGACGTGTTCTATGTGTCATGCTTGAAGAGTAACATCTTGAGCCTTGGACAGCTGGTGGAGAAAGGGTACTGCGTGCTGTTGAAGGATGGATCCTTGGTCATGAAGGACCATCAAGGAAGAGAGGTAGTAAAAGTAAAGATGACGACGAATCGTCTCTTCACGCTGAGGATAGATGTTAAGGAGACGGTGTGTCTCGCAAGAACTGAAGAAGAAGAGGAAGCATGGTTGTGGCACCACAGGATGGGCCATCTGGGGTTCACTGGGTTTAAACTCATATCTCACTCCAAGATGGTGGAAGGACTGCATATGATCTCGCCTCCACAGAAGGTCTGTGAGGCATGTACCAAGGGGAAACAAAAGAGGCAGACGTTCGAGGGTGGCAAGTCCCGAAGAGCGAAGAGGCAGCTTGAACTAGTTCACTCGGACATTGCTGGTCCGTTTGAGACTACCTCAGTGGGCGGAAGCAAGTATTATATCACCTTCACGGATGACTTCAGTCGGAAGTGCTGAGTGTATTTCTTAAGAGAGAAGGCTGAGGCCCTTGACAGGTTCAAAGAGTTCAAGGCAATGGAGGAGAAGGAAAGCGGTCAATCACTGAAAGTGCTGAGAACTGATAGAGGTGGGGAGTACACCTCTAGGCTGTTCGATGAGTTCTGCAGAGAGTGGGGGATCTCACACCAGTTGACGGCGGCGTACTCACCCCAGCAGAATGGGGTTGCGGAAAGAAAGAACTTGACCATTATGAACATGGCAAGGAGCATGGTGAAGGGCAAGGGGTTGCCAAAGAAGTTCTGGGCGGAAGCAGTACAGGTTGCTGTGTACTTGCAAAACCGATGTCTAACAAAGAGTGTGAAGTTCATGACTCCGTTTGAAGCATGGAGTGGGTGGAAGCCGAGCGTGAAGCACTTAAGGGTCTTCGGATGTGTAGCTTATGCTCATGTCCCGGACCAGAGAAGAAAGAAGCTGGATGACAGAAGTGAGAAGTGCATCTTTGTAGGCTACGCTCCGATGAGGAAAGCTTACAAGCTGTACAACCCGGTGACCGAGAAAGCTATAATCTCAAGGGATGTCGTGTTTGAGGAAGACAGCTGCTGGAACTGGGATGAAGCAGTGAGGAGCATCAAGGGGATGCTCTTTGATGAGGATGAAGAGGAAGGTGGTCAGGAAGCCGAAGCTGAGAGGGGTGGAGCTGAGTCACCATCACCACCTTGTGGAGAGTCAGGGGGAGCTCTTACCCCCTACTCGAGTGGAGCAAGTACTAGTGGAGGCAGATCTGGTGGAGCTAGCAACAGCGGAAGCAAAGATGATCGTCCTCAACCGAGGATGAGGAGGTTGGAGGAGATTTATGAGGAGACGGCACCGACATTTAACAATTTTTTATTTTATTGCCTCTTAGCAGATTGTGAGCTGCGATCTTATGATGAAGCTGCCCAAGAAGAAGCTTGGAGGAAAGCAATGGATGTGGAGATAGGATCCATCAAGAAGAATGACACCTGAAAGCTGGTAGATCCTCCAGCTGGCCACAAACCCCTCGGGGTGAAGTGGGTCTATAAGGTGAAGAAGAACAAAGATAGAGGTGTGGAGAAGCATAAGGCGCGGCTAGTCGTGAAGGGCTACCGACAGGTCCAAGGAGTGGACTATGATGAAGTCTTCGCCCTAGTGGCGCGGATAGACACCATCCGATTGATCATTGCTCTGGCTGGTCATCATGGATGGAAGATCATGCAGATGGATGTGGTATCCGCCTACCTGAATGGCTACCTGGGGGAGGATGTGTACATCGAGCAGCCTCCGGGTTATGTGGTGAAGTGGCAGGAGAGGAAAGTATGCAAGCTGGACAAGGCTTTGTACGGGCTGAAGCAAGGAGCTCGAGCCTGGAATGGGAGAATAGATGCTTACCTGCAGAAGCATGGCTACAGGAAGAACCCTCATGAATATGCCCTCTACACGAAGATTAAGAAGAATGGCGACATGATGATCGTATGTCTATACGTAGACGATATGATCTTCACAGGCAACAACCTTTTGATGTACGAGAAATTCAAGAGAATGATGAAAGAGTTCGAGATGACGGACCTGTGAGAGCTCAACTACTTCTTGGGCGTGGAGGTGAAGCAGAGTGAAGACGAGATCTTCATCTCACAAAAGAAGTATGCGGAGGAGATCCTGAAGAAGTTCAGGATGGAGAACAGCAAGCCTAATCTCTACTCATGCCGACCCAGGACTGAAGTTGAGCAAAGAGTCGAAGGAATGAGCGGTAGACTCCACTTTATTCAAAAGCTTGGTGGGGAGTCTACGCTACTTGACCATCACCCGACCTGACATCATGTATGTAGTCAGGGTGATAAGCAGGCATATGGAGGAACCAAAGGAGAATCACTTCATAGCTGCGAAGAGGATTCTGAGGTATGTAAAAGGGACAAGGGGTCATGGACTGAAGTACTCTACAGGCAAGGAGCTAAAGCTGGTGGGGTACTCAGATAGTGATTATGGTGGAGATGTGAATGACCGGAAGAGCACTTTTGGGTACGCTTTCAATATGGGAACAGGGGTGTTTTCATGGAGTTCGAAGAAGCAGGCAACGATTGCCTTATCATCTTGTGAAGCAGAGTACATCGCGGCGGCGGCTTGTACCTGCCAGGGTATTTGGCTAAGGAACCTCCTGCAGGAGTTGTATCATGAAGTGGATGGGCCTATGACCATCTTTGTGGACAACATGTCGGTCATCCAGCTCGCAAAAAATCCAGTGCTACACGGACGTATCAAGCATATCGAGACAAGGTACCACTTCCTCCGTGAGCAGGTGGAGCTGAAGACGGTTGAAGTAGTATATTACCCCACTGGAGAGCAGACCGCGGATATCTTCACAAAGGCTTTGAAGGTGGAGACGTTCTTGAGGCTCAAAGGCAAACTCGGCATGTGTTGCCAAGTTTGAGGGGGAGTGTGTTGGACTTTGACTTTGTTGACCTGGTCAACAAGTTTTATGAGTTATTTGAGTTTTTAATTATATGTTGTTTTACATTTAATACAAGAAGATGGTGGTTAAGAGTGGCATTCAATGCGGTGCCATGTGTCCATTTATTATTTGTTGGGTTAGCCTATAAATAGGCATGTATGTAGCTCATTTAGAGATTGATGAGATAGTGAAATTTTCTTCCCATTTCCGTGTTTTCATCTTGAGATGGGAGCGCTGCAGCGCTAGCAGAAGTGTGTGTGTTTTTCTAGCCGCGCGGCAAGAGGATGTTGTCGGGCGAGTAGTGTACTCGCAAGGAAGATCTCGCCGGGTTGATCTCGCCGTGACCGCCTGCCTGGTTGCAGCTCGCGAGAGGGAAGAAGCCCGCTGGAGAACTCGCCAAGCGAGTAGAAGCTCGTTGGCGTGGTGGTCGTGCGAGTAGTTTGATCTCGCCGCGCGAGTTGGGTGATCTAGCCGCGAGTGAGGAGTAGTCTCGCAGGTGGTGCTCTCTCCAAGTGCACTCCGCGAGTGAAGAGTAGTCTCGCAGGTGGTGCTCTCGCCAAGTGCACTCGGTCTCGCCGTGTCACAACCCGCATTTTCTCCGAAATTAAGAAATATCAGAGTAGGAGAAAACACGCGTTGTGATGTCACGTCGATCAGGGGATAACTGTCGACGCTCAGACGAACACCATCTAACTAGACTATGAAAATTCATAAGTTTAATGATTAGAAAATTAGTTATATTTTAAAGGCTGTATCCCTCGACTCAGTGGATCATCTAATTCATAGTTTTAAAACTATACTTATACGCAGCGAAAAATACCTTTTTTATATTTGACATCCTATGAGAGTGCATAAGCGACCCCCGAGGTCAACTTATACCATGCAAGACTCTAGATTTATTTTATATTATAAGTAGAAAATGATCTTTTTTACGTTGCTTGGAAAGTAGTGTATGAGTTTTATAAACATGCTGATCATGAGATATACTTATAGTAGTGTTTTTAGCTTTAAAAGTAACTAGCAACCTAGCATAAAACTTCCCAAAATCAAATAGACTATCTCCAAAAAGGTAGTAGTAAAAGAAATATATCTAGTATCATAAGCAAAAACCACCAGCGGGCGTCAACAACCTGACACGAACCCACTGGCGAGCATGTATATCTGTAAGAAAAACAGAAAACCACCTCACAAGACCAAGAAACTGATCTCTACAGTACAAGAGATCACCGGCAACATCACAGCAAAACTAACCGCCTACTCGGGTACTAATCAGAACCTGAGGCATTCAGAGAAGAAAGGAATACCTCAGCAAGTAAAATAAGAAAAACCTGAATTAGAGCATAATATCAAAATGGAATGAAAGAGAGTAAGTAAACATAACAGTAAAAGCAAATGCTGTCCAAAGTAAGCCAAAGTAAACCAAGTACAAGGAAACAACAACAAGCCCTGCTTAAATCCTGCAGCGGCTACAAGGCAAAAGAAAAGAGAACTTGCCACAATAAGCTGCATTCTACAAGGAAGAAACACCTAACAATCCTAACTTGTGAGTTAATGACAGTAGTAAACAACATGGACCTGAGTTGGTGACCAAAAACAGTCCCCCAAACAAAATAGTCCCAACTAAAAATTCATTGTATCAGCACAAGGCCACCACATACCCAGCCCGTACCTGGGATTAAAAGGTGACGGCCACGGCAATACCCAGCCCGTACTTGGGATTAAAAGGTGGCGGCCACGGCTCGCACACAAAACCATCCCACTCCTTTAGAGTGTCAAAACACCACTACCTGTCATAACCCACGATTCGGCCTTCAAACAAAATAAAGGAAGAAACGAATGGCCGACAAGACATCCCCACCCAGGAGGTAATCACTCGGGAAGAAAAGAACATGAAAGAAAAGTTCGGTTAAGGCAAAAAAAAATAAACGCCGAACTCAGATGACAGGAAATCGTCGATCTCAAGCCACAGGAAATCGTCGATCTCAAGCCACAGGACATCGTCGATCTCAAGCCACAGGAAATCGTCGAACCCAGTTCGACGATTTTTTTTGTGGAACTCAGGTCACATAAAATCGTCGAACTCAGTTCGACGATTTTCGTCGAACTCAGGACGCAGGCAATAGTCGAACTCAGTTCGCATGCAATCGTCGAACACAGGACACAGGAAATCGTCGAACTCAGTTCGACGATCCTCGTCGAACTGATCCTCGTCAAACTCAGTTCGACGATTCTCGTCGAACTCAGGCAACCGGAGATCGTCGATCTCAGTTCGACGATTTCCGTCAAATTCAGATCGACGATTTCATCATACCCTCCTCAACTCTCCAGACCACTACTACAAGCCCAGAATCACTCTAATCCTCAAGACTATGGAAAGGAAAAGAATTTCTGCTACAGCTACCATAACTGTCAAGCCAAATTTACACTCAAACCGAGCCTACCCATGAAATACTCAGCATTATAACACTACAGCAAACTGACCGTAGGCTTACAAAATTGCAGCAAAAGAGAAATCTGGCAAGACTAAGTAGCATTCCTAGGTTCTAAGAACAGGAACTTAAACTATCTCAAACAGGAAGCAAAAATCTGATATCTGGACAAGAAGGTAAAAATTTTGTAGACTTAAACAAGGAGGTTTCAGGCTTAAAAAAAACTAGACATTGATTAAATCTGGAAGGGTAAAGTCAACAGCAATAGGAAACTAGGTGAATAAATTCTACTTGGCAAGGGCAAGGAGTACCACTTACCTCAATTTCCAGCGATTTATCTTGCACAGCCCTTCCTCTCTCTCTCGGCTCCAGCCGCAACAGCACCTAAACCAGGATTTTAGAGTTTTAATGGCGGAAAAAATCAAACCAAAAATTCCGAGACCCCTACAAACACACCACGAAAATTGAATCTTTTACCGTACGAATGAAGGTCTAGGCGAGAGCAATCCAAATCCGCCTTCGAAATCGAATTTCACCCGCTAAAACTCCGGGAATCGGCGGTGGAAGGCAAGGGAAGCCCGCCGGTTTTCCTCTCTTGCACAGGGACGGCGGTTGTATTCCGAAAAGACAAAGAACATCCACAGTGGCTTTTCTAAATAAGGCTATATATAGATAGCGGCTAAATTCCAAATATTTTCTATTCTTAGACAATCCAAACGCTGTCAGCCACCTATTCACCATAACTGCTACTATCTAAACAAAATATCCATATATAATATATAATATCGCATTAATATAAATAAAATACAAAACGACGCGAATCCTGAACATCCTCGGAATTCGACGACATTTGCACCGTAGCTAAATACCCACGCTACGAACGCAACGACGAAATCGAAATCAACTTTCGACGAACAAAACTCGGGTTATCACTACCCGAAGCCAAAACACAAGCATCCCCCGAGAAGCCTCACCGGTCACCAAAACAGACCCGGCTTGCTAGGGAATCTTGCCAAAAAGGCTACCAACAACCACACAAGGAACCTATAGAGCTAAGACCACGCTCTAATAAACGGCACATGCCGGAAACGCGTCAACGTAACGCCAAACTAGAATTAAATAATCGCAGAAAAATCGGGGGCGTTACAGTCACTCCCCCTAAAAGAAAGTTTCGTCCCAAAACTTTACGTACACAACTTCTACTATAGAAAGAAAGTAACAAAACAAGAGCTACTAGAAAGAAAACGTATCAATCAAATCAAGGGAACAGATGAGGGTGAGCCTCCCTCATAGCCGACTATAGCTCCCAAGTCGTGCTTTTCAAATCCTGATTCTTCCATAGAACCTTCACCATCGGGATAGACTTTGTCCGCAGCACCCGATCTTGAGTATCCAAGATGCGGACCGGCACCTCAACATATGAAAGATTAGGCTCCAACTGGGGTACAACATCCAAGACTTGCCCACTGCTTCGCACACACTTCGGTAATTGGCTTACATGAAATACATTATGAACATCTGGGAAGTTTGCTGGCAAATCCAGCCTATATGCTGACACGTCAATCCGCTCAACAATCTTAAACGGGCCCACATACCTCGGATCCAATTTCCGGTTCTTACCGAACCTCTTAACACCAACCATCGGGGAAACCTTAAGAAATACAAGGTCCCCTACAGAAAACTCCAATTCAGACATACGCCGGTTGGAGTTCTTCTCATATCTCTCCTGAGCTATACAAAGCTTTTCTCGAATAAGCTTCACTGCAACTTACATTTCCTCGAGCGCATCCGGACCCAACACAGGCCTCTTACCGACCTCGGTCCAAAACAAGGGAGTTCTGCAACGCCTCCCATACAAAGCTTCAAACTGAGCCATTTGCAAGCTCTCCTGGTAATTGTTATTGTATGCAAATTCCATAAGCCGCAAACGCTCATCCCACGCTCCACCGTGGTCCAAGATGTAGCACCTGATCATATCCTCAACTATCTGGTTCACCCGCTCAGTCTGACCATTGGTCTGTGGGTGGTAAGTTGTAGAATACCTCAAATCTGTACCCAAACCCTCTTGCAGACTCCTCCAGAAGCGCGATGTAAAACGGGAGTCTCGATCTGAAATGATGCTAACTGGCACACCGTGCAATCTGATGACCTCGTTCAAGTACAGCTCTGCTATCTTCTTCATCGGGTAATCTATCTTATAGGGTACGAAGTGCGCACACTTCGTCAATCGGTCCACGATCACCCAAACTGAATCAAATCCCCTTGGAGATCTCGGTAAGCCCGTAATGAAATCCATAGAAATACTCTCCCACTTCCAAGTCGAGATCTCCAACGGAGTCAACTTGCCACCAGGCCTTCCATGATCGGCCTTCACACGCATGCAAGTGTGGCACTCAGCAACAAATCGGGCTATATCACCCTTCATCCCATACCACCAGGCAATCTGCTTCAATTCATGATACATCTTTGTAGATCCTGGATGGTAGGCAACACTGGATCCATGAGCCTCTCTGCATATCATAACCCTGATGTCTCCAACAGCGGGGATGCAAAACCTGCCGCGGTACTTCAACGTACCCGCATCATCGATAGAAAAATCCGACAACTTCCCTCTCAGTCCTGAGGTATAAGTGTAGAAGATCCGGATCATCCTTTTGGTGCAACCTGGTAAGTGCAATCCAAGACGGTTCTGCCACTGCCAAACTGCTCTACATGTCACAGCGTCCCACGGAAATATCCATCAGGAGGAACCCTTCCACTAAACGATCGGCGGTGAGATTAAAGATCTTCCCCGTCTTCCGGCTCAGGGCGTCGGCCACCACATTGGCCTTGCCCGGATGACATTGTATCTTCACATCATAATCAGCCACATACTCTAGCCACCGCCGTTGGCGCAGATTCAACTCCTTTTGAGTGAACACGTACTTTAGACTTTTATGATCTGTGAAGATCTTGCACTGAGCACCATAAAGGAGATGCCTCCACAACTTTAGCGCATAAATCACCGCTGCAAACTCAAGGTCATGCGTTGGGTAATTTCTCTCATGAGTCTTTAGTTGTCTTGACCCATACGCAATCACCTTTCCAGCCTGCATCAACACGCAACCCAGACCAACATGCGAAGCATCCACGTACACATCATACTCCACGCCCTCAGTAGGTAGGGTCAGAACGGGAGCAGTGCACAATCTGTTCTTTAGTTCCAGGAAGGCTTCTTCGCACTTATCGCTCCAAACAAAGGCCGTGTTCTTTTGAGTCAAACTGGTCAAAGGTGCAGTCAGGGTAGAAAAACCCTCCACGAACCTCCTGTAGTAGCCGGTCAACCCTATGAAGCTTTTAATCTCCTTGGGCGTGCCCGGCCTGCTCCAATCCATCACTGCTGCGATCTTTTCCGGGTCGACCGAGATACCATCCTTATTCACCACGTGTCCCAGAAATGATACCTGAAGCAACCAAAATTCGCGCTTGCTCAACTTGGCGAATAACTTGTGGTTCCTCAACTCCGATAGAACCAAGCGCAGATGCTACTCATGCTCCTCAGCACTGCGAGAGTAGATCAACACATCATCGATGAATACGACCACAAACTTGTCTAGAAAGTCCTTGAACACCCGGTTCATCATATCCATGAAAGCTGATAGTGCGTTGGTCAAACCAAACGACATCACTAGAAACTCGAAGTATCCATGCCTCGATCTAAAAGCAGTCCGTGGAATGTCTGCCTCACAGATCCTGAGCTGATGAAAGCCAGAACGAAGATCGATCTTGGAAAACACCGTGCTACCACGCAACTGATCAAATAAGTCATCGATCCTCGGCAGAGGGTATCTGTTCTTCATGGTGACTTTGTTCAGCTCCCTATAATCTATGCACAACCTCATTGACCCATCCTTCTTCTTCACAAATAGAACAGGAGCACCCCAAGGCGACGAACTCGGCCTGATAAAGCCTTTTGCCAACAACTCGTCCAACTGAACTCGCAACTCCTCCAACTCATGAGGGGCCATCTGATACGGCGCCTTAGCAATAGGACGCGTACCCGGTTCCAAATAAATCACAAACTCAACATCCCGCTCGGGGGGAAGACCAGGAAGGTCATCAGGAAAAACATCAGAGAAACCACGTACAACAGGAATCTCCTTCAAGCGCAGTAAACTAACAGCAGTCCCAACCACCGAGACTAAACAAGCAAAACAATCAGAACGAAACAGCTTCTGAGCACATACCGCAGAAATGACAGGAGAATCCTGCCACGGATCAGCATACACACTTTCAGGCTGACCGTTATCCTTGATGAAGTCCAAGCGCTTCCCTTTGCACTGAATAACCGCATCATACCTAGACAACCAGTCCATGCCCAGAATAACATCGAAGTCCTCTAGATCAATCATCTTCAAGTCTGCCTTCGCAAGAAAGTCCTCCAACAAAACAGGGCAATCCAGAATGTCCAAATCAGATAACACAGATTCACCAGAAGGGAACTTGATTCGGAAGGTATCACGAACTTGACCTAGAATCAACCGATAACGCTCTACAAAAGCTCTAGCCACAAACGAGTGGGTAGCGCTGGAGTCGAACAGAACACGCTCCCAGCGGTTCTTCACCTTAAATTTCCCTATATAAGCAACTAAGGAACTACCAAAACAAAACTATAACCATTCCAGAAAATAAAACTTTCAGGCTAGGAAAACAACTAACCTGAGATGACCTGAGTCGAAGTTTGAGCCTCCTCGGAAGAGATCACGTTCAGCTTTCCTTTGCCCTTGTCCACACGCTAAGGCGGAGGTAAAGCCTGAAGTGGAACTGCCTGAAGAATAGGCTGGACCTGAGGACACCTTGTCTTGATATGCCCTTCTGTTCACACTGATAGCAGACTTTATCCTTGGACCAGCACTGGGCAGCATCATGCCCGGGTCGCTTACAAACAGAACAAAAAACATCCCTCCTAGGAGCACCTTGAATAGCATGAACTTGCTCCTTCTTCTGAGCTCCCGCCTTCTAGAAACACCTCTCAACAGGGTGGCCTGACCGGCCACAGAAGCTACACACTACCTTGCTCTTCTTTCCCGAAGCAGCATCGAGTACCTGGGGGTTCTTCTCTTCAGCAGACTTCCTCTTATCCTTCCTCATTTGCTGGCCTCTGTTCTTTGCGGTCTCAATTGCCTCCACTTTCAGAGCAGCCTCCATTACCCCTGTATAAGTCTCTGATCCATAAGCACTGGCCAACTGCTGAACCTCGCTCCTCAAGCCACCAAGGAACCGCTTGACTCGATCTGCTTCAACACTCACCAACCCAGGGGCAAACCGGCTCAACTTACTGAACTCTATCTCGTACTCACTGACCGTAAGTTGCCTCTGCTTCAGGTGAAGGAAGTCGTTCATTAGTCGGTCACGCTCGACCGAAAGAAAGAACTTCCTCAACAGCATCTCCTTGAATAATCCCCAAGAGCAACCAGCCACCAAGCTCTCCTTTTCCCTAAGCCACCAGCTCTTAGCCAAACCCTTTAGCTGATAGGCGGCTATCATCACTCTCTGATTATCTGCAACACCGGAGTACGAGAACATCTCCTCCATGGAGATCAGTCAATCATTTATGACCATGAAATCTGTCTTCCCATCGTATGTAGGAGGGCTAAGTCGCTGAAACTGAGAAATAAAGGTCATCTCTGCTGGCACCACCACTGGAGGTCTCAGGGGAGCAGGAGGGGGAGGAGCAGCTGACCCCCCCTACAGGGGCTTGCACCCCCTGAGTCTGTCCTGCCACCACTGCCACCAGAGACTGGATCTGGGCCTGCATCTCCACCATCTGCGTGGTCAAGGAATCGTTGCTCTGACGCAGACTCTCGATCACCGCACCACTCTGCGTTCCTGAAGACTCACCCTCAAACAGGGGAGTCGACCTAGTCGAAGGACGTCCCGCCATCCTAAAACCACAAAAACTAAGGTCAGGACTTAGTACAACCGTTAGAACAAACTACCAGTACAAACAATACATACATAAATATGAACTTTTAACTGTTATACTTTCTCTGGGATTTTATTTTATTTTTACAAAAGTGATGTTATGCTTAACCTAGGATGGTTAACCACCATCAACTAACTCTTGTGCCTAGATCGGGAATGCATGAATTTATATTTTTTTTCTGATTTAAAACCATGTGTGTACATATGTCATCCTGCAAATCTTTAGCCTAGCACGTTGTGATTATGCAATGTTATGTTATACATGATTGTGTCATGCATTCTAAAAAAGGCCCTAATGCATGTTATGAGTGGCGTACGCATGAAAATGTTATGCATCACATACTACATAACATTCTCATGCAACGAAAAAGAAACGTGCTAGTCGCATTCATGTGGTGAGGTTATGCATCTCATACTACATAACCCTCACATGTTGCCCCTATGATGGATCCATATACAGACACATATTATGCATCACATACTACATAATATGTCCCGTATACTTCATGTTATGCTATGAGTGTAGTGTTCGTGCTTCAGCCAAGACGTGCTGATGACATATCGGTGTGTGTATGATATAATGCTAAACATCTAATACCTACAAGGAAAGGTTGCCCGACAAATTGTCAAGCAACCTGCCTCTGATACCAACTGTCACAACCCGCATTTTCTCCGAAATTAAGAAGTATCAGAGTAGAAAAAACACGCGTTGTGATGACACGTCGAGCAGGGGATAACTGTCGACGCTCAGGCGAACACCATCTAACTAGACTATGAAAATTCATAAGTTTAATGATTAGAAAATCAGTTATATTTTAAAGGTCGTATCCCTCGGCTCAGTGGATCATCTACTCCACAGTTTTAAAACTATACTTATACGCAGCAAAAAATACCATTTTTATATTTGACATCCTATGAGAGTGCATAAGCGACCCCCGAGGTCAACTTATACCATGCAAGACTCTAGATTTATTTTATATTATAAGTAGAAAATGATCATTTTTACGTTACTTGGAAAGTAGTGTATGAGTTTTATAAACATGCTGATCATGAGATATACTTATAATAGTGTTTTTAGGATTAAAAGTAACTAGCAACTTAGCATAAATCTTCCCAATAGCAAATAGACTATCTCCAGAAAGGTAGCAGTAAAAAAACATATCTAGTATCATAAGCAAAAACCACCAGCGGGCGTCAACAACCTGACACGAACTCACTGGCGAGTATGTATGTCTGTAAGAAAAATAGAAAACCACCTCACAAGACCAAGAAACTGAGCTCTACAGTGCAAGAGATCATCAGCAATAGCACAGTAAAACTAGCCGCCTACTCGGCTACTAATCAGAACCTGAGACATTCAGAGAAGAAAGGAATACCTCAGCAAGTAAAACAAGAAAAATCTGAATTAGAGCATAATATCAAAATGGAATGAAAAAGAGTAAGTAAACATGACAGTAAAAGCAAATGCTGTTCAAAGTAAGCCAAAGTACACCAAGTACAAGGAAACAGCAACAAGCTCTGCTCAAATCTGCAGAGGCTACAAGGCAAAAGAAAAAGAACTTGTCATAATAAGCTGCATTCTACAAGGAAGAAACACCTAACAATCCTAACTTGTGAGTTAATGGCAGTAGTAAACATGTACCTGAGTTGGTGACCAAAAACAGTCCCCCAAACAAAACAGTTCCAACTAAAAATTCACTGTATCAGCACAAGCCCACAACATACCCAGCCCGTACCTGGGATTAAAAGGTGGCGGCCACGGCAATACCCATCCCGTACCTGGGATTAAAAGGTGGCGGCCATGGCTCGCACACAAAACCATCTCACTCCTTTAGAGTGTCAAAATACCACTACCTGTGATAACCCACGATTCGGCCTTGAAACAAAATAAAGGAAGAAACGAATGGCCGACAAGACATCCCCACCTAGGAGGTAATCACTCGGGAAGAAAAGAACATGAAAGAAAATTTCGGTTAAGGCAAAAAAAATAAACGTCGAACTCAGATCACAGGAAATCGTCGATCTCAAGCCACAGGAAATCGTCGATCTCAAGCCATAGGACATCGTCGATCTCAAGCCACAGGAAATCGTCGAACCCAGTTCGACGATTTTTTTTGTGGAACTCAGGTCACATAAAATCGTCGAACTCAGTTCGACGATTTTCGTCGAACTCAGGACGCAGGCAATCGTCGAACTCAATTCGCAGGCAATCGTCGAACTGAGTTTGACGATCCTCGTCGAACTGAGTTCGACGATCCTCGTCGAACTCAGTTCGACGATCCTCGTCGAACTCGAGTCCTCGTCGAACGTTCGACGATCCTCGTCGAACTCAGTTCGACGATCCTCGTCGAACTCAGTTCGACGATCCTCGTCGAACTCAGTTCGACGATCCTCGTCGAACTCAGTTCGACGATCCTCGTCGAACTCAGTTCGACGATCCTCGTCGAACTCAGTTCGACGATCCTCGTCGAACTCAGGCAGCCGGAGATCGTCGATCTCAGTTCGACGATTTCCGTCAAACTCAGATCGACGATTTCATCATACCCTCCTCAACTCTCCAGACCAATACTACAAGCCCAGAATCACTCTAATCCTCAAGACTATGGAAACGAAAAGAATTTCTGCTACTGCTACCACAACTGTCAAGCCAAATTTACACCAAAACCGAGCCTACCCATGAAATACTCAGCATTATAACACTACAGCAAACTGACCGTAGGCTTAAAAATTTGCAGCAAAAGAGAAATCTGGCAAGACTAAGTAGCATTCCTAGGTTCTAAGAACAGGAACTTAAACTATCTCGAACAGGAAGCAAAAATTTGATATCTAGACAAGAAGGTAAAAATTTTGTAGACTTAAACAAGGAGGTTTCAGGCTTAAAAAAACTAGACATTGATTAAATCTGGAAGGGTTAAGTCAACAGCAACAGGAAACTAGGTGAATAAATTCTACTTGGCAAGAGCAAGGAGTACCACTTGCCTCAATTTCCAGCGATTTATCTTGCACAGCCCTTCCTCTCTCTCTCGGCTCCAGCCGCAACGGCACCTAAACCAGGATTCTAGAGTTTTAATGGCGGAAAAGGATCAAACCAAAAATTCCGAGGCCCCTAGAAACACCACGAAAATTGAATCTCTTACCGTAGGAATGAAGGTCTAGGCGAGAGCAATCCAAATCCGCCTTCGAAATCGAATTCCGCCCGCTAAAACTCCGGGAATCGGCGGTGGAAGGCAAGGGCAGCCCGCCAGTTTTCCTCTCTTGCACAGGGACGGCGGTTGTATTCCGAAAAGACAAAGAACATCCACAGTGGCTTTTCTAAATAAGGCTATATATAGATAGCGGCTAAATCCCAAATATTTTCTATTCTTAGTCAATCCAAACGCTGTCAGCCACCTATTCACCATAACTGCTACTATCTAAACAAAATATCCATATATAATATATAATGTCGCATAAATATAAATAAAATACAAAACGACGTGAAACCAAAACATCCTCGGAATTCGACGAAATTTGCACCGTAGCTAAATACCCACGCTACGAACTCAACGACGAAGTAGAAATCAACTTTCGACGAACAAAACTCGGGTTATCATTACCCGAAGCCAAAACACAAGCATCCCCCGAGAGACATCACCGGTCACCAAAACAGACCCGAATTGATAGGGAATCTTGCCAAAAAGGCTACCAACAACCACACAAGGAACCTATAGAGCTAAGACCACGCTCTAACAAAGGGCACATGCCAGAAACGCGTCAACGTAACGCCAAACGAGAATTAAATAATCGCAGAAAAATCGGGGGCGTTACACGCCGGCCAGAGAGACGTCTCGCTGGGTTAGTAACCGCGGCGACTTGGCGGTCTCGCAAAGTTGGTCTCGCCGGCTACTTTTGAAGTGGATTTGCATAAGGTGTTGTGGTGTGTGCGGGAGCCCATTCACGTGTTCCAACAATAATAACTGTATATATAGTGCTACAGAACAACACATGAACATTTACTTAGTTGAAAAGATACTTGAATATCTTTGTGATAGAATCATTTAACAAACAAAAGTACAACAAGGAGTTACAAAAAACTTTAACAAGATCAAGGCGTGGGACATACAGGAACCACTTCCCCGAATAAGGTGATCACAATGTCATTTCGATCTTCAGGGTCCTTGGCAACAAGCAGCGAGCATTTGGGATTAGCAATCAAATTCTGTAAATTCCCATAAGCTTTTTCAAAATAAGTAAAACTGAACTACCAGACTATCTGAAACTCAACAAAAATCTTATTTATGATTAAGATAATATGTTTACCGCAGCTAATTATTGATCAGACCTTGGAATGAATAGCAAGACTACTGACTGCTAGTATTGGAGAGCCATCATGGTCACATGCAAAATCAACCATTGATCCAGATGGATAACCCTCATATTCCTTCGCACCAGAAAAATAAAAATAAGATGCGGTGATTCAATGTGTTCACATAAATGACTAAATAAATTAAAAAAAGTTGTGAAATAATTATAAAACAGTACTGAATGGAAATAATGATGAAGAAGAGGATGATAGACATGTCCATTGCTGTGAAACAGTTGGAGTACCTTAGAAAATGTAGAGAGTGCTCCTCGAACATTGTTATCAAGAACGGTTCGAACTTGTTCAAGAGGAGGAAGTGTAGGAGCTGCAGCCTTTTGTAAAATAAAAAACTAAGTGACAAACAATATCGAAGCACGGGAAAAAACTGACAGCCCAACAATAAAATTTCTCTTCTAAATATTGCAATATTACAAAAATACACACACACACATATATATATGTAATGCAGGAATGAAGTCTCAAAAAATATGCAAAGTCAATGCATATACGAAGTCCTCGATTATATACCATTTCTACGTTTCTTTCTGAAAGATATCCAATCAAGCAAAATAGGTGAGAGAGTCTTTTTCCTCGTTATGTCCTTTATATGAAAATCAAAGGGCTGACAAAAAAAATTTATACAAATACACACACACATACATACATACATATGTATACTATTCCAAAAACATATATGAATGGCTAAGAAAATGTGGAATTTAAAAACCATTGCAATGATCTCCACCGTTCAATCAAAGATCAGGCCTTCCATCTGATTAGGTTTAACCTCCCCACTGCCGTGCCACACATATCCCGCTTCCCGCGGGCAAGCGACATTCCAGTTTTTTTCATTTCCTCATTATCCTTCTATTGTGCCCTCGGTGTTCCTTCTTGCTGCTCGATCGCAACTGCTAGATTGCTCCTCTGTTGCTTGCAACTTCCATCCGCCTCCCTGTTTAGGTCGTTCTCCCTCCCGACCATCACAAAATTGACGTTGCCCTCCTACTCACAATATAACGTCTGCCTCTCCCTCTCACGCGCTTCTCCAAGAACACATCTAGGGATGACAATGATAGCAACTGGTGTACGACGATTTCATCCAAGCTTCATCAATAACCTTCACAGCACTACTTCACATCGACGACTTTCAAGGCATTTGAAGCCCTACCTTCCGCAATTCGCTATGTTACTTCTCCTGCATGCACTCTACCACATATCCGCCTCCTAGGGCATCACTATGATCAACCCAGCTCGACACCAGCTGTGAAGACTCGTTAAACTCCCTCCATGTTTAACCTCCATCAGATGAACGCCTTCATCCCTTCTGACCCACTCCCAGCAAAGCTAATGTCAGCTAAACCCTTATCCAAAGCTTGCTGGTTTGTTTCATAGAAATATGATTTTGACTCGCTGATTCTTTTTCCCCCATCAGGTACTCCACCTCCTCCTCAATCCGTAATTTTATTTCTAGCGATCAACATTCTGCCTTCCAATAAGGTTTAGTTCTTGCAATCTGGCTTAATTACCTTCTATTCCTCTAGCATATTTACCTTCTAGAGCCTCCGAAGACGGAGCAGAAATTGCTTACTTCCTTATTGAGAATTCAGAGGTTTACTAAGTACTATCCGATATTTCCTACTCTTTTTTCTGTTTTTTCATACTTCTACATTCAGCTTATGATCTTTGTGGATCTCCTTGAATCAGTGCATAAAACTCTGGGTCATAATCAAAATCGCTGGGCTACCAGAAAAGGTGTTGAAGCACACATCAATGCAACCTTAAAACCTAAGGTAACCCCCATGCAAATTTAGTTGAATTGGTATACATCGTTCCACAGTTTCATCATTTTGGTGGTTATGTATATAATTACTAAGGTTAGTGATGGGGAGCCATCGGATGCACTTGGAGGAGCTCGCCGCAAGGCGGGGCCTACATACACGTACTCGCGCAGGAAGACTTGATCGGATCGCCGATCGGACTCCGCGGTTGCGTCCGGGACGTCGCCGCGAGTCAAAACGCTATATTACTTTATTTTTTTGAGTTTATTTTGATATATTTCAAGTACTAACCCACCGGCCAATCATAGTCGTTGATGGGGATGCCCTAATTTATGTTTTCTTATAAATATGATGCTAGGGGGCTGATTTGAAACCATTGCAGAATTTGGAGGAGACTAATCCCGAATTCCAGTGATCCCTCCCCGGTGCCGACGTCGTGGAACCCTAGGTGACGACTCCTAGGCCGCCAAACCTTCCCCAAGGTAACCCCCAACCCCCTCCATCATTTTCGAGCCATTCTCCCCCCTTTTCCACCGCCGGAGACCCCCAAAATTCCCCTCCCAACAGCCCCATTCCAGCCCCCGAAAGCAGCGGTTGCTGTCCAGATTACACCACTGTTCACTATTGATTTCACTGTTCATTTATTTAATTCACTGTTCACAAAGTCCATAGTCTTGCTGTATTCCTGCAGCCGACCACCATCGGCAGCCCTCCTTCCCCAGCCCCCTCCGCCCCCTCTTTCCCTCCAAAACCAGCCACCCAAGGGACCTTCTAGCCCTAGCCGGCCACTCCCCCCACTTCCCCTTCGTGGATCCACTTCCCGCCGCTCCAAAAACCCCAGATCTATTTTGATCTAGTGCTACCACCCTCCGATCCGTTATCTCCTCCACCCAAACCTTCCATTTTTGTTCGGATCCGCTCCAAATCATTGGATCTATTCACCCCCGTCCCGGATCTACTCATTTGTGGCCGGATCCGCCGTTTTACCATCCAATACCGCTACTTTTCGCCGAAGGCAGCCACCGCCATCGCCGCTTCGCCTCCGGTTCCACTTCCGATCGCTCGTTTTGCATCCGGTTCGTCAAATCCTCCATCGCCTCGGATTAGCCCACTGCATCGTGAGTATTTCATGGTATTGTGTTTGTATTTGACATTTGCACTTGGTTATTTATCTATATTTGTTCTGTGACCATAGTTTGGTAGTTGTTGTATTATACGCTAATATTTGTTGTGGAATTAGTCGTCGCCGCTTGCTTAGGCCCTCCGTGTGGAGGAAGTCGTCGCCAAATTGCCAAAATTATTTAATTGTTTCTTTATTTTGATTAACTGCGTGATGTTGCTAATTTTCATTGCTTACGTTACTAGTCGTTGCTACCCAGCTGTTCATTGCATGTAGCATTGCACTCGCATATCCCCTCACACGTGCATGTAGGGTCATAGCTTCTGAGCACCACTAGCCTACCCCTACATCATTTGGTATCAGAGCCAAGTTAGGCCACTTGCATGCTCCGTAGTGGTAGGACTTTTAGAGTAAGCATGGTAGAACCACAGAACACTGAGGACCGAGTGACGAGTTCGAATTCGGACACCGCTTTCGCTGAGTTCCAACGCCTTGTCCTAGGTCGCCTTGACACCATAGGAGCCCAGTTCGACGATGTGCGTCATGACCTTGCCGAGGTGAACCTTCATTTAGGCCACTTAGAGGATGCCAGGGACACTCCGATACAGCGTGACGACTCTCTTGAGGACGACCCTGACGCTCCTCCACGTCGAGGGCCATGCCCGAGGGATGGTCCACCTCCCGCAGACCGTCCCCATCGTGATAGTGCTCATCGAGCCCCGATCCCGCCGGTAAGGCGACATCCTGATTTTGCGAGAGATTATAGGCAAGTCCCGGCGAGGGATAGGCTGCCACCCCAGCGTGATGAGTATCATATGCCACGTCAGCCTCAACCGGACCCCAGAGATCGTGTGCCCCCACACGGTCGCCGTGACCATCACCAGGATGATTATTATCCCCTGGGTCGGAGAGAGCGTGGTCCCCCACCCGCTCGATACGACTATGCTCATGATGACTACTCCGAGGATTACCCCGATCCTCGGAGAGGGGGCCACTATCATGACATCACTCGTCGCATCCGACTCGACGCCCCTTCGTTCGATGGTCGCCTAGATCCGAAAGCCTTCAGCGACTGGCTCTTGTACATGGACCACTACTTCGAGTGGTACGACATGAGTGACGAGCATTGTGTCCGCTTTGCAAAGATGAAGTTGATCGGGCAAGCTAAGGTATTCTGAATTAGTGTTGAGAGAGCTTTAGAGCGGGATGGTTACTACCCCATCGCCAGATGGGACGAGATGAAGGAGAGACTGAAAGAGAAGTACCTCCCCGCGTCATATCGAGATCAGCTATTTGAGCAGCTACAGAACCTACGGCAGGGGACACTTACCGTCGCCGAGTACATGGCTCGCTTCGATGAGCTGGTCGTCAGAAGTGATATTTCAGAGGAGCCTATTGCCACTGCAGCCCGCTTCAAGGCGGGCCTTCATTCCGATATTCGGAGAGAGTTGATTCCCCACCGCTTGGAGATTGTTGATCAGATATTCCAGCTCTCCCTCGAGTATGAGCAGTACCTTCGTTCGTCTAGTACAAGGCAGTTCACCTCTCGGACTGATTCCTCGACCTTTAGGAAACCCACTCCGCCCCAGACCACCACGGCCGCACCCTCACGTATTCCCGCGGATGCGAAGGGTAAAGCCGTAGCCACTGATGGCCAGCGATCTAGGGGCATTGTATGTTTTAGATGCTCTGGCAGGGGCCACGTGGCGGCGCAGTGCCCCACGCGGAACCTGTTACTTGAGGAAGAGGAGGAGCATGGTTTAGAGGGTGAAGAGGAGGCCCCAGAGGAGGTCAGGGCCGCAGTCGAGGAAGGTTGGGAGAGTGACGTCGAGCGATCGTGAGAGGTGGGAGTGATTCGGCGCCTCCTACACACCCCACGTGTGGACGAGGACTGTCGACACACGACCATCTTTTACACGTACTTCCCTAGTGCAGGCGGTCCCTTCAAGCTAGCTATTGATGGTGGGAGTTGCGTGAATATTGTAGCCCAGATGGCGCTTGACCGTATGCAGGTGAAGGCAGAGCCTCACCCCCATCCGTACTGTGTCGTCTGGGTTGACAAGACGGCGATTCAGGTCACCCAGCGTTGTTTAGTCCCGATCGCTATTGCGTCCTTTCAGGACAAGATCTGGTGCGATGTCATTCCCATGGACGTCGCTCATGTGTTGCTTGGCCGCCCCTGGCTTTTTGATCGTGATGTCACGTGCTTCGGTAGCTCGAACACGTGTGTCTTTTATGATAAGGGGAGGAAGATTACGTTGACACCCACCCAGCCCCGAGATCGACCCAAGGGTGTGGTAGAGTCGTCTCCGAGCACGAGCGTCTCGCGGCCACTGCATATTCTGAGGCGAGGTGAGTTTCTGCGAGATAGTGTTGAGTCCGACGTTATTTATGTAGTAGTCGCTACCCAGGTTACTGAGGACGCCCCGATTGATTTCCCACTCGCGGTGCGTCCCCTGTTAGGCGAGTTTGCGGACATTATGCCAGCCGAGCTCCCCGATGAGCTGCCTCACCCTCGGGACATTCAGCATGCCATTGATTTAGTCCCGGGAGCTTCCCTCCCGAACCTGCCCAACTACCATATGCACCCGGATGAGCACGCTGAGCTCAAACGGCAGGTTGACGAGCTTCTTCGGAAGCAGTTCATTCGTGAGAGCATGAGTCCTTGTGCGGTCCCCGCCCTTCTTACCCTTAAGAAGGACGGTAGTTGGCGTATGTGCATCGACAGCTGCGCCATCAATAAGATCACGGTCAAGTATCGCTTCTCTATCCCACGACTCGATGACTTACTGGATACTATGTCCGGTGCCCAGATCTTCTCCAAGATCGACCTCCGCAGTGGGTACCATCAGATACGAGTTCATAAGGGGGACGAGTGGAAGACCGCCTTCAAGACCAAGGACGGTCTGTATGAGTGGTTAGTCATGTCATTCGGGCTATCCAATGCCCCGAGCACATTCATATGCGTTATGATGCAGGTGTTGCGGCCCTACATGGGCAAGTTTCTGGAGGTGTACTTTGAGTGAGGAAGAGTGTATTTTGATGTCATCTAAAGTCTAGTCTTGAGAAAGTTGGATGATAACGGTGGTTATTTGGTACGTTACGAATCATTTGGGTATTTGCGTGCGGACAGATATGGGATTTGTCTTCCTGGAAACAAGAGTTACATCCAAGGGCCTCCTTGATGGAATTGGACTAAGAAATGTATGGTCATGCTACGTTGAGCCAATATGTGATACTGAGTTCTCCGGTTTCGGATAGTCCATTCTATATCAAGTAACATGGATTGAGTAGTCATGAGGGTGACACGGTTCATGCCTCTAGCTCCATCCGGATGTAAGGGACAAAGGGACATGACAACATTGTACATTGGTCATTTTCTAGGCTCTCTGTGTTACAGAACTATTATTGTTTGGGTAACAATGATGTGTTGCTAGATACTTCTCATTATTTGTAAGACTTTTATTTGACTTATTAGATCAAGTGGGAGACTGTTGGGGTTCTTTCGTTGTGATCTGAAATAGTCAAATAGTTAGTCTTGCTGTCAACGCAAAATGATCTTATGGGGTCGCACATAAGAGTTATGGAGAAGTTAGAAAGGACTGTGTTGGCCTTGCTCATATGTGATATGAGTGAAGGGTCATGCCTTTTGACATGAACTTGAAACTAGATCAGCCAAAGGACCTGAATTATGAATTCGAGAGACTTCTAGAAATCGTCGAAAAGGTAAGTCAGTTCGTCGAGTACACTCGACGAGTTCGTCCGTCGAGTATCCTCAACGAGTTCGTCGAGTACACACGATGAATTCGACGTGACCGGTTATGTTCGTCGAGACGGTCTCGACGGATCCTTCGAGAGTTCTTTCTATTCGTCAAGTATACTCGTCGAATTGTTCCCGACGAATCTGATACTCGACGAATTTGTCGAGTAGACGTGTCGTTCGTCGTGTATACTCGATGAATTCCACTCGATGAATTGTTCTCGACAAACTAATGCAAATCTATTTTTTCGTAAGTCCCTTTTGGATCTGGTTTGTCGGTGGGCCCTCACGATTCCACTAAGGTTCGTATATATACCTTGTGTATCGATACATCCAAAAACAACACGACAGGTAGAGCCGTCTTCATCTTCTTCGTCTTCGTCAACGTCGTCTCTCTATTAACGGATCTAGCAATCTCTGGAGACATAGAGGGCTTTCCTTCATCCAACCCGACACTTGTGTGACAAGTGTCTTGGGGTTCTCCAAGCTTGTGTGGATTCCCGTAGAGCCGTGGACATACTTTCTACACTCGAAACTCTAGGCGCAAGACGTCCAAGATTTCTTTAGAGCACCTTGGTTGAGTGGAGACTCAATTCCCTTCAGGTACATTACTTTTATTATACATGTTTATTTCTTGATTCATGAAATCGCAAGATCCTCATACTTTCAATTATTAAAGGTGAAAGGCACACCAAGGCACAAAGGGGTCTTGGAGTCTAGGCGTAAGGCTCAAGGCTCAGGCGCGCCCCTGGTGAAGGCAAGGCGGAACCAAATCCATTTTAAATAATCAGCAACAAACATCATTTTAGCACACAAATATCATCTATTACTATCGTCTGTATCTCTTAAAAAATAAAATCAATGTGATCACTTGCATCATATCTAAGTCTCAACACACAATTATCTTTCACGAACACTAAATCAATAAAAAATTATTGAGTACTTTCATTATTTTTTTCTTAATTTTTTAAGAACAAATTTACAATAAAAATCTCATTCAGTGCGCATTTTATATTCTAAAGGCACAAATAAGGCGCACAGAGGCACAAACCACTGAGTCTGATGAGCCTGAAGCGTGCCTTTAATAACATAGCTCATACTGTTTACGGTTATCTTGTATTTTTTTCCACTGTGCACATTTGACGTGCTTAATAGTTTTGAACTATATAAAAAACCCAACAAAATGTTCTTGTAGAATAGTATGTGACGTGTTCATTGCAGAAATAAAGGTACAAAGGAGTGCGGCAGCGAATACTAGAAAGGAATGTCTGCTTGGACCATGGTTAGTGTAGCGGAGAATCCTCCTCAGAGCTTGGAAGTAAAGCGTCTTGTAATCCGTATCGGCATACTTCAGCTTCAAAGCAACGTTCTCCTTCAGTATACAGATCGTCGTCTCCGCAGAACACCGACTAAGCCGACCCAACTCCCGTCAAAACCTCGGCTCCTCCACGGACCTCTTCTCCTGCAATAACATGAGTCCGCAGGGGGATGTGTCTTTCCACACAGGTAAGGGAAGGCAATTTTCATAGCTAGCATTTACCTTCAGCTTCTCTCGCAGGTGAGCATTAGTTGCCAAAGCATCATCATGAAGGCTCCAAACCGCATTGTTGTAAGAAAGAGCTCGCGGGTTTACCGCAGCGGCGCACAAAGACAAGTCTGTCGCAGGTATAGTCTTTATTTCCCGACACTCAGCCGAACTTCAGGTTGCTCCTGCGGCTGCCAAGGCATGATGTTGAACCCGCAGCGTTTCCCTCCAAGAAGGAAGCCTGGATGACCTGCTGGACAATTGACTTGAACCGCGGGCTCAGCTCCAGAGGAGGGACACCAGACGTAATGGCAACCGCCGCTTGGGGGCGAGCTGCTCCTCGGCGGCCGACCTGATGTCACTTGGCAGAGTTTGTGGTTTGGAGCCCGGTACCGTTAGAACAACTGCAAAGTTACCAAAGTTTCAGGAAAGGTATGCACGGATATTCACTATTTATTAAAGAGACTTACACTCTTATTTTAGGTGCGCATTCTACCACCCGAACCCGGCGGGCGTAAAACCGTGTTCCAAGTACACCTTTTTAAGTAGCGGGAGATCGGCAGTGTGGCGTCAAAAAGGGTGGGGCGATAAAATACCTCCTATTTGCGAAGGGCGGGTTTGGGGATGAATTCGCTCATGTCGCTTTTGAATAAGGTGAAATGTGATTGCCAGCATGCCCGTCACGTGCAATGATAATATTATATTTTGACATAAATATGCTTATCATTATTATTATATTTTTTTATATAAATTATATAATATTCCTCTTAATTATATTATAATTATCTTCTTCTTATTTTTTATAATTATTCACACTAATATTATTTTGTTTTATTTTATGACAGGCCTGGGGAAAATTTCGGCATGATTCAACGTAGAAGCCCGCTGTCAACCTTGTTGGCAAAAACAATCTTATTCTGCCACCTTTCTCATGCATGAAATTATTTCATGCATGGTCACCTATTCTCATGCATAAAATATTTTATTTCTCTAATATATGTGCACTTTCTCTCTCCTATTTTATTTTTCATTTTAAACATTCATGTGGACGGCCACTATTTTATTTCTCCAATTTTGACCTCTCTCCCTTAATTAATTTTTCATTTCATTTCATATGGTCGGCCCTCTCGCTCTCCTCTTCTTTTTTTTTATTTCATTAATAGTGGTCGGCCACTATTAAAAGCAATATTTTCATTTAAGTGGCCGGTCACCCTTTTTATTATTTCCCTCTTTCACTTTTTCCTCTCCACCTTTTATTATTACCTTCTTCCACATTTTCCTCTCCACCCTTTATTTTTATTCATGAATTTACATTCATGTGGCCGGCCACACATGAATTATTCTCTCAACTCATGTGGTCGGCCACACTTTATTTCTCTCTCTTTCTTCATCTTCCACCCCTTGATATTCCCCCTATTTTATTTTATTTGTCATGCATTCAACCCTTTATTTCCCTCCATCTTTTATTATTACCTTCTTCCACATTTTCCTCTCCACCCTTTATTTTTATTCATGAATTTACATTCATGTGGCCGGCCACACATGAATTATTCTCTCAACTCATGTGGTCGGCCACACTTTATTTCTCTCTCTTTCTTCATCTTCCACCCCTTGATATTCCCCCTATTTTATTTTATTTGTCATGCATTCAACCCTTTATTTCCCTCCATCTATTAATAGTAATATTTTCATTTTAATACATAGTGGCCACTCATCTCTCTCTCCAGTGTTAATAGTAAAAATTGCATGTACATGGCCGGCCACCACTTATCTTCATCCCCTCCATATCTTTATTTTTATTTTATGCATGCATTATCATCATGACCAACCCCTCACATTCCACCCCTTTATTTCCTCCTCCACCTCTTCGTATCACAACACCTTAATTCCTCCATTTAATCTCATCAATGTATGTGGCCCCCCTTTGTACCATTTTATTTTCACTTCTTTCTAGATTCTTTTTGGTTGGCTATATAAGGAGCAAGGATTCAAAGCTTTGGAGAGGTTGGATGAAGGCATCAAGTCCAAGGGAGTTAGAGAGTTTCCAATTTTCATTTTGACTACTATATGTTTTGAGAGTTTATGTTCATGTTGAATAGTTTATGAAAGTTAATGTTGTTGTAAGTTTGTTTTCATGTTCACGTTATTTTATTTCCTAATATTATAATTCATCTTATTATATTTTGTAATCGTTTGTATCTTTAATCAATGAAAATTATGACTTCTTTTTCTATTATTTTTGTCTCTTCTTTCACTATGCGTAGTTAATCTCTTTCTTAGTGCTTGATTTGTTAGTATTACGATGAAGATTAAATCATAATCTATCGTCTCTAATTTTTAGAATTTCTTCGTTTCGATTTATTTCCGATTAAATTTTGATTGCGGGTTTATATTTCTAGTATATAAATTTCGCTATCTGATTTGGTCTCCTAGTTGGTCGAGAGGCTCGTGATGCTTTAGATCTCTCGGAAATAAAGAGTTTGTTATATTTTCTTTGAGAATTGAAAATATCGTTGTTTTTGGATTTGGGATTAACGTTCATGCAATTTTAATTTATTTCATATTTTAAGATATTATGTTTGAAGTATTATTAAAATTAGGCGGTAGTTGTCTCTAGTGAGTTTCTATCGTATTTTTCAATTCTCTAATCAAAACGGAATTTTGAGAATTAGAACGCATCTTTTATAATCGGATTCTCGCGAACACCCAATCAACTGTTAAGTCTTCTTAAATCGTGAAATTCTCCTTCAAAATTTCTTCATATTTGCAATTTTTAATTTCAAAAAAACAAAACCAACTTTCATTCGGTGGGATAATAGTAACGGCGTGAGTAGTAGTAATTGAGAGCCCTGTGTTTAAATACGACCTTGATACTACGATTCGTTAGGTACACTTGCCTTTTTGGGTAGATAGTAAAATAACCATCAAATTTTTGACGCCGTTACCGGGGAAGTTCGCGAGTCAATCCGCAAATATATATATATATCTCTACCACTATAATAGAAATACTGAGGTCTGCAACTAGCCTGAGTTCGAAATTATGACTAATTACATGAGACGTCGGATTAAACTGTTTTGATCATAAGCCGTTGGATCTGTTCCACTCAACCAACCCCCTCTCTCATTTTTTTTCGTAGGGGTCTTAAACCTACTAAAGGGAGCCTAAACCTATTTGAAATTACGATTATACCCCTACATAAGGCATAAACAAATTCAAAATAGAAGCTCGAAACAGCAACGGGCCGGTTCATGCAGTAATAACACAAGCCCACAAACATGTAGCCCGCAAGTCAAGAAGCACCCCAGAATTCAGTGAATAACCCCGGAATTCTATATTTAAAGAGAAAATTTTCAAACCTGCCAGCAGTGTGGGATTAAAACAGGCGGGTGAATAATGCGGTGCGGGAGCAGTGTTCACCCGCCTATTTTATTATTATTAATTTATATTATTATAATATAATTATAAAAGAAAATTTTAAAAAAAAATGAAATGGCAGGCGGGTGAACAGTGCTCCCGCCGGGGGCGGGCGAAGCCCCGCCGGGCGGGCGAAGCCCCGCCGGGGGCGGCCGAAGCCCCGCCGGGGGCGGGCGAAGCCCCGCCGGGGGCGGGCGAAGCCCCGCCGGGGGCGGCCGAAGCCCCGCCGGGGGCGGCCGAAGCCCCGCCGGGGGCGGCCGAAGCCCCGCCGGGGGCGGCGAAGCCCCGCCGGGGGCGGCCGAAGCCCCGCCGGGGGCGGCCGAAGCCCCGCCGGGGGCGGCCGAAGCCCCGCCGGGGGCGGCCGAAGCCCACCGTCGCCGGCCGGGTACTGTGGCGCGTGGCCATCGGGTCGGAGGCCCGTGCCTGTCACTCGTGTATATATATATTTTTTTTTTCAGAAAAAAATAAGTGAGTTTTTATTTTATTTTATCCGTAAGCTCTTTTTTTTTCTTATTCGCACTCTGTTCTCTTTCTAGTGTATGACGCGAGTGAATCCGTCGAAACTTGTTGACTTGCACCAAGAAATTGAGCGCACTCTTCGGAGATAGTCGCAATTTCAAGGCCCTACCTTCCAAGATTCGGTTGAGAATTCGGAGTCGGATTCTAATTCTGAAATGGGAGACCCCAACCCAGATGTTGCCCAGCAAAGGACCATGTCCTATTGTGCTCGCCTAACCTGGAGGGTAAATAATTAAGCATTGTTCGCCCTACTGTAGCGAACAATAATTTTGAACTTAAGTCTATCATCATTCAAATGGTGCAACAATATGTGCATTTCAACGGATTACAAGATAAAGATCTAAACTTGCATATTGCAAGCTTTATTGAAATCTGCGATACTTTTAAGATAAATGGCGTGAATGATGATGCGATTAGATTAAGACTTACTCCGTTTTCTTTAAGGACTAAAGCTAAACAGTGGTTGAGTTCTCTTCCTAGAGGTTCTATCACCACTTGGGTTCAATTAACGGAAAACTTTTTATATAAATATTATTCGCCCGCCAAAACTGCAAATTTAAGAAATGATATTTCTGTTTTTAGTCAAATCAATTCCGAAACGCTTTACGATACGTGAGAATGATTTAAAGAATTATTAAGACGATGCTCTCATCATGCTCTGCATGTATGGTTACAAGTGCAGACATTTTATAATGGGCTAAATCAAATGACCAAGCAAATGATAGATGCCGCTTCTGGTGGTACTTTAAACCATAAAACTCCGGAAGCCGCTCTTGAGCTTTTCGAGGACATGGCAATGAACACTTATCAGTGGAACGTGCGAAGGTCCTGCCCAAACAAACTTGCAGGTATGTACGAGGTCGACGCGGTCTCCCAATTGGCTTTAGAAGTAGAGATGTTGAACAAGAAAATGACGGAGATGTCTACTCCCTCCACCCCTCAGGTATGACAAACTACAGATGCTACCACCGAGCAGGTGGATTTTCTAGGAAATTTATCTAGGTCTGTTTTTAATAATTTTTCTGCTTTTGCTTCTGCGCCGTTTAATTTTTCAAACAATTATAATCTTGGATGGCGTAACCATCTGAATTTTTCTCGGAGTAACCCCGCAAACGTGATGCAACCACCAAGTGATTTTACACCACCTCCTGCGCAAAATTTTCAAAAACCTCCCACCATGGAGGAAATGTTTTCAAAATATATTAATGCGAACGAGGCGACGATTTGTAACTTAACGGGAACGGTTAAAAATCTTGAAAATCAAATCAGACAGCTCGCCAAAATCATATCCGAGCGGCCGTTTGGGACTCTTCCCGCTAATACTGAGCCCAATCCGAGAGAGAGCAAGCGAAAGCTATAACTCTTCGGAGTGAGAAAGAATTATCTAGTTCATCTGTTAGCGAAGAGCCCGAGGAGACTACCGCCCCTGTTTTAAATAAACCACCACTTGCAAATGATGTTATCGTTTCGCCTCCCGTTTTTAAAAATTCTCTCGCTCCGTCTTACCCATCTTAATTAAATAAAGAAAAGTTAAATGATCAATATCATAATTTTTTGGAAATGTTCAAACAAATCCATAGTAATCTACATTTCCATGAAGTGATTTCTCAAATGGCCAAATACGCAAAATACTTATAGATTCTTCTAACGAATAAAACGAAATTAGAAAATTTTTCTCACGTGGCGTTAAACGCTGAGTGCTCCGCGATTTTAACAAAAAATTTACCAAACAAATAAATGATCCAGGTAGCTTTTCAATTCCGTGCGTTTTTGGTAACTTATTTGTGAAACACGTGTTAGCCAATTTAGAAGCGAGCATCAACTTGATGCTTTTTTCTCTTTTTAAGAAGTTAGGTTTGGACCATAAACCCGACTATGATGAGTATTCAACTTGCGGATAGGTCTATTAAATATTCGTTAGGAATAGTTGAGGATGTGCTAGTAAAGGTTGACAAGTTTATCTTTCCGATAAATTTTGTCATTTTGGATATTGAAGAGGATGTCGAGATTCCCTTAATCCTTGATCGTCCCTTCCTTGCCACCTCCCAAGCGATAATAGATGTAAGTAACAGAAAGCTTTTTTTCGAGTAGGAGACGATGAGGTCACTTTTCTATTACTCCATCAATGAAAATACTTTATCAAATGATGATTCATGTTTCTTTTTGGAAGTTTCTAATGACAAGCCTTCTCTTTCTTTTAAAAATTTTTTTGAAGATGATTTTTCTTATTTTTCTGAACTGCCTCATGATCTTTCACCTGACACGGCTATAACCGTGAGTAGTATTTCTGAAAATTATCAAACTAAATTTAAGTCGTACGAAGAAATTACCTTTGAAAAAGAAAAGTTTTAAAATTTTCATATGAGGAATCACCTACGTTAGAACTTAAGCAATTACCCGAACACCTTAAATATATTTTTCTTGAAAAAAATTCTAAATTATCAGTCATAGTCTCGGCCTTTTTAACTGAATCAAAAAATGATAAATTACTAATGGTTTACAAAAGCACCGTCAAGCCATAGGTTGGCAAATTTCAGATATTCAAGGCATAAGCCCATCTTTTTGCACTTATAAAATTCTTTTGGAAGATAGCTCTCGCAACGTGAAAGTCCACCTAGTGTCAGCTATGTGCACCTATGGGGGGGGAATAGGTGACGTGTGGTTCTTTTGCGGAATTTACGAGAGTACCTGCACAATAAAAATAAAAAGCACAGCACACAGAAAACACAGCAAATTTATAGTGGTTCCCCGACTTGGGTACATCCACTTTCCCCCTTCGACCTATCTCCCCAACAAGGGACGACTCGGTCACTTCTCCAACGGGATTGAAATCCAATCCCTTCACTAACGGAAGGAGCCCTTCCACACGTGAGAGTCAACACTCCCACAAAACGGGTTGCACCCAACCCTTACCACACGGAACAAAAGTTCCTTTACAACGAAATTAAATATAGAGTGTACACGTGATACAAACTTCTTTTGGAGACTACGGTGTTCCTCTTTGTTCGACGACGTGTTCTTGAAGTCGATGAAGAGTCTACAACCTTGGTCTCTCTTGGAGAGGATCTCCCCGGAGCCGGCGGCGGCAACACGAGCGGCGGCTAGCTTCGGGATCGGCGGCTACGATGATGAGCGGCTGCTGAACTTGGAGATCCAAACTTCGTAGCGAAGCAAACTCTGTCTACCAACGGTCACTCTAGGATCGGTCGTCTCGATCGATTCGGACGGGGGAGTTTTTCCCGGTCTACAAATCGAGAGACAAGAGATCTCTGGATAGACACGTGAGACACAAGCTTTGCTAAGCTTCTGTCGCCGGAGATCGGGAAGAAGAGCGATCAGTGGCGGCGACCTACGTTCCCGAGCGTGACGGCGGCGGCGGAGAGGAGTCGCGGATCTAGGGTTTTGTTGCGGCTCCGTTTTATTTGTTTCTTTTCTCCGTACTTTTTACTGTTCAAAATACTGGAGTATATATACTGTAGATGTTTTCCAATATGACCGTTTGTGGGACCCACACTTGAAATCCCTAAGTCCGGTTCAAGCTAGTCTGAAGGCAGAATCTGGTTCAGGAAATTCCAGAGAAAACGCCAAGGAAAAATCGGCGAGAATCGCATACGATTCTCGACGAATCGGCGAGAATCACCAAGTGATTCTCGACGATTCGTCGAGAATCGTCAGTGATTCTCGTCGAATCACTTATTGATTCTCAACGAATTTCACTTGGTATACATGAGCTCCTTGGCCACTGGTTCGGCGAGAATCACTAGTGATTCTCGTCGAATCTTACTTGGCACCATTTAGAGGTGGCCAGAAGGAGTCGGCGAGAATCACTAATGATTCTCGCCGATTCGGCGAGAATCACTTGGTGATTCTCGTCGAATATGCCTTGGACGAATTTTCGTCTTCCACCCAGGAGCTGCTCCTTGATCCTCCATGCTCCTTGTCTTCTCTTGCATATGAACGGCCATGTACTTGAAAGTAAGTGCACTCCAATAGAGAGAGTACACATAGGCCAACACACTGATCTGCTCAACGAGGGATTACGTCGTGCAGACCCGTGTATATTGACCTACTGCACCCTGACATTGGTGTGCACTTAGCGTGGAGGAACTGCAACCACAACTTGAGATGTTTCATCAAATACATTGTGAATTCATCTTAGCTTGACAGGTGGCTTCCTCAAATCTAGGTAATCGTGGATACAATACCCAACAATCTCCCCCTATTTGACGAAGCCAAAACCCTACTAGCTAAGATGAATAACACTTATCAAATAATAAACATAGCATTCAGAAATTAAACATGCAGCACAAGAGAATATATGCAATCAGATCAGGACTTGAGTCATTCACAAATTCAAATATATATACCAGGATAAAATTATTCACATATAATCCAGAATTGTTTATATGACAACAATAATCATTAAATGTTCTTAAGACACAGTGACAAGCTATAAAGTGTTGACTATTTGTCCTTAGCTACGTCACCCTTAAGATTTTGAGCCAAGTACTTCTTGCTTTGCCTCTCCATGTATTCTTTGGGCTTCGGGTAGTACCTAGGAGGAGCAACTTTATCTGGATCCTTGTTGTTTCGGAAAAAGATGTTGCGTTTCGCTTCAAATGCTTTGTGCGTTTCCCATTCATACTGGCTATATGCTTCATTTCGATTGATCTCTCCTCTTTCTTGCAGCCGGAAGGTGTCTAAGATGATGTTCCTTGAAACTGGACTCCACCTTTCATTTCGTACATCCTCCTCATTCATTCGAGTTCTCTTTGCAGCCTGTGTCTCCTTGGATGTCCCTTCTTGAACTTTTCTCTTTCCCCTGGCTTTTGCTAAAGCCTCCTGGTCAAACATACTCCTCAGTTTAGCTTTGGAGAGAGCCCTAGCATCAGCGTCATGTGTGGGAGTATCTGCAGCAGCACTTGCACTTACATCCTCAGCAACACTTACTTCCTCAGCAGCCTTAGATGTCTCAGGGACATGAATACCGGCAGGGTTGTCAGGCAGAACGACGCCTAACGTACCTAGCGCCTGTTGGAGCATCCACCAGCAGCTCTCATAGACATATTTGCTTGATTGTGCGAAGTTTGTATCCATGCTTTCTTGGAGCTCGGCCAACTTAGCGATATACTCTTTCTCCCCCTTTTTGGCTTCGACAGCTATGCAGTTGGCATATGAGTGCAGGGAGTCATCAATATGCTTAGTTGTCTTGGTGAATTCAGTGATCAGGGTCTGCTGATTGGCATTTAAAGTGACCATATTACCATCAAATTTCTGAATATTGTTGGCTACAACGTGTGCATTCTGATTTACAACAGCCAAAGTGTCAGTATTCTTTTTCAAACCGGCCATTAAAAGTGTGACAGCTTCGCCGGCCGCGGTATATTTCTCTTCAAATTTCTTCTCCATCACGTCCAGCTTATGGTTGATTTCCACCATATTCTTGAGCATCAGATTTTCAGAAGTCTTAATCCTTTTCAGCAGAGTTTTCTGAGCTGTATCAAAAGAGTCTTTAAGCTCATTTACGATGCCCTGAATGATGTGTACAGTGTGAGTGGCTAGGTCATCGCGTAACGGAATAGCCGGAGGCACTTGTGGACCTTGCATTTCAGCAGACGTGTCGGTAGAGCTGGATACAATCACAGGCTCCAAAGGAGGAATGTTGGCTGCCTCTGTAGATTTATCTAACTCCCCCTCCACTGGTGCAGACTTGTCAGATGGAGGTTCAACAGTATCCGGAGTCTCAAGTACTTCATGTCCCTCATTTTCATCGTCCTCTCCGTCCTCATCCAAGAATTCATCTATGTCAGCAGCTTCTTCCAATTCCCGATCATCAGTTTCCAGTGCTTCAGCTTCGGTTCCTTGACTATTTCTGTTCAGGACCTCCTCATCCTCCAGCTCAGGTTCACTTACTTCATGAATTTCGCCCACCGCATCCCTGGCCACCTGGGCGATTTCAGAAACTGCATCTGTATGAGGGGGTAGAGTCTCCCCCTCGATTCCTGCAGTCAGGGTATCAGGAATGTCACGGGGGGAGGCTGCTGGAGATACTTCCTCTAGCTCTTCCACAGCAGGCTGCCCGATACGCCGCTCCCATCGATC